>CM073577.1:126956996-127603781 GCA_037074715.1 Magnolia kwangsiensis | reverse complement strand
AGATGGGACTCTAAATTCAGTTGTGTTCATGAATCAAGCATAAATTTAGTGGATCCTTGACACCCTAGTTTTTCACCTTTGAATTTTACAAGTTTTAGTTGAAGTTATTCACCGTTATTCCCTTATATATTCCATATTTAGATTTCATCTTATCCTAGTTTTAGTTCGAGATACTTTCAGATTATGTACAAGGTTCAGTCGTTGTGGATTTGACCTCGGTCTTATTGAGATTATTACTCCATCACAACCCTATACTTGGGGTGTGAACAAGTTTTTGGCGCCGTTGCGGGGGGTTGACGGTTATGTTTTTCTAGGATTTGTTAGTTTTAGAATTAAATTAAGATTAGGATTTTTCTAGATTTAGGTTTTTCTTTTTGATTTCTAGAAATTAACCTAACTTTTCTGTTTTGTAGGATCTTGACGTAGACGCTCTAAATTGGTAATCTCTTTCTAATTTTCTAGTTTTTCTATCTTCTATTTTTAGATTAGGTTTTATTTCTATCTTAAGAAACTTTCTTTTTTTAGGTTTTCTTTTATTTTTTGAAACTTGTTTTCTAATTTAGGTTTAAAACTTTCCGAACTTGTTTTAGAAAATTTCTATTTTCTTTTAGGAATTTTTTCCTTTTTAGAAACTAGTTTACTTTCTATTTTAGGATCTCTTGCTATTTCTAGACTTTCTATCTTTAGAAACTAACTTGGTATATTTTATTTTGCAGGATCTAACTTAGGAACTTTGAATTTGGTAACTCCCTTCCAACTCTTTTCTCTTTCTTTCTAGATTTCTATTTCCTTTCTTTCTTTTAGGTTTAGGTTTAGAATCTAAATTGAGGGTTGCGAGTGTTTCATGCCCAAGTGGGTTTATGACAACACTTGACGTCTCTTAACTAAAGGAGGATTGGTTGAGGGGTTGATTATCCATTGCAGGACTAAACACCGCTCGAGATCCCCAGAGTTAATTGAAGTAATGGCTGTCGACCAACCTTTTTCTACTCCAACCTAGGATGGAGGACATCCAGGATGAGATGAGGTGCAACAAGCACCCCCGCCGCGTACTTTATGAGATTATTTACAACCGGCAGGGGTGAGTATTCCCTCATGCATGGTTTTTTCTGAGAATATGAGACACATGGATATCAAGCCAGGGGTGATCTAACTCTTTCTTAAATTTCATAGGCTTAAGTTAGAAAATCCATATCTACACTTGAAAGAGTTTGATGAGATCATAGTTACTTTATATTTTCCAAACATATATGAAGACACAGTCAGGCTGAAACTCTTTCCCTTTTCTTTGAAAGAGAAAGCTAAGGCATGGTTGCATTCACTAAGTCTTAGATTTATTGGCACATGAAATGATATGCAAAGGGAGTTCATAAAGAAATTTTTTCGACATCCTAAAACGCACACCCTTAGAAAATCAATCATGAACTTCGCCCAAAAGGATGATAAAATATTCTTCTAATGTTGGGAAAGGTTCAATGATCTTGTCAGTTCATGCCCACAACATGGTTTTGAAACATGACGCATTACACACTTTTTCTATGATGGACTGACATCTTCCATGTGATAATTGGTCGAGACGATGTGTAATTGAGAATTTATGAGTATAAATGTCGATGATTTGTGGGACTACTTAGATAGACTTGTTGAAAACTTAATCATGGGACACATACCCAAAATCAAGCACCATGACTAGGCCGACTCAATCTAAGGAGAGGGATAGAATATATCTCCTAAAAGAGGATGATGATATCAATTCTAAAGTTAGTTATCTCATAAGGAAATTTGAGGCCATGGAATTAAAGAAGGATAAGGTTAATGAAACTATTTACAGTATTTGTGATGGCAACATTCACGCAACTCAAAATTTTTCAACAATACCTACTTTTCGAGGGTTGTTAAATGAGAAATCTAATGCCGTAAACAATTATCAAAGACCTTTCAATGGACCTACCTCCAATACATACAATCCTAATTGGACTTATCATCCAAACTTCAGCTGGAGGAATGGACAAACGGCTACCCCTCAAGGTTTCTTCAATCAAATTCCAAATCAAGTGAGACCTCAGGAGAATCCGGTTTAAAAACATATTCGAGACCAAGAGTTATCCAACTAGGACATCAGAGCAGTTATGAGATCACTGACGACATCTATTCAAAGAATAGAGTCGCAATTAACAATTGGAGGAAAGGGGATGCATCCTGCTCAACCTTTCCTCAATTCTAAACCAGAATATGTAACGCTCTGAAATTTGGGGGTCGAGCATAACTCAGCTCCCGAGTTCTAAAACATCACTTATGCAACATTTTTTTTATGATGGATGAATGTTGTCTGTATTAGTGCATTAAACATGAAATAGATTAAGCCAAATCAGCAAACATAATTCAGGGACAGTTAGAATACGCAAGCGGAAGTCTGAAATAAATATATAAACCAATATAATCTCCAAAATATGAGTGCTCTGCCTAGTCAATAAGAACAAGTCGTGTCTCAAAATACATATATCAAAATGTGATAAACCACTACAAATATAGCCCTGAATCCCCGTCCATCAGGACATGGCTCACATGAACCCGCCTGAGAATTGCATGAACGAGAATGTCTCCTCGTCCTCTTCAAACTCCGGCTCCACCTCGCAGGCATCACCATCACCTGTAGCTAAGTCATAGTTTGGTTGGTGTTTAAGCACCATCCCAGAACGTGGGAGTGAGTGATCAACTCAGTGGAACTATACAGTAAAGGTTAACATATTATCAATTCAATCAAGCAGTAATGATAAAGCAGTACAATCAAACATGTGCTAGATACTCTTGTTAATGCAAGAATGATATGACAAAATGATACATGCCCTCACCCAAACTCCCTCTTGCGACAACATCTAACGATCGCGGTATGAATCACTACCACTGTGCTCTACACCAATGTCAATAGCACATGCAGTGCGATGTTCTGAATATGATTATCAAGTTCTTATTAGTCCTTTTCATACAGTAGGATTGAGAAGCTAAGGCACCTATATCAATTCTTAAACAATGATTCATTCTAGGGTCGTCAGTCCTAGTAAATCTCATACGATATTACTGTTCTAGGTCACTGTAAAGGGATCGTCACCAATCAATACAGGCCTAGTATACCTTAGTTACTACAAAAAGGCTCGTCGCCTGTCTGCAGTGTCAAGGTATGCTTGAGGTCACTATAGAGGGTTCGTCACCAATCAATATAGGCCGACAGCACGAATATAGTGTCCCATACGACCATAATCAGATCACGAGTCTAGGTTGCTCACTGGTCACTATGGGGAGGCTCCTCGCCCCAGCGTAGGCCGACAGCTCAACCACAGTGTCCCATACCACCATGTCTGGCTCATGAGTCTTAGGGGATCATGGTACCAAGGTTAACGGAATTTCACTGGTGAGTTTGGTACCTTAGATTCAAACAGTAGCATCCAAACATGGTGAACATACATCGGTCAATTGGGTTAATTGACGAGCTCAACTAGGACAAGCGTACGTTGAGTTGATCGACATGGAATGCATAAGCACTCTGTGTGGCCTAACCACTATTGAACATCTCAAGTACGACTCGGATTCATCAAATACATCCTATGTGGCGTAAATAACTCCAACCACCAGTTTGAGAATAATTACCGATTACCTGGACTGTAATACAGTCCCAACTACGTACAATCTCAATAATGGACATTTAAATCAAATCCTACATTCATATGAACATGTTATGAGATATAATTTAAACATGGATACAGTATATGGAGGAAATCATACACATAGTTAAATAGTTCATGGAGGAAATCATACACATAAGTAAGGTAATTGAAATTTATATCTCAACACCCTTAAAATCACACTTTACTAAATAATAACTCATTCAAACATTTATACAAATACTTAGACTACACTATTCAACATACATCACGTATGTCGACCATATTACATATTAGGTCAAATCCTTTTGCCAAGGAGTTGTCGCATACATAACAACCATGTACTTATGACAGTTAATCATGGCAATCATAACATCAAATTCCTCATGCATACAAACATTTCAACAAACACATGAAATACTCTATTTGCAACATAAGTTATATATATACATAAAACAAAACAGATAGCGCATTTGGTATGTGCAATAGCATCCACGTAAATAATAAATCATTAACTGACATTGAAAGTCTTGAAAACCATAACCTAAACGTATATAGTCTGTACCTTAAACCGAAAAATGCGCAACAGATATGATTTAGACGATAAGTCTTCGTCAACGGCGAATAGGCAACCTAAAGTATGACATAGGTTAGCTACAATAACACTTAGACCATTCTAAGCTCTACAACAGGTTAGGATTTGATTGTCTTACCCAAAAATGGAATTAGAATCACCGAAATAACAATTCAGATGCGATAGATTTGGTGCATAGAGAAACTGGAAAGAATCCCAAGATGAATCACCAAGTTCTCACTCACTTTCTCTCTCTTTACTCTCTCTTATCTTAGTTAGGGTTTAGAATTCGTATGGGATATGTGAGAGAGGGTTTAAGGCCCTTATATACGCTCAGGACTAACGAAAACAGTCCTAGGGCCAAGGTATACTTAGGTTATAACCAAATCAGGCTTATTCTGATCCAACGGAGCATTTCTAGAGGTCCTTTTACTGAATGCGGTCGGACTTAAGCTCATTAATATTGGATCTTAAGAAAGTTAAGTTTTCAGTCTGATCGGGTTTCCAGATCGACCGTGGCGGACCAGTTTCAATTCAACGGTCACCGAAACTCGATCAGGGCCATAAGTACATAGTCATGTGTGGGACATTTCCCATGATCCGAGGGTAACTTTGGATCAAAAATCAACGGTCAGAATGCTTATAATTGGCACGCAAGTGACACGACTTAGATTACTTAAATCCATATTTAATTTCATAAAAACCTTCATGTTCTCACACTCTTCACTCCGGACTCCAGACAATAATCTCAGGACATCGTCTAGTCTTGATTTTTGAGGTGATTGTCAAGTCCAACTAAGTGGTCATAATTGTCTAAGTTCATCGTTATCAGACTTTCAACGTACGGACCAGGTTCGATACGAAGTTTTTGAATGCTCTCGAGAGAAACTGGGTGTAGAGTTTACTCCTAAATTTCAGGGTAATGTAACGTTACTAATTCTATAGGTTTTGGGTCTTACAAATCATATTTAAAAGTGATTGGTGCTAAATTCACAGGTAATCTAGTTTAGCGCTAGTTAATTCTCATTAAATTTCTAAAGGATTTAGTTCTAAATGATTTTTGCTAGAGGTGGTACTCAGATCTTTATACGAATTTTTTCAGGACGTTACAAAATATGAGATAAGTGATTCAAGTTCTTTAAATCAAATGGAACAAGCTAAGTCTATCACCACTCTTAGGAGTGGGAAGATAATTAACAAATCTATTCCGGTAAGGGAAGAAAAGCTTAAGGACCTGGAAGAGGATAACGACGATAGACTTAGCACTGCTCCACAAGAATTGGACCCGAAACCTCAAGGGAAGCCAGTTGCTTCATTTCTCCAATGGTTGGTTACACCAAAACCTCTCTCTAACTCTCAGAACATTCTAGAGGTGTTGAAACAAGTGAAGGTCAACATTCCTCTACTTAATGCTATGAAACAAATACCTTCATATTCTAAATTTCTGAAAGACTTGTGTACGACCAAAAGACAGTAAAATATTCAAAAGAAAATCTTCTTAACTGAGAAAGTGAGTGTCATCCTAAAGCAAGATATGCCGCAGAAATTCAAAGATCCTGGTGGCCTAACTGTATCTTGTGTAATCGAAAACTACTGAATTGAGCACGCGCTTCTTGACTTAGAAGCAATCATCAATCTGATTCCTTACTCGGTGTACAAACAGTTAGAATTTGGTGAATTAAAACCCACCTTAACCACATTATAACTTACTGATCACTTTGTTCGTGTACCGAGAGGGATAATTGAGGATGTGTTTGTCCAGGTTGACAGATTCTACTATCCTATAGATTTTATTGTCCGGGATACCGAACCCATCAATAACATGAGCACTCATATTCCCGTCATTCTTGGTCCCCCATTCCTTGTCACTTCAAATGCAATTATTAATTGCAGGAATAGTGTCATGAGTTTGTCTTTCGAAAATATGACATTGGAGTTAAACATCTTTTTTAACACGGGTAAACGGTTAAAGGATGATGATGATTTCTATGACATTAACATGATTGACTCTTTCGTAGAAGATAGGACACCTTTGACCTTATCCTCTGACCTTCTAGAGACATGCCTGGCTCACTCCCATGATTTCAATGATGACATGATTAGGGAAATAGTTTCCATGCTTGATACTACACCAATAGTTGAAGTTAACCGGTGGAAGCCACAATTTGAACAATTACCCCAAACCAAAGAAGTGTCTTTGTCGTCTAACCTCAAGGCACCTAAGCTTGACCTAAAACCTTTACCCTCAGATTTGAAATATATCTATTTAGGTTAAGATAATACATACCAAGTGATGATGTCTGCCCACCTAGAGAAAAAATAGGAGAGTATGCTCATTGAGCATAAGGGAGCCCTTGGATGGATGATCGTGGATCTCAAGGGAATTGACCATTCGATTTGTACTCACCGCATTTATCTCGAGGATAATGCGAAGAACTCTCTGCAATCACAACATAAACTAAATCCAAATATGAAGGAAGTGGTTGAAGCCAAGGTTCTTAAACTATTGGATGTGGGTATCATATATCCTAAATGGGTGAGTTCAACTCTGGTGGTTCTTAAGAAGTTCGAAATCACCTTTGTATCCAATGCCAATAATAAAATCATGCCAACTAGAGTTACTACTGGTTGAAGAATGTGCATTGACTACAGGAGGTTGAATACTGTTACGAGGAAGGACCAATTTCCTTTACCATTCATTGATCAGATCTTTGAAAGGTTAACTAGTCACTCCTATTACTATTTCCTTAATGGGTATTCAGGCTACAATCAGATAGAGATAACCCCTAAAGATCAGGAAAAGACTACGTTTACATGTCCCTATGGCACCTTTGCTTACCAAAAGATGCTATTCAGACTATGTAATGCTCTCGCCACCTTTTAGCGATATATGATGAGTATCTTTTCTGACATAGTGGGGCAATATCTAGAGGTCTTTATGAACAATTTCTCTATCTTCAGTCCATCTTTTAACAAGTGGTTAGGGAGTCTTAAATGTGTGTTGAAAAGATGTAAAGAAAAGAAATTGGTACTCAATTGAGAGAAGTGTCATTTCGTGGTTCGTAAGGGAATTGTCCTTGAACATATCATCTCATCCAAAGGAATTGAGGTAGATAAGGCTAAAATCGATCTTATCTCTAATCCATCTCCACCTAAGAACATAAGAGAGGTGCGATCCTTCTTAGGACACACTAGGTTTTACAGACGATTCATAGAGGACTTTAGTCTCATATCTCATCTTTTATGTAATCTACTTCAAAAGGATGCACCATACGAGTGGACTGAATAATGTCAAGAAGTTTTCACTAAGCTTAAGGGCATGTTGACCATTACACCTATCATGCAGCCAACCGACTGGAGCCTTCCTTTTGAACTTACGTGTGACGCATCTGATTATGCTCTTGGGACAGTTTTAGGCCAGAGAAAAGAAAAGAAGCCCTATGTTATTCATTACATAAGTAGGCTCTAAATCCTTTCTAAGTGAATTACTCAACTACGAAAAAGGAACTCTTAGCCATAGTGGTCACTTTGGACAAATTTAGGTCCTAGTTGATCGGATTTAAGATCATCATTTACACAGATCATGTGGCACTCAAGTATCTTCTTGCTAAGAATGATACTAAGCCCCGCCTGATAAGATGGATCCTTCTACTCCAAGAATTTTATTTAGAAATTAAAGATAAAAAGGGAGTAGAGAACTTAATGGTTGACCATCTTTCCCCCCTTAACCCCTCTGATTCCCTTGAGACGACACATATCAATAACATGTTCCCTGATGAACAATGGTTCAGAGTCTCCCATTCACTATGGTTCACTAATATTGCTAATTATCTTGCCACAGGTTTCATACTGACACATTGGATTTTGTAAGATAAGAAGAAAATTTTCATTGAGGTGCACAACTTTTTTTAGGACGATCCATATTTGTTTAAATATAGCCCAGACCAAATCTTAAGGAGATGTATGCTAGACGATGAGCATTGGAGTGTCATCTCAATCTGTCACCTGCAGGCCTGTGGTGGTCACTTTTTTGCTAAAAAGACCATAGCCAAGATTCTGCAACGTGGCTTTTATTGGCTCACTATGTTCATGGATACTTATGATTTTTACAAAGCTAGTGAGCATTCTCAGAAATTGAGAGCATTGTCCCGTCGAAATATAATGCCCTTGAACCCCATTCTTATTATCAAGGCATTTGATTGCTGGGGCATCGATTTCATGGGACCATTCCCCCAATCCTTTGAAAACCTATATATTTTGTTCGCCGTAGACTAAGTCACTAAATAGGTCGAAGCGATTTCGTTTCGGAACAATGACCATCGTACGATCATTAAATTGTTAAAAGAGAACATCTTTTCCCAGTTTGGAACACCTCGAGCCATCATTAGTGATAGGGGCTCACACTTTTATAATAGACCATTTTAAAGTTTAGTGAAGAAATATGGTATCTCTCATAAGGTGAGCACCCCATACTACCCACGGACAAGTGGGAAAGATGAGATTTTTAATAAGGAGATTAAACACATCCTGAAAAAAATGGTTAACCCGAACCGTAAGGATTGGTCAATCCGATTCTTCAATGCCTTATGGGCTTGCCGTACTGCATTTAAGATCTCTATTGAAATGTCTCCCTTTAGACTTGTCTATGGGAAGGGTTGTCACTTGCCTATGGAGTTGGAACATAGATCCTACTGGGCGATAAAAAATTTAAATTTTAATCTGGACAACACTGACTCGTTGTGAAAACTTTAGTTGAATAAACTTAAACAAATCCGGAACGATGCGCACGAGAACTTGAGAATTTATAAGGACATGATGAAGGTGTTTTATGACCAATATATTCTACGAAAATTATTCACACCAGGTCGGTAAGTCCTTTTGTATGATTCTCAGTTACATGTCTTTTCTAATAAGCTTTGATCTCGTTGGACCAGCCCTTTCACTGTTGTCAATGTTTATCCTCATGCGGCTTTTGAGATTTGGAATCCAGACAATGACAATGAGTTTAAAGTAAATGGACATCGATTAAAGCCATTAGTGAGAAATTTGATTCAGAGGACATGTTTATGCCTCTGAATGATCCTGTTTACTAGGATTGATCTCTTAGTCTAATGGAGGTATAGGTAGGTTTATTGCTTTCATAAGACTAAGGTAGTTTACTTCTATCGTTCTAGGTTAGTCGGCTTTATGTCATTAGGTTAGTTTGCTTTTGTAGGTTAACTCTTGTGTCGAGCTGCCTTCATGTTGACATCTCTTTGGAAAAAAGCCTCCTAACTCCGTCATCAGGTACTATCTTTCCATCACTTTTCCTTTTCTTTCGTTGTCTCTCATGCATTGTATGCGTATATCTTTTACATTGAAGACAATGTAGATTTTAGGCTGGGGATGGGAGATTAGGTTACCTAATCAGTGTTTTCTTAGTCTTGAGAAAAAATTGTGAAGATTTTTAAAAAAAATTTTGAAAATTTTTTGTGAATTCAAAGTGATTTTGACGGCCATCTTTGATTAAGATATATAAGATATATAATGTTAGTAATTTATGACTCTTGGATTCAGTTATCTTTATATTTCACAGTTAAGTTCGAATTATTAATCCATGATTAGAAGTTTAAATATTGATTAAGTCATGATTTCACATGTCACACCTAACTTATACATTAAGGCTTTAATTCAATATTGAATTATTAACCTGGTAGTCACTAGATAAGGAAAGAGCCAACTTGGGGAATTTGTCCATCATGTTTAAAGAAAAAAAATACCTAGCTAAAAAACAGTTTTCTTCGGAAAGGGCTGGGTGAATGGTCTTCACCATGGGTTTTCTCCCTATAGGTGAGGGTTCGTTTTCCCTCATTGGCTTTACCTTTAAAAGGTTAACATAATGTGAAAGCCATCGATGGAAAAATCAAAAGCTAGAAGAATGAAAAGTTGAACCATAAGGAAATTTTTAGTTTAGGTTATGGTTATCCTGAATGCTTTGTGATTATCAATGTTATCATAAAAATAAAGAATTGAGCCTTTGATCGTGATAAGTTTAGGTTTCACTATACACTCATGGAACTCAATGTTTAGAATTTTTTAAATCGATGGATTAATACTTTGAACTTGACTATGAATTTTACTGTGCGCTTGAGTCCAAGACAAAGTAATGCCCAACATTTATGAATCTTAGAATTCTAGTATATGGATTGTTTTTCAAAAATTCACTCGGGATTAAAAAAATTATCTCGTACTTCTTTAATTATTTTTCACATTTTTGCTCGAGACTAGCAAAATACTAGTTAGGGATTGTGTTGAAGGTCAAATATTATATATTAGACCCCAGTTATTACCTAATTTTATGTACATGATAATGTTTAATACTTTATTTTAATCGTGTTTGTGCTGCAAGGTGAATTTAAGAGCTTGGACTGAAAAAGGGTGCTAAATGCATAGATTTGATACTCCAGAATCACCAAGGCAATGGACGGACCCTAGGGGACTGAGATTAAAGAATTTACACGCCAGAGATCCGAGAGGCCTGAAAATCGTCCAGAATGCAAGATCTCAAGATTTGTACCATCCGTTTGGCTCGAAACTTTATATATGGTCCAAGGACTATAAATTAACCGTACGCGTCGAATTTCAGCCATTGGATCCTTGTGTAAGTGACCCAATAGATAGATCAAGGCCTAAAATACTGATATGGGGCCCACTTGATATCTAGATTTACTTCAAATTTGGTATCAACTTCTTAAATATGGTGACAAAATGGATGGATGGAACAAATTTCCTAAACAGATCCCACCTAAAGAGGAGTGCATACACAACACTCGTGCAACCGCATGACACCAAACCAGTAGGATCTACAAATAACCGACCTCCTTGCTGTCTATAAAAGGAGACGTAAGAGAGAGAGAGAGTGAGAGAGAGAGAGAGAGAGAGAGAGAGAGAGAGAGAGAAATCATCCCGAGAGTGTGGACGTGCAAAGGCAGCCAAGAGAGAGAATAGGGAGTAACAGTGAGAGTTTTTTTTCTGTTTAATTTTCCTAAGAGTTTTTAGTTTCATCATGCTTATGATAGGCCAAACCTCTTAGTGGCTAAGAGGTGAAGCTTGTATTGTGATGGTTAGATTTCTACAGCTTTGATTCATGTTTTATGGATTATCTTTAATTATAATTTGATATTAAGGAATGCTTTCTATTTCTAATGATTGTTGTGACTTAAATTACAATGGATCGACAATAACTTTAAGCATGTTCTTAGCATTATAGGGATTGCGATTTAGGAGTCCCTGTTGTTCGCCATCATCTCCCGGGCATGGTTGGATGATGGAATCCTTCCTAACATTCATACATCCCTCTGATTGGTTTTTTTTTTTTTTGTTTTTTGGAAAAAGACTGTGTATATATTGAAACAAATGAACGGAATACAAAAAAAAAGAAGCTATGGGTGGACTCAAGCACATAAAAAGGGAGGCCCGACTGCCACTTAAAGTCTATATAGAAAAATAATGGTCTACCTAAGCCAGAAGAGACAGAGGCTCAAGACTCCCGTAGTGCCCCAATGCTTGCTTTGTCGAGGAAACATAATCCCCTGATTTTTTGAGGGAGGGCTTGCATACTATTCATCAAAAAATTCCCTTGGATGTCGGCCCCTGCTTGAGCAAGCCCATCTGCCGGCCCATTGATTTCGCATGGAATGAGGGATATAACAAAATTCCCTTTCAGCTGAAGTTCCTTAATTCTCTGTAACCAGTAGCACCATTTCCAATCAATGGTAGCATTCCCCTTGAGCACCTCCACCACAAAAGAAGAATCAAAATCAATGATGACCCGATGAAGATTCCTTATGATAGATTGAGAAATACCATCATGAAGCACCCATAGTTCAGTCATGTTATTTGTGCCTTTGCCATATCCTTAAAAGAAGGCGAAAATCAATTCGCCATGGGAGTTTCTGCAAATGCCCTCGCCCCCAGACGATCCTGGATTCCCAAATGCTGCACCGTCAACATTGAGTTTAACCCAGCCTACCGGAGGTCTGACCCATTTAACAAGTTGGCAAGACTTTAGAGGAGGGGGATTGTTGTGGATGTCAAACCTATTTAAAGTGGGGTGGTATAGTGAGGAGCCATCAACAATTTTTCCAATTAGCCACTTAACGCGATATATCACCATCCTACTGTTAGGCAAGATCCCTCCAAATTTGGCTGAATTTTTGGCTTTCCACAATTCCCATTCAATCAGGCACAGGGTGATGCGGCAAAGGAGAGTTTGCCTGTCACCTAGATGATTAGAGTGCCACCATAAGAAGAAACGATTCCTAATTGATGGAGAAAGGAGCGGAAGATGAAAGTAATCACTAAATTCCTTCCAGACTTTGGACGCCAGGGCTCCTTTAATGAATAGGTGTTCCAATGACTCACATTGTGAGGGGAAGTTCGATTCGCTGTCGCAACAAACACACTTGGACACCAGGGAAATTCTCCAAGATTGGACTCTATCATCGGTTGGAATGGCCCCTTGGAGAATTCTCTAGAGGAAAATGGAGATTTTAAATGAGATGTTATGATCCTAGATGCGTTTGGCCCAAGCGATACTCTGCCTAACTATTCTGCAAACAGCCCACCTGATTTAATATAATACTCGCCAGAATGGTTGTGCGGCCAGATAAGATAATCGGCCTGATCTAATGTACATATCCCCGCCTGAATTATATGATCTAGCACCCCAGCAGGGAGTAAATCGAAGACTGACGACTGGGGGTTGATCCCATCCTATGAAACAATGTCGCTTACCAACATGTGGAGCATCCCATCAGGAATTGGCTGAACTACCCAGTCAGTGAACCGACTAATACCTGTCCAATTTTCATGCCAGAGGTTGATCGCACCATGCCCCACTTTCCATTGAATGTGGCTGTCCAAAATAGGGGATAGGGAGAGGATGTGCTTCCAGAAGGGAGAGGGGGAAGAGAAGGTGGAGTCAAATGTTACCTGTTGGAGGTGGCCATATCTGGAGGTGACGTAGCCCTCCCAAAGGCTATTGTGCTGTTAACTTTAGCTGTCCATGCCATTTTCAGTCTAAGTGCATCCATAACTTCTCTAAGCTGCCTTATGCCTAAACCACCTTCTTCTTTTGACCTTACTATTTTGCCTCATTTAATCCAATGATATTTGTTTTTTCCTTCATTCCACCCCAATAGGAAATTGGCAAATCAGGACTCCATCCTTTGAAGGATCTAATAAGGAATGCAAGTAGCTGACATCACATGGATTGGAATACTACACAAGACATGATTAATGAGGGTGCACCTGCCAGCTTGGGATAGAAATATAGCCTTCCAGCCTTGAATCTTGTGCTCTATTTTTTCCACTAATGGATGGAAGGTGGCTATTTTGGCTTTGCCTTTGACAAGGGGAATCCCCAAATAAATGAATGGAGCCAAAGAGGTAGGGATCCCAATGCGAAGCTAGATGTTTCTAGTCCTGTTAACCGACATTTTGAGAGAATGGTAAACACATCTTTTCTGGTAATTTATATGTTGACCAGAAGCCACTTCATAGGTGGAGTGAAAATTAAACACCGCCTTGAGGGAGGAACTACCACCATTGAAGAATAGCACTGTATCATCCACGCATAACAAATGAGTGATTTTTTGTAACTTAGCTTGAGCTTGAAAGGACCACATTTCCGGCTGTGAATAAGGTTTGCAAAACCCCTACTTAGCACCTCTGCCGCTATGATGAAGAGACTGGGCGATAAAGGATCCCCTTGGCGCAGTCCTCTCGATATTTGAAGAAACCAACACCTAATCCATTAATGAGGATCGAAAACTAGTTGTTATTCCAGCATTTTTCCACCATGTGAATCCACCTTTGAGAGAAACCGAAATGAGTCAGTACCTGCACGAGAAAATTCTATTCTAGGCGATCATACGCATTTTCCATGTCCAATTTGAGGATGATATTCCCTCCTCTAGTCTTCCGGTCAATATCTCGAAGAATCTCTAGACCTAAAGCTACACTTTCATCTATGGAGTGACCACGAACGAAAGCATGTTGTTCTGGAGAAATAATATTTGGAAGAAGCGTAGCCAATCTACCTGCAATAACCTTAGCAAATATTTTGTACACGCAGTTACAGAGATTGATGGGGCAAAAATTGAAAAAAAGTTTAGGCAGCGTTTTCTTGGGGATTAGACAGATGAGGGAGGCAGAAAAGGCATGCGGCATATTTCCACCTTGGAAAAAGTGGATCACCGCTCTATGGATGTCAGGACCCACGATATCCCAGCTATTGAAGAAAAAAATAGTAGAAAAACTATCCAACCCAGGTGCGCTGGCGGTTGGCAGGGCCATCACAGCATGTTTGACCTCTTCCAAGGAAGGGTAGCTCATAAGTTGTTCATTATCCACCTTAGAAATAATTTACAGGATATTATCGAGTATGTTTTCATCCAGCATGGTAGGTTCAAATTTAAACAAGTTAGAAAAATACCTCACTGCTTCATCTTGAATGATCTTCAGGTCCGATGACATGTTTCCTGATTAATTGAAGCCGGATTTCTTCAATACCTGCCCTCCTTATCTTGTCTGTTGCCGTCATGTGAAAAATTTTTGTGTTGCAGGACTTCTGTTTCCAAAATATTTCTTCAGCCAACTCCAGCTTCTCTAAATGTTTTCTAACCTGTATTAGCTCCTCTGGATTAACCTGATGGAGGTTTTGTGCCTGCGCTTCCAACTGACTGAGAGCTTGTTCTGCATTTTTAAGCTGTTGAAAAATATTTCCAAACACATTTTTGTTCCACTCTTTTAGGTGATTCTTGGTTTTTCAAATTTTGAGCAGAAGATATTGACCATGGGCTGATATGATAGATCATCCTTCCAGGCATTTTTTTTATTATGTTTGAATAATCATGGTGGAGGATCCACATACATTGGAAATGAAAAGGTTTCACTGAGGACTGCAACGTTTGGGGAAAGGTTAGAAGGAGAGGGCAATAGTCGGAGCTAACTCTAGTAAGATGCTTGACATGGAATCTTGGAAAAGAATTAATCGAAGCTTTGTTACATAGAACTCTATCCAAACGAACCTAAGCCCTGGAAAAGAATTAATCCAAGCTCCTCTGATTGGTCGTAGATTGGTTATATTCTGTTGTTTACTTTGTCTCATGGGCATGGTTTTGTGATAGAATTGAGTCTAATTCTCATACATTTTATCTCTTGATAACTAGATTAAAGGAAGTTCATAGTTGATTTTTATGGTTATATCTTCTAACTGGATGAAGATGGGACTCTAAATCCAGTTATATTCATGAATCAAGCATAAATCTCTCTGATCTTTACAAGCGGATCCTTGGCACCTTAGTTTCCCACCTTTGAATTTTACAAGTTTTAGTTAAAGTTATTCACCATTATTCCCTTAAATATTCCATATTTAGATTTCATATTAACCTAATTCTAATTCGAGATACTTTCAGATTACGTACAAGGGTCAGTCCTTTTGAATTCAACCTTGGTCTTACCGAGATTATTACTACATCACAACCCTATACTTGGGGTGTGAACATCGTCCACTGGGATCGCACCTTGCAATAATTTCCACACAAAAATAGAAATCTTTGGAGGTAACAATTCTTGCCATATCTAATTCGTCCACCTTGTGGCAGGGAGCCTAGCTCTACTCAGGTTCCAGACCGACTTGATAGAGAATAAGTTGGAGAAATCGTGAGGCCAGAAGCATTCCGGTTTGTCCTTCGACGTGACGAGCCCGCCATGAAAGATGTAGTAGATGACTTTCTAAGATAAAAAAGGAAAAAACAGAGGATGGAGGAAGCGGTCCAGCTAAACCAAGGAAATCGTTTACCTTTAACAACAACAATACCTCTGGGATTAGAGTGACGACTAGATGTTGGAAGGGACCCAACATCTGTTTTAACCGCTCTATCATTCGATTGGATAAGATAAAACTTCAATTTCAATCGAGTTATCATTGAATCAAGTAGATTAATATTGAGATTGTACCCAGATCCATAGCTTAACAGGCAGACTAAGTGGAGATACCTCGTTTCAACACTTGAGGTCTTAGTATCGATCCCTAGTGGGGGTGGCTAACATACAGTGTGTGTACTGACATGGGTGTGTACTAACAAGCTAACCCAATAATAATAATAATAATAATGATGAAATTTCTATAGGTAGATTCCTAAATCCTTAATCTTTTATCTTTATTATTTAAAACTCTTTTTATCTTACTGTAATAAAAATTTAAACAACCAAGTTAGATTTAGATTATTTCTATATCGTGTTCCCCATTTCATATGAATACGACCTCGTTCTGATCGAGTTATTACTAAACACGACCCTACACTTCGGGTAGTGAACAACAATCTTATCAATGCATGTATAATTCCATACAACAGCTAGACAACACGTAGACTACTTGTTATATGCTCATAGAAGAAAACAACTAGATAGATTACAACTATTCAAACCTTCAAACATAAGTTTCCCTTTATTCTGTATAATATTACATTAGATAACGTGCAGACTACCGGCCACACGCACGGAGAATCAACTGAAGTAGACAGATAACATGCAAGCCACGAGACACCATTCTCTTTATTTCATAAAATACCTAGACAACGTGCAGACTAGCCGCCTACACGCTCTGAGAAACTGGTAGGTGTCTCTTTATTCCATACGGACAGATCACCCGCTACACGCTCTTCTCTGTCAGGAAAAGTGCATCAGCATATTCGTCACTGGAGAAGAGACACGGCTGTTGCCCGATCCCTTCCAAGCGCAAGAAATCCCCCGCAAGTTTGACCAACTCCCTATTGGTAATCTTCCCTTCGCGCTTATTCAGCATCGTCTCGACAGCATTGGTGAAAGCACCATACGCTTCGAACGGATTGTCCTTAGGATACCCTTCAACCGAATTCTCGATCTGCTTGCAGCTGCTGAGTAGGATTCCGTTGTCTGCGGGACTCGGTGGACTGCCGGATTGGGACTTAGCTGAACTCAATCTGGCAGTGACCTGAGTCCCGAAAACCTCCGATAAGTGAGCGGAAATATCGGAAGAGCCGATATTGGAAGATCGAATGGTGCGTTTGACATCTTTGGGAAGGGTTTTTGAGCGGTAGTTATTTTCCCAACCTTGTGCAGGCTCTTGTCCAGAGAAATCACGTATCTTCTGCTCCTTTGGATTGAGGTTGAGGCCGCCGCTATGGGCTGAGTCAGCGAGGAAAGTGAACGTTGCTCCCTCCGGTAAGTAGTTGACTAGTTCTCGGAATTCAACGTCTGGAAGGGGATTAGTTTTTCACGTTAGTAAAAGTATTTCTATTTCCAAATGCAATGAAAGAAACCGCTATCAGGTTAGATCATCTAATTTAGACACGTGGGGCCAAAAATCATCACAGGGAATAAATAGGCAGAGGCTGATAACCATGCCATTGGTTTGCACGGGGATCGGATTAGGTGAGATGCTGGATCCACCACCCCTGACTGTGGGGCCCACTGTGATATATGTGACTACTTCCATGCCGTCTATACGTATTGAAGGCTCATGTTTTTAGCTAGCATGATGCAAAAAAAAATTAAGCAGATGCAAATCTCAGGTGGACCGTAATACACCAAACAGTGGTAATCTACCCTTAATAACTTTCAAGTGGCCTACAATTTTTTTGGATTCAATCGCTATTGTTTCCTATGGTATGGTTCAAATAAGTTTTGGGTCTGCTTCATTTTTGGAATCATGGCTTAAAATGATATTTCAATACAGATGGACGGTGTGGATTTAAGGCACATACATTACAGTAGGCCCCACAGTCAGGGGTCCCACCGACCTGGGTGGATCCTGGGTCTCACCTAATCTGCTCGTGTGTATATTAATTCCATCCAACCCGTTCATCTGCTGGGTGTGGTGTGGGCCATCTTAGTTTTGAATAGGGCTGCATTTTGAGATGTACGGTGAACATAAGAAGACAATCACACGCATAACATGGTGGGCACCACAGAGCTCGAGTGTGCGCCACAATAGGAATTGCATGGGATTCCGGTTGTGTAGGATATATACCATACACGTTGGCCGTGGGTATTTCATCCAGACCCTTTATCCATTGGTCCAATAACTGATAATTGAAGTCCCAAAAATCTCGAATATATGAAAGTCTTGACCCATTGATCAGTGACCAAATAGTAGAAATATAGCAACGGTCCACATTCAAATGAAGAATTGGCCACTGACTCAACAGCTGTGCTCTTAAAATTAGAGAGATTTTGGGGTAACTATATCGACAGTGGGCCCGTTATCTCAATGATCTAGAACTCTAAAACATGAAATCAGAGAGAGAGAGAGAGAGAGAGAGAGAGAGAGATCATTTATACACCATCATTCCATGTATACCCGATCACCCACCGTATATTCCCGAATGGATATCAATGAAGAAGTGCACTGCCTCTCATAGACAATAACACTATTTCAGTGGTATAGGAATGGATGGTGGAAGGCCGACTATACACCAAGTCTAGGAACATTTCTCACCCTTGATCTTATCGATATCGGAAGAGACTATCGCTGGACTGCTATCATTATACAGCGTCCCATACCCACTGAAGAAGAAGAACAAGGTGTCTCCCGGTTTAGCTTTAAAGATCATCCGTACAAGCGCATTCCTGATGTTTCCCCCCGTCGGCATCACCAGCGAGTCTGGTGCGTCAATCATGGTCTTGATGTCTTTCTCCGCGAAGCCGAAGCGTTTAGTGAGCTGAGTATACATGGTTTGTACGTCGTTATAGCACCCATATAGCTGTTTTTGGGTGTCGGGGTAGTTGCACCCCACCAAGAGAGCCGATTTCTTCCCCATCTCGTTGTTTTTCTCAGTTTGATAAGAATGCACTGATCTTTCTCTGGGTATATCTCTTTCTAACAATGGCAACTTATATAGACCATTCTCATTAAGTGAATTACTTAAATGCCCTCCCCCGTCATTTACTCCATTGACGTAGACACTTCATTGGAATGGCGTCATAAACGGCTATGAGCGTGTTCAAAGGGTTTTTACCAGAGCGGATTAGGTGACATAAACACTTCATTGGAAGTAAGTCCATAGAGTCTTTTTTTATGGGAACCGAGCTCACTATCACACTCCACAGTTCAGATAAAGAGTGTGCACCCTTAAACTGGAGTTACGGACCATCACTCGTGCACAACACGTACTTAAACCAAATATATTCCACTACTTAAACCAAGTATGCATGCTATTCTCACTCATCGAGACATTACACATTCAATCATCCTAACCATTCACACACACCTACCAATCGAAAGAGTTGAAAATCATTCAACCCATGTGTTTCATAACTTTTAGCGGTAAAAATCATAAAGAGGAGGCTAGAGTTCGGAGGGATACTCACTCCGTAAAGTGGAGAATATAACACATATTTATTGCCCTCGATATTCGAACACAAGGCATTCCACTCTTCTTCTTTTTTTTAATAATAATTGAAGAATATATTTCTATATAATTCTAGGACATTCCAATCTAATACCACATCAAATAACCAATTTCTTCAAAAGCTCAAGTCATTAGATGATGGTGCATCAATGTATATCAAAGGACTTTAACAATAAATTCAAGCCCAATATGTTAGTTATTCAACGCATTCAATCTGTCTTCTTCAAGATAGAGTCACTGCCCCTATGGATCATCTGCTGGTTTAACCTCATGTCCCGAGAATTGAGCAATTATTTCATCTTTCATAAAATTTGTATGGTTTTTCATCAATATTATAATTTTAGCTGGCTAGGCTCAGTGAGTGAACCCATCATGGTTCATGCACTTCATAATTAAAATATGAATACATGAATGTTATGTGGTGCATGGATGTGTAAATACATCAAGTGAGTTGATTTGTCTATTTACTTGAGTTGGATTCCATCAACACACATATTCCCTTCAGGGGTGAGCTTTCACCATCTTGGTATGCCTTCACACATTGTGTCCATCTAGGGATGGTTCCTTAGGACCAAATACTATAAGTACCTACAGGTCTTCCAAGGCGTGCCTCTGGGAATCAATGCAAGAACGTTATGCATGACGTGAATGAATGAGATGAGAATGATCGATGCATCATATTACAAGTAATCACATATAACATCACGGTTCAACAACATTTCAACTTAGACAAATACAACAAAACAATCCATACTAAAGAATATAGTAAATAAAGCAATCATACAACTATTTTAATCACAACAGCGAGGAAACATGTTAGGATGACTCACCTAAAATCTGGTGATGTGGATTTTGAGAGGTTGCCTCAAGTTCAATCAGTTTGAAATCACCTAAATAATTATAATTCAAATTATACTTTTATTAGTGTACGTCTATGCAATTAGCCCATCTATGGTCAATCAATTTTCTCAAATCTGAAATTCATATAGACGTGAAATCATTAATCTTGATTTTATCCTCCACAAAATTTTAGAATAATTCCTTTTTAAAGTGGGGCCCACTCAATTAACTATGGTGTTCTAGTCATCCCAAAAACTTGTTCACGACCCCAAGTGCAGGGCTGCGATGTAGTAATAACTTGGTGAGACCGAGGTCAAATCCATAGGGACTTAACTTGTACGTATTCTGAAAATAAACTAGAACTAGAACTATAATAAGATTTAAATTAAATTCTTAAATAAGAGAGATCAATTGTGAATAAACTATTAATAATAATAAAAAAAAGGGACACTAGAGTGCCAAGGATCCACTCGTACCTATTAAGATGTTATCTATCTTGATTCAAAGAGCTACAATTGGAATTAGAGTCCTATCATATCCTGTTGGATAATAGAGCAGTAAAAACCCAAAAATTTACATTTTCCATTAACATACTTCTCTTATGAAGCATCCGTGTGATAATCGCGGGGAATTCAGCCATCCACCATGCCTACAGACGATGATGAATCACAAATTTGATAGATCATACACTTCTAAAATAATAAGAAGATATCAAAAGCTTTCACAACATTTACTGTAATTTCAGTCATATTAAACCATAGAAAATTAAAAATATTCCTTTATTTAAATAAAAAAATTAATGAAAATTCAACACGTACTTGAATCAAAGTAAAGTAAATATCAAAATAAACTATAGTTTCACCTCTTAGCCCTAGCTAAGAAATTAGTTAGTGATCGGTAACTCAAAAATAAAAGAAAAACTAAAAAATATACTAGAATTCATGAAAAAATCGAAGTGGAAGAACATTGTCGGCGCTCCTTTTAGGATTTCTCTCCCTTTCCAAACCCTGGAAGATGATTTGGACTAGCCTGGGGACTCATTCAAATAGTTTTGTAATTCAAACTTTCGTATCACCTTAGAAATGTTCGCAAACCACCTCAAATTTATGCACTCTCCACATTTTTGATGGAAAACTTTGATGTTATCGAACAGTCTTTAATTGCACCTTTGATGGCATTGAATTGTCTTCAATTGTATCGAAATTTGCATAGAGTGTGTTGAGGCTTAAATATTGCATATTTAACCCTTCAATTATATTAGTTTTCCTATCATTTAATTGATAATTTGATTTAATTATATACGTTTTTGTCATAAGAGGTGATTTAGAAGCTATGATGAATATATGCTTAAAAGGATGAATTTAGAGCTCAAAAGAAAATAGTAAGGAAATAAGAAATTAGAGATTTGGAAGTCATTAATGAAGAATTCACATGTTAAAGATCCAAAGAAATCAAGTGAGGAATGAAGAGAATTGAAGGCTTGAAGTGAAGAAAATGAATCCTGAAAATTAGCCAAAAAATGATATTTTGAAATTCCGAGTCTAAAAGAGAAATTCCTAAAATAATTCTCAAAATAGACTTCAATGGCATCGAAGTGACTTCGATGGCATCTACAATTTATGAATTTTGGACTCAACTCGTTAGACAGTTCTAGACAAATTTCGATGGAATTAAAGATTGTTCAATGCCATCGACAGTGGAATCAAAACTGTTCGATGGCATCAAAGTTTGTAATCGAAGATGCACAAAGTGTATAAATTTGAGGCGTTTTGCGAAGTTTTTCGAGATCGTACGAAAGTTTGAGTCACAAAACTATTTAAAGGAGTCCCTAGACTCTTCCAAGTCACCTTATAAAGTTTGAAAATGGAGAGAAGGCCTAGGTGGAGCACCAATAACATTCTTCCACTTCGATTTCTTCACGGATTCTAGTTGATCTTTTTATTTTTCTTCTAGGATGTTAGTCTTCTCAGGATAATCTTTTAGGTAACGCTAAGGAATGAAACCTGTAGTTTATTTTGATGTTTAATTTACTTTGATTCAAGTTTATAGTTGAACTTCCATTGTTTCTAGTTTGAATAAAGGAATATTTTTAATTTTCTATTGTTTATTGTGACTCCAATTATAGTATATACTTGGAAAGCTTTTGATATCTTCTTATATATTTTACAATTGTGGGATATGTAAAACTGGTGATTTACCATTTTCACCTGGGCATAGTAGATGGTTGAATTCCCTGCGATCATCACATTAGTGCTTCATGAGGGAACTAATCTAATGAAAGTTCAGATTCTATTTTAACTGCTCTATCATTCGATTGGATAAGATATGACTTTGATTCCATTCAAGTTATTGTTGAATCAAGTAGATTAATATTAACATTTCTATAAGTGGATTCCTAAATCCTTAGTCTTTTATTTTTATTATTCAAAACTTTTTTTTATCTTACTAGATTAAAAACTCAAATAACTAAGTTAAATTTATATTAGTTTTAGACTGTGTTCCCCATTCCCTATGAATTTGACATCGTTCTCACTAAATTATTACTATATCGTGACCCTGCACTTAGGGTTGTGAACACCAAGCATTCAAAGAAAATCAAGGGTTATTACTAATTTATATCATATTAATAAATAAATCATCAAAGTTCCAATCAAACAGAACATTCTAACATGTTGTCGATCAGTCGACGCTATCATTGCTCGATCAAAGTTTAATCGAAATTCACTTTGATCGATCGAAATTAATTCAAAATTCCAACACAACTCTTTGAACACTTTTTGTCCTCTTCCATCGGCCAAAACTGCTTGTTCACTATACCTTCGATCGATCGAACTACCCTGTTAATCGATCGATCTCATTTCAAATTTTGGACTTTAGTTTCTGAACATTCTTTATTACCGCTTTTGATTGATCGATTCGACGCTGCTGAACATAGTCAGACGATTCGAATCTTTTAACTTTTTGAGTTTTCTTATTTCTCTTGCTTTAAATGATTGTTTAATCATATGGGACAGATCTAAACCATCCATTGACTCCTAAAATGACTCATTAGGGATGAGTCAATAGATCATTTAGATCTAGACCATCAATCATCTCAACTTTTAGATTAAAACATGTTATGTATACTTTCTTCTATCCATCTTTGTGGGCCACTAGATTATCAGATCCATCTTAAATTTTGGGTATCATCATAGATCTGATCACTCTCTCACCTAAACAACTTGGATTGAATCTAACACAACTGATGGTCCATAATATGATTTAATATCCAAATTCATGTTTATAATTAGATCTGATTAGTGTGGCTCATCCACTGATCAGGTCAATTTGAATATTAGGGCTCTAAATCTATTAGCCCTTAGGATTAAATGATCCCTTCAAATCCATCCTAATACAGCTGGATGCAAGCAATTTACTCCATTCATCTAAATATTATTACTTAGATCTTGATTTTTGATTATTTATTCCTGTGATCTTCTCATGGACCAATATAATGATTGTGTGGCCAATCCACATAGATCATTGTATCAATCAATAAAAAAATAGCTTAAAAATCATATATAAAAAGTAAAATAAAATAGGGACTTAATAGATTTAGGCCCTCTCTATGTCTCTCTCTACCATTTACTACGACTTCCACTTTAGGTTTTTCTATGAGAAACTTCTCTTGAATCCTTCTTATAGGAGAGAAAAACCAAAATAAAGCAATCTTATGTAAAATTTAAATTTTATAAAAAAAAAAATTGCAAAAATTTAGTTAGTATGGTCACAAAAATCATTCCTCCAACCTCACCCATAACCAAGAGTTAGGGTAACAATATTCAATCGCTCAACCTCTCTCTCTCCCAAGAGTATCTCTACCAAACCAGCCAATGATTTATTTTTGTTCTTATTTTAAAAGTAAAAATTTTAACTATTAATTATAGTTTTAAAGTGTACTAAAAATTTAGAGTCATTACACTCACAATGATGTATATGCCTTAAATCCACACTGTCTAACCATTTTGAAAGCTCATTTAGGCCATGATTCTAGAAATGAAGCTGACTTAAATCTTAGGTGGACCACACCATAGGAAACAGTTATGATTGAATCCCCACCATTAAAAATTTGAAGGAATCTATTTGACATCTAACCTGTTGATAAGGTAACAAACACCTAGATGAAGAGATCACACAAATATCATCTTGATTCAAAGCTTTTGCGGCCCACAAGAAGTTTTTAAGGGTCAATCACCATTGTTTCCTGTACTATGGTCCATCAGAGATTTAGAACTAATTCATATTTTTGGATCATGCCCTAAAACAAGCTTTTAATACGAATGAACGGAGTGGATATAGTTACATACATCACAGTGGGCCCCACAGTGAAGGGTCTTACCCACCTTATGAATCGGGGATCTCTGTGTGCCTTGAAAATCGACACTCGAGTACAAACTCATTGATCTCAAGTTTTCAGGTGTGAACTTAGGAAAAATGCATGTGGGCGAATTCCCATTTACTCGTGCAATCCGGTTAACGTTCACCAATCAGAGTAGTTTTAAATCAACTACACCAAAAGTTAAGTAGAGATAACTAAGCCTAAAAATAGATGACTAATATTTAAAATGTAGAATATCAAGAGTGGTGTCTACCCAAATAAGGATTGTACAAGCCATAATATACATACCTAAAATGTAACTCCTATATATGAAATTTCAAATTTAATAATAAATTAGTAATAATAATAAAGATTTTTATCTTATTTTATCTTATCTTATCTAATTTTTATCTTATCTTATCTATATCTTATAGTCTTACCTTTATCTTATCTTATCCTTATCTTACCCATATCTCTAACTACTCTCCCTTATATATACCCTTATACATCCCTTATCTCTCAAGTCCCAATCCCTCAAATAAATTTTCCTTTTACACAATGTGTCATAAGAATAGTTCCAATTCAACTTAGATATTAACAAAAAGTCCACCCAGCGACAACAAAGAAAGGAAGAAAGGGAGAGGATGTTGGAGGGCTTAGATTTGGTAAGTTATTGTTTATTCTCTCATTACTTTTTGGTACATTTATTAAAATTTTGACTCGATCTATGTAACGAACGGTGTGGATTGGTCACACATTCATTGCATTGACCTATGGGTATATCTGATGTAAAGATGATGAAAGTCTAAAATTCTATGCAAAATTTTTAATTGTGATTGGTGTGCATCTGGTTGAATCAGATTAGATTTGTATGGATCATATGATTCCTGAGGCAAAAATATATAAGGGCCCTAACTCTAAGATCAATCTGACCATCAGATGGGCCACACTAGTTAGATCTATAAATGTTTAATAAGAAAAGCTTAGATTTATGCGCAATTGATTAGTATCACTTAGTGTAGAAAGTCGAGATGGGACATTGGTGTATATTTTGTTAGATCCACACCCTTCACCCAATGTGTAGAGGCAAAATATGGCAAGACTTTAAGAATCTTGATGATCCAATTATCCAGTGGGTCACCCCGATTAATCATTTGACATTCGATTTTAGGATCTTCAAAAGAAAATCTAAATTTTGATAATTAAATTTAGTAAATGTATAATTTTAATTATTTGATCATTTATGGTTTGGCCACCTAGGATGTATATCAAAGGTGGGATCCACTTAAGTAGGCCTGATTTTGTGTGGAGGCCACCTGAAAGTACAGTTTATAGTTCGTTTTTTTATATTAATAATGATATAGGGGCGCAGCCCTTCTTTTGGAAAAAAAAAGGTGGGCCCACCATAAAATATAACCAGATGAATAATAATATTGTTGATATAATAAATAGGATCTCTAAATTCAAACCAATCTAATTACCTTATGAATTCTATAGTATCAAACTCAGGTGAGTAACACAATGTATCTCATGCTTCATTGGAATTAAAATAAATTATTTGTAATTGTTTGACTGATTGATGTACTGATTTGAGTATTTTGTTATAATATTGTTTAATATAATTACTGTGAATGCATACAACGGTAAATTACATGTTAATCTACATGTTGAATTCACATATGAATATTCTAACTAAGACATATATCTATGATGATTATGAAAATAATACATTCATACATTATCTATCATTCATTGCATTTGCATAATGCATTGTCAATCCTAGGGGCTCTCCCTGAAAGAAATGTTGATCCTGGTAGATAGTTACCAGATGAGGGCTATGCCTAAACCTACTAAAAGGTGTAAGCCTATCCAACAGGTAGATAAGAGTTGATGACCTCCAACCAAGCAGATGGACGATCATCCCATTTGATGCATTCATACATCATTTATATTATTGTGCATACTATGTTTCTATTATATTTTAATTTCAATAAGAATAGACCATGCTGGGTTATTTCACTAAGCCTGGTCCAGCTTACCTTTTTATTAATGGAAAACTATACAAATAAGTAATTAGCTGATGAGTTGGCGCAGAAATAAGAAGTCGTGACTAAACTGGTGCATGACACACGTAAGACGTGACCACATATGTCAGAAGAAGAAGTAACAACATTTGGACCATTCCTAATTAATTAATTAGAATTTAACTTGTTATCATGATCTTATTTATATATAATGAATGACGGTATTAATTGTAGGATTTTTATGTATTTGATTGGTTTTATTTAATTGAATTGTTCTATTTTTGTAGCAAGTATTCATTGGAAAGTTGTATTGATTGGTGAATGATGCTTAATTTATGCTAATTAAATGTTGATGTATGATGAGAATGGATGAATGTTGGTGCTTAAATTATTTGTGTAAATGATTTTGAATGAAACTAGTTGAAATGTAAAAATAAATATTACTTTTGCCTCTTAATAATCGTATAATAGAATGAAGTTAGTACACTTTGTGTACGAGTTATGACTCGAAACTCGAGTCTGAGGGTGTACACTTTGTACTCGAACTTCAGGACATGACATAAAATGATTAAAGTGTAAAATTTTTAGTTTTGTCCCAATCCTCCAAAACATAACGGTAGTATTGAAAGCCGATTTATGTCTACTAGTCTGATATCTCAATAGCACCTATATTAATAATATCTCTCGGTTGGTGTTTTAAAACACCATCATAGGTGGGAGTGAGTAACTAACTCAGTAGTTCTATTTTCTAAGTTACACATGTTATCAACACAATCAAGTATAGGTAATGATAGCATTACAAAACAAACAATCCCTATGTTAATTATTTAAATACATGGATGACATGATTGTATGCATAATGGTTGGTCTGTAACATATCCCAACAATGTTTAGCATGATGAATGCCCATAATCAATGATACTAATATAGAAGTACATCAACGTTGTTACTAGTGAGGATGTTAACATATGCGTAGTGGTTAGCGCACAGCACAACCTGGCAATACATTAATGATATGCATGATTAGCTAAGTAGTTATTATTTTCAGTTCAAACAACATGTTGACGAAGCTAGGATACTTCCATTCTATCAATTGTCGCTAAACAGATTCATGTAGCTTGTGGCGGCACGTAGCAGTCCCCAGTGTCCCTTGATCTAAATTTGAGTTCATCACCCAACAGTCCATACAACTTAATCACGTAAATATTAGGGCTTGTCACCTAAGGACAATTATAACTAGCGTAAAGGTTGTCACCCAAACTCCAAATGTGAAGAATGTACGTCACCCAAACCATTAACAACATGGTAGGATCGCAACATTCATCAGTGCTTGGTGGTCACTACGGGGAGGTTCGTCACCTAATGTTTTACCAATATGGCTGGCTCATTACCCAGTGTCATGCCTATGCGAGAGTGCATCTGAGAGAGCGCGGCCCCTCGCCCAAGCAAAGGTCAAGGGGAAATGGAGTCCGGAGAGATGACCTCTTTGTTCCAAATAGTCTCTTCATCAGCAACCTTCCTTTCTCCTATTCATCAGAAGATCTAATTAAAATCTTCCAGAAATATGGTAGAGTTTCAGAGGTTTTTCTTCCCTGATTCCCTAGAACAAGTAAATCGAGGGGATATACTTTTGTTAGATTTTACTAAGATGATGCTCAAGTAGCCAAGGGAGTGCTGGATGGACAAATGATCGATGGGAGGCAGGTCTTAGTAAAGAACGCTCACCCTAAAACATATCATCGTTCGAGGGCCTCTAAAGGCTCCTTCCCAAAGACTGAGCAAGCAGCGGTTCAAGGTAACCATGGAACCACTACATCTGGGAATGCTCAACTTCCCAGGAGAGGATGGGAAAAACCTTCAGCACGTCCTATTTCAGAGGATCTACAAGGTAGATGCAAGATAGCGAACCTTGCTGCAGTCTCTAAAAAGCTACAAGAGCTAGATTTGGGATTGGTGGACTTCAGATGTGAGAAGATGGCGGTGTCTATTCTTCAACTGATTGATGGTTTTAGAGCATCCAGATTCAAGGCTTCATCAATAGATGTTACTAGACTATCATTCTGACGCTTCCTGATTACCTTTAAAACGAGGTCAAAACTCGCAGATTTCGTAGATGACTACCCCTTTTAGTAGAATATGGGTCTGATTGAGGTGACCCCATGGTCTCTTGAGGTATATCTAGAAGAGGAAGAAACTTGGATCTGTCTTTATGGTATCCTGCCACATGCATGGCTGGATTCAGTAATTCGTGATCTGGGGTGTTCCTTTGGGGAGGTGATTTAAATAGACACCTTTTTCCAAATTTAGGATATTTCAGATGTTTGCAAGAGTTAAGGTGAGAAAGACGCAAGGGCCTATCCTTAACTTGCCCTAAATGTTGGAAGTAGCTGGAAAACCTACAGGATCTGGGCCCAAATGCAAGACTTGATAGGGGAATGCATATCCTGTCAATACAGACATAAAGGAGAGACTTCAGTAGATGCTGCAAATGCATCCAAGAACTGGGTCAACAACAGCTTTTCAAGGACGAAAATTCCCATTCAGAGGACTGTCATGTACATGTTTGTGAAAATGCCAACCTCATCGGTGATCAGGGCACAATCATCTTACCTATTTGTGATAATGTCGTAGAGAATCTAGACCCTTCAATTAGTTTTATTGAGTCCCAAAAGAACCCTCCATCCCAGACTCTAAATGGGGTCTTGGTAGAGGTGAAAGTTCCATTAGGGAGTGTCATCAGATGGTCATAAATCAGGGGACTAAGTTCTTCCTTACTGAAGGTTTTCCAGGAACACAGCAGCAGAAGGAGAACTTTTCTTTTGTTCAGAGAATCCCTCCAGGAAGGGTCTAAAGCAGTGCCACCTCCCTAGCTGAGCCCATATTTCATCGTCCACACCAGGATATCTTCTCTCTAATTCTTGTATCCAGCCTCTCGACAAGGTACGCAATATTAACATGGAGCAAGAATTAGATAATTCTAGTCCAATAGAGTGTGTTCCCAGCAGCCTACCCAGAGGATCCGTTATGGTTTACTCCTGTAATGTTTCGAAAAAATTCGTATAAAGACCCGAGTACCACCTCAGGTAGAAATCCCTGAGGATCGTACCCTGTAGAATTTAGATGAAAATTAATTAAGTTCTGAACTAGATTAATTGGTGGAATTAGCACGAACAACTATCAATACAAATGGCAAGATCCAGAACCATTAAAATCACTGACTCAACATTACTTAAAAACCTAGGAGAAATCCCAAAGGCCTATTGCTCTCAGGAGTACATTGAAACTCCATATTAGACCTAGACTGCATGTCGAAAGTCCGATGACTGCGAAACTATAGGGTTATGACCGTCTTATTGGGCTTGAAAACCATCGCGGGAATCGAGCTCAGATAGTGTCACAACTTGAGCCCTAAGTAAAGTGTGTGAGAAACGTGAATACCTTTGGAAAAATACATTGAAACTTTAGTGAATTAGACCATTCGTTTACGGAAAAAATTGGAGATTTCAGACCGTCAGTTTCTGACCGAACTGCTCTCATGGATCAGGGAAATTTTCCCGCACATATCTATATACTTGTGGCCCTAATCGAGCGACAATGATGATTGATTTGACACTAGTCCTTCACGGTCGATCCACTAACCCAATCGCACCAAAATCATAACCTGGCTTAGATCCATGGTCAGGAAACTTGCCCTATGACGTAGGTGAGTAATGGACCTTCCTAAGGGCCCTATTTGTCAAATACAAGCACCCTTTGGTTAGGAAGAGGTAGCGGAGGATGCGATAACGAACCAGGAAAATGAATCCGGATCCAAAAAGGAGGAATCATACGTCCCCTAAGGAAGGGGAATGGAAAACGGTGACTAACAAACGCAACAAAGCCAATGAATGGAGCCTTTTCGGGAACTTAGACTTCAACACATCAGAAGATGATCTGCGCAAGAGGTTTGGCCAGTTTGGGGATCTATCCGACATCTACATTCCAACTGCAGCTCCATCTGGCAGAAGACCGGGATATGCATTCGTGCAATTCAGAAAAAAAAGAGGATGCCCTAACAGCAAAAGAAATGCTTTATGATCGATTCCTGGGACGGCGAAGAATGTATGTCAACGATGCTAACCAAAGGATAACCTCCGGATCCTCCCCCGATCAAAGGCCGGAACCTAGATCTGTAGCTGACATTCCAAAAAAGGACAGCCGGAACCTCAATCCGACTGCCCAACTAAGCAGGGTTAGAAGAGACACAGAACAGATCGCCCCCAGCGGATCTACCAATCGGTCTTATGCGAACGCCCTCCAATGTCCCAACCCACCGGCCATCTCCAAATCTATCATCGTACCTAAATGGATTTCGGACCAAGGTAAGGCGAACATGTCCTATGCTCTCGTGGGAGAAGTGCTCAGCCTGAACGATGCCATTAGTGATCTTTATAAGGCTCTGCAATCCTCTGCATTCCGCAGCAATAAAATCGCCATTTTCCAATTTTCGGAGACGGCCTACATCTTCAGATTTGAGTCACGGGAAGAAGTCCTAGCCTTCCTCAAAGATCGGACTCTCCACATCAAAATGGCACTCAAGAATACATGCACATGGAGCCCATCTATGCAGATGCCTGACAAGGGAACTTGGATCAGAATACAGGGTATCCCCATTTAAGCCTGGAGCGAGCACACCATAGGTCAAATTGCTGAAGATATGGGATCAGTTATTGAACTGGATAGGCAATCGATTGAAGGCCCGAACCGATGGTATGCTAGGGCCAAAATCAACCTTCACCACGACACCCCCTCCGTCAAGAAGATCACTCTCCTCGTCGAGGGAAGAGCCTATCACATTAATGCCTTCATTGAAACTTGCTCTCATAAGGCAGTAGAGAAAACGCATCAGGAAGTCCCAGATCCATTTGCCAAAGAGGGAACGAAACAATGGGTCATCCGTTCATTCTCCAACAACCATCAGAGTCACTCAATGGCAGACAGGAGCCGAAATCCTCTCGAATTGGGGGACCAGTTTGGGCATCAACAGAACCTGCAACCTACACGACATAATGCCAACCCGAACAATCCTGACATTGTGGAACTACAGAGAACCGAGATTCACTCTAACCTGGTCTCATAAACTATAGCAGTAGAAGCCGACCCTTAAATGCTCCACCACCAAATCCTAGAATTGGTGGACCAGTCTGGCCATCAACGAAACCCGCAACCTGCTCGATTAAATGCCAACCCGATCAAACCTGGCATTGAGGAACTCCAGGTAATCGGGATCCACTTCCACCTGGATTCCCAAACCACGGATACAGAAGCTGCCACTCAAATGATTAACCACCAAATTCTCGATTTACTGCCTCCATTAGCTAACAACTACCTAGTCTCACAACAGAGGACTACTAACCCAGTTACATCTACGGCTCCTCATATCAGCAATCTCTCAGTAAGCACAGATTACATGTTACCTAATACTAACAATTAGATCCTAGTGGAATTTGTTAACAAGTCCATCCAACACTGTCCCCTCACTCCTGCCATATGGATCCACCCACAGCAGGAGCCCCTCGAAGCATGGGAGAAATGGCTATCGGGAATGAAAGAGATGTATAAAGAAAGTTTAGCCTGGCTGCTGCCAATCAACTCTCCAAGCCTACGCAGAATTGGTACTGACAGCAATGTCAACTCTTCCATCAACCTATCGACCAGGGTCGATGTCGAACCCAATGGTGGGATAACCAATGACCAGAAAGACAGCCATGAGCATGCAACTGGGTATGAACAGAGCACGAACCATCTTCGAATGCACTAACAGTCTAATGCTAACGTGGAACTAAACCTATGGGTTGATCTCCAAGCCAAATCTGACAACATGGCAGTGTCCAACTCAACCTCCAGCAGCGGATCTCAAGTACAATTTCACAAAACTACTAAGAAATCGCTCAGGAAAAAGCCTGTGAAATCTAATCTGATCAGCAGGAGAAGTCAGAGGCTAAAAACCAGACGTAAACGGGCTGTGATCAAAGGCTAGTTTACTGATGACTAGCATCTTATCCTGAAATGTGAGGGGGGTAGGCAATGCTCATACTACCCATCATCTTAAAAGATTGATTAGAAAACACAATATAGAAATTCTCCTTCTGCAAGAGCCCATGATTCGTGAATCCAAGAAAGCAGCAATAGCTGTGAAGCTGGAATTTCCCAATTAGATTTCTCACAACACAGTGGACAACAAGATCTAGATATTGGGGAAGAGTCACATTCATTTTCACACAGTTCAATCAGCAGCGCAAAGCATCACCTTTGAAGCTAAATCCGAAACCTCTCCCTTTGTAGCAACCATCACTACTGTCTACGCTAGCTGCTCCAGAAACCAAAGAAACTAGCTATGGGACGATCTACGAGGAATTTACAGAATCACAAGGGGTCCATGGTTGGTTTACGGTGACTTCAACACCACAACATCGCTCGAAGATCGCCTTGGTGGCCAATTGCAGCTGACTGGTTCCATGTTTGATTTTCAACAAACCCTCAACGACACTGGACTAATCGATGCTGGGTATTCAGGCTCCCCGATGACTTGGTGCAACAACCGATCGAGTCGTAGCCGGCGATGGGCCAGACTGGATAGAATGCTAACCAACGCTAATTGGTTAAACGCTTTCCCTCGATTCAAGGTCATCCATCTCACAAGAGCACACTCAGACCACTCTCCAATTCTCCTCACCATTCAAGATGAGGCCACAAACTTTCCTCGGCCTTTCAGATTTCAAAGAATGTGGACTGCCCATGACGACTTCTTGTGCCTTGTTAAGGATATCTGGAACACTGAGATAACCACGACTCCAATGTACAAGCTCCATATCAAACTAAAAATCCTGAAATCAAGACTGAAAATCTGGAACAAGGAGGTTTTTCGTAATGTTGCAAAAAAAGTTCAGGAGGCTGAGAACGAAGTTACCAAGGCTGAATTTCTTCTCCTCAATTCCCAAGCTCAAGATGACCTCGCCAACCTCAACCGTACTCAAGCAAACCTGAAGAAAGCTTACCTTCAAGAAGAAATTTTCTGGAAGCAAAAATCCAGGATATCATGGCTGCAAGAAGGAGACAGAAACACTAAGTTTTTTCACAAATCAGTTATGGACAGACACAGGCGATCGTCGATCAACCACCTCAAGAAGCCTACTGGCGAAATCATCGAAAGCACGAATGACATTGGTGAAGAAGCTTCAAATTACTTCCAAATGCTCTTTACTTCTGAAGGGAGTAACTCTGCTTCCCAGATTCTCAACTGTATCCCACACCTTGTTGATGACCGCATGAATGACTAGCTCACTCGACAGCCAACTATGGAAGAAATCAAAGCTGTAGCCCTTTCCATTCCTATCGATAGTGCTCCTGGGCCTGATGGGTTTGGAGGGGTATTCTACACCTCACGCTGGGAAGTGATTAGCAATGACATCCTCGATGCGGCCAAAGAATTCCTCCAAGGAGGCCCGATTCCCACTACTTTCCAATGCACTCATATTTGTCTCATCCCGAAGAAAAAGAATCCAGTTTATGTCACCGACTTCAGACCGATCAGCCTCTGCAACTGCATTATGAAGATTTTCTCCAAGACTCTGGCCGCCCACCTAGCGCACATTCTTCCCATGCTAATATCCAAAGAACAAGGAGCTTTTGTCAGGGGTAGATCAATAGCCAAAAACATCTATATAGCTCGAGAGATGGCCTATGAAATAGACAAAAAAGTGTATGGCGGCAACCTCATCGTTAAACTGGATATGGAAAAGGCAGACGATCGCTTGGAATGGGATTTCATCACTAAAATTCTTTAGAAATTTGGTTTCAACTCCCGTTGCATCACTCAACTTCAACGTTGCTGGAAAGATATCTGGTTTTCTACTCTCGTTAATGGCAGAATTTTTGGATTCTTCAAGTCCAATAGAGGTAAAAGGCAGGGGGACCCTCTTTCTCCATCCATATTCATCCTAGCAGCAGAGGCATTTAGCAGAGGCATCACAAATCTCTTCTCCTCAGGAAGCTGTCAGCCTTACCATCTTCCTCAATCATGTCCGACCATCACTCATCTTTTTTTCGCTGACGATGCTATTCTATATCTTAATGGCAGGCTTCCCAACGTCAGAACTCTCCTCAGATTCATTCGAGAATACGAAAGCGCTTCAGGCCAGAAGGTAATGCGGCCAAAACATCCTTCATTGCTCCAAAGAAGACGTCCAGATGCAAGGCTCAGCGGTTGAGCAACCTGACGGGTTTTAAACAGGCCTTTTTCCCAACAGTTTACCTGGGCATTCCTCTTAGCAAAGGCAAAATCACAACTCCTCTTTTGCAGCTCATCATCCAGAAGATCACAAACAGGATCGATGGCTGGAAAGCTAAACTTCTCAACCCGGCTGCTAGAGTGGTTCTGATCAAGCATGTTCTATCAAGCATGCCCATTCATCTCCTCTCAGCGACCAACATCCCCAAAGCAGTAAGCAAATCTCTAAACCGTTCTTTTGCCAATTTCTTTTGGGGAAGCTCGGAGGGAGGTACCAAAAGGCATTGGGTTAGGTGGGAGAGAATTTGTACTCCTCTTCAGGAAAGCGGCTTGGGCATCAGGAGCATCGAAGATGTAATGAGAGCTCTAAGAATTAAAATGGTATGGAATTTAATAAAAGGAACATCCCTCTGGGCTAAATTCTTCTCTGCCAGACATCTATGGAAATTCTACTCCAACCATAGGCGGATGAACCCTATCAATTCTCCGTCCTGGAAGGAACTCCAGAAGGTATTACCGTTCACCCTCTCTCATTCCAAATGGCTTCTTGGAATGGGGAACATAAGTTTTTGGTTTCACAACTGGTCTGGAAATGGGATCTTGGCTGGAGCGACGACAACAACCATTCCTAATCACCTTATCAATGCCTCAGTCAGAGAATTCAACCCCATTTCAGGCTCCTTCAAATTGTCAGACATTCAGGATCTTATAACTCCCACTGCAATGCAAACTCTGTTGGCCTCAGAGGAAACCCTGTCTAACCGCCTAGACAAACTGATATGGGATTTATCTTCTTCTGGAGCTTTTTCCCTTGAAGCAGCATGGAACGGTATCAGACGGCACCATCCGTAGTCCCCTGGATCCTCATGGTTTCGGAATAAATTCATACCTCCAAAATTAGCAATTTTTTCTTAGAAATTGATACACAGGGCAGTCCCAGTTGACTCTGCGCTTCAGAGATTTGGTATCCCCATGGTGTCTAAATGTGAATGCTGTAGGAGTCCTCACTCGCCAGCCAGACAATCTTTGTACCGGGACCCTAACAGCCCCAATTCCCCTCCCCAAGACCCTCCTTCAACCAAGAGCACTCGTTCTCATTCCCTGCTTCCCAGTCACCAACAGTCGAGTTGGAGCTCTAACAGCTACCAGGGAGAGGTGGAGAGTCTTGATCATCTCCTCTCACGGACATATTGCTAATCATGTTTGGAGATTCTTTAGTACCATATTTGACATCCCATTCATTCCTTATCAATCTATCCTCCATCGCATCGACCTATAGACTTCTTCAGCTAGCCACAAATCATGCTCGGCCATCCTCATTGGTCTCCTCCCCTGCATCCTCATATGGGAGCTATGGTTAAGCAGAAATGCAGCAAGATTCGAAGGTCATAGCATGTCCGCGGATTCCGTCACCTTCAAAGTCTCCTGCTGGCTGCGGGAGATTACCTCCACCATCCCATCCTCAGATAACCATCCTATGTTAGAGCTCTCCATCCTCTCAGCCCTGCAGATCCCCAATCCATCTCCTATTCAGCCTGGAAAACTGATCATTGTTCGATGGCCAAAACCCCCAAAGAACTGGCTCAAACTCAACATAGACGGCTCGTCGAGAGGCAACCCAAGGGAAAACGGAGGGGGAGGTGTGTGCCGAGACAGCTCAGGAAAGCTCATCTTCGCTTTTCATCGATATTATGGAATCGCCTCTAACACGATTGCAGAAGCCCAAGCCATGCTTGACGGCTTGGTCATTTGCTCTAACATGGGATTCTCTAACATTGTAGTTGAATCAGATTCCAGAGTCATTATGGACGCAGTAGAAGACTGCTCAAATTCCATTCCCTGAAAGATCTAGTATATTATAGGTGCTATCAAACAAAAATCTTCGAGCCTCAACTTGCACTTCACCCACATCTTCCGCGAGGGGAACTCAGTAGCAGATGCTCTAGCTAGATTGGCTAGCGACGGATGCCCGGATTATACTTACACCAACAGCTCCTCTCTCCCAAGACATGTTAGAGGCCTGCTTATGTTGGACAAAACAGGTTTGGGAGCCATTAGACAAACTTGAGCTGCACCCGTCATCCAGCTTTTTTTACCTTTCTTCTGTTCAATTTGTGTTTACACGATAGATGTGGTCCCCTCCCTTTTTGTAGGGACCCTCCTGAATGGCTGTATATGTCGATTGATTAATGAAAATCTCTTCCTTTAAAAAAAAAAAAAAGCACCCTTTGGTTATAACCTAAGTATACCATGGCCTTGGGGCCATTGACACCAATTCTGGGACTATATAAAGCCTTAAACCACCCCTTACCCATTCCATACGAATTTCTCTAACCCTAGGAGAGAGAAGAGAGAAAAGGAGAGAAAAGAGAAAGGAAGGAAGAAGGATCCCTGGAGATCTTTGCTGGGATTCTTTCTCACAACTCCACGTGTTGATTCACCTCCCCACCATCGCTACACGACTCGTTCCAACTACAATTTAGGTAAGAAATCCAAACCCTAATGACGTAGTTAAGATTTAGAATAGTCGTTTGTCAACCTAGCTAACAGATTTCATGATTTAGGTACCCGTTGTTCCATTTTCGGGAACATAAGATTCGAACCACATCCAAATCGAGTATTCTGATGAAAGGTATGGACTATAAACATTTAGGTTATGTTTTTCAATACTTTCAATGTCAGCTAATGATTTATGTTTGACTTGATTGCTGCCATGTTGTCGTAGATACGCCGATTTTTGCATAATATACATGTGTGAACTGTGTTAGGTAAAAGATGTATTCCATATGTTTGTTGAAATGTTTGAATGAGCATTTGAACATGATTTGTGCTTTCCATGAATTCTGATCTAGGGTTATTCATTAACACATGTACGTTAACCTCTCCGTATAAGGAATTGCTAAAAGACATGTTGTAACTAACCTAATCTATGTATTTGGTGTAATGTAGTCTAAGTGTCTGTTGAAATGTCTGAATGAGAAATTGTTGATGATTTGTACTTATTACAAGTATTAACTTAGGATTTTGTATTGCCTTATACATGTGTTTAGTTCTTTCATGTAATCATCTTTACCTCTATGCAAATATATGGATAAAATGTAAGTGTTTGGTAACATGATCAATGTGTTTGATAAAATGTTCAAATGAAGAATTCACTTGGATGGTTTGTTGAATTCTAAAATAATTATCACATGTGTTTACTTACTGCATCTGAGTAAGATTCAGGCTACCACGTAGTCCAGGCAATCGGTAACAGTCCATGTTCAGGTGGCCGAATTGGCCGAATTAGTCGCATCACATTTGGAAAGCTCAATGAATCCGGGTCACACGAAGATTATCGGATGTGGTTAGGCCACACGGGGTGCTTATGCCTCCATGTCGATTTAATCAGCTTGTGTCCGTATCAATCGAACTTCCCTAACAAACCGATTGGCCTATTTGGTGTTTACCATGTATGGACATCGCTGCTTGAATCTAAGGTACCACTTATCAATGTACAGACCCATTTTAACCATGGTACCATGATTCGCTAAGACTCATGAGTCGGACATAGTGGTATGGGACATCGTGGTTGAGCTGTTGGCCTCTGTTGGCCTACGCTAGGGTGACGAGCCTCCCCATAATGACCAGTGAGCAATCCAAAACTTGTGAGCTGAATATGGTGGTATGAGACACCATATTTGAGTTGTTGGCCTACACTGAGGTGATGAGCGTCCCCGTAGTGACCTCGAGTATAAACTATAAAATTTACCTACCAACTACTTTTCATTAGGGGTGATGCCCTACAACTTGCCTATCGTATGTGATTAACTAGGATTGACAACCCTAGATGGATCCTTCATTTGGGTAAATGATGTAAAGGGAGGTACATTAGCTTCCCAAATTTATTGTATGAATAAGCTTAATTAAGTACTTGGCTAACACAACCATGGAACGCATTGCATGTGCTTTACCAAGGAAGTGTACAGTGAGAGTTTTTCATGCGCGAACTTGGTTGTCGAAGTCACTTGTGAGGGAGCTTTGTGTGAGGCCATGCATCATTACTGTACACCATTCCTGCATTAATAAGAGTAGTTAGGAAGTGATTGTTGTATTGCTTTATCATTACTGCTTGATTGAATTGATAATATATTAAGCTTTTTCTTATAGTACTACTGAGTTAGCTACTCACTCTTACTCTGGGATGGTATTTTAAAACACCAACTAGAGTCTATTATAGATGCAGGTGATGAAGACGTTTATGCAATAGAGTTAGACCTTTTCGACGAGGAGGAAGAGTCCTCCTATTTTTAGCTCTCTGGTAGATCTATGTAGACCTCGTGCTGCTTCGATGGGATTTTAGGAATACATGGATTAGTTGGACACCTATACTTTTCCATTTTGTATTTTGAAACAACCCTTGTAATATATAAAACCCTAATATGCAATCATACTCTGGAGGTCTTAAAACATTTACATGTTCACACACACACACACACACACACACACACACACACACACACACACACACACACACACACACACACACACACACACACACACACATATATATATATATATATATATATATATATATATATATATAAGTTTCAATCTTCCTCTTGCTAAGTTTAATCATATCTGGAGTATGATATGCTATTTTAGTATGATCCAATTCATGTTTAATACATTTATATGGACAACATGCAAACATCATTATCTATATTGCATAAGTGATGTGTTATATCTCGGGAGTAGAGCTTTGCCGGACCCTCAAAATTTAGGGCATTACAACTCCCCTCCTCAGACTAGTCCTATAGAGGGCGAGAACAACTTGCGGAACATATCTCTATCGGCAGGTAATTCTCCTATTAGTCCCTTGGTAGACAGAGATCCTGAGAGGGAGTATGGGCTAGGGATCTCCCCTGTCCATACCCCTGGGCCCAACAAGTTGTAAGTGGGAACACTCTGCCTCTCAAAGGACTCATCGACGGTTGCATCTCAGTTTATGGACAATTGGACCTCACTGGTGATCTCTCTCCCTATCAGTTATCTCATAGTGATGTGGGCCATAGATTTTGTAACACCCCGTACTTTTAGTACTCGAATGTTACCCTGAAGACTTAAATTAGTATAAAAGGAAATCAAACTTAATTGAGTGTTCACCCACATCTGGCCTAAGTCTGATATCCTGGTAAGTAATCTCCACCCACTATTCTTCAAGAAGAATTATCAAACCATCAGATTCACCGTTTATCAGGACCTAAAACATCAAATCCATCGTCTTTTGAGTGCACAACCCTTGAGTTTACCAATCCACCACTTGACCATCACCATGATACCAGTCGATCATTAAATCCATGGTGTGATTCCAATCCATCAACTCTTAAAGACCTAAGAGCCCATATGGGTCATAATTGGAATAATCTGATGCATGATTCCCCTAGTTTGACTATCGAACTATAAAATCAACCTTTGAATTGTGACAACACAACCCTAGGAACCATTAAAACTGTCCTATGTAGACCCTTGGAAGGCCTAATCTCGGGATATCCCAATAATCAAGAGAGAAACGCCAAATTCACAACTCATTAAACCTACAATCTGTCAATCCATCACTAAATTGTCAATATCGGACTATTCAATCACTAAGATTACTGTTGATTTCCATGAAAGCGGTCCCTAGAATCTTCATACCTTTACGGTTCAGAATTTGGAGTTGATCTGACCGTTGGTGCAATAGAGATCATGTGATGAATTTAAAATCTTATAGCATGGCCCATCTAAGGTTCAAACTTGCCTCACTTTTAGCCTAATACCTTAAAATAATTTATTAAAACATATAGACAGTGTGGATTGATCTAATACATCTCAGTGGACCCCACAAAGTGAATCGTGTACACAAGGTACATGTTCACACACAATGCACCGAAACCGTCAGCACGCTTTGACCATGCTGACTCGAAAAATCCAAAAGCAGAGAGATTTTTCTCTCTTTTCCCGCCCGTAACGGTGTTTGAAAGACACCTTCTGTGTATGTTGCATGAGGCCCACCATCATGCGTCATTGCAATGATCCAAATCGTCCATCACAGAGCTAGGAATGTAGTGATCAAAACCCTGTTGATTTCACGTGGAACTACACACGTGTGTATTCACAAACACGAGTGCAAGTGGAGTTGCGTGTGAGCGTTTTTCCAAAATGGGAATTCTGTTGTGCTGTTAGGCTGGCTACGCACATGCGGGATTCTCCTTTAATCCTGCCCGTTCGTTCAAACAAATCCAAGAGCCTAAAGAGATCACGATTAGGGTTTTTCTTCAAACGACTACTCAGGATCGGTTGCGGCGGAGAAAACTCATGCCTATTTAGAAAACGGTCCTATCCTTCCAAAATGTGGGTCCCTCAATGTTCAATGAATGAATCCACACCAGGCAAACGTCTCAGAGCGCCGGATTTACCATCAATCCGGATTTCGCCATGATTAAAGGAGTCATCTCCTCCATTCATCAGGGAAACCCATCACCGAGTGATGGGGCCCATTCTCTGATCAGGGCCACCCATTCGGTGGGCCAGGGTGCAAGAAATCCATCTGTGACAACAGATTTTGACCACACCATCGATCTATAAAGAGATCATTTACCACATCTCTCGGCTAATCTGGATTAGCGGGCGTGGTGTAACTAATCGGCTGATTAAGAGCAGATCCTTCTGGATCTCCTCGAGGCTATAAGTAGCCTCTTTCCTTTTAGGGCAACGAATTGGAAAAGGAGAGAAAAGAGGAAAAAAAGATAAAAAGAAAGGAAGTAGAAAGAGATTAGGAGAGAGAGAAAAACTACCGCTAGAGCGAGTTGCATATCCTATTGCAACCCGACTCGGCCGAGTAGTTCATCTGCTGGGTAGATAACAGAGAGAGAGAAATAAGAGTGTGAGAGAGGGAGAAGATAGCGAGAGAGATAGAAGAAGGGAGAGGGTAGGAGATAGCTGCTGGAACGGGTTTCCAGCTGTTGTTACAACTTGCCTCAGGCCCTGTTTCAACCGGCTCGAGTTTCCAGCCTGATCCAGGTATTGAAATCAAAACCTCCCCCTGTAATGGCTTTACACCAACCTAGTCAGCAAACCAACCCAACTCCCTGATGAATCAGGCTAGCATCACCTTAAAGTGGAGACTGGAATCAAGTCTGGGAGGCGTGATTCTGATTTCTGGCAAACTCTGAGCTAAGCACACTCACCCAAGACCTTGCAACACCAGAAACGACCCTGTTCAGGTACCGTAAATGACCCCTCTCTCTGAGTTATGGAGGATTTCTCACCCACTCGGCTGCAGTTCATGGTTCTTTCAACTCAGATGTGAGTTACGTGACTCAACCCCATTTCCAGCACTATTCCAATGTGCAAAACCCGATCTGCCTCCATGGCAGTGGTCGGTTTTCCTCCAAAGCTGGGATTGGCATTGAGAGCCGTGCTCTGGTTCACTAGTTGCAGAAGATTGCAATGCCATTTGCATGGTGGCTGTACCGAGTCAGTAACTCAGTGTCACGCCCCAAACTCGGAAACCGGGCTCACAGAATTCCCGATCGCCGAATCCGGCGCCGACAGCCTCCGTAGAACCCCATTCTCGGCTCCTATCCCCCATTCGCCAGGTTCCGATCCTGGGATGCTACGAGGAGGATTTTCAATGTCAGTTTGATTCGTAATAAGCATAACCAAAGGCATAACCCACAAACAACAACCAAGAAATCCATTACATTTCCACTATGATCAAAAACTTTACAAGTACAATGAGCATAAAGGGAAATACAATGGTAAATAACAGAAAAACTCCAAAATGATCAGCAACGTGCTCCTGCCTCAACGCTGCTGCGATCCAACGTCACCTGCACGCAACGGTCGTGCATAAGCTTACAGAAAGCTTAGAGGGTGGTGAAAGTGTGTGCGCAAGGTAGTAATATGAACATGCAACGTCAGAGTAAAGCGAAATATGCAGATGTATCTATAATATCATGAGCCGTAACAAGGCTAAGCGATGCAAGACATGAATGGTATCGGCCATCCCAAGGCCATGGGATGTGCAATGCAGCGCAAGCATACAGGTCCTCATCTATATCCACACATCAATACAGCTCAAAATATGGGATATCACCAGGGTCTAGTACACTCTAAACCAGATTGCCGCCACATCGCGCGCAATAAGGTAAGTGGAAGAGACTTCACTATCCATCTGCCAATATCGGGCGCGACTCGTCGATAGTGGACCCATTTCTCGAGCTGGTCAAACTTAGCCTAGCATTGCCCCCTACACTCGGGCGGGTAAGGCCGCACCCCCTTCCAACCGACCACGACACAGTGGAGAGCGTAACCGTCTGGTAATCGGCACTCAACGCTCATCTACCCACTCGGTCTAGACGTTGGAGCAACCTCTTGGTACCATAAGGGTTTAGGGACTTTCACCCAGGGATATCTATAGTACCCCATGTAGAACAAGATTTTCGGTATCCAATCCTGCCAACCACGATGCGTCTGTGGAGGCTACGGCCCTAATGTCGCTAGGGCGTATAATAACTATATCACACAAATGCAAAATGCATGATTCACGCTATCCAGTCATGCAACAAATCTTGCGCATATCGAGCGCTCATGTAGGGCAACACCGCCTAACCGGGAGCCCATAAACAACCTGCCCGAAGGCAAATGTTATGATCAATCAATCCTCATATCAAGCATACATATGATGCGTATGATCATGGGTCATGAAACTATACTAAACATGTTATAATAAAATGAATTATCTTACAATGCAGATGGGCCTGGACGGTCTATACACAGCAAGTACGGCCTGGTGATGGGCCCTAAGGAGAGTCGTAATGTGGACATCCAACCAGCATTACGCTCGCAATGTGGACGTCAAACCAACATTGCTCCCAAGGCACGATCGTTGTAAACATTGTACTTAGCCTGTAATGGATTTACTCATTGCAATGGACCGTAGGTTGTCCCCATTGGACCTTACATATATATATCAAGTGGGCCATATCCTATGGGCTTTTATTCATCAGATGGGCCACATAAATGGGCCACCAATGGGTCTTATGTGCATTGCAATGGGTCAAACCCGTGGGCCTTAGATTGCATCAATTGAAACTAGTCACACGAGTCTAGTATGTATCAAATGGGCCACACCAATTGGACCCCCAAATGTATATCCAATGGGCCTCAACCTAGAGGCCTTATATGAGTCGAATGGGCCTAAATCCCTAGGCCTTAAACATTTCAAATGGGCCTAATCCATGAGCTTGCATGTATGTCAAAGTGGGCCTAAACCCCTAGGCCTTACATATATGAATTGGCCTACCTCCATGGGCGTTAAATTTCAACAAAAGGGGTCCAATTACATTGGCCTTGAAGTACATCAAATGGGCCTAAGCTCTTAGGCCAAAAATGAATCAAATGGGCCTAGCCCATAAGCATTTTATAAATCAAGTGGGCCCAAGTTCATAGGTCTTAAATGAAACAAATGGGCCTAGCCCATAAGCATTTCATAAATCAAATGGGCCTAGCCCATAGGCCTGTTACAAAATCAAATGGGCCTAGCCCATATGTAAGTGGCCCACCCAACTAACAACCCATGCTTTAAAATAATCTCACTAGGTGGATGGACGGTCTAGATGCACCACATGCATCATGGTGGGTCCCACTGTCCAGTGGACAGTGCGGATATAACACATACATCACACAGAGCCCCACCGTCATCTAGACAGTGGAGGTCACACAAACATCAGGTGGGAGTCCACCGTCTACGGCTGTGGACGGTGCATTAAGGCACATACATAAATGTGAGTTCCATGTGGGGCCCATTCTGTAATATTTGTTTACCATCCCACCCATTCATAAGGTCACTCGGACGTGGATGAAGGGACGACTCAAATTTCAGCTTGATTCAAAACTTCTGTGGGCCCCAAAATCATTTCAACGGTAGAACTCAATTCACACTGTTTCGCGTGGTGTGGGCCACCTGAGTTTTGGATCTGACTTATTTTTGGAGGGGGGCCCACCACTGGGGTGGCCCACCTAATGAACAAGTCGGATGACAAATAAACATTACTGTGGGGCCCACGTGCAGGGCCGTGGGCCACCTGCTGGACGACCGCCCGCCGCTGCACGGCTGCACGTTGTCAGGAGGCAGAGGGCTAGCCTCTTTCCAAAATCTGGAAAATACTGTTTTCCTGCGATTTTTCACCTTTGGGGCCCGCTAAAATGAAATCTGCTCTGGCCATTACGATCAGTGGCCCGAGGCCGTCCAAATGAGTCCAGAGTTTGAATTTTTTTGATGCTTGGAAGTTAAATAAATTAAGAAAATGATGTTTGAATGGTAAAGGTGCGACCTTTGATGCTATGGCCCACCAGGTGATTGGATCAGCTCCAAACTTCTACCCAATGGCTAAAATGCCGTGGGTAAGAGGATGGACGGCTTGGATTGATCATAAACATCAAGGTGGGGCCTATGCAAGTGGGCCACCAAAAAGCTCCCCCCTTTTTCCTTCTTTCTTCCTTTTTCTTATTCCCTTAAAACCGTCCAGCGTCTGGACGGTTTAAAAATTTTTTTTTTTTTTTTTTTTTTAAATGGAGGGCCCTGATGAAGTGGGCCCCCACTGATGGGTGGCATGGGAGTAACGGCCAAGGTGGGCCCCACTTGAATAAAATAAAATATCTCAAAGTGGGATCCATTCAAGTGGGCCACACCATCCTATTGCAATAAAAATAAAATAAAATAAAATAAAATAAAAGAGAGAAAGAGAGAGATGGAGAGTGGGACGCCTTGTGATGGAGGGACCCCGACATTATGGGTCCTCCCTTACATGAAATCATACATCAAGTGGGCCTTAAAGCATGTGGGACCGCCGAAATTTAAAATCAACGGTGGGGATCCTTTCCCCACCAACATGGACGGTCTAGATGACCTTTGAAGAGAAAATAAACATCATGATGGGGTCCATGGAGAATGGCCCCATCATGGAATGATCATGATGATCCAAGTGGTCCACCGGCCACGAATAAGGGTCCCAAGTGAGATCCATACCATGGATCGGTGGGCCTCACTTGGTCCACTATAAAATCAAGTAAATCTACCCTATAGAGGCACCCACCGTCCAATCTTCTTGCTCCTAGAGGTTCCTTGGCACCTTAGCTTCAACTTCAATGGTTAAGATGAAGAATGGAGGGGTGAGATGAGAGATTTTGGGGTAGGAAGGTGGGCCACTTGAAGCTTAAAGAGACTTGGAAAATTCCATACGTATGGAGTTTTTTTTTTGAAAATCCTTTGTTGCTTGGGATTTTGAAATGAGAAAGAGAGAAAGAGAGAGAGTGATGTAAAGGAAGAGAGAGAGAGTGATGGATGGATGGGTGAGTGATGGTTGTGTAAGAAAAACTTGACTTTTGTGGCTTTTGTATAAGAGAGGTATGGGTGGTGAAGACTTTTGTGGCTTTTTGTGTAAGAGAGGTATGGGATGTGAAGACTTTTGCGGTTGCTTGGGAAAATGGGTGAGAGTGATGTGTACTTGACATGTGATGGGTTGATGGGTGATTGATTGATGGGATTGATGTGATTGATGTGACACATCGTTGAGATTCCCTTGGTTTTCGCAACGCGCGGCGTTTTCTCGCACCGAACGTTGGCCCATATCTCTTAATCAGGGTATCGCCTCGGCGCGCGAGTCACGCTATCGAAACCGCAACGACGGCGCGGTCGCTATGGTATTGGTCGCGGGTTGAGTCGAGTCGGGTTGTCGGCATAAGATTCATGATCGCGCGTCGATACTGGTTAAGGATCGAAAGTTGCCGGAATTCGACCGGTAAGACCGCGGAAGTGTTCGGAAAGGTACGGACCAAGATACGGGTCTTACAGCTCTCCCCTCCTTATAAAAATTTCATCCTCGAAATTTACACAAGCATCGCAACTAAGCATAACTCGCGAGGAATAAGAAACATAACGTCATCATATAGAATCAGGGACAGCGTACAAAATACAATACATGATCATCAACCATCAAAGAGATGAGGATATCACTCCCGAATCTCAGCCTCACGCTCCCAAGAAGCCTCCTCTACAAAATGGTGACCCCACTGCACCTTCACCAACGGAATGACCTTGGTTTTGAGGACCTGCTCCTTCCGATCAAGGATACGAACTGGCTGCTCAATGTAAGAAGCGTCCTCACGAACCTCCAACGGCTGCCAATCAATAACGGGAACTATGTCTGACCCACACTTCCTTAACATGGAGACGTGAAACACGTTGTGGACGCTAGACAACTGAGGTGGCAAGGCAAGCCGATAGGCCAAGGTGCCAACACGCCCAGTGATCTCAAAAGGTCCTATGTATCTCGGGGCAAGCTTGCCCTTCGATCCAAATCGAACTACACCCTTCATGGGCGAGACCTTGAGATACACATGGTCCCCTACATCAAACTCCAAGGGACGACGCCGACGATCAGCAGAACTCCTCTGTCAGCTCTGAGCTGTGCGCATCCTCTGCCTGATGATATCTATAGCCTCTGAAGTCTCCTGCACAAGCTCGGGACCTAGGAGACGACGCTCTCCAACCTCGGTCCAACAACTCGGTAATCTACATGGTCTGCCATATAGTGCCTCAAAAGGAGCCATGCCGATGGTCGCCTGATAGTTGTTATTGTATGCAAACTCAGCCAATCGCAGATGCTCATCCCAGCTACCCCCGAAATCAATCGCGCAGGCCTGAAGCATATCCTCAAGTATCTGATTGACCCTCTCGGTCTGCCCATCGGTCTGCGGATGGTACGCGGTGCTGAGCTGCAAATCAGTCCCCATCGCTCGCTGGAAGCTCTCCCAAAATTGAGACGTGAACCTCGAGTCTCGGTCAAAGACGATCGAGACTGGAACGCCATGCAGTCTCACAATCTCCTCGATGAATAGTCTCGCAAGCCGGTCCATAGACCAAGTCGCACGCATCGCAAGGAAATGTGCCGACTTCGTCAGACGATCCACAACAACCCAAATAGCGTCATGACCGCGCTGAGTCCTCGGCAAGCCCATAATGAAATCAGTCGACACGTGCTCCCACTTCCACATCGGGATGCTCAACGGCTGCAATAGACCAGGAGGTCTCTGATGATCGGCCTTGACACGCTGGCACGTGTCACACTCGGCCACAAAACTGGCGATCTGGCGCTTCATCCCCACCCAAAAATACTGTCGCCTCATGTCACGGTACATCTTCGTCGAGCCCGGGTGGATAGAAAATTGCGATCGATGTGCCTCGGTCATAAGATCTCTGCGTAACTTTGGAATATCCGGGACACATAATCGGCCTCTGAAGCGAAGCCCACCGTCTGTACCGATCTGCCAATCTGCCTGACCCTCAGATGCTGCCTCAGCCATATGACCCTGCAATGACTCATCAGCCTGCTGAGCCTCGATCACCCTAGCGACAAGAGGGTTGAATCAACAAGCTCGATAACTGTACAATGGAAGACTGCAGGCCGAACTCAAAGTCATACGCAGCAACATCCTCAAGCATCCGCCACTCCTGAATCATCATATGCGCCACTAGGCCTCGTGGCTGACGGCTGAGGGCATCTGCCACCACGTTCGCCTTGCCCGGGTGGTACTGGAGGTCGAAATCATAGTCCTTCAGGAGCTCCATCCAGCGCCTCTGTCTCATATTCAACTCAGACTGCGAGAAGAGGTACTTCAAGCTCTTGTGATCAGAGAAGAGCTCGAACCTAACCCCGTAAAGATAGTGCCTCCACACCTTCAGTGCGAAGACAACTGCAGCCAGCTCCAGATCATGTGTAGGATAGTTCAGCTCATGGACCTTGAGCTGACGAGACGCAAAGGCCACTGGTCTCCCGTGCTGCATCAGGACAGCACCTAAACCGATATGCGAGGCATCAGTGAATACAATGAAGCCGTCACTCCCAGAGGGAAGAGTGAGGACAGGAGCGGACGTCAGAAGGTCCTTCAACTCCATAAATGCTCGCTCGCAGGCGTCACTCCAAATAAACTCTGCGCTCTTCCGAGTCAACCTCGTCAGTGGGGCTGCAATACGAGAAAAGCCCTCAATGAAACGCCGGTAAGAGCCCGCCAAGACAAGCAAACTATAGATCTCTGTCGCAGTCGTGGGCTAGCCCCACTGACGCACTGCCTCGACCTTCGAGGGGTCCACTGCGACACCCTCCCTCGTCACCACGTGACCGAGGAACTTCACCTCCTCCTGCCAGAACTCGCACTTCTCCAGCTTCGAATACAGCTGGTGTGCGCGAAGGGTCTGCAAGGTAATCTCTAAGTGCTGCTCATGCTCCTCACGGGTCCTCGAGTAGATCAGAATATCGTCGATGAAGATTACAACAAACTGATCCAGATATGGGCGAAAAACCTCGTTCATCAGCTGCATGAAGACCGCGGGTGCATTGGTCAATCCGAAGGACATGACCTGAAACTCAAACTGACCGTAACGCGTCCTGAATGTTGTCTTCGGAATGTCCTCATCTCGGACCCGAATCTGATGATAACCGGTACGTAGGTCAATCTTCGAAAAGAACTGTGCACCCTGCAGCTGGTCGAACAAATCATCAATCCTAGGGAGCGGGTACTTGTTCTTGATCGTGACTTTGTTGAGCTCGCGATAGTCAATGCAGAGCCTCAACAAGCCATCCTTCTTCTTCACGAAGAGTACCGGCGCTCCCCACGGCGAACTGCTCGGACGAATAAAACCAAACTCTCGCAACTCGTCCAACTGCTTTTGCAGTTCCCGTAACTCCAATGGTGCCATACGATACGGGGCCTTCGAAATAGGCGCGGTACCGGGCACGAGATCGATCTGAAACTCGGTGAGTCGACGAGGCGGTAATCCCGGAATCTCCTGGAACACATCGAAAAAATCTCATACTATGGGCAAATGGTCGATGCAAACTGCAACAGGCTCCTCTATAGCGCATGACATCAAGCAAGACAATCGCTCTCCTCTGGCCTCTGCAACGAACTCGAACTGTGGCACGCCGGGTATACAGAACGTGACGGTCCTCGCGGCGCAATCCAAAATGGCATAGTACTCGGCGAGCCAATCCATGCATAAGATGACGTCGAACTCAGACATCGGCAAAACGAACAGATCGACAGGCAGAAAGGTATCCCCAACTAGAACGGGGCAAGACGAATAAAATCGTCCCAATGCTCCAGTCCTCCCCAAGGGAGTCGATACTGATAGGCTCTCATCAGTAGACTCCAACGGTAAGCCAGCCGATCGACAGAAGCTCTCGGCCACAAAGGAGTGCGATGCACCGGAATCAAACAACACTCGTGCAATGCATGCAGAAACTGGAAGTGTACCCTCAACAACTCCTCCGGATGACTGCGGATCCTGTTGAGCCGCATAGAATCTAGCCTGAGCTGGCTGGGGAGGTGCATGTCCCCTCTGAACGTGCTGCTGCTGCTCCTGGGGTCGCTGAGGCAGTCGAAACTGCTGCCTCTGCTGCTGCGGCCTCTTAGGCTGGTGCTGATGTTGATGCTGCTGCTGAGGTGGCCTCGGTGGTAGAGGCTGCTGTCGCTGCTGCTGTGGGGGTCTCTGCTACTGCGGTGGAGGTCTCTGCTGCTGTGGACCTCTCCGCTGCTGCTGGGGACTGGGACACTCCCATGAACGGTATCCCGTCGCACCGCACCTAAAGCAAGTGCCGGTGAACTGCCTCTGAGGTGGTGGTGGAGGTGCTGATGGTGCTGATGGTGCACGGAAAGCTGGGCGACCAGTGCGCCTCTACTGCTGTGGTCAACGCTGTTGGGAAGGACTGGAAGAAGCCTGCCTCTTCCGGTCTCTCCTCTGACCACGATCAGACTGAGAACCGGCCCACTCAGTCTCGTAAATCTGAGCTCTCCGCACTACTGCCTAGAAGGTAGGGAGCTCATGGCCAATAACACGACCTCGAAGGCCGTAACGTAAGCCGTGCTCGAAACGGCGGACCTTTCGCCCCTCGTCATCAATCATATACGGTGTGAATCTCGATAGAGCCACAAAACGGGCCGCGTACTGTGCCACGGTCATGTCTCTCTGCACCAGAGTCTCGAACTCTAAAGCTCGCTGACGGTGGATATGGTCGGGGAAGTACTGCTCCTCGAATCGGTCAACAAAATCCTCCCATGTCCAGACATAATCAGGTCCGGCAACACGGGTAACAGAGGTCCACCAATGCTAGGCCTCGCCCTGAAAAAGAAATACTGCTAGCCGGACGCGTTGCTCAGTCGTGCATGACATGGTATCGAATATCTTCTCCACATCGGAGCGCCATCTCTCTGATGCGGTCGGATCTGGCTCGCCCTGGAAACGTGGGGGATCAAGCTGTCTAAACTCACGAAGTAAGGCACTCGCGCGCTCCTGCTCTGCCTGAGCTGGTGAAACAGCTGGACGTCTGCCCTGTCCCTGGAGTGCAGTTGTCACAGCCTATAACATCTGCTGTAACTGAGAGGCACTAACGGTCACAGTCGGCTCCTCATCGGCCTCAGGTGGAGGAATGTTATCCTCATGGGAGGAAGCAAGGATCTCTGAGGGTTGAACGGGAGACGCGGGTGGTAAAGCTGGAGCCTCCAATGGTGAAGCAGAATCCTCAGGGGGTGGTGCGGGAGTCGATCGGGTAACTCTCCCAAGCGCCATGTACTACAGGAAAGAGCGAAGGCGCCAATCAACTTCAAAACTCTCGAAGGTACACACGTTAACGGTCGGAATTGGAAGGTCGCGAAGCTATCCAAACTTCGGGACTTAGCCATTCAATACTCATAGCAGACATGTAATGTTGTTCTCGGTTATTCCCAAGTTATGCTCTAATACCAACTTCTGTCACGCCCCAAACTCGGAAACCGGGCTCACAGAATTCCTGATCGTCGAATCCGGCGCCGACAGCCTCTGTAGAACCCCATTCTCGGCTTCTAGCCCCCATTCGCCAGGTTCCGATCCTGGGATGCCACGAGGAGGATTTTCAATGTCAGTTTGATTCGTAATAAGCATAACCAAAGGCATAACCCACAAACAACAACCAAGAAATCTATTACATTTCCACTATGATAAAAAACTTTACAAGTACAATGAGCATAAAGGGAAATACAATGGTAAATAACAGAAAAACTCCAAAATGATCAGCAACGTGCTCCTGCCTCAACGCTGCTGCGATCCAACGTCACCAGCACGCAACGGTCATGCATAAGCTTACAGAAAGCTTAGAGGGTGGTGAAAGTGTGTGCGCAAGGTAGTAATATGAACATGCAATGTCAGATTAAAGCGAAATATGCAGATGTATCTATAATATCATGAGCCGTAACAAGGCTAAGCGATGAAAGACATGAATGGTATTGGCCATCCCAAGGCCATGCGATGTGCAATGCAGCGCAAGCATACAGGTCCTCATCTATGTCCACACATCAATACAGCTCAAAATATGGGATATCACCGGGGTCTAGTACACTCTAAACCAGATTGCCGCCACATCGCGCGCAATAAGGTAAGTGGAAGAGACCTCACTATCCGTCTGCCAATATCGGGCGCGACTCGTCGATAGCGGACCCATTTCTCGAGCTGGTCAAACTCAGCCTAGCATTGCCCCCTACACTCAGGCGGGTAAGGCCGCACCCCCTTCCAACTGACCACGACACAGTGGAGAGCGTAACCGTCTGGTAATCGGCACTCAACGCTCATCTACCCACTCGGTCTAGACGTTGGAGCAACCTCTTGGTACCATAAGGGTTTAGGGACTTTCACCCAGGGATATCTATAGTACCCCATGTAGAACAAGATTTTCGGTATCCAATCCTGCCAACCACGATGCGTCTGTGGAGGCTACGGCCCTGATGTCGCTAGGGCGTATAATAACTATATCACACAAATGCAAAATGCATGATTCACGCTATCCAGTCATGCAATAAATCCTGCGCATATCGTGCGCTCATGTAGGGCAACACCGCCTAACCGGGAGCCCATAAACAACCTGCCCGAAGGCAAATGCTATGATCAATCAATCCTCATATCAAGCATACATATGATGCGTATGATCATGGGTCATGAAACTATACTAAACATGTTATAATAAAATGAATTATCTTACAATGCAGATGGGCCTGGACGGTCTATACACAGCAAGTACGGCCTGGTGATGGGCCCTAAGGAGAGTCGTAATGTGGACATCCAACCAGCATTACGCTTGCAATGTGGACGTCAAACCAACATTGCTCCCAAGGCACGATCGTTGTAAACATCGTACTTAGCCTGTAATGGATTTACTCATTGCAATGGACCGTAGGTTGTCCCCATTGGACCTTACATATATATATCAAGTGGGCCATATCCTATGGGCTTTTATTCATCAGATGGGCCACATAAATGGGCCACCAATGGGTCTTATGTGCATTGCAATGGGTCAAACCCGTGGGCCTTAGATTGCATCAATTGAAACTAGTCACACGAGTCTAGTATGTATCAAATGGGCCACACCAATTGGACCCCCAAATGTATATCCAATGGGCCTCAACCTAGAGGCCTTATATGAGTCGAATGGGCCTAAATCCCTAGGCCTTAAACATTTCAAATGGGCCTAATCCATGAGCTTGCATGTATGTCAAAGTGGGCCTAAACCCCTAGGCCTTACATATATGAATTGGCCTACCTCCATGGGCTTTAAATTTCAACAAAAGGGGTCCAATTACATGGGCCTTGAAGTACATCAAATGGGCCTAAGCTCTTAGGCCAAAAATGAATCAAATGGGCCTAGCCCATAAGAATTTTATAAATCAAGTGTGCCCAAGTTCATAGGTCTTAAATGAAACAAATGGGCCTAGCCCATAAGCATTTCATAAATCAAATGGGCCTAGCCCATAGGCCTGTTACAAAATCAAATGGGCCTAGCCCATATGTGAGTGGCCCACCCAACTAACAACCCATGCTTTAAAATGATCTCACTAGGTGGATGGACGGTCTAGATGCACCACATGCATCATGGTGGGTCCCACTGTCCAGTGGACAGTGCGGATATAACACATACATCACACAGAGCCCCACCGTCATCTAGACGGTGGAGGTCACACAAACATCAGGTGGGAGTCCACCGTCCACGGCTGTGGACGGTGCATTAAGGCACATACATAAATGTGGGTCCCATGTGGGGCCCATTCTGTAATATTTGTTTACCATCCCACCCATTCATAAGGTCACTCGGACCTGGATGAAGGGACGACTCAAATTTCAGCTTGATTCAAAACTTCTGTGGGCCCCAAAATCCTTTCAACGGTAGAACTCAATTCACACTGTTTCGCGTGGTGTGGGCCACCTGAGTTTTGGATCTGACTTATTTTTGGAGGGGGGCCCACCACTGGGGTGGCCCACCTAATGAACAAGTCGGATGACAAATAAACATTACTGTGGGGCCCACGTGCAGGGCCGTGGGCCACCTGCTGGACGACCGCCCGCCGTTGCACGGCTGCACGCAGCAGCGTGTAGCGCTGCACGTTGTCAGGAGGCAGAGGGCTAGCCTCTTTCCAAAATCTAGAAAATACTGTTTTCCTACGGTTTTTCACCTTTGGGGCCCGCTAAAATGAAATCTGCTCCGGCCATTACGATCAGTGGCCCGAGGCCATCCAAATGAGTCTAGAGTTTGAATTTTTTTGATGCTTGGAAGTTAAATAAATTAAGAAAATGATGTTTGAATGGTAAAGGTGCGACCTTTGACGCTATGGCCCACCAGGTGATTGGATCAGCTCCAAACTTCTACACAACGGCTAAAATGCCGTGGGTAAGAGGATGGACGGCTTGGATCGATCATAAACATCAAGGTGGGGCCTATGCAAGTGGGCCACCAAAAAGTCCCCCCCTTTTTCCTTCTTTCTTCCTTTTTCTTATTCCCTTAAAAACGTCCAGCGTCTGGACGGTTTAAAAAATTTTATTTTATTTTTTTTTTAAAATGGAGGGCCCTGATGAAGTGGGCCCCCACTGATGGGTGGCATGGGAGTAACGGCCAAGGTGGGCCCCACTTGAATAAAATAAAATATCTCAAAGTGGGATCCATTCAAGTGGGCCACACCATCCTATTGCAATAAAAATAAAATAAAATAAAATAAAATAAAATAAAATAAAAGAGAGAAAGAGAGAGATGGAGAGTGGGACGCCTTGTGATGGAGGGACCCCGACATTGTGGGCCCTCCCTTACATGAAATCATACATCAAGTGGGCCTTAAAGCATGTGGGACCGCCGAAATTTAAAATCAACGGTGGAGATCCTTTCCCCACCAACATGGACGGTCTAGATGACCTTTGAAGAGAAAATAAACATCATGATGGGGTCCATGGAGAATGGCCCCATCATGGAATGATCATGATGATCCAAGTGGTCCACCGGCCACGAATAAGGGTCCCAAGTGAGATCCACACCATGGATCGGTGGGCCTCACTTGGTCCACTATAAAATCAAGTAAATCTACCCTATAGAGGCACCCACCGTCCAATCTTCTTGCTCCTAAAGGTTCCTTGGCACCTTAGCTTCAACTTCAATGGTTAAGATGAAGAATGGAGGGGTGAGATGAGAGATTTTGGGGTAAGAAGGTGGGCCACTTGAAGCTTAAAGAGACTTGGAAAATTCCATACGTATGGAGTTTTTTTTTTGAAAATCCTTTGTTGCTTGGGATTTTGAAATGAGAAAGAGAGAAAGAGAGAGAGTGATGTAAAGGGAGAGAGAGAGAGTGATGGATGGATGGGTGAGTGATGGTTGTGTAAGAAAAACTTGACTTTTGTGGCTTTTATATAAGAGAGGTATGGGTGGTGAAGACTTTTGTGGCTTTTTGTGTAAGAGAGGTATGGGATGTGAAGACTTTTGTGGTTTCTTGGGAAAATGGGTGAGAGTGATGTGTACTTGACATGTGATGGGTTGATGGGTGATTGATTGATGGGATTGATGTGATTAATGTGACACATCGTTGAGATTTCCTTAGTTTTCGCAACGCGCCGCGTTTTCTCGCACCGAACGTTGGCCCATATCTCTTGATCAGGGTATCGCCTCGGCGCGCGAGTCGCGGTATCGGAACCGCAACGACGGCGCGGTCGCTATGGTATTGGTCGCGGGTTGAGTCGACTCGGGTTGTCGGCATAAGATTCATGATCGCGCGTCGATACTGGTTAAGGATCGAAAGTTGCCGGAATTCGACCGGTAAGACCGTGGAAGTGTAAGGAAAGGTACAGACCAAGATACGGGTCTTACACTCAGGGCCATTTCATGATGCGGGGGCTTGATTCAGTTGGGCCCAGTAAGCAACTCACCTAGCTGAATCAGGAGCCAGCTCAGGGCATTCCAGATCTACCTAGTTTGGAACTGTCCCGACCGTTTTAACCCCACTGGGTGAACTCTATAATCATAGTCGAGCTGACTCGGTCAATTTCCCGACTGAGTTATGCTGATTCCAATCATTTGAGGATGATTTGGATAACAGTAGATTCAATGGAATCATTAAACAAGCCAGGTAGTTAATAGAACTCCCATAGACTAACTCAACTCATTGTTAGTTAGCAACCCCGACCGAGTCAACTCGGTCATGACTATCTAATACTTTATAACAAATTCTCCAGGTACAACCAACCACCATTTTACCTCAGAAGGCACTCCTACTTACAAATCTGCCCAATCAAGATCCTTGCATCCCCATCTCACTCCAAGTGGGACCTCTAATCTAGGTGAGGAGTATCCCCTATAGCTTCTTCCTTTCATCCCCTATAGCTTCTTCCTTTCACTAATTTCCATGTGGATTAAATCTCTAATGTATAGAATTTTAGAAAATTATTAATTCCTAGCTATCTTGAATTTCATGAAATAATTGTGTTGTCTTACAAACTCCATGTCGCATTTATAATTGTTTTCTTATGTTGAGAAAGGGAGGCTTTCATATTAAATCATCCGTGAATTGAGACATTTCCTTCATGATTGTCTATATTTTTAATCTCTAATTTAGTTGGCATAATCTTGTGAATAGTTCTTACAATATGGAAAATGAGGATTTATTTACATGTAGTGTACTTATGGATGGACTTTTAGTTACTGATGTGACCTCACTTGAAAATTTACATGATACTTAGTGTGCCCTCCTTTAAATGTAAGGAAATTATGGAAGTCATTATGGAACGCATAGTTGGATATTCCTTATTTGAAAGTTGATGATCTTTCCTATTCTATTAAGAGTAATGTATATAAGTGTCATGGCGCATAACATCCATGCACAACACATGAGCTTTTTCGAGTGTTCTTCGTAAGTCACATCCTGTTGAGTTGGTTATGGTTCTATTACCTAAGTCCAACTATCAGGCATGTGCATTTGCGCACTTTGGGCTGCTCTTTCTTTACATGAGGCTTTTTCAAGATTTTATACTCTCCTCGGGGGTACCCCATGTATTTTTTCAGGAGATATCCTTAGGTGCACTCATCTGCATGGTCTTTTTCGGGCAGCTTGTTCTCCTTGGGCGTACCTATGAGTATTTTTCCGGGTGACTAGTTCGCCTTGGGCGACCCTTTATTTTGACAGCTGGATGTGCATCCCCAGATCTGTGACTTGAGCATACATTCATACCTTCATGCAAACGCATTGTTAGTTGTATTGTCCTATGAATTATATATAAATTGTTAACCCATTTTGGAATGATGTGTCATGGTTGAACCTATGAGGGAAATTCCCACTGAGTTTTCACTCACCCATTGTGCGGTTGCACCAAATAGATGCAGGATTGATGACAAGTGGAGACCCTTATGACGGGATTTCAGGGATGGCTGAGGTGGATTTTGGCGAAGAAGAACTCTATGACATTACATTTGAGCCGTTGGAGCCCGACTGATGATTTAGGATTTACTTGCTTTCATATTCCAGATTTTTGTATCTTACTTGAATTGTAATAAAATACTTCCCTTGTTGTTGGATTTCATTCTGCTCCCATTTATATGTATTAAACTTCCTTATTGTTACTGTTGATATCCGTAGTTTATGAAATATTGTCTTACTCTCTGTTATGGAATTTGCCGCTATTTAGATGTATGTTAGTCCACTCCATAACGTAACGCTCGGGTTCTCTGTGAGGAGCGACTATCCTCGGGTTTCAAGAACCAGGGTGTTACAGATTTAGTCAGGGACAAGAGGACTGTGTGTTGAGGGTCAAATATTCCATACCAGACCCTAATTATTGCCTGGATTTACGAACATCGTACTATTTAACGGCCCAATTTAATCATGTTTGTGATACAATGTGTATTTACGAGCTTGGACTGAAATAGGGTGCTTAAAGCACGAATTTAATGTTCAGAATTCACCAAGGCTAGGGACGGACCCTAGGGGACCAAGATCGATGGATTTACATGCCAGAGATCTGAGAAAATCGAGAAATTGAAGCTCAAGTGGCCTAAAATTGGTCCAAAATGTAAGATCACATGGTTCTAATCATTCGTTCGGCTCGAAACTTCATATATGGCCTAAGGACCACAAATTAACCGTACACATCAAATTTTAGCTCCCAAATCCTTGTGAAAGTGACCTAACAAACAAATCAGCCCATTAATCTCTAATTTGGGGCCCATCTGACATCTGGATGTGCCCCAATTTTGTTCTCAATCCCTTAAATGGGATGGCAAAGCAAATGGATGGAGTGAATTTCTCATAGGCATCATAGTGGACCCCACGTGGGATTGGACGTGCAAACAGTACACATGCACTTGTACTGCACTGGACTGGCGAGTCCGATCAACATAAGCTGACCCACCTCCTCTCTCTCCTCTGCACAAGAACGGACAACGTCTTTATGCTCTCCGTCTAATTTTCACTAGAGGGCCCCACTCATCATCCTTTTACAAAATCTGGACCGTCCATTACTTCCAGAGGGGGGCTGGACCCTCGCTTAGGTGTCCTTCTATTCTTATGCATGCGCACACGTGTAAATCGTGATCAAATGCAAGATGGACGGTGGAAGAAAAAACATCACTGGACCACACCAAAACTCGACCAAAACCACCCATTTTCGACTAGTTTTATGCAAAGAATTCAATGGATGGTGTGGATTTCCCAACAGACGTTGATCATGGGCCCCACCAACGTCACAGCATAAGTCTTGTTATGCAGGCTCTGTTTCAACGTCTGAAATCGACAATTTTTCGCTGATTGCACAATCATGGTTGTTTATTGGATGGAAGATCTTATCCGTTCATCGAGTAGGCCGTCGAAAATCGTCCCAGGGGATGTTATTTCTTTGGAAAGAAAGAAAAGAAAGTGGAGCAGATCTGATCCATTCTTTGTTGCGTAAAACAAGGGGCGCGACTCGTTTTCTGCATAAAGAAGGCTTCCGCACCACCTTTTATGCGTAAGTTCCAGCCGACTCTCTCTCAGTCTCTCCACCGACATTCCTTCTATTTCCACTGCTATAAAAAAGAGACAAGAAAGAAGAGAGTGATAATCATCCAAAGCCAGGGGACGTCTAGAGAAAGCCTAGAGTTTTAGTTTGCTATTTTCTTTATTTTCTTATTTTTTTCTTTTATCTTTTGATTGTTGAGATTTAGTCCGATCATGGTTGGCTAAACTTAGCTAAGAGGTGAAGCTTGTAGCGTGATGGGGAGACTTTTTGTTTGAGCCTTTTGTTTAGACTGAACTGATCTTGAATTTAGTTTAATTATGGGGAATATTTTCAGTTTTTAATGGTTTGTTGTGACTGAAATTACAATGGATTTGTGATAGCTTTAAGCATGTTCCTTTCCTTATTTTGATTATGATGTCAGGAAGCCCTGTAGTTCACCATCGTCTCCAGTGCGTGGTTGGATGACGAAACCCTTCCTAACCTTCATATATCTTATTGATTGGTTACCAATTGTTTTAATTCTGTTGTTTACTTTGTCTCCTGGGCATAGTTTAGTGATGGATCTATTCTAATTCTTATACCTTTCATCTCTTGAAAAATAGATCAAAGGAAGTTCAGATTTGATATTCATGGTTACACCCTCCAACTGGATGAAGATGGGTCTCTAAGTCCAGTTGAGTTCTTGAATCAAGCATAAAGATCTCCCTGATCTTTACAGGTGGATCCTCTGAATCTCTAGCTAGTTTCTTTCTCCTGATTTCTCTAATTTTTAGATAAATATTTCACCATTATTCCCTCAATTTCATTCGATTCATATTTCATCTTAGTCTAGTTCTAGTTTTATTTAATTTCAGATTACGTATAGGTTTCAGTCCCTTAGGATTCGACCTCAGTCTCACCGAGTTTATTACTTCATCACAACCCTATACTTGGGGTGTGAACACTGTGGAGTGCCACCCTTTAATCCAGGAAGGTAGCCAGTGTAGGAGGCTGATCAGCTTGTTACAGTGGAATGTAATCTCCTGCGGGGAAGTAGGGAGTTCCATCAAGGCAATGTTGATATGCCTGATTCTCATATTCCTGAAAGCTCAGAAATGTTGCACCCAGCTGCTGGAATGGACTAGAAGGCTATGTACAAGGGAGATAAAGTGTTATATTGATAAGAGGTTGATGATTGGAAGAGTAGACTCCATAGACTGAAAAGGAGGGGTGTATCCTCTAAAAACGTTTTCGATGGATAACATCCTCATATGGAATGCTCAGGGTTTGGCCAATGTGGCCACAATTCAGTCTACTAAGAGGCTAATCAGGGTGCATAACCCTTCAATTGTAGCCATCCTTGAGCTTATGGCCAGGGACAGGAGAAGAGTGGAGATAGGCCTAAAGCTCGGCTTCCACTCTTCCATCTCCAATGATGGTGAAGGGGGAAAAGTTTGGATTTTTTACAAGAATGCTCTGTTTGTTTCAGTCATAGAAATGACTAACCAATCTATTTCATTAGATGTTTGCACGTAGGATCAGCTTGCTAAATGTCGGTTGATAGTTGTATATGCTAAATGCTCCAGATTTTCCAGAAGACTTCTCTGGGAGACCATGGAATCTCTGGCTTCTATCATGAGTTGGCCTTAGGCAGTGGGCGGGGATTTCAATGCAGTTGTAGATTCTTCAGAAAGACTAGGTTACAAAAGCCAAGACTTTGTGAGCGCAATGGAATTCAGAGAAGTAATTGATAAAGATGGACTTCTGGATGTAGGCTTTAGTGGCAACAAATTCACTTGGTGTAACAACTAAGCATGCAGATCGAGGATTTGGGCCAAGCTAGATAGGATCCTTTACAATGTAGATTGGATTAATAAATTCCCTGAATTTCTTATAAACCATCTTCTAAGGAAAAATTCTGATCATGCTCCTATCCTAGTGACCTTCCTTAGCCCAACCCCCACTGTTCCTAGGCCCTTCGGGTTTCAGAGAATGTGGTTGCAAGATGGGTCATTCTCTTAAGTTATTGAAAGTTCTTGGAGCCAAGAAATGTCGAGCCAACCCTTATTAAATCTAATGTTAAAAATTAAGAGGGTTAAAGTGTAGTTGAAGGTTTGGAATAGAGACATTTTCAAAAATGTCTTTGAAAACCTCAAGAAGGCCGAGTAGGAGTTGAACCATTTGGAGTCATGCGCCCAATCTCCCTCCTCGACTATCAGTTCAAAGTTGCTATCAAAAGCCAAGCTAAACGTAGCAAAGATGGAATTAGCAGAAGAGATCTTTTGGAGGCAAAGGGCCCGTACAACTGGCTTGTGGAAGGCAATAGGAAAATGAGGTTCTTCCACCTCTCAGCTACAGAAAATTTTAGAAGAGAGGGAATCCATGAGATCCAGTCGGGGCCCGGAGTTTCTATGTTCGATCAAGCCCACATAAAATTGGAAGCATTTTCTTTTTCTTTTTTCTTTTTTTTTGCAAGAGTTGTTGTCCCTTGCTTCTCCCTCGTGTTCTGTCCCAGCCACAAAAGGCCTACTGGATTGCATTCCCCCCTCGTTTTGATTGAAGATAATATTCATCTTATGAGGATTCCCTCCATAGAGGAGGTTAAAAACTCAGTCTTCGCTCTCTCGAAGGACGGCGCCCCAAGGCCTGATGGGATGTCTGGTGCCTTTTATGTTGGTTTGTTGGAACATTGTGGGAAACAACATCTACATAACTACAGTGGAATTTTTCCAAGGGGACTACCTTCCCAGGTCCTTCACTTCTACTCAAATCTGTCTGATTCCTAAATCTCCTGGCGCAAAATCCTTCGCTAATTTTAGGCCAATCAATCTATGCAATATGGTCTATAAAATATTCGTCAAGATCATCGCAGACAGGCTGAGCACTTTTATCTTGAAACTAATTTAAGCAGAACAGGGGGCTTTTGTTAGGGGTCACTCAATTGCTGAAAACATAGCCCTCAGTTAAGAGGTTTTCAGAGATCTTGATAGGAAGCCCTCGGCCAGATTCCTCTCTCAAGCAGGAAGATTAGTGCTAATCTCTTATGTTCTTAGTGGGATCCCGGTCCACACATTGGCTACCACGATGGTTTCCAAGAAAATCCTCAAATCTAAGGAAAGTCTCTTTGCTAATTTATTTTAGGGTTGGTGGGATGACAAAAGGAAGTATCATTAGAAGAAATGGAACACCATCTCCATGCCAAAGGAGGTGGGGGGCCTGGGCATCAGGAAATTGAAGGAGCTTATGAAAGCTCTCCACATGAAAATGGCATAGAGGGCTAGATTTAGGAAAGTTGGTAGCCTATGAGCGGACTTTATGCATTCTAAATATATGCAGTGGAGTTGATGCTAGCTCGAACAATCTTCCTTCGAATGCCTCGCCTATCTGGAAGGTTTTGGTGGGTCTCTTCCCTATTCTGGACAACAATGTTCAATGGGAAGTGGGCCGTGGTTTTTGCAACATGTGGGAGTGTAACTAGTCAAGGATGGACCCCCTGAACTCGTTTTCTTCTTTGGATACTCCTCCAAATATGTCAGGGCTGAGGGTTGCAGGTTTAATTGGTGAGGACGGTCTCAAGTCGGAAGTCCCTTGTATTCTTCCTGGATGGATAAAGGATCATATTTAGCTTAGAGGATTTTGCATCTCGGGCGCTAATGACTCCCGCATATGGCCTCTCAATCCCTCAGGAAAATTCTCATTCAAATTGACCTGGGAAGTGGGTGGAGATAGAGGTCGAAAGATAACCTGGGAGAAAAGGGTGTGACACCCAAAGATTCCTCCAAAAATCACCATATTTTTGTGGAAGTTACTGCAAGAGGCCGTGCCTGTCGATGTTTGCATTTAGAAGAAGGGGATCTTCTTTGCTTCTAAATGTGAGTGTTGTGGGGCTGACCAGTCTTCCAGCCCAGATGTGGAATCCCTGCCTCACCTATTCCTATCTTGCAAGGTGTGGAACTTGCTTGCTTGGTTTTTCAGGGTTTCCTTGACGCACCACATTACAGTCAAGGGACGGCTCCTCTAGTGGTGGCAGAGATCTCTTCCTCTCAGAAGCATCCCAACAATTCTCCAGTTAGCCCTTTTCTTCTTGCTCTGGGAAATATGGAGGGCTAGGAATGAAGCAAGGTACGATGACTGCGATATTTTTGTTCAAGGTGTTTTCATTAAGGTCAAATGGTGAATGGAAACTTATTTCTCTTAGATTCAAAGGATCCTCTATCCGACAACATATACCTTAGAACCTACTACCTATCATCATGTCCGTCCGATCCGCCCCTCCCTAGATTTCTTTATTGTTAAATGGATCAGGCCGACAGAGGGTTAGTTTAAGTTAAATGTTAATGGCTCCTCTCTATCTAATCCAGAGTCAGCTGGAGGTGGGAGCACATGCAGGGACCACCTCGGGAAGTTGATTTTTTCTTTCGTCAACGGCTATGGAAATGCTTCCAATAATCAGGCTGAATTGTGGGCTGTTTACAATGGTATGAATTTTTGTGTGGCTCTTGGATTAGAGAGAGTTCTCATTGAATCTGACTCTAAATGGGCGGTGGACTGCATCAACGGGAACTCCTCCTCTGCCTGAAAATGGTCTTATTGGATATCAAGAATTAAGAAACTTAGTCTTAAGGGATCATTCCGGATCTTCCTGATCCTTAGAGAAGCTAATGGACCGGTGGGTGGGTTAGCGAAGGAGGGCAGCAAGGGACAATCTGACAGGTACTTCAGTCTGGCATCTACCCTGTCTCAGCTGGTTAAGGGTCATTACTTGTTGGATAGAGCTGGCATAGGCTCTATTAGAGAGTGTCATAAAACCTCCTCTGCATAGGATATGATAGGTGGGATAGGCTTTTGCCTTATTTCCCGCCCGAATTGCATAGTTTGTATATTTTGCAGTATTAATGAAGCGCACATTCTTCGAAAAAAAAGGCATGTCACCCCAGCGTAGGCCGATAGCTCTAACACGGTATCTGATACCACCACCCAGTTCATGAGTCTTTGTAGGATTATAACACACTAACGGTTATGCATGGACTTAAGTCAATAGTAATAGTGGTATCCTAAATTCCTTTGAATATTATATAACCATCGAATATAAGAATGATCATGCCATACATTGGACTGATCCAATCAACAATGGGGGACCTTGGACCAAGCCGGCATTAAGTGCAAAGCATTTCATGTAGTTCCAACTACCGTCAGTTGTCCGTAGTGAACCTCTGTCAACCCTATAAGTCCAGGATAGCCCATCCAAAGAGGGCCATCCACTTAATATTTTGAATGGCTCGATCCACACAACTACAAATCAGATTATCAAATACATAAAAACAATCATGAAATAACTTAATACCATAATAGGGTGCATCAACCGAACATATGTACGAATCAATACATTCCAATATATATCAATACAATCCAACGTACATTAACACCACTTATCAATTTACATACAAGACTTCTAATAGTAGGAGCTTCATATTGTTGAAGCATTTCATCAAATATGTTGGCTACAATAAATAAGTAACATTAAGATTACAAAAATAAAGCAATTCAAACACAAATATCATATAACATCTTATAATCAACTAAAAATCATTATCTAACACTATCAAGGGTTAATAAAATGAAACCTAAAAGAATAGTTCGCACCTTATGCAATTCACCCGATTTACGATGCTCATAGATTAGGATTTTAGAGAAAATCTTTGAAAGACCTAAACAAGCATATAAGCTTATGAGATTTGGGGCAAATCACTATTGAAACCCTAGATTATAAGTGAGATTCAACACTTATTTCCAAATGTTGCCGGAAAAGCTTTAATAATGGCTCCAGTTACGACAAGGGGGGTAGAGAAGGGATAAGAGGGTGGAGGTGCATCAACACTCACTCTTCTAAGCTTTCTCTCTTCTCATTTTTCTCTCTTCTCTCTCTCTCTCTCTCTCTCTCTCTCTCTCTCTCTCTCTCCATTTTTCTTTTGTTCTAGGAAGAAATTGGATGGGGGCAAGGGATGTATTTTTACTATACAAGTCTTAAGGGAGTGTGTTTCTAACTTTTGAGGGTGTAGGGGTCAATATATACCGTATGATAGTTGGCCCTAGTGATGATCTGTGTATAAATACGATTAGCCTTCCATTTGGATATGTCGATTAATGGGTATAATCAGAAGTCAGTTCAACGATCATCGATGGTCAATCAGGGTCGTAATTATATGGATATGTGCAGGGTCTTAACTTAGGTTGTTTCCCTAAATTTAGTCACGATCTAACGGTCCAAAAACCATAACTTTGGCTAAAACTAAATACATACAACTAACTTAAGTTCATGAATAATTTCAGGAATATTTACATATCTCATGTATTGGCTTTGCGAGTACAAGTTGAGCGATTTGAGACATGATCTTAGCTCGATGTCCTGCAATGGATGTTAAGCTCTCTAAGACAAACACGTTTTTATAGTCTAGCTAGAGTTTAGTAGCCCACTAATGAGTGGTGTAGAGCTTGTTCGAATAATCAAGACATTTTTTGAATAAATTGGGTAGTGATATTTCTTATGCACGATGATTAAGGTGTGGATTAGCTAAGTTAATAGTGTGTCTATTCACAATTATCGAAAATGTCGATTCGATTCTAATTGCCCTAGACTGTTGGTTCTTAGGCTAGTAATTGGATTAGTTTAGTTTGTTAATTAAGACCTAACCCTGAATTGTCTTAGCTTTAGGTAGGTCTTTATTTGGTTACAACTGTCTTGATTAATTAGTGATATGTCGGCTACATTTGGGCTCTAGATGAACAAATCACAAGGCTACACTCGAGGTTTAAATGATTAGACGGATTCTTTGGCTTCTTAAGGTCGATTAATTAGATTTGTGCACGCGGTACTTTATTAGTACCACCCACATATAGGTTCACCTCAAGCGTTAAGGGTCATTAAGTAACAACATAAGCTAATTATAATAAAAAATATTTAGGACTTTTTAAAATCCAAAATAATAAAAATCTGTTACGTTACAGTCTCACCTAATCTGCTCTATTTTTTACTAAGCATAGTCACATTATCAATCATGTTAACTGAGAAAGATCCAAGTTGCCCATTAGCAACCTACAAATCATCAGCCGCATAGAGAGAGACTGATAGCCAAGCAAAGTTGGCCAAGTCTTTATTTTAAAAGTACATGTGTAACATGAAGATCATAGGCCTAAATATTATAAAATACGGAGTTGTATTGAATGGTGTAACACATCAAAATTGTATATTTGGGATGCCGATTGTGTGGTGACCCGACTCTCTGGAGCCACAATGGTACATGTGTTTTATCCATGCATTTGCAGGTCATTTTAAGGCTTAGGACGGAAAAAAAAAAAGGGAGCCAGATGGAAAGGTCTAGTAGATCACACCACAAGAAACAATGAAAAGAATGACACTCACCATTAAAACCTTCTTAAGGCCCACCACAATGTTCATTTGCTATCATGTTCATATGGTCACCTAGACTTGATGAAGTGAAATCATACATACCTATTTGATATGAAACTTTTAGCCCCATTAAGTTTCCAACGATAGGCATTCAATTCTCACTCTGCCTTGTGGTGTGGTCCACTTCAGTTTGAATTTGTCATATATTTAGGGCTCATGCCATAAAATAATTTTTTAAGACTGATGTATGGCATGGATAAAATACATGTCTCTAAAGTATCTTCCTCTTATTCTCTTACTATAAGGTAGTTAAAAACTACTCACTGTATGGCATGTTCGTGCGGATATTCCTTTTGTTCCCTTTTTATTTATTTAGTTTTTTTTTTTTTTATAAGGAAAGTGGCCCTATGCCACTAAATTTTCATTGATCTAAGAAATATACAAGCTTTCGGGAGGGTCCCAACAAAAAGATTTCGAACCTCTCCTATCGTGTTGAACTTTTAAAGACGAAAATAAGACAAAAGAAAGAGGCTCCAAGAGGACCTAAAGGTAGCCATAAACAACCCAAAAAAGAAAGATGGGGCTAGGCATACTGCTACTAGGAATGTGCTCTGATGGTCCCAAAGCCTGCCTTGTTAAGGAGAATGAGGCCCCTCGTGACATGAGGCAAGGAGGTGCAAGAAGGAAAGAATCTGTTGGTTTAAGAGCTACTACTAAGCTTGGCCAAACTGTCGGCAGGACTATTCGCTTCACAGAAAGAGTGGATGAAACGAAAGGAGCCTCTGAGAAGGATGGAAAAAATTCTGGATAGCCAATATGCCCACTTCCAAGATGGGGTGCATCTTACTTGAAGGCAATGCACAACCCAGAAAGAGTCTGATTCAAGAATAATGTTATGCAACCCCTTCTCGATGCAGATAGAGACTCCGTCATGAACAACCCTTAATTCTGTCAGGTTGTTAGAAGCACTATCGTATCCATTAGCAAAGGCAAAGACCACATTCCCCTACTAATCAAGACAAATTCCTCCCCCACTAACCGGACCCAGATTAGACAGGGCCGAGCCATCTGTGTTTAGCTTTAGAAAGCCATCGCTAGGCTTGGACCATCTGATTAAAGACGCACCACTAACAAGATGAGGAGGTCGGACCGAGAGAGAGGTAGTTGAAATAGCCTAGGCGGCGGGAGACAACGATTGAACAAACTTCGGGAAGAGAGTGTAGAACCACCATTTAAATCTGGAGAGCAGGAAAGAAGAAGAGGGTTGCCTGCTGTCGAAACAAGCCTCATTTCTTACTTTCTACAGCTCCCAAAGAAGGAAGACAAGGTCCAGCCGAAAGCACAAAGTACTAATGGAGCGCGGAAAAGGCCTGAGCCACCACTAATTAAGACAGTCCTGGATGGAAGATTGGCTAAACATGGGAATCTCGAACAGGGTAGCAACTTGAGACCAAAGCTAAGAAGTCAGGGCACTGTCCATGAAGAGGTGAGAAGAGGACTCTGTGCTGGGACCACGCGAATGACCGTCCGGGCAGCAGGAGCATTTGGAGGTCAAGTAGACCCCTTTCTCCTGGATGAGGTCATCGATGGGCAAGGAGCGATTGAGAAGCTTTCATGCCAGAAGGGAGAGCTTAGGGGGAATGAGATGGTGCCAAATGAATTTCAGCCACAAGAGGGGAGTGTAACGCCCCGACTTTTCACGACCCGAGTATATGGCTCGTTTCCTAAAAACCCGAGTGTTAACGTTAAAGGATAGTTAGATTGGAGTATATTTTTTTCAACTATCAGAGTAAGCAGATGAGCGTAGAATGGACAAATCATACATAATGAAAATTTTCATTTACGTCTAGGATGTACAAGAGGTTGCTCATAATGATTTATACAAACCAATGTCTCGATATAATAAATACAAGAATTCACATCATTTAATACATGAAAAATAACAGAAGAATATAAACATAAGCCGCAAGACCGCATAGTTCCTCTTAGCAATACGGTCGTGCATCTCTGGCTCCTCATCAGTCTGCACCTAAAAATCACTTGAGCCACCTGTGCTACGTATACGGCTATATATTTGATAGATGAGTGGCCAACTCAGTGTGAATTCTCCTCAAGATTACACACCGGCACATTAGTTAAGAAATAGTATAAGACATCTAGGTAGCCAAACAGAGTAATTGCAGTCTTATTATATGCATGGATCCATAAATGCAATCATTGTCCCAAGTAAAACATCCAGACGAACATTGGGCTTGTCACCCATGCAATCATTGACTCGAATAAAACATCCAGACAGGAAAATACGTACGATAACAATAGATGATGGTTTGTGCCCCGAGTAAAACATCTAGTCAGGCGAATCCGTATGTCACGTACGACAACAATAAATGTTGGTCTGTGCTATGCGTGCATGATTAGCCGACCCGTGATTAGTCCAATTACAACCAGCCAATTTAAATAAGCTCACGGTCACTATGGGGAGCACATGGCCTAGCGTAGGCTGACGGCTCTGGCATAGTGTCCCATGACCATTATCCCCAGTCCATGAGACTACCATCTATAGATGTTTAATGGAAACTCATCGACTAGTGGCTAATCATATTATAGTATATGGGGCTTACCATCACATAGTTGCATAGTATAAAACATCAAACCCATATAGAAAAATTATCAAAACAAAACCACGTAGGGCGAGTATCAAAATCATACAATAAAGACTATCCTTAAAAACTATTAGACATAATAACCCTAGATGGTAAGCCCACATCAATGGTCAATTTAAACCACCATTCAATAACCACTAAGCCAAAGGTCCATTACAATCACAACCAGTCGGGTTACATCCTAAGTATGGGTGGACATTTATAGGTGGAAATTTCCCACTGATGTACCAATTTAAGTTCCATAAGCAATCCACAAATAATTCATGAACAAATATATAGGATGAACGCTAAGCAAGCAATATAGTAATTCAATTTCCACCAGTTAACACATGTGATTATAAGAGAGAGATTTCAATTATAAATTAAAGCACAAACTATAACTTAAGCTAATGGAAAGATGGAAAGCTCAAGGGGAAGAATCATCACCTAATCAGGAACCGAATCACCTTCTAGTGACACTAATTTCTTGCGCCCTTAGGATTGAATCCTAGCACAAATTATGGATTTGTAAGGTTAAATCAAGGTTCTACAAGACTATCTGTGGTCTAGATTATAACCTAAGGTTTAGGTTGATTATTTTTAGGATTTTGATGTGAAATTAGGTTTTTCATCCTTAGGCTTAGCCTTAAACTTAGATCATAGGATTTGAACTCTACTTGGTGTATTAGTTAGGATTAAATCTTAGTAATCCCAAGAATACTGTTAGCTTTAGTTTTATAACTCATATCTGTTAATTATGTTAATAATGATAGTTCATAAATTCCTATAAAATATACCGATATTAGATCCAATCCCAACACACAAAAGTATCGACCTAGGGCTTAGATTACCCAGGCCTAAGATTTCATCCTAGAGTTTAGGTCTAGGCCAGATCTTAAGGGTTTTAATGTAAGGTTTGGGGTTTCATCTTAGGATTTAGTTCTAGGTTTAGATTATGGAATTGAACTCTATCTTGTGTGACCATTAGTGGTATTATCAAAGGGAGTAATAAATGAACATGATTAATCAAATGAATTGGTTATTACTTTAGGAATATCAATAATGGCTACTATTATATTAAATTACCTAACAACGACCCACTACGAATAATAATATTAGTAATTCCCAAAACAATTATTGCTATTAACAATATCCATAATATTAGCTAACATAACACTAATAATTATTTTGATGAAAATGATTAGTGTTAATAACAATATTTTAAGAACGACAAGATAAAATATTAATATTTTTAATAATGATAATTTTTTATATGTGTTAACTAATACCGTATGGATAATTTACTAATTGTGAATCATAGCTATATTTAATAATCCTAAAAATGACAATAATAATAGAAATGATAGTTGAAATTATTTAAATTAGAACAGAAAATGTGGACTCACCCAGTTGACTCGGTTCGAGCCGAGTTGAATCGGACTCTCCCTTCACTAGCTTTTTTTCTTCTCCTCCTCCTTCTTCCTTCCTTTTTTATGCTTTCTATCATCCTACTAGAAGACCAGCAGGCTTTTAACCCAGACCATCCGACCCAACACTGAGTCAGCACACATTCCAACCCGACACTCCCTCTCTTCCTCTATCTTTCTCTTCCCTTCTTTCTCTCTTCTACTTCCTTCTCTCTCTCTCTCTCTCTCTCTCTCTCTCTCTCTCTCTCTCTCTCTCTCTCTCTCTCTCTCAAATGCTGAAACATTCAGCAACGACTGGACCAGACCAAAGCCTGAGTTAAGCTCGAGTCGGCTAGGTCGGGTTGGTGCAACAACAACACCCATACTCTCTCTCTTTCTACTCCCTCTCTTTCTCTCTTTCTCCCTTCTCTTATCTTATCTCTTCTTCTTTTGCTGAAACTTCAGCAAGGTCTAGAGCAGACCCAAACCTACATAGCCTAGTTGGCTTGACCTGAATTCGAAATCCAACTCTCCTTAAGTTGAACAGGCTCGTTCTGTGCTAGTGCAGTAGTGCACCATCCATCTCTACCTTTTCTTATCTCCTCTTTCTCCTCTACATTGACCACCAAGGCATGCAATCTAACTCAAATCGATCTCGGCCCGAGTTGAGTCAGTGACAGTGAGTGAATGACGAGGAAGAAGATAGGCGACAATGACAGATCCCTCCCCAATGCTCCTTTCTTCAATCGAAAGACATGGGAGGTTTCTTAAGGGTCCAATAGAGCTTGTGGATGAAGGAAACTGAAGGTTTGAGGGCATTTACTCAGTGGGTTCGAGGGGAGAAAGAAATAGTTATTTTCTCAGGTTACTGCAGGAATGGTGGTAGGGTTTGTTTGAGCCCAATTCCAGCCCATCTTATGATGTCTCCAGCCCTACCTAGATTTTTGGATTAATATCAATTGGTCCAGATTTTCTCTAGCCGAAACCATCTTAAAAAATGGTGGGTAAAAATCGAAACTGCCTGCAGTTTCTTTTAACTATAAGTAGAAAACTTGTGGTTTGAAATGGACAGTTAAGGTACGTAATCCTAAAAGAATAGCTGAGATTGAGAGGCTCCACTTCACGCGGATCGCCAAGCTGGCATGTAGACAGTTTCCATTTTAGGAAACATGGTTTTTCGTGGTCTATAAGTGCCTGGATTTGTGGCCACACATGTGTACATCTTCATGTGAAATAAATGGGGTTTTGGTTAGCCTCTTGTCGTGCACACGATGGTCGAATCAGGTCATGGAAGTGGGTCCACCCTCATGGGCCATGATCACGAACATGGACGGTTGTCTATCCGCTGTTGACAACCGGGGAGAGAGAGAAGTCTCTCTTTTTAGAAAAACTTCGGTCAAGGGAGCTTTGACCGCTCTAACTGGTACAGTGCACATCATGCACGTTGGCTAAGGTGCACACGCACCTCTATGTAGGGTCCATCATGATGTTTATGATAAATCCACATCGTCCATCCTATTTGGTGAGCCCTGCCTAGGTCTTTTACCAAAGGTGGGATAGATCCAAGGCCCAGGTGGGGCCCACAACTTAATTTGGGTCCCATTTATGGATTTCCCGTTGATTTGTTGGTCGGATCAGTCCGAAATTGAACATGAGCAGTTAAAATGGTCCTAGGGGTCGTGTGTGAGGCCCTTATAATGTATTGCTAATTGTATACTTATATTAATATTAATTTTATAACTATCATTGTTTTATCTTAATAAAGAATTACATTAATTAACAAGTAAGAATGAAATTTGTTATATATAATTTACATTATCACAGATTGTTGATATATTTAATTTATGTGAGTATCAATGAGAAAGAACGAAGGTTAATATGTATTATTCGGGTGTTATTTGTACAATTATATATGTCTTAAGTTTTAATTTTATATATAATGTTAGGGCATTTGAAATATGTCATTTATCATACCTATATATGTAAGATGTGGGCTACTCATTGTGCATCATTTAGCTACATACCCTTATTTTAAGGTTACTTGCATTAAGGTGAGTTACAACTCATGAACCTCTAATTACTAAATCATAATTTGTTGAGCGTTCCAACACTCCAATGATTGGATTGACTATTATTTAATTATCAACAACCTTTGATATCTTAAGGAATGTCTAAGCATGATCAGGGATTTGGATGTGAAACTAGACAACTTGATCTGTGCTTTTAAATGATGGATCACCCTATGAGACGTTGTAAACATGGTGAATGGTGAATTTCATGATTCAAGGTTGTATGTCCATAATTTGGTTAGATTTGTCCATCAGTGGAGTTGGGTTTAGACTAAAATGAACGTGAATGTTTACTTAAGCCTAACTTGTATTTATGCTGAGTTAAGTTATATGGTAACACCCAAGTACTGGAAAGTACGGGGTGTTACAGGGAGGGGCTCTGTCATGGGTGATGTCCTAAGCTATTTTAATAGAAACTTTCCCCGAGGGGTCTAACGGCCAAACCGATTTATCTTCACCGTCTGTAATGCAGAAACCTCCTTACACTATAAATTCTCACAACCAGGTAGGGAGGGGGTCTAGGGTGTCATGTTTCAGCCCATTGGAGTCTAGGAACTCTACAATGGATCTGTTCGAAGGCCCAAAAATTATCATGAAGGGCAGTAAGCTCAAAGGACCTAGTCGGGTCCAATTACTATGCCACATACTACTGGAGCTGCTGCCAATTAACAACTGAACTTGATCATCCAGGATGGGGAAAAGCTGCAGTTAAAGCTTCCAGAGGGGGAAGCTTTGAGCAGACCTGAGGGGAGAGGGAATGGTACAGGAATTCAACATGTATTTGGAGTGAATAAAGCAGCCCCAAAGACTTTCCTTCCAATCGTATCTGATGCCCCATGCCATTTCAGGTGCAGGGAGACATTACCTCACTTAATCTCCTGATACCGAGGCCACCCTCCATCTTGGTCCTGGCGATGATGCTCCACTTCTTCCAATGGAGCATATGTTTCCAGCCTTTGCAACCCCAGAAAAAATTATCAAACATCTTCTCAATCACAGTGAGCACTTTTTTTTAGAACCGGCGAAGTTGCCAACGTGTGAATCAGAATCCTGCTAAGGACATGGGATATCAAAGCGAGACGCTCAGCTTGGGAGAGAATATGGGCTTTCCAGCCATTGATTCTCACTGTCAACTTGTTGACTAGAGGGGAGAAGGTGATACATTTAATTTTTCCATTGATGATTGGGACCCCTAGATAAGATGGAGTACAGGTGGCTCTGCTAATCCCAAGAATGCCTGAGATACTTTTGACTCTAGACGGGGGCAGCTTGGCTAAGCAGTAGAAAGTGCTCTTTCTAAAATTATTTTTTAGGTATGATGTGGACTAATATGTAGAGATGAAGTTCTTGACCTTTAGAAGGGATTTCTTGGCCCCATTAAGAAAAAGGATCATGTCATCAGCATATAGAAGATGAGAAACCTGCTAGCAACCTCTTTTAACCTTAAAAGGGGTGCATGGGTCCGAGGAAGAAGGTAGGAGAGACCCCTATTGAACACTTCAGAGGAAATGATGAAAAGGCTTGGGGATAGGGGGTCTCCCTAGCCAAGCCCACGAGTTGATTTGAAGAACCCGCAGCTCACCCCATTAACCAAAATTGAGAACCAATTGTTGCTCCAACAAGCCTCCATCAACCGAACCCAACCCAAGCTAAAACAAAACTTGAAGGGGACAAGCTTCTGTCGATGTCTCGAAAAACCTCTTGGCCCAACGCTATATTCTCAACAATATAGCGGCCTCTGACAAAGGCCCCTTGCTCTAAGGAGATCAACTTGGGCAAGAGGGACGACAACCTAGAAGCTAAGACGTTGGCAAAAATCTTATAAATAACATTACACAAGCTTATCGATCTATAATCTACGAAGGATTTGGCTCCCGGCACCTTGAGCACAAGACAAACTAGAGTAGAGGTGAAGGCCCTGGGCAAGGTGCCCCCTCCAAAAAATTCTACTATCGCTGCGTGGACATCATTCCCAATGATGGACCAACACCCTGCAAAAAAAAAGCCGTGAATAGCCCATCAGGGCCCAGGGCACCATCTTTAGGCATCTTGAGGACTGCCGCTCTAACTTCCTCCAGAGAGGGGCTATGAAGAAGCATCGTGTTATCTTCTTCCGAAATTAGGGAAGGGATGTGGGCCAGAAACTCCATGAGAGGGGGGGTGAAGAAGACCCTTCAGCCACTAGCAGCTCGTCCAGAAATCTCATGGCCTCACGCTGAATGGCGGGCTACTCGGATATGATGCTACCATCAGCCAAGCAGATCTCCTTGATTCCCAGCCTGCATTTCTTCTCTGTAGTCGAGAGGTGAAAAAACTGTGGTTCTATCCCCTTCCTTAAGCCAGGAGATTCTAGACTTTTGCTTCCAAAATATTTCTTCCACCAACTCCATGTTGGATAGCTTGAGCTTGGCCCCGGCAATGTTTGCCATTGAGACCGACGAATCTCATTGGGCGATTGATTCCAACCTATAAAGCTCTTGCTCCGCTTTAGGAACATTTTGAAAGACATTACCATAAAATCTATATTTCAAACTTTCAGCTGACATCTCACCCTTTTCAGCTTAAGCAAGAGATTCACTATCGGAAGCGGAGACAGAACCCCTGCCCAAGCATCTGCAACTGCCTTGGGGAAAGAGTCACAAAGTAGCCACATCCGTTGGAAGCTAAAAGGCCTAGGGATAGACGGGGCAGCTTTGGGAACTGACAAAAGACAAGGGGCATGATCTGAGTTAACTCTGGGCAGATGCTTGACAAAGAAGTTTAGGAAAGAGCACAACCAAATGTCGTTGTAGAGAACTCTATCGAGCCTGGCCCAGGCTCAAGAAGCGCTAGCATGGTTGTTACACTAGGTGTATGAGTTGCCAAAAAAACCAACGTCTATCAGCGTAGCAGTATCGACTGCTACCCTAAATTCTCATGAGCTCTCCGTGTCTGGGTTCCTGTAACTGATCCTTTCCGAGGAGATAAGGACTGCATTGAACTCTCCTTCCACTATCCACGGGCCAGGAGAGGTTGAAGCAAGGGCAGCCAAGGAATTCCAAAGAGATCATCTATTAGTGCATGAGCATTTAGCATAAACAAATGAAATCCGAGGGAAAATCACCTGATTAGCAACAAAGATATCTACAGTGATTATTTAGTTAGTAGCCTCAATAACTAAAATTGAAATGTCATTGCGGCAAAAGATCCAGATCTTTCCCCCTTCACCGACATTCGAGAGGGAGGTGGAAGTCAAGCTTAAGGCTGATGCTCACCCTTCTACTATCTCTCGCCATAGGCTCCAAAATCGTGAAGATAAATAGCTTATAGGCACGGATAAACTGTCTCGCTGAACAAATCGAGGCTGCATTGGCCACCCCGTGGGCATTCCAAATAAGAAGGCTATCCATAAAAAACATTGCCCGAATAGCCCGCTCTACCTTCCTTAAGATAGTTCTTGTTCACTCTTCCTACTGATCGGATCTGATAGTCATCCCTGTGCACCTTATTACCAGGAGTGATCTTATACGGTGAGAGGTCGATGGTGAGATGTAATTACATGTAGACTAATATGCATCCATCTGATAGTCCCTTCAAAGGAAGGTGGCCCTACCCCAGTCCTAAATTTTCCAAGGAGTGGGGTCAGGAGTCCATTCCAACATATCATCTCGAGGGATGGGACTGGGAGGGCAGGAAGACATTGGGGATTGCCCTTTCGAGTTGTAATGAAAGGGAGGGTCAGGCTCAGACTGAGGGAACGAAGACACAGGCAATCGATCTACAGCTCCCCTATCCTAAGTGTTAGCCCATAGCCTGGCAGGAAATGTAATTGCAGAGAGCTAAGATGGGAGTGAATTGCACACCTGATTGGGCTGGCAGGTTCCTTGCGTAGGAGGGAGCACAGGCGGGGAGGGCTGAGCAAGGTGTTGTGGGCTTGTGAGAAGGAGCTGAGTAGAGGTCTGTCTGGCTAGGCTCTGGTTCTACGTCTGGTCTAGCATAGCTGAAGAAGAGGTTGGTTGGAGTAGAGATCCCCATTTCTTCTTAGACTTTCCACAAACATATGGAGAACAACTTCTCTGGACCTGTCTGGAGTCTCCATATAACTCTATAGCTGTTGAGGGTCTGCAGTTGGGATCCTTACTAGTGTTACCACCTCCGCATCTGGATTCAGGAGGGGATGGAGAAGCTTCTGATTGGGACGGAACCTTCTCCTTTGAGCCGAACTCTCTCTCTTCTGGGCATGCCCAGACATTATAAGCTTTACCAGCCACATTGAGTTGAATTGGAGAAAGGAAGGATGACCCTTTCCTGAGAATCACTTTGATCCGCGCAAACATTTGGAAAAACACGAATTGAGACATTGTTTCTATTTGAGTGACTTCTCCAAAACAACTACCCACATCATGAAATACCGACACTAACCAAGCATGGGATGGGTCCCATAGGGATGAATCCAAGTCTCTTCCACAGCCATTTGAGAATCAGGGGGCCATGGAGATAGATCTACCAGACCCAAACTTCGCCAGAAGGGATCAGGAATGTGACGTGGGATAGCCTGGCAACGTCAATCGTTAAAGCTTGGAATTCGGATACTCTCAACCTGTCAATAATGTGGAGGATGGAGATATCCTTACCCCCTATAGAGCCCACCTAACTGAGCTCAAGATCTTGGATTCTGCAAGCAACTCCTAATGGATCCGCTGTAACTTGGGTTAGACTAGGAGACGTCAGAGGAGGATGGGGATTCTGTTTTTCCCATCTGCGAGCATAGGATTTGTCTGTAGCATTATTGGGTTTAGGGTTTACTGCGACATTGGTTCGGGATGTTGATGTCGTAGTGGTTTGAACGAAGGGGCCCTCTTTTCAAACATGAGATCTGGGGTTTGCCCCTTTAACGGTGATAGGTCTCTTGTTGATTCTTCTGCCATCCAAAACTCCCATCACCGCCCTAGCATCATCCTCGTAGAAGAACTTGATAAATCCATACCCTCTGGGTTTACTCGTCTCTAAGAAGAGGGGTAGGTGAACTTCAGAGATTTGCCCATAACGCTAGAAGATGTTGTAGATATCTTTCGTCGAGCAACTGAATAAGAGATTTCCTACAAACAGGAATTTCGGATCTGGATAGGCGATCTTGCGTGCTCGAGGTTTGGATCTGGATCTGCACAGCAAAGATGCGCGAGCGCTGGTGCAACCCTGCATTTCACACGAGGAGACACCAATTCTTATTTAGTTTGACAGAACATTTCATCCTATCTTCTTTAAATATACCACTGACAAGATCTAGATAATTTTTTTCAAGACACGGTCTTATTCAAGGACGAGAGAAAACTACCAATTGGGACAGCTCAATTACACTAGTCTTATACTTGTAGTCAGCCAATTTCAAAAAGTAATAATTACTCATTCTATAGTTCAATACAATGAGATGAGTTTGGGTCTTCCAAACACGCCTTCATTGGAATAATGCTCCACTGTTCAAAGGTTTTCTAAGCATAGTCTTATCATCAATCATGTCAACTAAGAAAGATCCAAGACATCCACTAGTAGCATGCACCTGATCTGACAAATCATCTATTGTATAGAGAGACTAACAGCCAAGTGAAGTTAGACAAGGGGCAACTTTAAAACTACATGTGTGGCATTTCATAGGCGTAAATATCATTAAATACTAAGTTACATTAAATGGTATAACACATCAAAATTATATATTTGGGAGGTATCAGTGGTGACCGAGCTCTGTGGAGTCACAGTGGTGTGTGTTTTATCCAAGCTATTGCCAGATCATTTTAGGGCATGAGCGAAAAAATGAGGCAATTTAAAGCTTAAATAGGGTTATGACCTTGAATTTTATTACACTTAGAACTAAAATATATAGTCAAATATTTTTATTTTTATTTAAGAAATAAAAACAAGTCAATAATTGAGTTTGTAAAGACACTTTTGGTTGATAGTGAGGTTGAGGGATTGACTCTTACCATCGTGACTCTCGATTGCAAAAGAAAAACAAAAAAACCTATAAAGAAATAGAGAGGAGATTCTATGAGGGCTTGATCAAGTAAGTTTTAGCCCTTTGATCTTTTTAAATTTTTTTGGTTATTTTGTTCATATCTTCCCGATGTATATAATGGATGGTGTGGATCATCCACATAATCATTGTATAAGTATGAAGAGAAATTTTAAAAAAGAGATGATTTGTAATTTCAAATCTAGGCAATAATATTTTAGGAATAGATTCAATTACTTGCATCTGACTATGTTAAGATATATTTAAATGAATCATTTGATCCTAAGTGCCAAAAGATACCAGTGCCTTAAATTTCAGATCAATTTGATTAGTGGATGGCCCATTTTTATCAGATTTACCATAAGAATCGTTTATACCTTAATTCTAAAATGGTGATTAGACAGATTAGATTAGATTTACCATAAGAATCATTTATACCTTAATTCTAAAATGGTGATTAGATAGATTAGATCAGATTTACCATTTTTTATCAGATTTACCATAAGAATCGTTTATACCTTAGATTCTTTAAAAAAAAAAAAAAAGATTCTAAAATGGTGATTAGACAGATTAGATCAGATCTCCACTATGTATGCTAATTCTGGAATAGATTTAAATTATTATCTAAAGAGTATGGGCAGATCTGACCGTTTTATGAGCCATAAGAATGAAATGTATGATCATGCCTATTATATTTTGAATCAGATTTTGAAAACATAAATGGTCTGGATCTAAGTGATCTATTGACCTATTTTCAATCTGAGATTTTATGATGTCAATAGATGGCTTACATCTGTCCAATATGATTAATGGATAATTTAATACAAGAAAAATAAGGAAACTTAAAAAGTTAAAATTTTGAATCATCTGAAAAATTTTGGCAAGATCGGTTCGAGCAGTCGACAATACAGTGAAATGTTTAATTTTCTAAACTTTAATATTTTAAATTTTTTGAGTTAAATTAGTGATAATCATTGATCATCTAAAGATAATAGGACAATCAGAGCGCTTGATTGATCAAGTAGACCCACATGATAAGATGACTAACTATAAGTATGAAATCTAAGAGAATTCAAAATCTAATGGTTGAATTCTCAATGTGAGTTGTCTCGAATTAAGAATTTATTAATGAGAGGTGAATTGATCAAATAAGTTAGATAGATGCAAATAGGGAGCTAATTGAACTATGTAATTAGGTAATTGTTAATCAATTGGTCTCGATATAACGTATCAAAATCCATATCACCTGATTTCATGTGAGTGATCCGAAGATGTTTCCTCTCCGTTATGATTAAATTAGTCATCTGATTGTTTTAGTGATTGTGATTCTTTGTGTTAAATGTTTTTTTCGCTTAGAATTGAAATGTCATATATTACAATATATATTAGTAAAATTTGTTAACATAATGCCTCAATAATTCTCAAGCATCCACGTCATGCATTGCATAATGGCACTGAATACCTGGGGGCACTTCCTTAATAACTTATACGTACTTACAGTACCAAGTGGCCTAGGGGACCATTCTAGATGCCCACAATATATAGAAGCCTAACAAGATGGAGGAAGCCTATCCCAAAAGGGGGAGATGCAGGTTGATGGGATCTAACTCAAGCAAGTGGACCGATCAACCCACTTGATGCATTCACGCATCAATGCATTTCATGACATTTATGCATTCATATTTTAATTATGATGTGCATGAAACATGATGGATTCACTCACTACGCCTGGTTAACTAACATTATATTGATGGAAAAAAATATACAGATTTAGTGGGACGATGTAACAACTGCTGAAGTTTCAAGGCAGGAAAATGAACCAGTAGATGATCCATAGGGGCAGTGGCCTTATCTCGAGGAAGATGAACTAAATACGTTAAATCAATAGCTCGTTGGAATAGAGCTGATACTATATTACTTATTTATGCATTAAAATTTATTTTAGTTGGAAGATTCAAACTTCTATATGTTTTGCATTTATTAGTTGACTAGAAATTCAATAAAACTCCAAATGGATAGGCTGTTATACAATAAATAGTTTTTGTGAATGTTACAAACATGTGAATCGATTTTTTATTTTTATTTTTTATTTTTTTAATTTTTTTTTGTTACAAACATGTGAACCGAATATTTATTTATTTGTTGATGTATGTGAATAATGGACGGTATGTAAGCTTAGAATACAAAAAATTCTTGGACTCTAGTGTACTAAGTGATTCGTTGCTTTAAGTAGGGTTTGAAGGCGCACACTATATATCCGATTTATGGGGTGTGACAAGTATAGTATGCTATAGGAAATAGTGGAGGGGATGAAACCCACCTTTGAAATTTTCATAAGGCCCACCATGATGTTCATTTGTTATCATATTCATATGGCCACCTAGACCTAGATGGAGGGAAAACACAAATATCACTTTGATCGTGAACTTTTGATGCCCCCCAAGAAGTTTCCAACAATCGGCATTCAATCCCTATTATTTCTGGTGGTGTGGTACACTTGACCTTTGGATCTGCCTCATTTTTAATCTCATGCCCTAAAATGATTTGTTAAGATGGATGGATGGCGTGGATAAAACACTTCTCCAGCGCATGTTCTACTTGTTTCCTTTTTATGAAGTAGTTAAAAAATGCTCGCATTATGGAGTGGGCCATGGGCATATTCCGTTTGCTCCCTTTCAATTTATTGTATGCGATGGAGCAGTTTTTGCTAGTGTACATCAAACTGCATCTTATCTTCTTTGAATATATGTTGTATATATGTTGACAAGATTCGACTAATTATTTCTTTCAAGACACAATGTCATTTACGATAAGACAAAACTGCGTACTCGGGCGTGCGGCTCAAGTGCATAGGCCTTTTTGAGTTCGTAACCAACCAATCAATCTCAAAAGGTTATAATTACTAGTTCTACAGTTCAATATGATGGGGTTGGAGGCATCCAAACAAGCCCTCGTTGGAATGATGCTTTATCATTCAAAGGTTTTCTACTAAGCACAGTTGCATCCTCAATCATGTCAACTGTGCAAGATCTAAGCAGAGTCCAGCTGCTTACAACTGGTAATCATACACTGTATGGAGAGACCGACAGCCAAGTGAAGTTGGACAAGGCTCCACATTAAAAGTACGAGGGCATCAAGATCATAAGACTAAATAGAATGGTATAATACATCAAAACTATATATTTGGGAGGCATATTGCCTGGTGACCTGACTCTCTGGAGCCACAGTGGTGTATGTGTTTTATCCAAGCTTTTGTCCAATCATTTTACAACATAAGCCAAAAACATGAGGCAGATCCAAAGCTCAAGTAGGTCACAACACAGGTAACAGTGGGGAGATTGACATCCATTGTTAAAACCTTCCTAGGGCCCACCATGATGTTCACTTGCTATCATGTTCATATGCTTACCTAGACCTGGATAAAGGGAAAATACAAATATCAATTTGATCTGAAACTTTTGTGCCCCCAAGAAGTTTCCAATGGTAGGCGTTCAATCCCTGCTATTTTCTGTTGTGTGGTCCACTTGAGCTTTGGATCTGCTCATTTTTAGATGCATGAGCTAAAAGGATTTGGAAAGACGGATGGATGACGTGGATAAAACATGTCTCCAGCGCATCTTCGGTTTGTTCGCTTTCTGTAAAGTAGCTAAAAAATGCTCACTTTATGGCGTGTGCCATGAGCATCTTCATTTGTTCCCTTTCTATTTATTGTATGCCAAGAAAGAAATGCCTCATTGCAGGAACATTTACATTTACATCAAATTGCATCTTTTCTTCCTCGAATATACTGCTGAGAAGGAGTAAACATCTTTCCTCTGAATGAAGCATCATATTCCTATCACCTTAGGGTGCCCGAGATTCTGCTTGTGACAGAAAGCAAAGAAAAGATAGGAACTAGATGCTCCAAGAGAGAGTCGGGATCCTCTGTTATCAGGTCAACAAAGAATTCCTGTTACCCTAATGGTTTGGCGTTCGAAGCTGTTTTTTATTTTTTATTTTTTTTAAGTGAGTGGTGACGTGGACCAATGAGGATTAGGGTATCAGGAATTCTCTGTTGACCTGATAACAGAGGATCCGGACTCCTCCAAGAGATGTTACATGGTGCCCAGCCTGAAACGGTGGCAGTTTAGTTTTAGCCCAACACTCCATAGAGATGGGCCCCACAATAATGAAATGAAAAAAGAAGAGGAAAAATAACTAAAAATAATAATTAAAAAAAAAAATGTCCAAACTTGGGCCTTTATGGGCGCATCGCCCGTATATGCAATATTTTCTTTCGGCCGGACCAATTTGACCCTGTAACACATATATATGGTATCAGGGCAATACAAATATGATATGGTTGTACTGGCCACTACAATACTGATATTCAAAACTATGACCAATGCGCAGGTGATGTCTATAGGGTGGCCCCATCGTTAAATTTCCCAAGCCAAAAATCTGGCCAGTCCTTTTATTAGGTGGGCCACACATGTACAATCAAATAGACAGTAAGATGTATGGTAGCCAACAGTTTACATTCAACAGCACGTGTTGGTCATTTAGTACGTGGGCCAGCCGGATTTCTAGAATAGGAAACATGCAATCTGGTATAAAAAAAAATTATCGATGTCCCAGATCCTGCACGTGTACCGTGTCAGGATGCTAAAAAATTGGGCACTGGGCATTAGCAGTCCCCTTCTACAAGATAATAAAGGAAGAAAAAAGGAAGGAGAATAAGTTCAAGATGAAACACTGACCCAATAGCATTGACCCAGATCAGAAAGCGAAAATTTCCATGCTCTTGATTCCTCCCCATCGACATGGATAGATATGTCAGTCCAGTTGGTGTGATGGAACTCCAATCTGTCCAACCCATATCCAAGATCAGCCCCTGTGGCTTTGACATATGCCTCCTTCAGACACCAATATCTACCAAAACTAGTCTACAAGGTTCAGTAAAAACTAAAAGGTCCTGATTTCTTTGGAGTAAAAAAATAAATGGTTCTGTTTTTTTTTTTTTGTTGTTACTTCTTTTGATCCTCACATTTACATATTTTCTTACAAGAAATATTAGATACTTTCACAACGGAAGAACAAAATCATCATCATTATGTCATAAATCCTTTCACAGTTGAATGCATCAAAATTTAAAAATAAACATGTGCAAGAATGCACCAATTACAATAAGAAATGTGTGAGTAGGATTCTGATAACTACCCTTCCTACATGTATGCAAGATCCGATTTATCAGGTGGTTGCTACCGTGTTTGTGCTGCAGCTAGAAAAGTCAGGTTCTGTCATCAAATGAGCCACGTATGAATGATAAGAATGGAAACCGAGTCAACTGGAAATCCAGATTTAATGTCCATGTATGGCCCACCTGAGAACCAGACTGGGTTCTGCACCACAACACACAGTGAGACATAGCTGATGAAAGGCCTGGATTTCACATGCAAGGAGAGTAGGATTCAATATGCTACTCCTACAAGAAGTCTTAACAGGTTTCAGTTATAACTTAGTATATGCACACTGATGGATGTCCAACGGAAAAGAAGAAACTATGTGTGTTAATGGGTGGGGCATACTCTGCTGGACAAGATTCCTATCCACAACACGAGTTACAATGCAAATAAAATGGCATATGAACTGAGAGTTATAGAGCTGCACGAAATTAAAAGATGCTACATGAGACTGCAAAATTACGAGTGCATGTGTCGGGAAGCGCGGAAGATGAGCCCTTAAGATCTGACGGTCTACACGAAGTTTGGGACCCTCACAAAGCAGAAGAACGGTGTTCCAATGGCCCGCCTATCTACTACTGGAGCAGATCGAACTATTCACAGCTCTGATCCTACGGTATATACTGGCCCCGGATTGCGATATAGGATCAGATCGTCCCAAGGACAAGCCAAAATAGACAAACTATAGCACACTCTATTTCTCTCTGTATACTCTTGTGTTTCGTATGATTCAATGCGTTATATGAGAGAAGCGCACTCCCTTTTATAACAGAGGAAGGAGAGTTTGAGTGGGATTGAGATACGGCCACACGTAAGCCGATCACATCCTAACAGAGGAAGGAGAGTTTAAGTGAGATTGGGATAAGGCCACACGATCGGCTCACATCCCTATCTTCAATTAAAAATCAAATTCATATTTGAATTTGAAATCTAATTGAAGGTAATCGTACCCACTAGTGATTGCTCACAAGTGGGCCCCACTGGTCTACGTCCAACATCTTCCACTCAATGACATTGTGGGATAGACACATATATCTGTACAACTAACTTGTCTTATAACAATCAAATACCAACATCGCGATCAAAAGAATCAGTGGCGTGGGACCAGCTGGATCACCAAAATCTTCTCACAGGTGTTTAAGTACTAAGTGAACACCTAACTAGTACTCAATAACCCAAGCTTTGCAATGCCTGTCCTAATCTGCATGACCACACCGGATGGAGTTAACTCCCGATCTGGAGTACTCGGCCAACATACGCACTTATCCAACTTATCGAGTTATTCTGAAAACTTGATTTTTCACAAACTTCGACTAAAACCAATTCAAAGCAATACTCATATATATATATATATATATATATATATATATATATATATATATATATATATATATATATATATATATATATATATGCTTTTTTAAAAAAATATTGTTTGCAAAAATAAAAAACAACTCGATACTGCCGGCGGATAAGTCTTCAAGTGCGTATTTATAGTTCTAGAAACTTGATGTATCTGTCACAGGATCTTCCCCACGCAGATGTGTAATTTAGAATTAATCAAGCCACTTTCCTAGCGTAACCGAGTCTGGCCAATCAAGGACCTTTCGTCATTGTACACTAAAGTAACGACACTCAATTTCATCCTCATATACACAAGATGAGGGTAGCTAAGGACACAAAGAGTCACCTACGGGACTGGCTACTCGCATGTTGTAATGATTAGATCGTATCAAAGAAATCTGTAGGTAATAGGTCCCTGCACGTGGCTACAATCCACGTCGTAAAGTAGACAATACTAGGTGAATGTCGGGTCTACAATACGCAGGTTATTCTACATGAAGTACAACTCCTCTCATAACCTCATAACCTGGCTTTCAATTCAGGCCATAACATTGATCGCATGTAAAAGAATGGTGCGATTATGTTATTCGACTTTATCAATCTCATCTACAATCTTTATAAGATTGTAGGCGGATACGACTCACTCATATCCCCATCCTTTATTATTCACAATAAAGGGAAGTTCATACCTCAATGTATAAACTTGGCCCTAAATGTACCTCTCTCGTACATTCAAGGTTGGTCAACCCGTGCGAGTGGGTGACCGGCCTGCCGACAAAAATAGAAATCCTACATGATCTCAAGATAAATGCTGATGATCTTTATACCTAGTAATATTAGTGTTCAATACTGAATAAATGGAATGTATTATTCATTAATGAAAGATCATAGGTACTACAAAATAAGTACATCAATCAAGTTCTCCTCAATCCCATCTGCCTGACGAGAACCTGAAATAGATCTCTAGCTATGGGTTTCGTCATGGGATCAACCACCATCTCCTTGGTAGGAATGTAGTTGAGGGCGACCTTCTTATCTCTCACTTGATCACGGATGTAATGATACTTGATCTCAATATGCTTAGATTTCTGGTGGTGTTTAGGGTCCTTGGCCAAGTCAATAGCGAAAGTATTGTCTATCTTCAGCTATATAGGCTGACGAACACTTGGTACAACACCCAAACTGAATAGAAATATGCGAGCCCATACACACTCCTGAACTGCAGCACAACATGCAATGTACTCGGCCTCCATAGATGAAAGAGCTGTGGATGTCTGTTTCTTACTCGACCATGAGATAGCACCTCCTCCGAGTAAGAAAACATAGCCTGAAGTAGACTTTTCCTCGTCGGTGTCATTATCCCAAGCAGCATTAGAATATCCTTTGAACTCGAGGCTTATGCCTTCAAAACACAACATTAGGTCTTTTGTTCCTCTGAGATAGCGGAATATACGTTTGACGGCTTGTCAATGAGACTATCCCGGGTTACTCTGATAACGGCTGACTATGCCAACTGCATAGCTAATATCCGGTCAGGTGCAAAGCATAGCATACATTAAGCTTCCTACTGCACTCGCATAAGGTACTGAGGACATAGCCAATTTCTCGGCTTCAGTCTGGGGACACAATTTCCTGTCTAGCTTGGTAGCTTTATCTATAGGGGTTTCAACAGCTTTTGAATTTTTCATCCTAAATCGCTCTAAGATCTTTTGTATATAGGTTGCTTAAGACAAGCCTAAAAATTTCTTAGAGCGATCCCTGATGATTTTTATCCTAAGAATAAAGTTGGCTTCACCTAGGTCTTTCATCTCAAAGTTCGAAAAAAGCCAATCTTTAGTCAATATTAACAATTACATGTCATTACCAGCTAACAGGATATCGTCTACATATAGAGATAGTATCAGAAAAGATCTTCCAGACCGTTTCATGTATACACAATGATCTTCTTCACTCATCGTGAATCCAAAAGTGGTGATAGCCAAGTGAAACCTCATGTACCACTGTCTTAAAGATTGCTTCAGTCCATAAATGGATTTCAACAATTTGCAGACTTTCTTTGGATGTTTTTTGTCCATATAACCCATGGGCTGTTGCATGTATATTTTTTCATCCAACTCACCATTTAAGAATGTGGTCTTTACATCCATCTGATATAACTCTAAGTCCAAACTTGTGACAATGGACAAGATCATGCGGATTGAGGAGAACTTTGCAATAGGTGAAAATATCTTCTCGTAATCAATGCCTTCTTGTTGTGTAAAACCTTTAGTAACTAATCGTGTTTTATACTTATCCACTGTACCATCTGTCTTTCTTTTGATCTTAAGTACCCATTTATTACCTATTACTTTGCGATTGGAAGGCAGATCAACAAGTTTCCAGACTTTATTCTTCTCCATAGAAGCGATTTCTTCGTCCATAGCATTCACCCAATCGGCCGAGTTAGAAGATAATAATGCATCCTGATATGAATCAGGTTCATCATCATCAACTGCAACACAAGAGAATGTTTGCCCATCAATATCGAAGTATCTTCGGGGAATCAATCCTCTTTCGTTTCGACGTAACTCAGGAGCCTGCTGAGATGTACTCCCACTGTCCTGACGAACTATAGGAGCATTATCATCGCGAGAAGTAGAACTTCCACTCTCCTGAGATACATCAGGTATTTCAAAAAGTTCTATTGGAGAGCCTTTTGCTTCATTCGGCTTGGGTATATATCTTCAACGAAGGTCACGTTACGGGATTCTATCTCAATCCATCGTCCATGGTCCTCATAAACTAGAACGTATCCCTTTGAATGCATAGGATACCTAATAAACACGCATTCAATGGTTTTATTATTAAGTTTACCTCTATGCGGAGTAAGTAGCAAAACATATCCCAAAGATCCCCAAGGGCGTAGGTTGGCTAGAGAAAGAATCCTCCCAGACCACATCTCATATGGAGTCTTAGGAATGGATTTGGATGGAACTCTATTAAGGACGTAGACGGCTGTTAACAGTGCGTCTCCCCAAAATGTGGTAGAGAAATTGGCGTGTGCCATCATCGATTTAACCATGTCCAATAGTGTCCTATTCCTTCTCTCTGCAACACCATTTTGTTGTGGAGTGTAAGCCATCGGGTACTGCCGAATAATTCCAATGTTTTCACAATATGATTTAAATGTGTCAGATGTATACTCGCCACCTCTATCAGATCGAAGGATTTTAATCTTTTTCTCAAGCTGATTTTTCACCTCAGTTTTATATTTAAGAAAACAATCAAAAGTCTCAGATTTGTATGAGATGAGATACACATATCCATAACGCGAGTAGTCGTCAATGAATGTGACAAAATATTGACATCCGTTTCTGACATGTACATTAAAAGGTCCACAGATATCTGAATGGATTATTTCTAGTGAACCCTTGGACCTAACTGCTTTGGGAAATGGTTTCTTCAAAGTCTTTCCGGACACACAATGTTCATAAAATGGCAAATCAACATTGGATAAGGAGTCTAATAGACCAGAACGTACTAGTCTTGTCATACGATCCTTTCCTATGTGACCTAACCTCGCATGCCATTTTTGAGATTCAGATACTACAGTTTCATTCGACATAGCAGATAAAGCAAGAGGGGCATTATCACAATCTACGTCTAGAATAAATAAATCTAAAATTAAATTACCCCATGCAACGATGAAGTTATTCTGTCTAAAAGAAACTCTTGTCCCGAAAAATCAAATATCAAAACCATCAAATAATAACCTAGAAACATAAATTAAATTTCGACGCATTCCCGGTGTATAAAGAGTATCATGGAGGATTATTGTTCGCCCTATGCGCGTACGGAGATGGAAAACGTCAATCCCTAGTACATCTTCAACAGCGTTATTTCCCATGTACAGCTTGTAACTCCCCTTGGCTACAGGTCGAAATTCCTCGAGTCCTCGACAACTACTTGTCACGTGCTTTGTTGCGCCTGAATCCAAAATCCACTCGTTAGATATAGTATCAACGGAAAGGATTTCAGAACAAACGCCTACATACAAAGTATCTAGTGACTGAGAAATTACCATCTTTTTATGGGCACACTGTCGAGTATAATGGCTAAAATTTTCACAGACAAAGCAGACTACATTTGTCTTTTTCTGCTTCTTCTTTCCATTCCCCTTCTTGAGATTTGGAGCAGGTGTTGTGGACTTCTGTTCTTAGTTATTCTTCTTCGCCTTCTTGCGAGCTTTAGATCGTTTATTGTTAGCTTTCCGCTTATGGGTCTCTGCTACAAGGGCCTTGGCCGAACTTAGCTGAATTGCATTCATTTCAACCTCATGTACCAAGTGGCCACAAAAGTCTCTGAACGTAGTGATAGAATCAGTATGGTTCAGAATTCTTTTGATTTGGGCCTATGATTCAGGCAAGGAACGGTGCATGGATATAATCTTCTGATTTTTAGTCAATTTACAGCCAACATTCTTAAGGGCACCTATCATTTACTTCATCTTACGAACATGATCTTTGATGGGGCAGCTGACAGGCATCCTATACTCCTGGAATTCTAATTTCATTGCCCTAACTCTCGCATCTGACTTCTGCGCATAGGCATCTGTCAGTGCTTCCCAGATTCCCTTAGCAGTTTCATGCACTTCATACGTAGGTATGAGTTCTTTGTGTATAGTGCTAAGAAGAACATTACGGGCTGAACGATTATGTTTTCGTCACTTATTGTAGCGAGTCATCGCAACCCTATGTTCTTGTAAATTTCTGTTTTCAACCAATATGGGTTCCTCTTGAGCTCCATCCAGTGTGTGCGATATGTCGTCCTCGTCCAGAAGGCATCGCACCGCGCGGGACCAGTCTTCATAGTTGTTGCCGTCGAAATGTTGTCTTTTTAGTTGTTCAGCGATTAACGCTTTGGTGGCCATCTCTACATTGCATGAGTATCACTACTTAGCTAAGATCTAAGGTATTGACACTAATCATCAGCATTTCTACGTATTATGCAAATACTCAGAATATAAAAGTAATCAACACATCTTAAAGAGATCTGAAAGTCCACATACCCGAATGGGCGGTGTAGAACAATCAAGTTCTCAATTTAAGATGAAATTGGTACTTTTATAAAATTATAATTGTATAATATGCAACCTTCCATTACATTATTGCATGCATCATTTGGTGGAAGAGAATAAACTCCCACTCAGGTTATGCACAACCTCTATATATATCAAGGGAGCATCTAAGCACTAAGTTTTTTTATATGTTTCGATGAAAAATAAGGAGGGCTTAGATCTAAACACATCAAGCCTAATTATTTTATACATATAAACATCATCATCTAAAAGAAAAATAAAGTGCTAAGAGATTATGAGAGTTCTAGCAACACTAGTGATTATGACCATTAGAGATGGATCCGATCATTACCATTAATGTTCAATATTGATGATTGATCCTATCATCAACATTGATCATCATGATTAATGATTGTTTCAATCACTAATGATCTTTGAATCACCAAATCTTAAAACAAATTTTTATCTACACCATCTGTCCATTTGCTAGCTCATTACAGGCATGATCATCAACATTGATATTAAAAGCCAGACAGATAATACAGGCCTTAACATAGGCGAACTAGATGGCCCAAAATTTACACCAAAATGAGCTATTTTAAATAAATGGTCAATCTATGGTGGAAACAATAGGTTGTAGGGTTCAGATCATGATAATATTCTGCCACATGTACGGTATCTTATGTAAAGGCACGTAAGTGCCGTTTTTCCTGAGGTAGTGGATGAATGACCCATCCTCACCCTAGACTTTCATATATTTTCCCATTCCAGACTCTACAGTATCTGTCGCCAAATGGGGCCCACATGCAGAGATTTTTCTATGATCAGAACCGTTTATCTTTTGGGATTTAGTTTAAGTGGTCCAATGTTCAATAACCAAGCTGAAAGGACAATCGTAAAACTTTAATTTGTGGAGTTGAATCTGAGCCATTGAAGACTTTATTTCAACGGTTCACTTTCAAAATACATATTGATGGTCAGATTCTCATTCAAAAGACATATTGATGGTCCACATTCAAAATACATATTGATGGTCCACATTCAAAATACGTGTACAGTACGTGTACAGTTTGTTCGGCCCACCTAAAGCTTATTTGTTGCATACCTGTACAGTACGTGCACATGTCAGCCAACACGTGTACATGTCAGCCAACACGTGTACAGATCAGCCAACACCAACACATGTCAGCCAACACGTGTACATCAGAACATCTGTACAGCAGAACACGTGTACAACGTGTACATTAGAACATGTGTATAGCAGCCAACACTTGTGTACACGTGGCTCTAATCCCAGGTTTGATGTGTGTGGAACCACCATGCTGTACATCTTCCATTAATGGGATGTATGTGTTCAACATCCATGTCATTCATCCATATACTATATCACTAAATACAGGCTTGCCAAATGGATGGTCGGTTTGGATACAACGCATGTCTCCTGATCAAACCCACATGTACAACAGTTATATAGCTGGTTTATGTTGTATAAAACAGTAGCAATACAGCACAACAATGTTGGTGTTTCAATACAACTACACTTGTTATACCTCATCCGCCTCTATTGCTGGCAGTGATGCACAGTAGCAGATCACGTTCCCACATGTACGACAGCAATATTTGGAATGATGTACACGAGCCGATCAGCATCCCACGTGTACAGCAGCCAACACGAGTGCACATTAGCCAATTCAAGTGCACGTGTGTACATGCCAACAATTGCACGTGTGTACATGTGTCTCTATATGTGGACATCATTGAAGTACTTATGTGCACGTGTACACGTACATATCAGCCGACACGTGACAGATGCTATGTTTGCCAATACAAGTGAGGTGAGATACGTCACTAGTAACTTAGGTATTTATCTAGTAGTTCAGTATAACAACAATTGCTGTATATTTTGAGATGTATGCGCATGTATTTCTATACAATAACTTTTGATGGATATGATGTACACGCATGGGGTATAGCTTGTAGACCAGTCCATAAACCAATTAAATGGTGTACATAAGGTATGGAATCATAAAAGTCTACATGATCACTTTGGTCCATCATAATTGGGCTTACATGCACATTGCATACGAGTATACAAAATCATAATTTAATCCACCGTACTCATGGATTCCAATCCAAAAAGAAGGGATGGGCCACTTACCTTTTTGGATGAAAATTATCAGAGATCCACCGTTAAATGCTCTGATACCACTGTCGGGAAGCGCGGAAGATGAGCCCTCAAGATCTGACGGTCTACACGAAGTTTGGGACCCTCACAAAGCAAAAGAACGGTGTTCCAATGGCCCGCCTATCTACTACTGGAGCAGATCGAACTATTCACACCTCTGATCCTACGGTATATACTAGCCCCGAATTGCGATCTATGGATCAGATCGTCCCAAAGACAAGCCAAAATAGACAGACTATAGCGCACTCTATTTCTCTCTGTATACTCTCGTGTTTCGTATGATTCGATGCGTTATATGAGGGAAGCGCACTCCCTTTTATAACAGAGGAACGAGAGTTTGAGTGGGATTGAGATACGGCCACACGTAAGCCGATCACATCCTAACAGAGGAAGGACAGTTTAAGTGAGATTGGGATAAGGCCACACGATCTGCTCACATCCCTATATTCAATTAAAAATCAAATTCATATTTGAATTTGAAATCTAATTGAAGGTAATCGTACCCACTAGTAATTGCTCACAAGTGGGCCCCACTGGTCTACGTCCAAAGCATGCACGTTTGAATAAAAGATCTAGGCTTCATGCCACTGGAATAGATGACCCCGTAGTTTATTAGAAATGCTTGTTGTTGAAAAATAAAAATAAAAAAACTAGCGGGGATGCCGTTTCATTGGCATATGTGGACAGCTTAAATCATGCACCCAATCGTCATCCCGTAAGGCAGGCAAGATGAGTGCAAGAAAATGCAGCTGACATGGATGAGGGGATCATGGGCCCCACAACATTATAACATGTGAATACTACTCACTGGAACATGATATCAAGTCAATCAGGGACATGATCCCCAAATTGGACCAGGATCACATGAAGACATGAGTGCACCATTAAACAGCTCTCTCTCTCTCTCTCTCTCTCTCTCTCTCTCTCTCTCTCTCTCTCTCTCTCTCTCTCTCTCTCTCTCTCTCTCTGGCCCTAAGCATGCAAACCCACAAGTATGTTGAGGTCTGGAGTTTGAATCATCAATTGCATATTCGATTTATTTATTATTATTTTTTCTCTACTGTATCTTCTCCTTTTGGTCACTTGTGCCAAAGGAAAATGGAGATTTTCTCATTACTGCAGCTTGTATGTATTCTCAGATTGCGAATGGATTGCATCAGGTAGTATCAGAATGATACTTTCTGGTCACCGCCTCTTACTTAGCTGTCTATGGACAACATCGTAGTCCCTACCAAACACCATCGCCTTTTGCAACACCGTCCAACTCACAACAACCTCAAAGACTAGACCCAACCTACTTCTTCCTAAATTCATCTTAATTTTATAGACTGTCCACCTCAAAGCTTGAACTGTTAGAGTATTACGAATTAATCCATTTATCTCATAGTCCAGGCCCCACATCGCATGGGTTAGGACCTCGGCCAAACCCCCTTCATGGGCCCCAAATCACATGAGCCGCCCACCCCGAGTATGTCCCCGCATCCCACAAGCTACCCCACTCGAACTCGGTGTGAAATGTGCATTAATCATCCCCGGTGAGGAGTTTCAAACATGAGACCTCCCCTGTGGGCCCCGCCCATCCCTAGTGTGTCATGCATCCCACAGGCGACCCCACTTGAGCCTAGTGTGAAAATGCCCCTGCATTAATCACCCCCGGTGATGAGTCTCGAACATTAAACCTCCCACTTTGATACCAATTTGATGCAGGATAATTAACCACTTGCTCTAAAAGCTCGAACTGTTAGAGTATGGCGAATTAATCCCTTTATCTCATAGCCCAGACCTCACATCGCATGGGTTAGGACCTCGATCGAACCCCTTTCGTGGGCCCCAAATCATATGGGCCACCCACCTCCAGTGTGTCCCCGTATCCCGTAGGTTACCCCACTCGAGCCCCGTGTGAAATGCGCATTAATCACCCCCGGTGAAGAGTCTCGAATACAAGACCTCCCCTGTGGGACCCGCCCACCCCGAGTGTGCCCCTGCATCCCACAAGTGACCTCACTCGAGCCCGGTGTAAAAATGCCCCTGCATTATACCTATCCCATGCATAACATTCCACACTGCCTGTATCCATAAGGGCCTATTTGGTTCATTGCATTAAATAGAATTGCATTCATAATCTCATGTTTCAGACCAAGATCTCATGTTTAGATGGCATGCTTGCTTGGACCGAAAACCACTTTGGGTCCTATGCTGAAATCTGCATGCAAGAGGGCAGGATTTACCAAATCCCTCTTCAGACACAACACCTTGAATTCATATCTCTAAAGGTTATCCATCGGATTTGAGCGAGAGAGAAGAATGGCACGAGAGATCGTCTCCATACACTGTCTTGCCTGCCCGGATGGAACCTGAAGTTGACCACATGGATGATCGCCTTTATTACAAGCGAAGACCAAATGGGGAAGCCCCAGCATATATAACAGGTGAGACGTTGTGGAGTTTGGGACATAACCAATGGTGGGATTCACCATGATCGAAGGTAGCTAGCTCTGCCCTTTTTTTCTTCACATTGAGATTGTTGAATAGCATTGTGTTGTACTATGTAGGATCAGCTGTGGGAGAAGGAAGGGGTTCTGGTAGCAATCTAGTTATGATCGGGAGTTTATTTTATGATTACTTTGTCAAAGATGACTCCAACACTTGTGATTTTTTATATGGTGCAACTGTATGAATGCAAATTTATATTTTGTCTATCAATCTAGGTTTATGTTTAATCTATACAACTGTAAATTGCAATTTACTGCCCCTTGTTATTTTCATATAACCTTAATTTATGGTCATTTGACCTTGTAGATTAAGATATATTAGGATTTTGCCCAATCTGTGAACTTTCCTCCATTGTTTTCAAAATTGGTTGTTGCATGCAACTTGGTCCAATTCTCATAGTCTATAGTAATATGTAACCCAGGAAAGTGATTTTTCACGGAAGTTACACCTTAAGATGACATATATCAATCCACTTTCCAGAGCTTGCTGATTTGTCGTATTTACCTAAGGAGATCTTTTTTAAAAATGTGAAAAATAACTAATGATAATGTTACTCCACTATGTGAAAAATGAAAAAAAAAAAAAAAAAAAAAAAAAAAAAAAAAAAAAAAAAAAAAAAAAAGACGGATTTTGAGACAGTTGTGGTCCGTCTCTAAAATTCTTTAGTTTAAAGAGGGTTTAGAGATGGCCGTAAACCGTCTCTAAAATTTTAGACGGCTCTTGACCGTCCCTAATATTGTCTTAAAATGTTGTACGTCCACAAATCATTTAAGATGATCTTTGACCATCTATATGCGGTTAGCTGAGATGGTAAAATACCGTCCACATTAGAGATGGTCATTGACCGTCTTATATGCCGTCATCTGAGATGGTCATTGGCTGTCTACATTAGTAATGGTCATTGGCCGTCTTTTACTTGTAATCTTTTTTTTTTTTTTGTAATCTAAGACTGTCAAAGACCGTCTCTATTAGAGACGGTCTGTAGCCGTCTTTTAGCCCTGTCAAAGACCATCTCTATTAGAGACGGTCCTTAGCCATCTTATAGCGGTCATTTGAGACCGTCAAAGACCATCTGCATTAGAGATGGTCCTAAACCGTCTCTAATGCTCAGGTCAAAACCAAACAACAAAAAAATTATGAAATTCGAAAAAAAATAAAAATAGTTAAGAAGCTTAGAAAAAATAATTAACAATGTTTAAGAAAAATTTAGATTTTGATTTAAAAAAACTGTGATTTTATAAAAATCTAGATTTTGAAAAAATAAAATTAAATTAAGAACTTTGAATAATGTTGATAACTTTGAAAAAAAAAAGATTTTGATTAAAAAATGATATTTTGAAAAAGAAAATATAAAAAAAATTAAACAAAATTGTGAAAAAATTGACAAATTGTAACAAATATATTTTTTTAAAAAAAAGAAAACTAGATTTTGTATTTTGACAAAAAAAAAAATTTAAGAAGTTATATAACATGATTTCAATAAAAAATGATATTTTGAAAAAGAAAATTTAAAAAATTAAACAAAATTGTGAAAATTTTAATAAATTGAAAAAAAATATTTTTTTAAAAAAAGAAAACTACATTTTGCATTTTGACAAGAAAAATTGAAAAGTTATATAACAAAAGTGAGATAAAAAAATTGATATTTTGAAAAAGAAAATTTAAGAAATTAAACAAATTTGTGAAAAAATTGACAAATTGTAAAAAAATATATATTTTAAAAAAGAAAACTAGATTTTTCATTTTGACAAGAAAAATCGAAAAGTTAGATAACAAAAGTGAGATTTTGATGATGTGTTTTATATCCTTGTCGGCGCCCCTATGTTTCTCCAACCCATTTTTGGGCCGGGTGTAAAAAATTGTGTAGATTCAAATCTTAAGTGGATCACACCACTAAAATGAATGATAATATAGGACCTCGTCATTAAAAATTATAAAGAGCCCATCGTAAGGTTTTTGTAATGTTTATTTGCAATCCAACTTGTTGATAATGTAAAGAAGATCTAGATGAAGGTAAACTACAAAGATCAAATTGATCCAAAACTTTTATGGCCTTCAAAAGGTTTTTAATAGTTATTTATCATTATTTTGATTGGTATGGCCCACCTGAGATTATTGAGTTCTTGTGATTTGAAATCCCATCCTAAAATTTGATGGAAAAATATATGGACGGTGTCGATATATATAAAATATATCAAGGTGGGCCCTACACGGTTAAAGTAACACCCATGAAGGAGTTACTTAAATAGTGAAATGGTACTATAAGGTCACTTCATGGGAACTTCCCATGAGGTTAATCTATGCGCCCCACCATGATGTGTGTAGAACATCAACACCATGCATTTGATGTGTCCCCTTTAAGTCCAAAAATCAGTTGTATATGAAACTCAGGTGGGCCATAGCAACTAAAACTATGTGAAGACATCTCTAAAACATATAAAAGAATTTGGTGGGGCCCACATGAGTTTTGGATGCATATGAAACTTGGTCTAACTCCTCATCCAAGTGGGACACACATATTAATGAATGGGTTGGATCTATGAACCACATCTAGGTGGGCCCAATAAATGATTATGAATGTTTTAATGGGAGGATAACCCTCTCAACTATAGTATGTGGTGTGGCCCACCCAAGTCATGGATTGACTTTATTTTTAAGGTCGTGGCCCACCATGGAATGGTGCATCTGACTGACAGGGCAGATCCAAAGTTCAAGTGGACCCACCATAGAAAAGAGTGGGATAGTGACACCCATTATTGAAACCTTCTTAGGGCCCGCTGTGATGTTTATTTGAGATCCAACTTGTTTATAAGTTAATATTATAGTTGGACATCAGTCCGAGTCGGACTGGATTGGGTCCAACCTAATCAGATCCAAAATCTCAATGGCTTAACCTGAACCCGATCTGAACCGGGACCGATTTTGGGTCACCGGCCTCGAACCGACCTGAAGTATATATGTCCTGATCCGATCCGAGTCTGACTTGGTTAGGAAAACCGAGTTGGATCGGATGGGGCACTATTCGGATCGCTTTAGATTTTTTTACAAAAACATTTTTGAAAAATTTGAAAATAAATAAATTACCAGGACATCTTAGTAGATGCAATCCTTCTCTGCTCTGACATTCGCCTTCATCAATGCATGATATGTCACTTTATTCATTGGAATCATAGCACTCAATAAACACACAAAAGCTTCTGTCCCTTCAGCATCACCTTCTTCACCCAACCAACCCAACACACTGGAAGTGGAAACCACCCTATTATTTGGCGTCCATCCTGCATTCCCTAGAAATACCGAAATCGCCCTCTTCATATATTCCACCGCCTTCCCCATCTCACCCTTCTCTACATACGCTGAGGTGATGATCCTAAAACCATTTAGTATTGGGGTCTTCTCCTCTTTTACCAACCGTTCGATCATAGCTTCCATCGGACGCAATCAGCCAGGTTTACATCATCGAAGAAAAATATCAGACCTAGCTGCTGATCATAAGTTATGATATAACTTTTTCCTCCATTCTATCCCATATCTAGTAAATCCTATCCGCACAAAATGTGTCCCACACAATGATAATAATTTATTATGAAAATGTAGCCGTTCCACTCACAGAAAGCTCCACACATGTAACTTATGTCACACCAACGGTTGTCCATTGATATTTGACATTATTTCCCCGATCTACATTTGGATTCACCTGATTTCATATCAGATGACCACCATGGTGCGGCCCACATTTATTTTACCTATTTGACAGGTTCATGGAAAGAAGATGATGTTTCATAACTTCGATAGAGTTGGTGTATCAAATTGTTTCTCTACTTCCTAACCTATAATAGTAATTGAGAAAATTCTCTAGTGCTCTTATAGCACTATTTACAGTGCTCTACAGTTCTCCTAGTTGTATTAGGAAATTTGTGAATACAATCCATTGATTTAGACTGTTTATTAGGTCCAACTCATATTTCATAGTCTACCATGAATAAATCATACTGATCTAACTAAAAATAAATAAAAAAATTTGATCAATGGTCTTAAAAATGGATGATCAAGATCATTTAAAAAAAAAGTAGGTCCGATCAACAATTTGATTCATCAAATTTTTAGGGACCATCATGGATTGCTTATGAGTCTAAAGAGTCACTTTTGTTAGCTAATTGAAAGCATCCTATCCATGTCTTGGAAAAAGGATGGTTAGAGAAAAAGGCCAAATTAATCATAGATTATATCACTCGTTCAATTTAAATATTTTTCAAGGTAGCCCAGAAAATGTGTTCTGAACTTAATAGACGGTTGAGATCAATCGATTAGACCTTCTAAGTGTCTGAATACAACTAGAAGCACTATAAGTTATAGTGCCCCGATAGTACTCCCCTTGACACCAGCCAATGACTGGTGGTCGGTGCTCTGTGGCCCCCACCATGATGCATGAGTTTCATCCATGCTGTCCATATAATTTTTACAAATAATTTTACAATATGAGACCAAAAATGAGATATATCCAAATCTTAAGTGGACCATATTAAAGGAAATAGTGTTGAACGAGCGTCGACCATTAAAAACATTTTGGAGGCCATAAAAGTTTTGGATCAAGTTGATTTTTGTTTTTCCCTTCATCTGGTCTTGTATGACCAAATCAACAGATTGGATGTCAAATAAACAGTACAGTGGGCCTTAGGAGGATTTTAATGGTGGATATCCAATCACTATTGCTCTCATGTGGTGTGGACCACCTGAGATTTATATCCCTCTAATTTTTGGCATAAAGCTATAAAATGATCTTTAAAAATGGATGAACGGAATGGATGAAACACATACATCATGGTAGGGCCCACAAAGCACCGTCCATGGTCTCATCCAAAAATGGGCTCGCACTCAAAACATAGCGCGCCCAAAAAACCCTTCGTTTCTCTCTCTCTCTCTCTCTGTTCCCTAAACCCTCCCTCTCTCCCGATCTCTGCCCCATCTTTCACAATCTCCTCCCTCTCTCTCTCCAATGCATCTCCGTCGTCTCTTCTATCTCCCTCATATCATCATTTTTCTTGGACCTCCATTGCAGCAGCCATGAAGCACCGAAGGAAGCCAAGGCTCCTCTCCATAAGTATGATTTCCTTTTGTAGTTTTCTTTTGTAAGTTTTTTAATACAATTTTTAAACTCGAATTAGCACAGATCTATCATTCGCATATGTTTGATGTCTTGAAATTGAAGGAATCTGCTGCTCCTCCCTGCAGTTTCTATCTCTTCCTCTTTGTTGCTATCTCCTACGACCTCATTTTCTTTATTTTTTGTTGAGATTAGGGTTATATTTCTCTCTCTCTGTTTCACTCTCTTAGATTTTGTCTGCCATTCAAATTTTTAGCCCTTTTTAGATTTTTGGTGCATAAACCATAATATCATCATTTTATTAGGTCACTAAACAATGGTACACTTGTAAAAACTAAAAAGTCCCTTGTATAATATCTCTTATAATTCATACATGTTAATTGTTTGATCAAATGGCTCAATAAGGAATGTTTTGTGTGGATATAGCTCAGCAGAGGGCTGTTCTGCTTTGATTATGTGGGTTGGAGTTTGTGTTGTAGCAGTAAGAGGTGGGCTGTCATTGGCATTTGTATATGCATATTAACAACATTCCTACTGTTAGATTCTCCTACTGGGGCATTTTGCAAGAGACTGTCCAAATGTGCCTGTCTGTAACAATTGCGCCCTTCCTGGGCATATTACAGCTAAGTGCACCTCAGAGACTATGTGCAGAAACTGCAAAGAGCCTGGCCATGTTGCTGGCCAGTGCAACAATGATCCCATCTGCCACACATGTGGGAAAAGGGGCCACCTTGCTCGTGAATGTTCTTCATCTGTCTTACCCACTTTTGACACCAAGCTCTGCGACAACTGCTACATGCTGGGCCACACTGCTGTTGATTGTACCAATTAGAAGGCATGCAACAACTGCCACCAGATTGGTCCCGCTGAGATTTGATTATGCAAAATCTATTTATATAAAAAAATTTATGCATGTGTCACCTATAGAGAAAAGTATGTAGGAACCAATCAGATCAAGATCCTCTGTTTCATACTGTTTGGTGGTTGCGGCTTTAGGATCCTGGTTGGATCTTCATGAAGGGATCATCAAAATTTTCATGAGGCGGATTCCGGTGACAATCATTGCAAAAGGATATATGTTGGAATTAGATAAACTCTCATAAAGTCACTGGTTGTTTCCTTCTTTCAAGTAATGTATCAGGGTCCGTTGAATAGTTCCTGAGGGTACCTGGTAAATGTTCACTTTTGGTCAAGGTGATTGACAGTCATCCCTATAAGCATTCTAGAAATGTGTCAAATTAAATGTTGTGGAATAGTTATGGACATTTATGGACATGTTGGTAAAATTTGAGTGACATCAAGTGGTACAACATAATTTTTATGCTCTGTTGTCTCTTTGACAACTTTTTGTCATGATTTGCTCCTATTTATTGTTCCACTTGGTTCATGCTTGGCTTCCAATAAGCTATAATTGGCTTTCAGTGCCACATGTTATTGGGAATAGAGGCCAGTGTTTTCAGCTTTTTTGCTCTACATATGCTTGAGGGTACTCCACTCTCTTTGCTATGGCCTAGTCTTCACTTTGCCTTTTGAAAGGTTTGGATTTTCTTGATCTACTGATTAGTTTTCAATTTTTGAAATGTTCCATGAATCCCTGCTTCACCATGGTTGAACAAGTAATTTGTATCATATGCTATTCATTTGTTGAGAACCTTATCATATCGTGCAATGTATACAGTTTTCATGTGTACCACTTGGGCAGAGTTTGTACTCTAAAGGACTGGTTGTACACTATGCATGCATGCATGGATGGATAGATTATGCATGTGTCTGTATGCATGCATACATGCATGGATGGATTTATGTGTGTATATATGTATGTATGTATGCATGCATGGATGGAAGACTGGATGGATGGATCATCACGCATGTGTGTGTATGTGTGTATGCATGCATGGATAGATGGATGGATTGTTAGATCATGGATGGATGGATCATCATGCATGTGTTTATAAGTTATTTAATTGAAGGTATGACACCTCGATCATATTGGATACAATTCTATTTTGTGGACATGTAAGTGAGGTGTTACTTCAAGAACAGTGTTTTTTGCTACTTTAGTTCCTTTATATTGGCTTTTTCCTTATAAGTTTTATTATACACAGTTTGATTGTTGAACTGGTTTCTCAACAGAAAAAGGGCTATTGGAATATGGGTATTACTGTCATGTGACAATAAGTCAATTTTATAGGAGTTTAAACACCATATATCTGGAAGTGACATTTGAGCTTCTGAAAAATTCACAAGTTGCTGTAATTTCTCCTGTAGTGTAGCAGATTCCCTGTTAGTTCACCTGGTTATGGCATCTCTATGTAGAAGATTCCAATCTCATTATTGATCAACTCTATCTACACATATGGCCTTAAAGATCTCTTTGTAAGACAAAATACAAAAGTTAAGATATAAAGAGATCTTTCAAATCTAGAGTTTATTAATTAGATCTACACCATGAGATGTACATTTTGAAATTTAGAAGACATCAAAGGTAATGTCAACTTGGGTGTAACTCAAAGATCCTTGCCGATGGATCCATCATCAATTTATGGACAGGGAGTCATGTAGTCAAAACCTAGACTTGGTGGTGCAAGTAGGATTGCTTGGTTATCTTGGAAATTACCACCACTCCCATGCCTTTACATCACATCTAGTCATCAGACATTTGAGAACTTTTACATGTATTGTTCAATATACTGATTTAGAGGACAACAGGGACCATCACTTTTTTGTCAAAAATTTGAGAGCCCTTTACTTTCTAAGTACACCCCTTGAAATGGTGAAAGCACCTTTAAAGACCAAAGATTAATTAACGAAAACTTCTGATAGCAGGCATTGAGCTATTGGTTGTATTATTCCTTTTCATTGCATTCAATTAAAAATAAAAATTAAAAAATTAAAAACTCCAGATTTGGTGTTATCTTCTAAGATGTTAATATATGACCTTTTTAATGAAAAAAAAAACTCCATTACAGCAGGTATGGTTTATTGCATTTTGATGCTCTTATTTCCTAAATAATTTTTGAATTATTACTTCTTTCTTTTTGTGGATTGAAACTTCATATTTTCATTTAGTGCAAGAATGGTAAGACTGCTTTTCATATTTCAGTCTACATATGTGAGTCAATGCTTGAAAACTCATAACTTGATGTAGCCTGTAACCTATAACCTATAACCTATAACTTAAAACTTACACCTAATCATGTGCATATATTTGTGGATATATATAGATCTTTATTTTTTTTATGATTGGTGACCACATGTGTGGCATGTTTTGACACTTTTAGAAAAGTCTCTTTTTTTATTATATCTCACTTTTTATATGTTGCATGCACGTGATATCAGAAATGGATTTAACGCCTCCGAGCAAGAATTGTAACAGACTGTATCGATTGCATTTTTCTCTGTCATACGGGTTGTGGCTTTCAAAGATATAATATCACCTCCTTATAGGGAAACATTTAATGATGAGTACAAGTAAATTCATTTTTTCTTATTCCTTATATTACTTCCTAGTTATATTTGTTTTGGTTTCAAAGTACAGGTCTAGTTATATTTGTGTTGGTTACAGAGTACAAGTAGTGATAGAAATTGTTGGTCGATTGTGGCTTATAGATAAAGGGATGAGTAACCAACAATACAACTATGGGAGGCCTTCCCTAGGTATTCAGATACTTTTAGATATATTTATGTTGTTTTTAAATGTATTAGCTCAAAATTGATGGAGTAGACCCGGATGTGTGTCGGAGCTATTCGGATGTTGAGCGGGAGTCCCTGGAAGGTGGGAACCGCTGTTATGACCATGATGAAGCTATCCATTTCCTATGGATAGCATTGGAGGGGCCTGACCATTTGGATAGGCCATGTTTATGTATTTGCTTAAAATTAATGGAGCAAATCCAGATGTGCATCGGAGCTATCCGGATGAGCGGGGGTCCCTGAAAGGTGGGAATCGCTGTTATGACCATGATGAAGCTGTTCATTTCCTATGGACAGCATTGGAGGGGCCTGACCATTTGGACAGGCCGTGTTTATGTATTTGCTTGAAATTAATAGAGTAGACTCGGATGTGCGTCGCAGCTATCCGGATGAGCGGGGGTCCTTGGAAGGTGAGAATCGCTATTTTGACTATGATGAAGCTGTCCATTTTCTATGGACAACATTAGAAGGGCTTGGCCATTTGGACAGGTCGTGTTTATATCTGTATTTGTAGGGACCACACTCTTAAACTAAACCACACCCTAAACCTATAACCTAAAACTATTCTCAATTACCTAAACTTATAACCTATAACCTAAACTTAAACCTATTCTCAAATACCAAAAGCTATACTTATAACCTAAACCTAAACCTAAACTTATAACCTATAACCGAAACCTAAACCTAAAATCAAAATGTATTCTTAAATCCCTAAACCTAAACCTACACCTAATCTTAATCTCAACTCCCTAACCTAAACCTAAACCTAAACCTAAACTTGAAAACCCAAACCTAAACCCGATCCCGAACCCGAACCCGATTTCCTAAACCTAAACCTTAACCTATTCTCAATTCCCTAAACCTATAACTTATAACCTAAACCTTAACCTAAACCTAAACCTAAACCTATAACCTTAACCTAAACCAAAACCTATGACCTAAAACCTTAACCTATAACCTATAACCTATAACATAACCTTAACCTAAACCTTAACCTATAACCTAAAACCTAAACCTAACAACTAAATGTGTTCTCAAATCCCTAAACTTAAACCTACACCTAATACTAATCATAACTTCCTAACCTAAACCTAAACCTAAACTTGAAAACCCAAACCTAAACCCTATCCCAAACCCGATTTCCTAAACCTAAACCTTAACCTATTCTCAATTCCCTAAACCTATAGCTTATAACCTTAACCTAAACTTTACCTAAACCTAAACCTAAACCTAAACCTATAACCTTAACCTAAACCAAAACCTATGACCTAAAACCTTAGCCTATTACCTATAACCTAAACTTAAAACCTATAACGTAACCTTAACCTAAACCTTAACCTATAACCTAAAACATAAACCTAAACATAAAACCTACTCTGTAACTGAGAGGGTTTTCTTTAAAATCCTCTCATTCCAAACACCAAGTAATCTCGATAATCACATAAGTCCAACCAACTAAAATTGACCAAGAAAAAGAAAAGAAAAGAAAGAAAATACAAAATATTGCTTCTTTTTAACTTTTTCTATCAAGATATTCCATTACCAAAATCACTCCAATCTATACCAGTTTCTTCTTCTATTGCTTCTTCTTTTTTTGGGTAAGAATCCGACCTCTATCAATCTAACCACCAAAAACAAATAATTAAAAAAAATAAAAAATCATTCACTACACAGAAATTTAAATAATTAAATAAAATAAGAACCCACATTCTACAACCATCACATATCTATACCAATCTTTTTTTGTTTTTTTCTTTTTCTCTCAAGATCTTTCCATTACCTAAACCCCTCCAATATATACCAATCTTTCTTCTTCTTCTTTTTTCCTTTTTTTGATGAGATATTCAACTTCTATCAATCTAACCACGAAAAAAAAAACCAAGTAAAATTATTTTTTTAGAAGGCATTTACAACATTAAAAAATAAAAAATAAAAAATAAAAACCCACTACATTCTACCAACATACATCTATATTTAATCTTTAAAGAACATCAGAGAACACAAATAATCTACAAAAACAAAACATGGGTTTCGCAACAAATTTTAGAAACAGAGAGAGAGAGAGAGAGAGGGAGAGAGAGACGAACCGTTCTTCTTCTCCTCCTCCTCCTTCTCCTTCTTGCGGTGAAAGGGGGTTTTGAAAACCCTAGTGAGAGAGAGAGAGAGAGAGGGGGGGTTGGGAAACAGAGAGAGGAGAATGTGGCCACGAGACAGAGAGAGGGTGAGGGAGAGCGGGAGATTGAGAGAGGGCGAGGGAAAGAGAGAGGCTGAGTGCGAGAGAGAGATTGAGAGAAGGGTTTTGGGAGGTCTGCTGCATGCGGGAGAAAATGGCAGACAGATTCCGCATTTCATTTTGGGAGGGGTGTGACAAACGGCCCTTTATCTGATGGGTTTTAGGACCGTGGGGCCCACCATGTTGTATTTTATTTATCCACTCTGTCCATTAATTTTAAATTATTATTTTAAGTACTGACAAAAAAATGAGTCATCTCGGAGCTATAAGAAGACCACACAACATATTAATAATAGAAATTTAATTTTTATTATTTCTTATGGTATTTCTTATGTTGTGGTCTACTTAGATCTTTAATCTAGATAATTTTTGGGCCCATCCACTGAAATTATATATCAAAATTGATGGGCGGCTTAGATCAAACAAATATACTCCAATGGCCCCATGGAGCCCCTTAAGTATCATCAATATCTAATAAGATTATTGTGAGGAGGTAGGTTTTAGCTACAGATCAATTAGGTTTTAGCTACGGATTAAATCTGTAGCATAATTGCTACAGATTTAAACCGTAGCCAAAAACTTTAAAAGTTCGTAGCCTTTAGTTAATTTTTTGGTAGTGTATAATTGTGGTGGTGTAGGGCACCGTAAAATGGATTGTCCCAATCCTCATAAACAACAGCCATATCAACCACCTAGACATCAGCAGCCCCAGCAGCAAAGGCCACCATATAAGACACAGTATGGGCCCTAACAACAATAGTCTCAACAACAGTCACAGCGGCAGTAAGGTAGACAACCCTTACCCCTTCAAACGCGTGCAACCTCGTGTTTATGGAATCAAGAAGAGAGATTCTCAGACTAAGGTAGGAGTCATAGAAGGTATACTTGTAGTATCATCCCTTTTTACATGTGTCCTTTTTTATTCTAGTGCATCACATTCATTTATAGCAGATAGTTTTTATCAGTCGTTGGAATTGCCAAGAACATTGATGACCAAGGGATTAGAGCTCTTGACTCCATTAGGGAAAAGAATGGTGTTGAGTTCTATATGTCAGGACTATCCTATTTACATAGAAGAGTATGCCCTTCAAATCGATTGTTATGTTTTGGTGTTGTTAAAGTAGGATGTGATTTTAGGAATGGACTGGTTATCCAAGTACCATGCAGTGTTGGACTATATAGCTAAGACAGTCACCTTTTCTATACCTGACCAGCCTTGATTTTAGTTTATGGCTGATTCTAAAGTTAAGTTTATAGAGACTTTGATGTCCTGTATTCATAACGAGTCCAAAGGTGTATGTATTGAACAATTGCTCGTTGTAAATGATTTTCTAGATGTTTTTTAGGAAATTCCAGGTTTACCACCCATTAAACATACAGAATTTTGAATAGATCTTATCCTTGGCACTGCCCCTATATCTGAAGCCCCTTATCATATGGCACCGTTAGAGTTACATGAGTTACAATGACAGATAGATGAATTACATCGTTTGGAGTTTATTCGCCCGAGTACTTCACCTTGGGGAGCGCCTGTACTTTTTGTAAAGAAGAAGGATGGTTCTTTACGGTTGTGTGTCAATTATAGAGGACTTAATAAGGTTATGATTAGAAACAAGTATCCACTCCCAAGAATAGATGATTTATTCGATCAGTTGAGTAGTGCGCAGTATTTCTCAATGATAGATTTATGGTTTAGGTATCATCCGATGCGGGTTCGGGAGGAGGATATTCCGAAGACAGCTTTTGTGACTCATTATAAACAATTTGAATTTCAGGTCATGTCATTTGGTCTGACTAATACACCTATAGTATTTATGCAGTTGATGAGTGAGGTATTCCATCCTTATTTGGACCAGTTTATTGTTGTTTTTATTGATGATATTTTAATATATTCAAAGACAAGGGAAGATCATGAGTGTCACTTAGAGATGAAATTACAAACCCTTCGTGCCCACCAGTTATATGCTAAACTAGAAAAATATGATTTTTGGCAGGAAGAAGTAAAATTTTTGGGGCACACAGTTCCGAAGAATGGAGTTTCAGTTGATCCAGCTAAGGTTGAAGCAGTTTTGCAATGGAAACAGCCAAAGAATGCATCTGAGATTCAAAGTTTCTTAGGTCTAACAGGGTATTATAGATGTTTTGTTAAAGGATTTTCTCGTATAACTATCCCACTGACTCGATTGACTCGAAAGGATGCAATATTTGTTTAGAGTGGAGCTTGTGAACAGGCATTTGCGGAACTAAAAATTCATCTTACAATGGCACCGATTCTCACTCTTCCATTTGGGACTGAGGGATTCGTTGTAGCTGCCTCCCTTATAGGTTTGGGGTGTGTCCTAATGTAACAGGGCAAGGTAGTAGCATATGCATCTTATCAACTTAGGCCTCATGAGCAGAATTATCCCGCACGTGACCTAGAGTTAGTAGCAGTAGTTTTTGCCCTCAAAATATGGAGGCATTACTTGTATGGGGTTAGATTTGAACTCTTTTCAGATCATAAGAGCCTGAAATACCTCTTTTCCCAAGCCGAGTTGAATATAAGGCAGAGACATTGGATGGAATTAATGAAAGACTATGATTTTGATCTTCAGTACCACCTAGGAAAAGCTAATGTGGTGGTGGATGCTTTAAGTCATCAACCACAGGCCCAAGTGGCACAATTGATGATGCGAGAGTAGAAAATGGTAGAAGATATAGTTGAATGTGATTTTGAGATAACTCTACAATCCTCAGTTGTACAATTAACAAACTTGACAATTCAGCCCTCTTTAATACCCTAAGTAATAAAAGCTTAACAGTTTGATCAATGGGGGTTGTTTTGTAAAGATGTGATAATAGGGAAAAGTCAACCAGAGTGGCAGGTAGGTTTGGATGGTGGACTTCGATTTCATGGCAGATTATATGTTCCATATATCTCAAAATTAAAGAAGGCCCTTATGGATGAGGCACATCGTACTCAATTTACTATCCACCCAGGATCTACAAAGATGTATAAGGACATGAAAAGACAATTTTGGTGGACTGGAATGAAACATGAAGTTGCTAGGCATGTGTCAGAGTGTGACGTTTGCAAACAAGTAAAAACAGAGCACCAAAAGCTTGCAGGGGAATTGTAACCTTTGGAGATATCGGTATGGAAGTGGGAACATGTAACTATGGATTTCATTGTGGATTTACCAAGAACCTTACATCGACATGACGTTATCTGGGTTATTGTAGACCGTTTGACAAAGACAGCCCACTTTCTTCCTATTTGTATTTCTTGGTCTAAAGATCGACTTGCAACTTTGTTTATAAATGAAATTGTTAGATTATATGGTGTACCTATTTTAATTGTATCTGACTGAGATCCGAGGTTTACATCAAAGTTTTAGAAGAGTTTTTAAAATGTAATGGGGACGACTTTAAGATTTAACATAGCATATCATCCACAAATAGATGAGTAGACCAAAAGAGTTAACTAGATTCTCGAGTACATGCTCAGTTCATGTGCATTAGATTTCTTTGGTAGTTGGGACGACCACTTGCCGTTAGCAGAATTTGCGTATAATAATAGTTTTCAGGCTACTATTGGCATGGCACCCTATGAGGCGTTATATGGTACACCTTGTAGGTCCCCAAGTTGTTGGACTGAGATTGGTGAGCGATGTCTTTTAGGTCCTGATGTTGTCTGGAAAATGTCTGAAAAGATTGATCTTATTCGACAATGTATTCTTACAACTCAAAGTCAGCAGAAGAGTTTTACAGATTGCCGGCGTAGACCCTTAGAGTTTGTTGAGGAAGGCCATGTATATCTCTGAGTTTCACTAGTGAAAGGTGTAGTACGATTTGGTGTAAAGGGAAAGTTAGCCCCGAAGTTTATAGGGCCCTTTAATATTGTTGAATGAGTTGGCACCGTAGCTTATCGTCTCGCTTTGCCACCCCAATTATCTGGAGTTCATAATATTTTTCATGTCTCGATGCTCCGTAAATGTGTTCCGAAGATAATAGCACCTATTATTGATTGGCAATACTTATCAGTTCGGTAAGATGCATCCTATATTAAGTAGACAATTTGTATCATGGTAGAAAAGAACAAGTTCTTTGTACTAAATTCATTCCATTAGTTAAAGTCCAATGGGGTTATCATTCTGTAGAAGAAGCAACCAGGGAACAGGAAGAAGAGATATGCAATCGTTACCCTCATCTATTTGATTCCTAGGTATGTATAAGTATGATATGGTTATTGTTGTTATAACCAGATATGTTTTGAAATTTTGAGGATGAAATTTTTTTTAGAAGGGAAGAGTTGTAAGACCGAGGCCCAGAAATCTGGTTCGTACACTAGATAGTCGTTGGTTGTAAGTCCATTAGCACTGAGAATGTTTTGACTTGATCATAATGTTGTTCTGTTATCGATCTGCAAGCCGTATTTCAACCCGATGTCTGAATTTTAAGATATGGACTTAAAATTAAACAATCTGAAAAATGAAAATTATGTCCTTATTTTATCTGGAGGAGCCCCACCATCGAGTTTTCAAAATCCGTTAGGTCTGAGAGCCTAATCGTTGTGGCCGTAGTCAAGTTACAGAGTTACTGGCGAAAACAGCATATCAATAGGACACCCAGATTGTAAGTTATGCATAGATATGCACATGTATATTTTGAGAAAATATAATCAAATGACCTCGATGTTTTTAAACTCCTTGGAATATGTTAGTTAAAATTACTTAAATAACATTGCTATATTGGAACCATAAGCTTACACTTCTCAAAAACATCAAAAAATACCTCCCAAACATAAACATAAGCATAAAACCATAAAAACACTCTTTCAATATCCCATTTCTAGCACTCTCTTTCTTGTTGAGTGTGAAGTTGAGAAGAAGAAGAAGAAGAAGAAGAAGAATAAAAGAAAATAAAAGTTGAGGTTGAGAACCAATCCTCTGATAGTTATAGGTAAGTGCATAGATTAGGAGCATGCATATATGTACATTGGGATTTCCTTGAAAACCTATTGCTGAATTTTCTAATTTCGGGATAGGTTATTGCTGAATTTTCTGTTTTAAGGTTAGGTTATTGTTAGATTTTCTGTTTTAGGGTTAGGTTATTGTGGGATTTTCATTTAGGGTTAGGTGATTGTTGGATTTTCTGTTTTAGGGTTAAGTGATTCTTAGATTTTCTGTTTTAGGGTTAGGTTATTGCTGGATTTTCTGTTTTAGGGTTAGGTTATTGCTGAATTTTCTGCTTTAGGGTTAGGTTATTGTTGGATTTTCATTCAGGGTTAGGTGATTGCTAAATTTTCTAATTTAGGAGGTTAGGTTATTGCTGGATTTTCTGATTTAGGGTTAGGTGATTGCTGAATTTACTAATCTAGGGTTAGGTTGGATAATAGAGATGATTTAGTTTTGTTTAAATTCATACGTATTGCCATCGGTTTCTCTCTGTCTCTTACAAAGTCCGCCTGCTACTTGTTTAATAAAATGTTTAAAAGAATTATCCTTCCTCCATTTGATGTAGTTAATTCTTGAGAAAAAGCATGCTTGTGGCATGAAGTCTTATAGCGAAATGAATCCCGGATTGGAGTTAGATTGGCTAGGTCATGTGCATATCATATGCATGGTTCATAGGTATTGTATCATTGTATGATTTAGAGTGAATGATTCATATCATGGTATGGTGATCATAGTGGGTTGTGTTGCAATAGATGATGTTTCTATGATTAGTATGTGAACCATCTAGATACAGGAGGCATTACATGAGACCCAAATGAGACACTTAAACTTCATAAGGAAACCATATGAGGAAGGACATCATTTGCTTGTCTTGAAATATATATATATATATATATATATATATATATATATATATATATATATATATATATATATATATATAGTGATTGTGTATGCACTCATGCATATGGTGATTATAAATGCGATGAAACATACTTTGTTATGACTTGAGTTGGACACCACACTAAAAATGTGAAATTCAATAGGACATGATTAGAGGGTCCGTGGGTGAAAGTCCATAAACCTCGATTGGTACCATTGGGAGCAACCAATGCCTAGACTGGGTAGAAGAACAGAGCGCTGGAATGCCAAAAGACCAAAGTAGGCAACGAGTCTCACTGACGCGTGTCGATTGGTTGAGAGGTTTGACCTGACCTATTTATGGGCAAGCAAAGATAGGTTGTGTGTGACGAGCTCGTAAATTTTCTGCTATCATTTTGCTAAGCGCGCGACTTATGACTTCTCGCTGTTAGGCAGATGGTGAGGTTCAACACAAGTGGATCAGACTAGTTCAGCCCGTGAACTCTATAGTCTCACCTCTGTAGTTGACCACGGTGGAAAAGTCTATACATGTGGGTAGTAATCATATGCAAGTCTCACCTCTGTTTCAGACCTTTGTGATCCAAAATGTGGAAAGTTGTAGAAATGTTGAAAGAGTATGTATGTTACAAGTAGGTAGAAGTCCCACCTCTGTATATAAACATGATTTGGAACATAAAAAGTGGCATAATGCATTGTATCTTCATTTTATTGTCATCGGTCCAGCAGGCCTGTGCATTATATGAGCATGACATGAAACATGTATTTTCACTGCAGACACGCACTCACTGGGCTTAGTAGCTCAAGCTTTCCTTTCTATTTTTTTACAGGTGAGAGTAGGGAGCTGCAAGAGTAGAGGCTAGAGACTCTAGTTATCCTTTTTATTTTGTACATATCAGTGTATATATTTTTTTTATAATACCCTGAATATGTACATTAGGTATAGTAAATATGACATGGTTTATGTTTTGGTTTTGTCTTGATGTGCTCAGTTGTACACAGTAATATATGTTGAATATGATGAAATTTTGAGAAATGATACATGTTTGTCGTCTTTACTTTCAAAAATCCTCCTTATGGAGCCCCGCTTATGGGACTTAGTATGTGATAGTTGGAAGTCTCAAAATCGGAGTTCTGCGGAGGCTGTAAACCAAAATTTGGTGGCATGGATTACCAACACTAGATTTAGGGTCGTGACAGAACCATTAAAATCATAGATCCACCATGGATGGCATGCAGTGAAAATTTTACACTGATTGGACGATCCTGGACATCCAATCTATGGGTCCTTTCGCACCACGAAACATCAATGGCGCAACGCACTGGATGAACTGTTCTGATAATGGATAGAAAGGCCCAAGAGCAATAGAGGACCCTGTAGACTACAATTTCAAATAGTCCCGCAAGCTGAGAGAGAGAGAGAGAGAGAGAGAGAGAGACCTCGTGACGCAGGAGTGTTCATGGAGGAAGAGAGAGCAAACGGATTAGAATTCATCAGGACACGGGTCCCATCGAGAAATATCCACCATCCATCTGTGACGTCCTTCTCCATTTCCCTCTGCGAACGGTGTCGAATAATCGAGGCGCACGTTTGAAGATCGTTGTAGGGTCCTCCAACTGAGGCTTTTTAATCTTGACCTCATAGGAAGTCTTGAACGCTATACTCGGGCTTTGATTTCTGACAAGTGGGGCCATAGATATCTAATCCAGACCATTTCCCCAATAAAATGTCCCTATAGATGGATGATGGCCCAAAATAATCCCAAACTGGGAAAGCCAGTCTACCAATATTGGGCCTGTTTTCAATTAAATAGTGAGCACAGCTGTTTATCTCTTTTCAACCATTTATATGTATGGTACATCAGAAATGAAAAATTATCATATCCAAGAGAGATTGAAAATGGTCCATCCAAAGCAAGGCCCATCGTACTCAAGGTCTGGATCACGGAAACAAGGTCCGACTTGTTACTGATGTCTTAAATCTAATGCCATTGAAAAACCACTCTAGGAGATGTCGATACTTCCATAGATATTCGATCCCATGCATCATTAAAATCCCAAAAATCCACGTTGAGTGCTAGAATTTTTTGGTATTGTTACTCTACAGTACTATCGATAGATATGGCAGTGAAGGAGTTCAATACTATTCATAGATATTTGATGGGGTATTAATGCCATCGAAGATCCCATCAAAGATGCGTGCAAAATCATATAAGTGTGTAAATTATTTCCTATTTCGATTGAAATAGTTTATGAATCAGGTGTAATAGGAATTTGGTAAAGACAGGTGTATTGGGGCTTTTAAAATCATTCATAAGGTTTCAAGGGCATATCTATAGCTTGTGGAAAAAGATTCAAAGTTTATTTGAATAAGCTAATGTCTATTGTAATTTTTGCTTTCATAATGTATTACTCATCATTTTGTGGCGTAGTTTTTTTCCAGAAAGAATTTTTCTACCTAAAATTCGGATTGTTCTTGTTTGGGCTTTGTTGTGCAATTGTGTGCACTTTGCTTGATTCATCTCTCTAGGTGTTTTCATGGTTTCCAACAAGTGGTATTAGAGCTAAGATCGGGAAACGAATGACAGTGACGTGCTAACCACTTCAAAATCTGGGTACTTTAATAAAGAATGAATTTTTAATATGGGGGCTTTATACCACATGACCCTTAATCGGAGTTAATCGGAGTTGGTTCACAAGTTACAGTGAGTGCGATGGTGGCCAGGTGTTAATAGGCAATGATAATGCACATAAAGTGGTAGGTGTTGGATTGGTGCGCATCAATAAATTTGATGGCATTAAGCGTATTTTGACTGAAGTGAGATAATTTCCTGATTTGAGGAAGAATCTGATATATCTATGAGCACCGAGGCTCTTGGGCACAAATTCACCAGCTTAGATTATATCTTTAAAGTTTCAAAGGAGGTACTCATAGTCATAAAGTGATGCAGGGATGAACGTGATGAGGTAGATCACCATCTTCCTCAAGGATAACTACTCCGAATCCACGGAGCTTCTCTGGACTCCTCACAGAGACTTCTCGAATCCATGAGGAAAGAAAGCAGGAAAATAGAAATAAACTCTAATAAAATTTGAAATTAATTGATGAATGCATATAAACGAGTTCACAACCCTTTAAATAAGGGTACCAAGCAATAGGAAAGAAATCAGAATCAAATTACAAGTAAAACTCCTAGAATCCGCGACTTACTATAAATAGTAAACTTACTATTTATAGACGGTCGTGATGTCTACTAGTGCGCAAGGTTTTAGGCCAAAAATAGTAAGTGTCCTATTTGGCTACACCAAACCGTTCTCCTAATTATCCTAAGCACTTTTCATGTTGGACACAACTCCTAAAGCCCAACGGATGAAAAGCTATAATCAAACTAAAACGTACTATTTATAGTAAAAACAAAAATAAAATGGGGAAACGACCGTCGATCAGGGGATTTCTCGCAAATCTGGGCTGCGCAACCCTTCTCTAATCCATCTTGGCCATGAAATTGTCCAGAACCCACTCTACATCATAAAGGCACAGAAGAATTGAAACCTTTAAGGTTGATCAGGAGTACTTCATTGGGTGGAGCTGTAGCGCGTCTATAGTGGATTTCACACACACACACACACACACACACACACACACACACACACACACACACACACACAAAGATTTTTGCCAACTTGAGAATTGGATATTCTTAGGCATTACCTTTTAAAAAAATTTATTTAAGTGCATGTCTATGTATGTATTAACACATGTTTGAGACCAAAAGGAGTGATGTGGGGTCCACCAAAACCGTCCAAAAGAGTGAAAGTTTCAACTTTAAAGAGCATGGACCGACACCAGTGGTGCCATTGCAAAAAAAAAAAGTTTTTTTATAGACCCCGGTGGTGCCACCACCAAATTTAGATAATAGGCGGTGGTGCCACCCCCGAATTGGCTATGTTGCCACCCCCTTATTCAGCATTATAGCAATGTTTAGCAACTAATAGCAACAGTCAAATTCCTCTCCTCCTACCAATCAATTTCAGGCCAAAAGATAAACCTCTCAAAAAGCTTTTTCTACCATGCTTCCTCTCTCCCTTCTTGTAGAATGAGACAGACTGAAAGGATCCTCGGCATGAGTGGCTTATCAGCCCCCTTCATTTATCTCGGTGTCCCCTTAATTAGAGGTAGAAACAAATGCTCTTTCTTCCAACAGATGATAGAAAAGATTGAGTCCAGAATCCTGGGCTGGTCTGCGTGCTACCTATCCCAGGCCGGTAGATGTACGCTCATCAATCATGTCCTCGGTAGCATCCCGATTCATTCGATGGCGGCAGCAACTATCCCTTCCCAAGTTCTGGATAAGATTGAAGTGAAAATGGTAGATTTTTTCTAAGTCTGGCAGGATGGTAAGAAGAAACTTCATTGGCTGAACTGGAACAGGATTGCTTTACCGAAAGAGGAGGGTAGGCTGGGTATCCGCAGGCTCAAGGATGTTCTTAAAGCTCTGAGACTCAAGTTGGCTTAGACGTTGGTGTGCAGCAATGACACTAGCATCTGGGCTAATTTTATTATTTCAATATACGGCCTACCTCGGCCTGTAGATACTGGGTACGTCCATTGGTATGGCACTTCTCCATTATGGAAGCAGGTTATTAAAATGTCCCAGCTAATTGAAAATTCTTCTCAATGGTATGTCAGTCTAGGGGAGATGAACTTTTGGAGCTGTAACTGGTCAGACCATGGCCCCCTAGCTAACTTCACCCATCATTCGATCCCCATGGACATTCGTCCTCTTAGAGTTAAGGAGGTCCTCAATCATGACGGTCCTCAAATTCTGAATCACGTTATCAATCTTCTGCTGGAGGAGGTTATTCAACACATCAATGCAAGAGGTTTCCGCACATCGACAGCCCTAGATGAGCGATGTTAGCCTTACGATTGCATGGGTGTCTTCACGATTAAGTCTGGCTAGAACATATGCAGATCAAGAAACTGGGTAATGGAGTGGGCCAACAAAACATGGAACCCTGTTCTTCCCCTTAAAATTTCAATGTTAATTTGGCGATTGACTCAAGGGGCGGTCCCAACAAACAATAAAAATCAAAGGAGAGGTGTCAGTATTGCATCTAAATGTTGTTGTTATGGCCATAATCAATCTTCTTTAACCCCCCATCCAGAATCCATTAACCACCTCTTTATCAGTGGGCATCTTACAGTCAGAGTTTGGGTGATCTTCAACTGCATTTTCAGCTTCCATCTTCCCCACCAGGAATCGATTTAGGAGAGACTTGCTTCTTGGTGAAACGTTCAGCCCCCACGTAGGAGTCCATCCCAAATTCAGCATACCATTCCTTGTCTAATCCTTTGGGAGCTGTGGAAGGTGAGTAACGCGGCTCGTTATGAAGACGTCTGCCCCACCATGAACAATTTAGTGAACTGTATCCAATGGTGGCTAGCAAAGCACAGTTGTGATCTCCCTAGTGCTAAGTCCTTTAGCTAGTCAAACCTCATTTGTTTCCAGAGTCTAAATATTTGGCATCAGCCCCCTATAGCAAAATCATTTTAGATTGTGAAATGGTCCAGACCACAAGAAGGATAAAGGTAAATGTCGATGGTGCTACTATGGGAAATCCTGGCCCATCTAGGGGAGGCGGGATTGGCAAGGACTCCCCCGGCTCCCTTCTTTTTGCTTTCTCCTTTAGTTATGGAATAGGTACAAACAATAGAGGGGAACTTCGGGCCCTTTACGATGCTATATTAATTATTGTTAGCCAAGGTTATAATCAAATTATTCTAGAATCTGATTCCGAATGTGTGGTGGACGCTTTCATTGGAAAATCTTCTCCAGCATGGAAATGGAGATATTGGTGGACGAAGATCAGAAATTTGAGAAATAGGGTCTGTTATGTGGTTTTCCTTATTCCAATAGAAGGTAACGGCCTTACTGATGTTTTGGCTAAGGCAGTTGCAACGTCCCAACTTCAATCGATGTACCTTTCAATTTTAGATCTCCTGTTTTGTGTAAGGGGTCTTTATAGACTAGACAAGATGGGTTTGGGCTCTTTAAGGGAGATTTAAGGGCTGGGTTATCTTTTGTGGTTACTGTACAGGATTGCCCAGGCTTTCCTAGTTCCTTTTTATCCCCAAGAGACCCTTGTGTCTGTAAATCTTTTTTGACTTTCATATACTTCCACCTTAATAAAAAATAAAATAAAAAACTAATAGTTTTGATGCACTAACTTCAAAATTTCATATATTTTGTTTTACAAATCTGAGTGAGATGATTTAAAAGACATATTGAAGATTAATGAATCTAGTTATATATATAATGCAAAATGGGCTAATTTTAGGATGTTTTAAAAATTATATTGAAAATCATTAGTTCCAAACAGTTGGTACTTTCAAATTTTTAGAGTTTTTTTAGAACTCGAAATGGAATGAAATTTGGTGGATTTAGACTAAATGATAAACTAACATTTAAAAATTAAAAAAAAAAAAAAAAAATCTATTAACTAAAAGTACTAAAAACATTACAAGCAATAAACCTATTAAAACTGAAATTTTCTACAACAACAAGTTGCCAATGGATTTCAGATTTTTTTTCATCTTAGAGTTTTTTTTTTTTTTTTTTGTGTCTTCTCAAGAATTGCTTCTAATTTTACTAAGAATCATCGTGTATGATTAAGTTAAGATTTTTTAAAATTATTTTTTAGTATATTTTATAAATTTAGGTAGTTTCCAGTATACTTGAATCAGGGTTCTTAATGAAGGTGATTATAGTCAAATCATCGTTCCCGCCAATTACGAATAGACTGCTCTATGAACTTAAATAATCCAAACTCTAATCATCACGCTCAAAAAATCTTGCTACACAATTTTTAAAAATGCTCTAATTATTTGTACAAGCTCTAGACCACTCGTTAGTGTGCCACTAAACCCGAAATTATAAAAAGATGTTCGTCTTAGTGGGTTTGACGTTCATCGTGAGACATCGATCTGAGATCACATCTTAAATCACTTAACTTGGACTTGTAAGGCCAGTGCATGAGATGTGCGAATACTCTTTGGATTCGTCGAGAACTTAAATTAATTATCTTTATCCAATTTTTTTCGAAGTTGTGGATTTCGAACCGTTAGATCGTGACCAAATTTAGGGCACCAAACTAAGTTAATGCCCTACATATATCCATATAGTCATGGCCCCGATTAATGATCGGTAACAATCAAATTAACTTTTAATCACACCCGTCGTATTCAAATGGAAGACCAACCATGCATATCCATATGTATATCATCTCTAGGTCCAACTATCTTATGACATAAATTTACCCATACACCTCCTAGTAGACCCCAAAAAGATAAATACACCTCCTATATGGTCAATACACCAAAACTCCACCCTTTGAGGGCAAATGCACCCCTTCTAACACTATAAAAGGGCCTCTTTTGGGCTTCTTCTCTTCCCATATGAATTTATCGTAGCAAATGAGAGAGAAGAAGAGAAGAAGAGATGAATGGGAGAAATGGTGAGACCCGATGCCGGATCACACCATCTATTTCACGTGCTTAGCAGATCTTATAAGATCTCGCTTATATGCTTGGTTTCACATCTTCCATTGTCAAAATTTGACAATTTCATATTGGATTCTTCACCCCTTATTAGGTAAGAGGTTCCCTACCTATCCATCTACATTTTGGTTTCATTTCCTACATTTTAGAGACATTAGGGTTAGAAACTCCATTTCATTTCCGTCATTTCTCAAAAATCCTAACTCTAGGGTTTATTTATGCAATGTCTTAAGGTCCTGACAATCAATTAGGAGTGACTCATAATATTGCGAAAGCCGTATTTAGGCATGGCCCCATGTGGATGCCGTTGTACACCAAGTTCGGGCCCTTACTCGTAAAATCGAGTTGGGGGTCTACTCGTTAAATCAAGTTGGGGTTTGCTCTCAATAAGTTAGGTAAAACCCTTAACTCTTAATTAAAATCTAATTAGATTAGAATTCACACTACTAACAATTAAATTATTTATGAATTAAGGTTTAGAGCATTTTTTGAATTTTCAATGCTACGAAGCATCCAAATTAAAGATTTTTGACTCGAAGGTGAAAAATTTACCCTCAAGCTTCTACTTAGAATTTTTGAATAATTAAATATGTTTGTTTGTTATTTGGTTGATAACATGCTTGATGAAATACTTGAATGACATGAAACTCTTAATATTAGAACTCTTCGATATCGAATGCTAAGAAATATCAATATGATTGAATTTATTGATGTGAATTGAGTTGCATTGAATTGTATATGTGTTCAATTGGTATACTATGGTCCGGTATTAAATTTTCTTGCGATTATGTTTATGTAGTAGATAAATATGAATTGTTGTTATGATGGATCGAGCTCTGCAAATTATTTAAATATGAGAATAACCCTCTTTGGGGAGGCTATCCCAAACTTATACAGCCGACTGAAGTTTAATACGGATGATTAACAATAGTTGGAACTACAAATAATGCTTTGTACCTAATGCTTGTTAATTTTCTTAGGGTCTTCTGTAGTCGATCGCATCAGTCTAATGTAGATTCGATCATTCTTATGGTTGGTGATTGTATAACATTCAGTAGAATTTAGTATACCACTATTATCATTAATTTAGTCTACTCATAATCATTAGTGCGTTATAATCCCATAAAGACTCATGAGCCGAACATGGTAGTATAGAACACTATGTTGGTGCTAACGGCATATGTTGAGGTGATGAGCCTCCCCGCAATGACCAGTGGGCACTGATAGTGGTGATAAAATATTGTTCAAACATCCCCCATTAAATTACATGGCTGATAGTTTTGTGTTAGAGTATTTTTTGAATGACCAGACGTGAATGGAATTGGGTAACAAGTCTTTTTCTCTGTATTGATTTAGTTTTGAGTGACAAGCCCAAACCTATGAATTGATTGTTCATACTCGGTGTTGGGTGACAACTCATACTGTGTTGATGCCTTAATTTGTATTAAGGGACAGTGGTGAGAAGCTGTCACGTGCTGTAACAAGCCATGTGATCTGGATAATGACTCGTGATATAACGGGGGTATCCTAGCTTCACTAACCTTTTTTAAAAAAAATTATTTTATATCAATAAAATGGGGTATAACACTTGGTTGTACAGCGTTAATGTTCAATTTTTCATACTGGGCAATCGAAACAAAGGGGCCCACCTATCATGTGGATCTATGAAAAAAAGATAAAGGAAAAGAAAAACGTAAAGAGAGAAAGAACACGGAAAAGGTTAGACCACATGAAGGTGTCCTAACCCAGCCTTGCCTAGGAAAAGATGGCCTTTGGCGATAAGCAGGAGGGAGTCCTTATCATGGAAGGATTTATTGATTTGGAAGCCGCTTCCCAAGCGGGCGAGTTCATCTGCAACTGAGTTAGATTCCCTAGTAGTATGGGAGATGTGAACCTCTAAAGTGCCTCTCAAGGCTTCAATCCTCTTCTGCCAATACCACAAGGCCTAGGGGCCGCGGGACACCTTAGCAAGGGCCAGTACAACCGCGCTTAAGTCAGAAGCGATCTCCACTCTTGGGATTCCAAATTGGGCATAATGGGCAATGCCATCCAGGATAGCCTTCATCTCCGCTATTGTATTGGACTCAAAGCCACACCCAGAGGTGAAGGTAAAGAGAAAGTTACCATCACTATCTCTTCCCACTCCTCCCCCTAGCTTTGCTAACCTGCTATATTAATTGAGACTAATAATCACTTGATTAATCATGCATATGCTAAGATAGATTGTGATTTGGCATTGGAGTCACTTATGAGGGAGTGTTGGCATTTGCGAAATAGTCGTTGAAGTCACTTTTGAGGGAGTCTGGATTGTAAGGAGTATGTGTCATTTCATCATAGCATTAATACTTACTAATTAGATTAGGAAACTATTTGTTTATTATGTCATCATTACTTGTGCTTGGTTGTATTCATAACATGTGTAACTTTCTTAGTATTTATGCGTTAAAAGTAACATGCTTAAGTATATTACATGTATGAATATATATTTGTTATGAACATGCTAGCTATTCACTAAAATATCCCAAGTAACAATCTCGGAGATATTTCTTCACTATGTTGGCGTTTGACACCTCCTATTTGACATATGCAGATAACTTATGAATAGGAATAGTCGATGGTGTGATGGGAGCACCTAGTAGATCTTTAGATTCTTCCCGCTTGGTAGTTGTTCTTTTGTTTATATTATAATTATTGTGATTCGTATAATTTTCTAATGGGTGGTCGCCACTTTTAAAACTGTAACTTTTGGGTGTTAATTGTATATTTTTAAATTTTGCCATCTCTACCTCACTTTAGTTTCACTATGTAGAAATGTGTTAATCTGATTATTTATGTATAAAATGAATGTAAATTTGAATGAGGACATATGTCCATTTTAGTAAGTTAACACTTGGAAACTCGGGATTAGAGTGTATGTACTCAAGTGCTAATGTAACACCCTGAAAATCGGGGGTCGTGTATAAACTCAACTCCCGAGTTTCAGACCGTCACTTATGCAACAAAAATGGTTATGATTTGATGTTGTCTGATTTAAAGCATCCACATGAGTAAAAGTATACCAAAACTGCAATTCATACTTCAGATCCAGTGATAAAAGCAAGCGGAAGACTAAACAATGTATATATCACTGTATGGAAAAGCAAAGTAATCTCATCTGTCTCCAAAGTATGACTACATCACTGAGTCTCATGTACATATACATAACAAAAGAATAATATTCAAAAAGAAAAGTCCCACTGATGTCCCCTCGATCCAGGTCGCCTACGGGAAGCCGTCATGATACTGCATATACGAGAACTCATCCTGGTCCTCGTCATCATCTAGCTCCACCTCCTGGATCTCGTCCTCACCTGCAACTACAACAGGGTCTGGTGGGTGTTGCAAACACCATCCCGTAACGTGGGAATGAGTGATCAACTCAGTGGAATCATAGAGCAAAGATTAGCATGTTCACAATTCAATCACGCGATAATAGTAAAGCAGTAAATCAGACAATCCTAATACTGTTGTTAATGCAAGATGATATGACGTGATGTATGCCCTCACCGACGATCACCCTCATGCGGCAACATCTTACGACCGCGGCATGCCACACTCCCTAGAGTGCTCCACATCTTCCAGGCACATGCAATGCTATGGTGATATGATTACCAAGTTGTTATTAGTCCATTCAAACAGCAGGATTGGGAAACTAAGGTACTTCCCTTGTATCAATCCCAACACGGATCCTGTCTAGGGTCGTCACTCCTAGTAATCTCATACGATGTATATTTCGTAGGTCACTGCAAGGGCTGTCAGGGCTGTTGCTCGCACTCGTTGCACCGCTCCCCCATCACCTTATCAATACAGGCCTACCGTACTCTACTGCAACGGAAGGGTCGTCGCCTCCCGTGGACTCAGAATACGCTCGCGGTCACTACAAAGGGCTCGTCGCCTGATCAGTGTAGGCCGACAGCTAGAATATAGTGTCCCATACCACCATAATCTGCTCACGAGTCAAGGTGCTCACTGGTCACTACGGGGAGGTTTGTGGCCCCAGCGTAGGCCGACAGCTCGACCACGGTGTCCCATACCACCATGCCCGGCTCATGAGTCTTCGTGGATCAAGGTACCACGGTTAATAGGGTTTACAATGGTAAGTTCAGTACCCTAGGTTCAAGCAGTTATGATACATACAAGGTGAACAAACATCGGCCAGTCGGGTTACTTGACGGGCTCGACTAGCGCGATCGCATCTCAAGCTGAACGACATGAAGTGCGTAAAACACTTCGCGTGGCCTAACCACTGCCGCCAACTCTCAACACGAATCACGTTCATCGACGCGTCGTTCGTGGCTATGACCAGTCAGCCACGAATTCGCTCGGTTACCGACTTCCTGGACTAAGTCTAGTCCCAAACACTTATGGAATCACATCAACAAGTTATGTAAGAGCATTGGAATTGAAATACAATCATGTGAGCATGTCAACACATGTTATATCATTCAACTTAAGCAAATCCTCAAGCACATAAATTCCATACATGTAATGAAATCATGCATTCAGTCAACATGTAGAAAATCATTTAGGTCAGCATAATAATTGAAAAATCAATCACAAACTATCAAATAACATCATTTAATTCAATACATACTAATACAAGCATTTATACAAACACATACACTACACACTTAAGTCTACATATAGTATGTCGACCCAAAGTGCGCAACTAGGCGAATCTCTTCGCCAAACTAATTATGCACGCATTCCTAACTTCCTAATGCGACAACAAACCATGTCAATCCCATCAGCAAAATATGAATGTAAACAGTACTTCCTACAAATGACTAAAATGCCCTAAATCTCATATTCTTCGTTAGCTTACGAAACGGGAAACGGAGAGCATTTTGTACATGTCAAACGGCGATGCCGTCAAGAATCTACTATTAAACGACATTGAAAGTGTTGGGAACCGTCAATCAAAGCGTCTAAAATCCTCACCTTATGTCTTGTAGACTCGGGAATTGAAACGGAGCGTATACGCTTCGTCTACGGCGAGTAAGGAGCCTAATACACAAGATCCATAAGCTACATCGCTATGGAAACAAGGGAAACTCAAATCAATAACTATTTAGGGTTTTTACTTACCTAGGATCGCGGTGGAATCGCTGGGAAAGAGGTAGAGGTGTGTTGCTTAAGCACGTGCAACGCGTAGTACAAGTGGCAGGAAGAACTCTCCCACACTCTCACAATCTCCCACCTTTTTCTCTCTCCCAAGCTAGGGCTTCTCTCAAATTCGGATGGGAGAGAGGAGTGAGGGTTTCAACCCCTTTTATAGCCTACAACATGCCCAAAATAGGCTTGGGAACAATGTTTACTTGGTGCCTAACCAAATCGGGGCCGTTTCGGTCCAAAAGGGCATTTCTGGAGGTCCCCAGGCCAAATGCGGTCGGACTTAAGCTCATGCATACTGGATCTAGCACACATCCAGTTTTCAGACCGGTTGGGTTCCCCGATCGCACGTGGCGGCCCAGTTTCAGTTTAACGGTCACCGCACCAAGATCAGGCCTATAAGTCTCGTGATATATAATAGATATTTTTCCTGATCCAAGGGTGTAATTTGGCTGTATTCTGACGGTCAGAACGCTCAATACTGATGCGTCAAATTGTGTGCCAGATTTGAATTTCAATTTCCAATTCTAACCCTATTCTCACTCTCTTCGGTCCGGGCTCAATGAAATAGCCTGTGATTATCAGTTTGACTTGATTTTTGGAATGAGTGTCAAGTCCAGCTAGACGGTTCTAACGGTCTAAGATAGGAGGTATCGGACTTTCGACGTACGGTCTAGATCCAATACAAAGATTCAAAGTGGTCCAGAGAACAAACCGGTTTAGAGTTTGATCCGAGGCTTTAGAACATTATAGCACCCTTGGTTCCACTCGCTTCGGGCCTTGTAGAACGTATTTAAAGTGATCAGGGACCATTTCCCAGCTATTCTAACGTTGCACTAGCTAACCTAGTCATATTTTCTAAAGGAATGAATTCTACGCAATTTCGGGTCGAGTTGGTACTCGAGCCCAAGTATGGATTTTTCACGGGCGTTACAATCTACCCCCCTTAACAAATAATTTCGTCCTCGAAATTTTGTACCTTTTCGTACTCCTCGAGAAGCTGTGGGTAGTTCTTTCTGATCTCGGCTTCTGTCTCCCAAGTAGCCTCCTCCTCAGAGTGATGCGTCCATAGTACCTTCACAAGGGGAATCACCTTGCTACGCAGTACCTGCTCCTTCCTGTCTAAGATGCGTGTCGGTCGCAGGATATAAGTAACATCCTCTCCTAACTGCACCTGCTCCCATCTGATGATATGGGAAGGATCAGCAACGTACTTCTTCAGCATAGAAACATGAAATACGTTGTGGACGCTCGCGAGGGGCGTTGGTAAAGCCAATCGGTAAGCCACTGCTCCCACATGATCGAGGATCTGAAATGGACCAATGAATCGCGGTGCCAGCTTCCCCTTCTTCCCGAACTGAAGGACTCCCTTCATAGGGGAAACTCGCAAAAACACATGATCCCCAACTGTGAACTCTAGTGGCCTCCGCCTCGTATCGGCGTAGCTCTTCTGTCTGCTCTGCGCTGTAAGGAGCCGACGTCGAATAATGTCGATCTTCTCTGACGTCGCCTGCACCAACTCTGGGCCAATAAAGCTACGCTCACCGACCTCTAACCAGCAATGCGGTGCGTGAAAAGGTCGCCCATACAGCGCCTCATAAGGTGCCATGCCGATACTCGCCTGGAAGCTATTGTTGTACGCAAACTCCGCATATGCAAGACAGTCATCCCAACTGTCCTTGAAGTCCAATGCGCAAGCTCGCAACATGTCCTCCAGGATCTGGTTCACTCGCTCCGTCTGTCCGTCCGTCTGTGGGTGGAAGGCAGTACTGAACTTCAACTTCACACCCATAGCCTCCTGAATGCGAGTCCAGAAAATAGAAGTGAACCGCGTGTCTCTGTCCGACACGATCTCCAACGGAACTCCATGCAGACGCACGATCTCTCTAATATACAATCTAGCCAGCTCGTCTGCAGAGTTCGTAACTCTGATCGATAGGAAGTGCGCCGACTTCGTCAATCGGTCGACGATCACCCAAATGGAATCATGCCCCTTCCTCGTCTTCGGCAACCCAGAAATGAAGTCCATGGAAATGAAATCCCACTTCCACTCTGCAATCGGCATAGGCTGCAAAAGTCCAGGTGGTCGGCGATGCTCTGCCTTCACCTGCTGACAAGTGAGACAACGGGACACGAACTCAGCAATGTGGGTCTTCATACCTTCCCACCAATACGTCCTCTTCACGTCACGATACATCTTCGTACTGCCTGGATGCATCGCGAGTCTAGTAGAATGCGCAGCCTCGAGAATCTCTCGTCTCAAGTCAGGGACGTTTGGGACGCATAGGCGGCCACGGTAACGTAAGCCCCCATCCATACCAACTCGCCAGTCGGCGTCAGCATCATCACTGGCCTGCTCTCGAAGCTCAGTAAGATGCGCGTCGTCCCTCTGCGCCTCGATGACTCGGTCATCGATCTGAGATCGCACCTGTACATGTGCGATGAACTCGAATGGCTCCTCTACAGTGAGTTTTTGCTCAAAGTCTCGCAAAAAATCAACCATATCCCACTCGGCAACCATCAGCGGAGCCGCAAACTCTATCGCCTTCTTGCGGCTCAACGCATCAGCCACAAGGTTCGCCTTCCCAGGATGGTAAGAGACTTCAAACTTGAAGTCCTTCAACGTCTCCATCCATCGCCGCTGCCTCATATTCAAGTCTCGCTGCGTGAATATGTACTTGAGGCTCTTGTCGTCGCAAAAGAGCTCGAACTCCTCTCCATAGAGGTAATGTCTCCAGAGTCTCAGTGCGAATATAACGGCTGCCAACTCTAGGTCGTGTGTAGGGTAATTCTCCTCGTGCTTCCTTAATTGTCTCGAGGCATACGAAATTACCCTGTCCCTCTGCATAAGGACACAACCCAAACCAACGCTAGACGCGTCAGTGAATATAGTGTATTTAACCCCTTGCTCTAGCAATACTAGCACAGGGGCGGACGTAAGCCTGTCCTTCAGCTCCTGAAAAGCTGACTCTGCCTTATCATTCCAAGCGAACTTCACGTCCTTCCGTGTCAACTGAGATAAGGGTCTCGCGATCTTCGAGAAATCCTGAATGAAGCGCCGATAATAGCCAGCGAGACCCAAGAAACTCCTCACCTCAGTGACAGAACCAGGCTGCTCCCAGTCCTGCACCGCAGCTACCTTAGACAGGTCAACTGCCATGCCGTCCTTGGACACCACGTGTCCCAGAAACTTCACCTCCTGCTTCCAGAAATCGCACTTCTTATACTGTGCGAACAACTGAGGTCGTCTGAGCGTATCAAGGACCAAATGCAAGTGATCCTCATGCTCCTCTCGACTCCTAGAGTATACCAAAATGTCGTCGATGAAGACAACGACGAATCGATAGAGGAAAGGCCGAAATACCCGGTTCATCAGATCCATGAACACGGCCGGTGCGTTCGTGAGGCCGAACGACATCACGAGGAACTCATAGTGGCCAAAACTGGTCCTGAATGCTGTCTTCTGCACGTCCTCATCCCTGACGCGCAGCTGATGATATCCTGACTGAAGATCAATCTTCGAGAAGTACTGCGCTCCTCTCAACTGATCAAACAAGTCATCGATCCTGGGCAAAGGGTACTTGTTCTTCACCGTGAGCTGGTTCAGCCTGCGATAATCAATACACAATCGCAGCGAACCATCCTTCTTCTTCACGAACAAGACCGGTGCTCCCCAAGGAGACACGCTAGGCCGTATAAAGCCAAGCTCTAGCAGGCTATCAATCTGCGTCCTCAACTCCTCCATCTCACATGGTGCCATGCGATACGTCGGCAGTGAGACGGGTGTAGAACCAGGAACCAGATCGATAGTGAAATCGATCTCACGTCGGGGCGGCAAACCAGGGATCTTCCTGAATAGATCCCCGAACTCAGAAACAACTGGCGTCTGCTCAAGTACCTGGGCACCCGCGTCGCGCAATAGAGTGGCGTAGCTAAGAATGCGGAAAGGAAGATTTACCCGCACTGAAAATGTGAAAGGCGTGCCCTCAGGCTCGTACACCGTCACCACACGAGCCTCGCAGTCAATCTCGGCTCTCGCTGCAGTCAACCAGTCCATGCCAAGAATGACGTCGAGATAAATGAGCGAGGGATCGACGACCAGATCAAGAGTCATCGTCCTGCCTCCCAGATCAACTAAACAACCCTCACACATCTGTGTGACATCCGAATAATCCCCATGAGCTGCAAGGACTCGCACGCTATCCATAGTGATAGTCTGCAACCCAAGACGTCTGACTACGGCACGCGATATCAAAGAAATCGTGGAACCAGTGTCCACCATGACAAGAACAGGAGTACCTCCGATATGGCCCGTGACCTCGAAGGCTGAATGCTGGAAAGTCGGCGTCGTAGCTGCCTCAGCAGTCAGTGCATGAACTCGTGCCTGCTGTGGCCGGTTCGGCCGCTGTGTCAAGGGCCGTGGAAGCTGTCGAATCTGCGATACCGTAGGTCAGAAAGAAGGATGCGCAGGAGCTGACCGTATAGGCAGTGCTGATATCGCCTGCGGACGTACACGATCAATCTTCTGCGGCGGCGAGAACCCACTGTCCCGCATCCTGGAAAAGCAACTCTGCGCTAAATAGCCCGTCCTCCCACAGTATGTGCATGATAAATCAGGGCGCCGAAACGGTCGTACAGGCGCCGTGGTCCTGGTAGGAGGATCAATGCGAGGCCTCTTGCCCGCGAAGGGCCTGTCTGACAAATCCGGTCGCGGCCTAGAAGTAGTCGGGCCTCGAGATCGCGCAAGTCGATCCACGTCCTGCTCTGCCCGCATGGACATGTGAACCAACTCCGCATAGGAGGGGAAACTGACACAGCACATCTTCGACCGAATATCCGGTCGCAAGCCCTCCAAGAAGCGCCGTATGCGCATCTGCTCATCAGCTAGAATCGTCGGGACGTACCTGCCCAACTCTGTGAACCGATGCTCATACTCGGTAACCGTCATCGCTGCCTGCCTGAGACGGAGAAACTCATTCTCCCTCTCGTGCCTGTAGGTCTGGGGATAATACTTCTCATGGAAGCGGAACTCGAATGCTGCCCACGTCCATACGAAATCTGCGGCAACAGTCCGTAATATACTATCCCACCACATACTGGCCTCTCTCTCAAATAAGAAGGTAGCCAGCTCTACCTGCTCAGCCTCGGTACAGTGCAACATGCGTAGAATCTTCGACACTCGGTCGAGCCAGAACTCAGCCTCCTCGGGTCTGTGAGAACCCGTGAAAGTAGGAGGCCGCAAGCGCTGAAATCGCTCCAGAAGGCCCCGTGTGTCGGCAGGATTCCCCGCAGGGAAAGCAGGCTACGCAGGATGTGCTATGCCCTCATCCTGGGCGTAAGTATAGGCATCCTCAGCTGGATGCGCAGGTGGTGCAGGTGGAGTAGATGTAGTCGCACCCCCACCTTGGGCTAAAGTCCCAACTATGGTGGTCAGAAGCTGCTACTGCTGTAGCATCATAGCCATCATCTGCTCGAATCTATCAGGGGGTGGAGCAGGCTGTGGCGGATGAGGTGCGGAAGTAGATGCGCGCTGTGGCTCTCTAACTGATGGTGTAAATGGCGGTGGTCCATCTGTAGGACCAACAGCAGGCTGAGACGACCGAACCGTCTCAGGAATCGGGCCCACAGCAGGGTCCGGACGAGTGCCAGACTGAGAGGGAGTCTGATCCATCTGCTCTGACAATGAAAGCCGAACCGCACTCCTCGTAGTCTTAGGTGGCATTCCCTATATTCAAAATAGGGCGCAACCTTGTCAGTCTCAATTGCACAAATACACCACAATCATTCACTAAAGAGTCAAAGGCATTCCATGCATTTCAATTAATCAAAATTGTCACAATACAAGGGATATATCCTTACAAGCATCATGACTAGAATGACATGAAAATTAAGACAGTTAAGCAACAGCAACATAAGCAAAGCACTAGCCTTAACAGGCTTACACACATAAAACGGGAAATGGCTAACTACTAATAACAACATCAAAGATCGCGTCGCTAGTCGGAGTCTGGTGACGGAGGAGGAGCACCCTTATCCTGTAAGCAACACAGGATTGCCTTCAAGGTGCGAGTCACCTTGCCAAACTTCTTCTTTGTAACAGCCTTGGCATCAGCGACTTCCGCTCGAAGTTCTTGGACTTCCCTTCGCAAAGCGGTCTGACTCTCCTCCATCCGAGCAATGCGGTCGTCGATAGTAGTCTGCGCAGAAGGAGGAGGGCTCTCATCCGTATCCTGAGCCTCCTCTTCTGCTTCTTCCTGAACCTCTTCCTGAACCTTTGCTCTAGGTTCTTCTTCGCTTTGATCTTCCTCTTCATCAAAGTCATCCCCACTATCCCTTTCAAGTTGATTTTCACGGTATTGCGACCCAATCTTCATCTTAATCATTGTCGACTCATCGATGGTGTGAATCGATACCGGCAATTCGGGTCCAAGTCTATAGACAAACTCAAGCGCAATCTTGCAAATGAGTCGGCCAAAGGGAAGGGATTCGGATGTTCTCCTCGACCTGGCTATGAGAACTATCTGCCGTAAGATGAAAGTGGCCATACATACGTTCTCTCCCTGGGCCACCAGAAATAAGAAATCGACTATAAGACGTGTACATTCAATGCGGTTCGTCGACCTGGGATAGACATTGAACGTGCAGATATAATGCAGCAGACGCAAATCCTCAGACATGTACGTCGCCTTGAGGCTATTATTAGGTTGCCATGGAACCAACTTACCGCACAGAAACCTGGTACGGCGATCTCATTCACGTCTAGTCCTCAAATTCTTCTCACTTGGATGCACATCACCTAGAGGCACATTGAGAAGTCGCGCAATCAACCGGACGTCGATCGTAGCCATCCGATCTCTACCAAAAGGGATTTTGAACTGCAAAGGACCCAAGGTAGGATTCTGGATGTTAGCATAGAAGGCACGAACGGTGCTCACATTAGCACGAGCGCGAGCTTCAAAGATCGGTCCCCAGTGCGCAGCTTTAATGCGTTCGAACAACAGATACTCGCCGAACAATCGCCCATCTACGTCCGCCTCAAATAACACTCTACGATCAGTGTATTCACCATGAGGCATCTCTGATAGAATGGTTCGTCCAAGGTGTGCATGGGGATCCAAATCCCGCTTTGTACGGCACTCCAGGACTGCAGCTGGACCTGCAGCGGCGCTTGAACTTGCGGCACCACCCCGCGGTCTTCTCAATCGAGCAGGGCAGCTCGGCCCAGCCTCGTCTGTCGTATTTTTCCTCTTACCCATCAAAGATATGATGGATGAGAGCGACAAAAGGCCCAAAATGGCTTCCACAAAAGCCATGGAAAACGCCGAAAATGCGGAGAAATGGCTGCCCAATCTGAAAAAAGGAAATCTAGGCATCGTAGAGGGATACTTCAAGCTCCCCAAGGCTGTACTTTCAAGGAAAAATACGAACAAAAAGATGGGATGGAGCAGCTCACGATTTCAGCACTATTTGGGGGATTTTGGAGCTCCAAATGGGGAAATCTTCAAGGAAAGAGGCTTCCAACACCCAATAAATGATGGGTGGTGGTCGGTTTTGGCCAAGGAAGGGTTTAGAGGTGGTGTGGGATGCCGGGGTTTGGGATTGGTTGCTGAAAATCGAATCTAGGGCTATGTAAGGGGGCTGTTTGTGAAGGAGAGGTGGATTTTGGGAGTTTTCGTGATGTGGGAGGTACATAGGGGTGATGTGGACCCTATTTAAGGGAGTGCGCCCGAAGGACGGCACCAACTGAGATCGCCGGCTGGCGATGCATCGCCCGGCCGGCGATGGCATCGCCGGCCAACCTTCAAGTTGGCCAGTGGGACCCTATGGGTCTGGTCCCCCATGGTCCCAGGGTCCCAAAAAGTTAGGTCCCACCCCTTGGTTCATAGTATTTTGGTCTGTATGAGCCCAAACATGTGTTTGGGGCTTTCCGGGTTCACATCGCAATTCCGAATACCAAACCATATGATGCAGCATATGAATTTGGGGTAGAAGGAGCCAGTACACCTATCTAGATCCTTAGTTGCTAAATAAAGTGAATTTAGAATAGCCTTATAGCCATTTTTCATGAAATTTTACTATTCACTGTAAAATTTTGTGAAAGTACTAATTTGTATTATTTTCACATTAGGTTTGATTCCTAACATGAAATGGATAAGAAAGAAATTAAGATTGGAGGGTTTAGAGGAGGAATTTTGAGGATTTTTGGTGAAACGGGGTTTTTAAGCCCTGGCGATTGATTACTGGAATCGTGGTCATCCCACGGCCCAAGGATTCATTTTTTTCAGTTTAAAATCGCTCATAGGACGTCTCTACCCGACTTCCTAAAGCTTAGAAGTGATTCGGGTTGCTTTACGCGACCCGAGATGCGTTACAGACTCGATCATGCGATCGATCCTAATAAACTTCGCCTATCGGCAAATCGGCAATCCTAGAAGTGTTTCTAGACCCTTCTCGCACCCACCTAAGTCAAAGGAAGCGACAGCGTACGTCGCAAGACCATAACCCAGGCCCAGTATACTCTTATTCATGCTTTGATACCAACTTGTAACACCCTGAAAATCGGGGGTCGTGTATAAACTCAACTCCCAAGTTTCAGACCGTCACTTATGCAACAAAAATGGTTATGATTTGATGTTGTCTGATTTAAAGCATCCACATGAGTAAAAGTATACCAAAACTGCAATTCATACTTCAGATCCAGTGATAAAAGCAAGCGGAAGACTAAACAATGTATATATCACTGTATGGAAAAGCAAAGTAATCTCATCTGTCTCCAAAGTATGACTACATCACTGAGTCTCATGTACATATACATAACAAAAGAATAATATTCAAAAAGAAAAGTCCCACTGATGTCCCCTCGATCCAGGTCGCCTACGGGAAGCCGTCATGATACTGCATATACGAGAACACATCCTGGTCCTCGTCATCATCTAGCTCCACCTCCTGGATCTCGTCCTCACCTGCAACTACAACAGGGTCTGGTGGGTGTTGCAAACACCATCCCGTAACGTGGGAATGAGTGATCAACTCAGTGGAATCATAGAGCAAAGATTAGCATGTTCACAATTCAATCACGCGATAATAGTAAAGCAGTAAATCAGACAATCCTAATACTGTTGTTAATGCAAGATGATATGACGTGATGTATGCCCTCACCGACGATCACCCTCATGCGGCAACATCTTACGACCGCGGCATGCCACACTCCCTAGAGTGCTCCACATCTTCCAGGCACATACAATGCTATGGTGATATGATTACCAAGTTGTTATTAGTCCATTCAAACAGCAGGATTGGGAAACTAAGGTACTTCCCTTGTATCAATCCCAACACGGATCCTGTCTAGGGTCGTCACTCCTAGTAATCTCATGCGATGTATATTTCGTAGGTCACTGCAAGGGCTGCCAGGGCTGTTGCTCGCACTCGTTGCACCGCTCCCCCATCACCTTATCAATACAGGCCTACCGTACTCTACTGCAACGGAAGGGTCGTCGCCTCCCGTGGACTCAGAATACGCTCGCGGTCACTACAAAGGGCTCGTCGCCTGATCAGTGTAGGCCGACAGCTAGAATATAGTGTCCCATACCACCATAATCTGCTCACGAGTCAAGGTGCTCACTGGTCACTACGGGGAGGTTTGTGGCCCCAGCGTAGGCCGACAGCTCGACCACGGTGTCCCATACCACCATGCCCGGCTCATGAGTCTTCGTGGATCAAGGTACCACGGTTAATAGGGTTTACAATGGTAAGTTCAGTACCCTAGGTTCAAGCAGTTATGATACATACAAGGTGAACAAACATCGGCCAGTCGGGTTACTTGACGGGCTCGACTAGCGCGATCGCATCTCAAGCTGAACGACATGAAGTGCGTAAAACACTTCGCGTGGCCTAACCACTGCCGCCAACTCTCAACACGAATCACGTTCATCGACGCGTCGTTCGTGGCTATGACCAGTCAGCCACGAATTCGCTCGGTTACCGACTGCCTGGACTAAGTCTAGTCCCAAACACTTATGGAATCACATCAACAAGTTATGTAAGAGCATTGGAATTGAAATACAATCATGTGAGCATGTCAACACATGTTATATCATTCAACTTAAGCAAATCCTCAAGCACATAAATTCCATACATGTAATGAAATCATGCATTCAGTCAACATGTAGAAAATCATTTAGGTCAGCATAATAATTGAAAAATCAATCACAAACTATCAAATAACATCATTTAATTCAATACATACTAATACAAGCATTTATACAAACACATACACTACACACTTAAGTCTACATATAGTATGTCGACCCAAAGTGCGCAACTAGGCGAATCTCTTCGCCAAACTAATTATGCACGCATTCCTAACTTCCTAATGCGACAACAAACCATGTCAATCCCATCAGAAAAATATGAATGTAAACAGTACTTCCTACAAATGACTAAAATGCCCTAAATCTCATATTCTTCGTTAGCTTACGAAACGGGAAACGGAGAGCATTTTGTACATGTCAAACGGCGATGCCGTTAAGAATCTACTATTAAACGACATTGAAAGTGTTGGGAACCGTCAATCAAAGCGTCTAAAATCCTCACCTTATGTCTTGTAGACTCGGGAATTGAAACGGAGCGTATACGCTTCGTCTACGGCGAGTAAGGAGCCTAATACACAAGATCCATAAGTTACATCGCTATGGAAACAAGGGAAACTCAAATCAACAACTATTTAGGGTTTTTACTTACCTAGGATCGCGGTGGAATCGCCGGGAAAGCGGTAGAGGTGTGTTGCTTAAGCACGTGCAACGCGTAGTACAAGTGGCAGGAAGAACTCTCCCACACTCTCACAATCTCCCACCTTTTTCTCTCTCCCAAGCTAGGGCTTCTCTCAAATTCGGATGGGAGAGAGGAGTGAGGGTTTCAACCCCTTTTATAGCCTACAACATGCCCAAAATAAGCTTGGGAACAATGTTTACTTGGTGCCTAACCAAATCGGGGCCGTTTCGGTCCAAAAGGGCATTTCTGGAGGTCCCCAGGCCAAATGCGGTCGGACTTAAGCTCATGCATACTGGATCTAGCACACATCCAGTTTTCAGACCGGTTGGGGTCCCCGATCGCACGTGGCGGCCCAGTTTCAGTTTAACGGTCACCGCACCAAGATCAGGCCTATAAGTCTCGTGATATATAATAGATATTTTTCCTGATCCAAGGGTGTAATTTGGCTGTATTCTGACGGTCAGAACGCTCAATACTGATGCGTCAAATTGTGTGCCAGATTTGAATTTCAAATTCCAATTCTAACCTTATTCTCACTCTCTTCGGTCCGGGCTCAATGAAATAACCTGTGATTATCAGTTTGACTTGATTTTTGGAATGAGTGTCAAGTCCAGCTAGACGGTTCTAACGGTCTAAGATAGGAGGTATCGGACTTTCGACGTGCGGTCTAGATCCAATACAAAGATTCAAAGTGGTCCAGAGAACAAACCGGTTTAGAGTTTGATCCGAGGCTTTAGAGCATTATAGCACCCTTGGTTCCACTCGCTTCGGGCCTTGTAGAACGTATTTAAAGTGATCAGGGACCATTTCCCAGCTATTCTAACGTTGCACTAGCTAACCTAGTCATATTTTCTAAAGGAATGAATTCTACGCAATTTCGGGTCGAGTTGGTACTCGAGCCCAAGTATGGATTTTTCACGGGCGTTACAGCTAATTTTCAAGGCATTACATAAGCCACATGAGTGAGTGGTGCATAAAGGTATTTTCTAACCGTTATTTAATTCTAGCTTTTAAAAGTATTATTAAAAGTATATGCGAACATTGTATATATGGTAGAAAGTCAAAGTTGTCATTTAAGTCTGGGAAATATATTTGAAAGGGGGTTCTAAATTATGTGCATTCTAATATATAAGGGGCATCGCCTGTGATTTCTGATGGAGAGTTGTCATGGTTTGTCATGTTCATTGATGACTATTATAGAAAAGTGTGGGTTTATTTTATGAAAAATAAATTTGATGCTTTCACCAACTTCAAATTGTGAAAGACAATGGTGAAAAAACAGGCATTGCAAAAAGTGAAAGTGCTAATGACAAATAATAGTGGAGAATTTACTTTTAAGAAATTCAATCGATATTGTAAGGATGAGTGGATCATTAGGCATAATGCAGTGCGTTTAAAACAATAACTTCTCATTTACAACAATCACTCAACCGTTTATTATTTATTCATCGTGACCATATATTAGCTTATCTATTTATTGAATCATCGAACCAATAGTACACATTATAGAGCTTGAAAAATCCTAAGATCTTATTGATTTAGTTGATGCTTAGGGCCACATGTCATATCAAATATGGGGCCAACACTAACATTTTAATCTCTCAAAGGAAGAAAGAATACATGATAAAAAATGAACAAAGCATTTTTTGAAGCGAAGATAAATTGGTGAAGGTTGTAAAACCACCCTTGCATAAACATAAAGCAGGAACCACCATGTAATATAAAAGAGAGAGAGAGAGAGAGAGAGAGAGAGAGAGAGAGAGTGGTGCATCCCACCACTCATCATCATAGTCATTTTTTATCATTTTCATCATCATCGTCATCCTTAATGGGGCATGAGAACGGCATGATTGTGATGTACGATTTAAAATTCCGTTTGAGAAAAAAGATGAATTTTATGTTTAAACCATATATGGTTGAACTTTTGAAGCTGGTTGCACCACCAAGACAGGCCCCACTTCAAATATCCCTAGGCCTTAAGATGGGCCCCACCTGTTGTCCAAATAAGATAGCTTTGAGGGCCCACACACTGTTCACGTGAACAAACATGTGAGCCCCACCAAAGGTAAATTTTCTTTATAATATATTTTTAGGGCTAGTGGACTTTCGATTGAGCAGCACTGTGGACCCATTTGATATAAAAAGGAGCCCCCTATGGAAATGTAATTGACCCAATTGTTAGTCATCCAGTCACATCTATTGAAGGTATTTTGAAATTATGTTGTACCCTTAGTTGTTTTCTTCTTCTTCTTTTTTTCCTTTTTTTTTCTTTTTTTAAGAGGATGTATATTCATTGACAAATGCACAAGGTTGTACAACCAGATACATTCGGGGAGGGCCAACTAACAAAAAGAGATGGACCCCCCTATCATATGGAAAAACAAAAGACAACCCGAACGCTAAATCTCCCGTATATAGCCCAGGCCTACTCTGTCCAGAAATAGGAGGCCCCTTACGGGCGAGGGGAGGGTCGTCCCAGTCGTGAACAGCTGATCCTGCTGGCCGTCGCTCCCCAGGCGGACTAGGCCGTCAGCCACCCTCCCTAGGCGTATGGGATATGATAATCTCTATGCGCTTCCTTATGGCTTCGATCCTAACTTTCCAATACCTGTTGGAGTAACAGTAACTCAATCACGATTAACACACATTTCACAAATAACACACATAAAAACAATAAGGGTTGTTTTCTTAAAATGTAGGATGATAGAGTATATTAAATTTTTTCTGTATATCTACACTATACATAGAAGACTCTTTTATAGACATGATGTAGGCACCTAACACTTGAGAGATTCTTGCTAAAAGAATTAATTATCAACTGACATGTGCCTTAACCACATTTAATTTAGTTACAACAAACAATGAGAAAATAGTGGAACTTCAAACGTTCATATGACCATTGGGTTTGAATTATTCTCAACACGCCCCCTTAATTCAAAGAACCTCAACTTCGAGCATTTCTCGTAACTTGACAAATTTCTTCCAGGAAAGCGTTTTAGTGAAAATGTCTGCAATTTGATCCTCGGTATTGCAGTATTCCAACTTGATTTCTCCTTTCGCTACGAGTGCTCTTATGAAGTAATGATGTACTTCTATGTGTTTAGTCCTTGCATGAAATGCTAGATTTTTTTCATTTCAATGGTAGATTTGTTATCGCAGTAATTACCATAGCTTCTTCTTATTTTGCCTTTAAATCGAATAAGATCCTTCTAAGCCATACTATTTGGCAAGTGGCACTTGTGGTAGCAATGTATTTGGCGTACGAACTTGATAGTGCGGTAGTTTCTTGCTTCTTAGTTGCATGTGATATCATTCTAGATCCAAGATTAACCAAAAATCCCGAAGTGCTTTTTCTATCATCTGCACAACCGGCCCAATCACTATCAGTATAAGTCACAAGTTTAAAATCACTCACCTTGCGATACCTGATTCCAAAGTTTACTGTGCCATGAATATTTTGTAGGACTCTTTTTGCTGCTCTCATATGTTGTTTGCTTGGATTTTGTATGAATCTGGATAGAAGGCTCACAGCAAACATTATATCTAGCCTTGTATGAGTGAGATAGATTAGTCCACCAATCAAGTTTCTGTAGTTTTTTCCATTAGTTTTATCTACCTCATCCTCTAACATAAGTTTATCATTTATATTCATGGGAGTTTTTGCAGGATTACAATTAGTCATATAAAATCTTTTTAATATATCATGAGCATACTTTTCTTGACATACAAAAATACTATTAGAATCTTGAATAATTTGCATGCATTAAAAAATAATGTAAAAGGCCCAAGTTGGTCATTTCGAATTTAGATGTCATGTTGTCTCTAAATTGCTTCATCAAACTAATACAATTTCTTGTATATATCATATCATTAACATACAAACAAACTATAAGGATTTTCATACCTTGAGTTTTCACATAAAGAGTTAGTTCACTTTCACTCCATTTAAAATTAGTGTCAAGGAAGTACCTGTTGATCTTACTATACCATGCTCTTGGAGCTTGTTTGAGTCCATACAAAGCTTTCTCCAATTTGTAAACTTTATTTTCCATCCCATTGTATTTAAATCCTACAGGCTGTTCTACATATACATTTTCCTATAACTCACCATTTAAGAAAGCTGATTTGACATCAAATTGATAAACATGCCAACTTTCTTGAGATGTCAAAGATAAAACAGTTCTAATGGTTCCTAATCGAGCAACAGGAGAAAAGGTTTCAAAAAAATCAACACTTGGAATTTAAGCATAGCCTTTTGCTACTAAACGAGCTTTATACCTTTTTAAAGATCCATCAGGATTGAATTTAGATTTATAAATCCATTTCAATCCAATGGCTTCTTTTCCTGGGGGGCAAATTAACCAATCTCCATGTTTTATTTTTTTCAATAGAATTAATTTCTTCCTTCATTGCATCATATCACTCTTCCATTGTCACTGCATCTTCAAAACATGTGGGTTCTGAAGAAAAGAAGGCAAAATCACATGATTGATAAATATCAGTAAGACTTCTTACCCTTCTTGGATGCGATTCACTTGATTCAATATATGGTGAAGGTGGTGGCTGAAACTCATTTGGTGGCATACAAGATGTGGTTTCTTCATGATCAACAACTAAATGAGTATTTCCGACACTACTTTCTCAATTCTAGGCACCATTTTCATTAAAGATAACATCTCGACTGATGTTCAAAATCTTATTTTTTAGAGATCATAGAGCCTATAGCCTTTTGTTTCATCGTTATAACCAATAAAAATATATTTTTTTCTCTTATCATCTAATTTTTGTCTTTTTTACGAAGGAATATGAGCATAGGCTATAGATCCAAATACTTTAAGATGGTTCACATTTGGTTTTCTCCTAAACCAAGCTTCATATGGGGTTTTTCCGGTGACAGCCTTGGTTGGAAATTAGTTTAATAAATAAACCAAAGTTGCTACGGCTTTAGCCCAAAAGGTCTTTGGTGGTTCCTTCTCTTTCAGCATACATCTTGCAGTTTCAATGATTATTCGATTTTTGGTTCTGCAACCCCATTTTGTTGTGGGGTAAATCTTGCTATGAGTTCTCAGTTTATACCTACACTTTTACACATCATGAAGAATTTTTGGATGTAAATTCACCACCCAAGTCAGTATGCAATTTTTTAATAGAATAGCCACTTTATTTTTCAATAGAAGCCCGAAATTGTAGGAAAAATGAAAGAGCTTCCGACTTTTTTTCAAGAAAATACACCCATAACATTCTAATAAAGTCATCAATAAATAATAGAAAATATCAACATCCACCAAAAGAGGATGTACTCATAGGACCACAGATATCAGCATGTACAAGCATCAAAGGTTCAGTTGCCCTCCAAGATTTACCCACTTGAAAGGGAGTTCGATGATGTTTTCCATATACACATGCTTCACACAACTTTTCATCATTCGTTACCATGGGTAAACCAGCAACCATTGTATTTTTATGCAATAAATTTAGCCCACCAAAGTTTAGATGCCCATATCGTTTATGCCATAGCCTAGTGTGACACCCTGAAAATTAAGGGTCCAGCAGAAGCTCAACTCCCGAGTTCCAACGCATCACTTATGAAACATAGACAATGATGATTGAATGTTGTTCGTATTAGTCCATTAAACATGAGTAGGAGTATACTAAAACAGCATATCATACTTCAGAGTTAATGTAATTTGACAAGCGGAAGACTGAAATATATGCATTTAATTATGAAAATATTTCACAAAGTTCAAAGTATGAGTATGAAACTGGGTTAAATCTATACATATGTTGTTTCTAACCATATAAAAATACAGGGAGTTAATGTGTTCAACTAAACAAGTATCCCAGTAGTTCCTACGCATCGGTATGAGATTTACATAAATCCGCCCAATAGATGAACATGGGAGAACTCTTCCTCCTCACCTATGAACTCCAACACTGCAATATAGACCTTGCCATTACTTGCATCTACAACAAAATCTGGGTAGTGTTTTAAAAAAATACCGCCACAGGTGGGAATGAGTAGCTAATTCAGTGGAACTATAAAGTAAAGGTTAACATGTTATCAATTCAGTCAAGCAGTAATGATAAAGCAGTACAACAATCAGGTCCTAATTACTCTTATTAATGCAAGAATGGTATGTTTTAATGATGCATGCCCTCGACTACACTCCCTCTTGGGATAACATCTTACGATCGCGGCATGCAGCACTCCCACTGTGCTCAACACCAACGCCAAAGGCACATGCAATGCGGTGCATGTACGTGATTAGCTAAGTTCTTAATTAGACTTATTCATATAGTAGGATTGGGAAGCTAAGGTACTTTCATTTTCATCATTAACCCAAACATTGATCCATCTAGGGTCGTCAATTCTAGTTAGTCACATACGATAAGCAAGTTCGTGAGTTTATCTTGTAGGTTACTACGGGAGGCTCGTCACCTTAGCATAGTCTTCATTCACACTCGAGGTCACTATGAGAGGCTTGTCACCTGATCGTACGCCTATTTTATTCTGAAGGTTACTACGGCAAGGCTTGTCACCTTAGCGTAGTCCTAGTGTATACTCGAGGTCACTCCACTAACACCTTACCAACTGGCAGTTTATTTTCGAAGGCTCGTCACCAACCCGACTAGGGACCACAGCCAGGCTTCGCCAGTGTATGCTGACAACTCAAATACAGTGTCTCATACCACCGTATTTGGCTCACGAGTTTGGGTTGTTTGCTGGTCACTACGGGGAGGCTCGTTACCCCAACATAGGCCGACAGTTCGACCACGGTGTCCCATACTACCATGTCCGGTTCATGAGTCTTAGTGGATCGAGGTACCAAGGTTAAAGGGGCTTTTTACTGATAAGTTTGGTACCTTAGGTTCAAGCAATAACATCCATACATGGCGAACATACATTGGATCAATCGAGTTACTTGACAAGCTCAACTAGTACGAGCATACGTTGAATTAATCGACATGGAGTGCATAAGCACTCCTCGTGGCCTAGCCACTGTCGATAATCAGCGTATGACTCGAATTCCTCGAACGTATCCGTCATGGCTAAAACAGTTCAGCCACCGATCGTAAACCATTACCAATTACCTGGACTACATCGTAGCCCCAATCACACTTCAAATACAATAGACATTCATATGTGCTAGTCAAAACAGCATGTAGCAACCAATTCAAATATAAATCTCATACAAGCATTTTAACAAACACATAGAGTACATGTTATCATACATAAGCATTCATCCATAAATCACGTAGTAGCAAGATAGATTATATAAAGGAAACTGTAACTATATACAAGGTAATTGAGAAACTCATCTCAATGGCCTCATTAAATACATTTCAGCGAGCATTTACTCATTTAGGCATTTTATCAAACACTTAGGCTACATACTTCACATACATTTAATAAATTTGTTAAAACACATATTATAGAAAATCCTTTCACAAGGGAGTTGCCACACGTACAACAATCATGTATTCTTAAACATCAATCATAACAAGCATAAATCATAATTTCATATTCATTTAATCATTTTAACAAACACATAAAATGCATTAAAATCAACGTAGTTTACATATATATGTAATATACGAAAAACATCGTATCTAAGCATCTGTGATAGCAATCAAGTCAGTCATAAATCATTAACTGACATTGAAAGCCTTGAAAACCATAACCTAAACGCTTATAGTTCGTACCTTTCGCCGGTAAACCCCTTCCGAGCTCAGAACACTACATGAATGTCTACGGCACAACGGCTACCTGAATTACGAAATAGGTTAGCTATTTCGTCGATTCATCTACTTGAATACCTATTAGGGTTAGAATTTCTTACCCATAAATGGATTCAGATTCGTCGGTGTAGCGACACAGGAGAAGGAATTTAGCCTGTAGAGTGGCAGGAACGAATCCCGACATCAACCCACAACTCTCTCTCTCTCTCTTCTCCTCACTTTCTCCTCCTCTTTTCTCTCCTCTCTCCTAGGGTTAGGAAAATCATATGGAATAGCAATGGGGTGGGTTTAAGCCCTTATATAGGCCTAGAACTGATGGAAATGGCCCCAGGGCCATAATATACTTAGGTTATATCTAAAGAGTGGGTGTTTCGGTCCAACGGAGTACTTCTGGAGGCCCCTCTTCTACATGTGGTCGGACTTAAGATCCTTGACATTGGATCTACGCCAAGTTAAGATCTCGGCCCGATCGAATCAGTGGATCGACCATGGAGGATCAGTTTCAGTTCAACGGTGACCAGTACTCGATCAGGGCCACAAGTACACTGACATGTGTTGAAAATTTTTCCTGATCTGAGGGTGTAATTGGGTCAGATTTTGATGGTCTGAATCCTTAAATTTGGCCTACAAGTGAAAGACTCAATTCACTTAAGTTTTAGTTCATTTTCTAAAGATATTCATGTTTCTCACACACTTCACTCCGGGCTCAAGTTGTACGTTTGTAGACACTATCTGGATTTGATTTTTGAGATGGTTGTCAAGCCCAGTAAGGCAGTCATAACCTTATAGTTTCGCGGTAATCGGACTTACGACACACGGTCCAGGTCCGATACGGAGTTTCAAAATGCTCTCAAGAGCAACTGGGTTTTGAGATTGATCCTAAATTTTCAAGTAATGTAGCATTAGCGATTCTAATTTTTTTGGGTCTTGCAGTTCATATAGAAAGTGGTTCAAGCTAATTCTATTGATTGTTTAGTTTAATACTTAACTAAATCGTGCCCTAATTACGACAGAATAGGGTCCTAGGGTAGTTCTACATCCAAGGACGTCCATCGTCAGGTTGAAAAAAATTCGGGATGTTACACCTAGAGGCATCACTAGATTCAACATTAAAAGCATTGATGGTGAGATCAGAAAATTTAAGAGGGAACATTTTAGTATCAATCATTTCAACTGAAACTATTAATTCTTTATTTTTCTTATTAAATGTCAGGCATTTATTTTCATCAAAAATAGCATAAAGTCATCTTTTCATCAATTGTCCCAAACTGATTAAATTTTGAGCAATGTCAGGAATATACATAACATCATGAATAAGCTTCTTACCAGATTTGGTGTCTATGGAATAGTTCCCTTACCTCACACTTGAACTTGATCATCATCTCCCGTCCATACTTGAGACCTAATAGTCTCATCCATCTCACCAAATAATGATCTATCACCTATCATATGGTTACTCCAACCACTATTTAGATACCAAACATTTTCAGTACATGCAGTAAAACATGAAAGAAACTGGCTTTCTTCATCAAATTTTTCATCATCACATTTTTCATCATGGAAATTTGCCCTATCTTTTAGCTTATACCAACAATCTTTTCTAGCATGCCCAATTTTTTTACAAATTGAGCAATGAGGCACATTGGAATCTTTATTTTTATACCAACAGTCTCTTTCAATATGCCCTTTCTTCTTGCACTTATAACATTGAATAGGGGATTCATAATTACCTCGATTGGAGTTTCTAGAGTTGTTGTAGTGGCCTTTTCCTTTTCCTTTAAAGGATTAGTTTGACCGAGCTTCACTACCATGACCCTTTTTAAATGGGTGAGTTACAATACCTTCACTCTAGCTTTCCTTCAAAGTGAGTTTTGCCTGCAATGCCTGCTCAACAGAATTTTCTGTGTCTTCTTATAACCTCTCTTCATAAGCTTGAAGAGATCCCATTAATTGAGTTAAAGGCAAAGTGCTTAGATCTTTAGATTCCTCTATTGTAGGAACAATGGAATCAAATTTTGAATTAAGACTCCGAAGAACCTTTTCAACAATTTTTTGTTCATATAAGTCTTCACCAAGAGACCTAGCTTGATTTACCATTGAGGTGACTCGAGTGAAAAATTCTTAAACCGATTCTGAATTTTTCATCAATAAGGTTTCAAATTCACGACGAAGAAATTGTATTCTTACAGTGATTACTTTACTTGACCCTTAGAATTCATTTTGAAGCAAGTCTCATGCTTCTTTAGATGTTTTAGCTCCCATTATTCTTGGGAAGATTGTGTCATCCAGAACTTGCTAGGTATATGACAGGGCCTTTGCATTTTTTTTTTTCTATTTTCTTTCATCTCTGTTTTTTGAGCTGTGGTCACCCTTCCTTCTTGATCATTATACTCTATAAAACCAGTCTCTACTAATTCCCATAAATCCTGAGACATAAATATTGTTCTCATTTTAATAGCCCAAAATGGATAATTTTCTCCTTTGAAAATGGGAATAAATTTGTAATTAACACTTACCGTGCTACTTGTGGTTCTCATTACCTTTTACCTTGCTCCAGATCGTTGCAGAACCAAGCTTTGATACTAAATTTGTTGGAGTAATAGCAACTCAATCATGATTAACACACATTTTACAAATAACACACATAAAAACAATAAGGGTTGTTTTCTTAAAATGTTGGATGGTAGAGTGTAACACCCCGGATTTTTTGCCAACCTAGGGTTAGACGTCCTTAAGCAATGGGTCAACTAAAACACCTGGGAAATCGCTTGGAACCCAATTCCATAGCCAAAGAAATCACTTAGGATTAATTCCTTTAGAAACTAAGCATAAGTTAGCTAGCGCTACGCTGGAGTAGCTGTGAAATTGTCCCTGACCGCTTTAAATACGTTCTACAAGACCCAAAACTTGTAGAATCAAGGGTGCTATAATATCCTGAAACCTAGGATCAAACTCTAAACCCGTTTGCTCTCAAGAACTCTTTAAAATTTTGTATTGGATCTAGACCGCGCATCGAAAGTCCGATACCTACCATCTTAGACCGTTATGACCGCTTGGCTGGACCTGACAATCATTTCAAAAATCAAGTCCAACCGACATTCAGAGGCTATATCATTGAGCCTGGAGTGAAGAGAGTGAGAATAGGGTTAGATTTGAAATTTGAAATTCAAATCTGGCACACGACTTGGCACGTCAGTATTAAGCGTTCTGACCGTTAGAATTCAGCCAAATTACACCCTCGGATCAGGAAAAATTTCTATTTCATATCACGAGACTTGTAGACCTGATCTAGGTGTGATGATCGTTGAACTGAAACTGAACCACCACGTGCGATCTGGGAACTCTACCGGTCTGAAAACTTGATGTGTGCTAGATCCAGTGTGCATGAGCTTAAGTCTGACCGCGTTCGGCCGGGGGACCTCCAGAATGCTTTTTTTGGACCGAAACAACCCCGATTTGGTTACCCCTCAAGTAAACATTGTTCTCAAGCCTAATCTGGGAAGTTTTTAGGTTATAAAAGGGGTTTAAACCCTCACTTCTCTCACCTATCCGAATTTGCTAGAAACCCTAGCTGGGGAGAGAGAAAAGGTGAGAGATTGTGAGAGAGAATGGGAGAGATCTTCCTGTTGCTTACACTACCCATTGCACGTGCTTAAGCAACGCACTCCAATCACTTTCCCGGTGATTCCAACGCATTTCTAGGTAAGGAAAACCCTAACCATTTACTGATTTAGCATTCCATCAATTTCATTAGCGGTGTAGCTTATGTAGCTTGTGAAATAGGTTGCCTGTTCGCCGTAGACGAGGCGTATACGCTCCATTCGAAACGATACACATATAAAGTGAAAGGTGTGGATTTTAGATGATTTGATTGACTATTTTCAATGCTTTCAATGTCGTTTAATAGTAGATAATCGACGGCAACGTCGTTTGACATGTACAACATGTTGTCTGTTTCCTGTTTCGTAAGCAAACGAAAAATATGAGATTTAGGGCATTTTAGTCATTTGTAGGAAATACTGTAAACATCCATATTTTGCTAAGATGATTGACATGGCTTTTTGTCACCTTAGGATACTAGGAATGCGTGCATAATCTGTTTGGCGAAGAGATTCGCCCAAATGTGCACTTTGAGTCAACAAACACTATGTAGACTTAAGTGTGTAGACTAAGTGTTTGTATAAATGTTTGTATTAGTATCTATTGAATTAAATGGTGTTGTGAATTAGTTTGAGATTGAATTCTCAAATAATACGCTGATGTAAATGATTTCCTTCATGTTGGCTATATGTATGATTTCATTATATGTATGAAATGCATGTGTTAGATGATTTACTTAAGTTGTATGTTATAACATGTGTTAACATGCTCATGTTGTTGTATTTCATTTCCATTACTCTGATATGATTGATGAAGTGGATTCACTAATGATTGGGGCTATACATAGTCCAGGCCGTCGGTAACCGAATCAATTCGTGGTTGGCTTATCTTTGCCACGAACGACGCGTCGATGAACGCGAGTCGTGTTTTGGAGTTGGCGGCAGTAGTTAGGCCACACGAGATATTTTATGCACTTCATGTCGTTCGACTTGAGATGTGCTCGTGCTAGTTAAGCCCGTCAAGTAACCCGACTGGCCATTGTATGTTCACCATGTATGTGTCATAACTGCTTGAACCTAGGGTATTAAACTTACCATTGAAAACCCTGTCAACCATGGTACCTTGATCCACAAAGACTCATGAGCCAGGCATGGTGGTATGGGACACCGTGGTCGAGCTGTCGGCCTACGCTGGGGCCACAAACCTCCCCGTAGTGACCAGTGAGCACTTAAGACTCGTGAGCAGATTATGGTAGTATGGGACACTATATTCTTGCTGTCGGCCTACATTGATAAAGTGATGGGGGAGCGGTGCAACGAGTGCGAGCAACAGCCCTGGCATCCCTTTGTAGTAACCTCGAGCGTATTCTGAGTCTACGGGAGGCGACGACCCTTCCGTAGCGACAAGAGTACAGGTAGGCTTGTATTGATAAGGTGATGGGGGAGCGGTGCAATGAGTGCGAGCAACAGCCTTGACAGCCCTTGCAGTGACTTACAAAATATACATCGTATGAGATTACTAGGAGTGACGACCCTAGACAGGATCTGTGTTGGGATTGATATAAGGGAAGTACCTTAGTTTCCTAATCCTGCTGTACGAATGGACTAATAATAACTCGGTAATCATATCACCATCACATTGCATGTGCCTGGAAGATGTGGAGCACTGAGCGGTATGCAAGCATGCCGCGGACGAAGATGGTGCCATATGAGGGAGATCGTTGGTGAGGGCATCTATCCTGTCATGTCATATTGCATTAATAACAGTATTAGGAATGTTTGATTCATTGCTTTACTATTATCGCATGATTGATTTGAGAACATGTTAATCTTTGCTCTATTATTCCACTGAGTTAGCTACTCACTCCCACGTTATGTGATGGTATTTTCAGACACCCACCAGTCCCTATTTTGGTTGCAGATGATGGCGCTGCTTGAGAAGCGAAGCTGGACTTGATGATGATGAGGATCCCTCCTTTATGTGTGTTCTAATTGACGGGATTACATGGAGGTTGATTAGATGCCTTGACACTTGTCATTTTATATTTTTAGAGTATTCATGTATATTCTTTTTATTTACTTTTGGAGTATATAGGTATGTATATAACCTGGTAACATGTTCACACTCTGGAGACATACAACAGTTTATATATGTTATACGTACTATCACAATCTTCCGCTTGTTAATTTAACTGTCTCTGGAGTATGATATGTTGTTCTGGTGTAATCCCACTCATGTTTAATACATTAACACAGACAACATTCAATCATATATATCTATGTTGCATAAATAACATTTTGGAACTCGGGAGTTGGGTTTTTACTCGACCCCCGATTTTCGGGATGTTACATACAGTATATTAAATTTTTTCTTTACATCTACACTACATAGAAGACTCTTTTATAGACATGATGTAGGCAACTAACACTTGAGAGATTCTTCCTAAAAGAATTAATCAGCAACTGATATGTGGCTTGACGACTTTCAATTTAGTTACAACAAATAGTGAGAAAATAGTGGAACTTCAAATGTTCTTATGACCGTTGGGTTTGAATTATTCTCAACAACACCATAGGCTCCATGGGAAGGAGGTGGGGTTCGTAAGGATCTGCACCACCGAGTTAGAGTTGCTGGCTACCTCTATCTTCCGGTATTCCAAAGACTCACAAATGCTCAGGCCATCCCAAAGGGCCCTCATTTTGGCCCTCGTGTTGGATCCAACCCCATATGTTTTAGCGAACGTGAAAAGGAAGTCGTACTTAAATAACCGTTAGTTGGGCACTATGATTTAGTATACAAGTAGGACAATCATGCTGAGTAAATAACCAGTTAAAAAGAGGATAAATATAGCAACATGTGTAAGGTCACCAAATCAACCCACTTGGTGAACCTTGTATGGTCTTAGGTAATGTTCTCATTAAAAGATCATCATAAAAGGTGAACGCCTATGGACGTAATGTAAGACCCGTATCTTGGTCCATACCTTTCCGTAGACTTCTGCGATCTTACCAGTCGAATTCCGACAACCTTCGACCCTTAACCGATATCGACGTGCGACCCTGATTCATCTGCCGACAACCCGAGTCGACTCAACCGAAGACTAATGCCATAGCGACCGTGCCGTCGTTGCGGTTCCAATGCCGCAACTCGCGCACCGAGGCGATACCCTGGTCAAGAGTTGTGGGCTGACATTCGGTGCGAGGAAACGCCACACGTTAGATCATACTAGTTTTTTCTGTTTTTGAGATGGACCAAGTAATGTCAACCGATCAATGGTTTGGATCTCACTTGGGACCCTAAAATGTGGCCAATGGCCCATTAGGATCATCATGATCATTCCATGATGGGGCCATTCTCCATGGACCCCATCATGATGTTTATTTCTTTAGAAAGGTCATCTATACCATCCATATTGGTGGGGAAAGGATCTCCACCGTTGATTTTAAATTTTAGTGGTCCCATGTGTTAAAGGACCCATCCGATTGTATAATTTCTTCAAGGGAGGGCTCATAGTGGCGGAGCCCTCCATCACAAAGCATGTCGTCTCTCTCCCTCTTTATTTCTTTTTATTTTATTTTATTTTATTTTATGCAATAGGGTTGTGTGGCCCACTTGAATGGACCCCACCTTGAGAGATTTATTTTGTTTAAGATTTATTCAAGTGGGGCCCACCTTATACGTTGTACCCACGTCACCCATCAGTGGTGGCCCACTTCATCAGGGCCCCCACAATGTATTTTTAAAAAAGAACCAAAAAGTCCAGCGTCTGGGACGCTGGACGTTTCAAAAAAAAAAAAAGGGGGAAAGAAGAAAAGGAGGAGGCCTTTGGGTGGTCCACTTGCTTAGGCCCCACTGTGATGAATATAAACAATCCAAGCCATCCATCCTCTCACCCATCTCTTTTTAGGCGTTGAGCTAAGAGTTGGGGTTGATTGGAAGATCTGGTGGGCCATAGCATCAAAGAATGCATCATTACCATTCAAGGACCCTTTTTCTTATTTTATTTCATTTTCTATCATCAAAAAAATTTAAACTCTAAACTCTTTGGGCTCGTCTTGGGCCAGGGAAGCTAATGGATGGAGTGCATTCTCATGATGTGGACCCCACACGATGAAAACCACGGAAAAACAGTTTTCCTGGATTTTTTGAAAGAGGCATAGCCTCTGCCTCTCTCTGTCACGAGCAGCAGCTGCACGCTGCTGCGTGCAGCGATTGGGACGGGCGGGTGCCGTGCAGCCACCCACGGCTGCTGCCGTGGGCCCCACCATGATGCATATGTCCCATCCGTTCCGTTCATTTGATGGGCCCCCTCGTCAGGTGGGCCCCCTCCTAATTTTGATCTCAACCACTGATCAGGTGGCCCACGCCGTAGGAAACGGTGTGAATGAACATCTACCATTGAAACAAATTTTGTGGCCCACAGAAGTGTTGGATCAAGCTGAAATTTATATCTTTCCCTTCATCCAGGTCTGAGTGACCTTATGAACAGCTTGGATGGCATTGAAACATTATGGTGGGCCACGTTTGTGGAACCCACAGTAATGTATGTATTTTATTCACACCGTCCACCGTCCGTGGACGGTGACACCCACATGATATTTGTGTTTTACCTCCACTGTCCAGCGGACTGTGGAGCCCACCTTGCACGTGTGTTGTTCACGCCACCCCCTCCCCTGGCTGAACAGTTTGGATGGAAATAAACACTACAGTGGGCCTCCCCCTGGCCCATACCCATACTGGGTGACAAATAAACATTGCAATGGGCCTAGGTCCATGCAACCTCATGAACAGTTTGGATGGAAATAAACATAGCAGTGGGCCCTTTACCATTTTGGAGGAAAAATTAAACATCTCAATGGGCCTCTAGGCCTGCGGGATCAGGCCCATTTGATGGGTAAAAGGCCTATGGATTTAGGCCCACTTGATATATAACGGCCTATGGGTTAGGCCCATCTGATTTACAAAAGGCCTATGGGTTAGGCCTATCTAATTTACAAAAGGCCTATGGGTTAGGCCCATTTGATTATAAAAAGGGGCCCATGGGATTAGGCCCATTTAATTTATTTAAGACCCAGGAGTTAGACTCATTTGACCTATAAGAAGGCCTATGGGTTAGGCCCATTTGACTTATAAGAAGGCCTATAGATTAGGCCCATTTAATTTGAATATGGTCTATGGGTAAGGCCCATGTGATTTGACCCATTATGATGTACTCCGAGGCCCATGGGTTATGAACCATTGCAATATACCTAAGGCCTATTGGTGTGGTCCATTTATGTGGCCCATTCGATGAATAAAAGGCCCATTTGACGTATCCCATTTAATGTATTGAAGACCCAATGGAAAGTACCTAAGGTCCGTTGCAATGTGTGACCCCAACACCGATTATGTAGCGATGTTTACGATAATCGTGCCTTGGGAGTAATGTTGGTTTGACGTCCACATTGTGAGTGTAATGCTGGTTGGATGTCCACATTATGACTCTCCCTTGGGCCCATTGATAGGCAGTACTTATTGTGTATTGGCCGTCCAGGCCCATCGACATTGTAAGAATAGTTCATTTCATTATAACATGTTTAGTATAGTTCCATGACTCATGATCATTCACATCATATGTATGCTTGGTATGAGAAGTGACTGATCATAGCATATGCCTCCGGACAAATTATTTATGGGACCCGATTAGGCGGTGTTGCCCTGCATGAGCGCACGATACGCGCAGAATTTGCTGCATGATTGGATAGTGTGACTCATGCATTTCGCATTGTGTGACATGGTTGTTGTACGCCCTAGCTACATCGGGGCCGTAGCCTCCACAGGCAGATCGTGGTTGGTAGGATTAGATACCGGAAATCTCATTCTACATGGGGTGCTATAGATATCCCTGGGTGAAAGTCCCTAAACCCTTATAGTACTAAGAGGTTGCTCCAACGTCTAGACCGAGTGGGTAGATGAGCGTTGAGTGCAGATTACCAGACGGTTACGCTCTCCATTGTGTCGTGGTCGGTTGAAAGGGGGTGCGGCCTTACCCGCCTGAGTATAGGGGGCAATGCTAGGCTGAGTCTGACCAGCTCGAGGAATGGGTCCGCTATCGACAAGTCGCGCCCGATATTGGCAGACGGATAGTGAGGTCTCTTCCACTTACCTTATTGTGCGTGATGTGGCGGCAATCTGGTTTAGAGTGTACTAGACCCCGGTGATATCATATATTTGAGCTGTATTGATGTGTGGATATAGATGAGGATCTGTATGCTTGAGTTGCATTGCACATCGCATGGCCTTGGGATGGCCGATACCATTCATGTCTTGCATCGCATAGCCTTGGTACGGCTCATGATATTATGGATCCATCTGCATATTCTGCATTACTCTGACATTGCATGATCATATTACTACTTTGCGCACACACTTTCACCACCCTCTAAGCTTTCTATAAGCTTATGCACGACTATTGCGTGCAGGTGACGTTGGTTCGCAGCAGCGCTGAGGCAGGAGCACGTTGCAGATCATTTTGGAGTTTTTATTCTTTACCATTGTATTTCCCTTTATGCTTATTATACTTGTAAAGTTTTTTATCATAGTGAAAATGTAATGGAGTTCTTGGTTGTTGTTTGTGGGTTATGCCATTGGTTATGCTTATTACTAATCAAACTGACATTGAAAATCCTCCTCGTAGCATCCCAGGATCGGAACCTGGCGAATGGGAGCTAGGAGCCGAGAATGGGGTTCTACGGAGGCTGTCGGCACCGGATTCAGCGATCGGAAATTTTGTGAGCCGGATTTCCGAGTTTGGGGTGTGACACGTACGTACTTAAATCTACGATCCACCAATGGGCTTTGTTTTTCATGTTTGGTATACTAATATGAGTAGAATAATTGGTTTAAACAATGATAGAAAAAGATAAAATTAGTTAAGAAGAGAGATGGGGCTAAGGAAAGCCCAAACCAAAGAAAGAAAATGAGGATCCATGAAAGAGGAAAAGATTAGACCTACTCCAGAGTTGAGATGGCATGCTAGATAAGTTCAACTGACACAAAGTGTTTTTCTAGACCGTTTTATATTGTATATTCTGCTTATGCATAAGTCTTTGAAAGAATGATATTTTATAAGTACTTCATTTTAGAATATAATTTTGGAATACATTACATTGAATTTTGGAATTGCTTCTAGAAAAGATTTTAAAAAAAAAAATAAAGGATTTCATATGGATGAAAGTGAGGATTTTGATGGAAACATTTGATGGCATGAGTGTTGGGGATTTTGACCTGCGGAATAACACAAATCTAGATCTAGGATAGCAATTCAATGGCACAAAACACACAAGAGAACACAGAGAACACCCAGATTTAATGTGGAAAACCATTGCGGGAAAAAATCAAGGCACAAAGGGACAGATCTCTACTATGAAAAATAGAAATTACAAAGAAAGAGGACTTACCCGATTCAAACAACCTCGAATCTCACCCTTGCTACACCCTTTAATTTTCCTGAAACCCCTTTAGAAAACTTTCCCATACCCTAGAAAATCCTAGGAACACCTATTTATAGTTTAGGTAACTTCCCTTATGCATCCCGGTTGCGAAAGGACTCAAATCTGCAGTCCACATCGGATTCAGAAACGAATTTGCGTAACCTAGGACTAGTCGAACCGAGGCTACGACTGGTCGTAGGACACCTGCGGCCGGTCGAACCATCCCTTCGACCGGTCAAGTAGCTCGGACACCTAAAAATCCATGTCGCTGGACTTTGACTCGTGCGAGCCACGACCAGTCGAACTATTCCTACGACCAGTCGTGGCTGACCCACGACCAGTCGTAGCTACAGTAAAAAATAGATTAAAGACTTTTTTCTCAACAATCTCCACCAAGTCTTCAATATTCAACCGTGTAGCTCCTTGACCTCTTCTCTTATCTCTGCACACATCATAGCTTCTTATGCACACTCCGTCTTCCTTTTACGCCATCGTCAAGCCCAGAGAAGTTACACAGAACTTAAACTTCTCTGCAGGAATGACCTAGGTGAGCATGTCTGCCAGATCAAAATCTACGTGCTCAACCACCTTTGCTCCTGTCTTCTCAAAAAGAAAAATGTAGTCTTCTTACCATCTCACCATTACCTAATATTGCTTGTCGGGGTACTTGCTCACAACACTGATAGCCTGTGAAATAATTGGTCTAAACCAGACCATAGCATACACTGCCCAGCGCATTCGAATAAGGCTCATGAGATATCATGCATTTCCTCATCTGTTTTGGGACAAATCCAAAGGAAAACTTGAGGAGAGAAACGTAGGGAACGCTCTCTAACTTTACCTGGCCCATCACATCTTGGATCAATACCTACACACAAGGTATTCCTCTTGTGATTAGCAAAGCCTACTCCTCCTTCAGTCTCAATGTCGAGAACCATATTTGTAACCCCCCGATCCTTCATTCTCAATGTTCCAATTGACCAAGTCTTCAGTATATTGATTTCAGACATGTCACAATTGGCGATCAACACGTCATCAACATATAATACTTGACCCACCATGAAGGAATCAAACCACTGCCTAGGCGACAAGCCGAACAATGACCTCTTGTAAAGTCTTTTCTCAGCCCCTTTCACTTTGAACCGCCCTAGTTGCTTCATGTAGATCTGCTCTTCACTTTTCCTTGTAGAAGTGCAGACTCTACATCCTTCCTTCCAGCTCAAGATCACATTAGCCAACCAACGCCAATCACTGATCTAATTAACACCTGCTATACCATCGACGCAAATATCTTTGAGAAGCCGATCCCTTCTCCCTGAGCATAACCCTTCGCTACCAACCTCGCTTTGTATCTATGTTATATCCTCCTCAAGATCCACCTGCATCCAACCACTTTTCGATCCACTGAAAGCTCCACCCGCTCTCATATGTCAGTCTGGTACAACGAATCCATCACATCGCCCATAGTCACTTTTCACTTCTCAGCACCAGGCTCACCTAGAGCCATTTGAATAGAAGATGAATACTCCTGTGATATTAGAGTCGTCTATATACCTCGCCGATATCCCGCAATCATGCTGTGTGTTTTTTCTCACAGGTGGCTGCTCTACCTGCTCTGTATCCCTATCCGCGCGTCTCAACCTTCCTACCCTGCCCGCTCATGTGGTCATGACCAACATACCACACACATGCAGAGGTGGAATCTGCTACATCCACCGTAGCTCCACCTTTTGAAGTGCTCCCGATCAACTTGTACAAGTTACCGAGTCGTTGCGCTTTCATGATTACCCGTGCCCCCTTGGATACTTTAAGAGCACCATCAATACCTATGTACTTACATCCTTTTACCTTAAGCACACCAAGAGAAATCAAATTCTACTTCAAATCAAGAACGTGCCTCACATCTGTCAAGGTACGTTCCACCCCATCAAATATCCTGATGCGTATAGAACCAACAGCCACAACATTACAGGCAAAGTCATTACCCATAAATACATGACCACCATCGCACTCCTTATATCTGGTGAACCAACTCCGATGAGAAGTCATGTGAAAAGATGCCCCTATGTTTAGCATCCACTCACCCTTACGATCATCGTATGACCGTCTGAGCGAAAACACAGATAAAATATCACCATCACATCCACTCGATCCATCTGACGTGGCAACATTGGCCTCCCTGTATGAAGCCTCAGAATCTTCCCTCTTCGATTTAGGATTTTCACAATCCCTCTTTACATGTCCTTCCTTCGCATAATTCCAGCACTTTACCTTTCCTTTTCCCTTGCCCCTGAATTTGGATCTAGAACCAGAAGAACCTGTACCTTGTCCAGAATTTCTACCCACTGTAAACAGTGCACATGTCGCTGTTTAATTGTCTCATAGCCTTTCCTTGAAGGGCTGAGATGACTGTGTCGACACTCAGGATTTTATTCATGCTGCACATAGTGTCCTTGAATGCCTCATAGGATGTCGGGAGAGAATTCAGCAACATACATGCTTGTTCTTCATCTTTCATCACTTTCTCCATATCCAGCAATTTGTAAACCAATTTATTAAAGTTGCTGATGTGAGCCTCCAGATCTCTACCCTCTGCCATCTTGAAGTTATACCACTGCCGCTTCACGTGTAGGCAATTTTTTGAGGATTTCTTCGCATAGACATCCTCTAACTTCATCCACAAACCAGCCGCAGTTTTCTCCCTCATGACGTTATAGAGAACCTAATCCGTGAGACATAAACGGATCGATGATAAAGCTTTCTTATCAAGAGTATTCCAATCAGCATCAGTCATAGTAGACTTCTACTCCTCAAGAGCACCATCCTCGCCTTGCTTGGTTAATAGGCTAATCATCTTAACCTTCCATAACTCAAAATTATTTTTTCCTGAGTACTTCTCAAACTCATACTTGGCACTCGCCATTATTACTAATCCCTCAGATTCAGATCTGTGCCCCAACCTGGCTCTGATACCACTTGTTGGGGATTTTAACCTACAGAATCATACAAATCTAGATCTAGGATAGCAATTCAATGGCACCAAGCACACAAGAGGACACAGAGAACACCCAAATTTAACGTGGAAAATCCTTGTGGGAAAAAACCACGGCACAAACCGACACATCTCCACTATGAAAAACAGAAATTACAAAGAGAGAGGACTTAACCGATTCGGACAACCTCGAATCTAACCCTTGCTATACCCTTTAATTTCCCTGGAACCCCTTTAGAAAACTTTTTCATACCTTAGAAAACCCTAGGAACACCTATTAATAGTTTAGGCAACTTCCCTTTAGCATCCCGGTTGCGAAAGGACTCAAATCCGCAGTCCGCATCGAATTCGGAAACAAATCTGCGTAACCTACGACTAGTTGTAGAACCCCTACGACCGGTCGAGCCATCCCTTCGACTGGTCGAGCAGCTTGGACACCTAAAAACCCATATCGCTAGACTTTGAGTCATGCGAGCCACGACCAGTCGAACTATTCCTACGACCAGTCGTGGCTGACCCACGACCAGTCGTAGCTACAGTAAAAAACAAATTAAAGACTTTTTTCTCAACAATGAGTACGCATTATAAGAAATGCATTGTGAACACCAGACAATTCGAGGACCGAGGAGCCCTTAAACATAGAGGGGACTAAGAAGCCCCATGGTGCAAATCTCCACTGCCTATTGGCACCTTTAGGGCCTCCACTGATTATGTGATCAGGCTAGCAATTTAGGAGTTTGATCAACTCACCAACAAATGATCACTCACTGATCTAGGTTTGATCAACTCACGACCAGTCGTAGCTACAGTAAAAAACAAATTAAAGACTTTTTTCTCAACAATCTGTACGCATTATAAGAAATGCATTGTGAACACCAGACAATTCGAGGACTGAGGAGCCCTTAAACATAGAGGGGACTAAGAAACCCCATGGTGCAAATCTCCACTGCCTATTGGCACCTTTAGGGCCTCCACTGATTATGTGATCAGGCTAGCAATTTAGGAGTTTGATCAACTCACCAACAAAGATCACTCACTGATCTAGGTTGGGCAGTTGCGCACGTTTCAATGGATGTTGAGTATACATATTTTGATCGTGTTAGAGACTTGCTTGTGCAGGCTGGGTGGGTGTTGACATGCCAGTGATTGAAAATTGTCTCTAGTAGTTCAATAAGATAACCATACCTAGGAATGTGAAAATATTGCAGGCATAACTACATATCACACAGTTTGTAACTTGGCATTGAATATATGTTAAACTCCATAAAAAGTTGTTTTACAATGCCCGTATCAAGGGCCTTGACTTTCCTAAAAATTGTTTATGTTTTACAAATGATTTTGTTCTAAAGATTTCTTACATATTAGAACTCGTGTCTGTTCATGTTTTCTAAGCATCACAGCTCACCCTGTTAGAACTTATCATTTTAAGGTACGAAGAAAAAGAAAAAAATTAAAATAAAATAAAATTATCCATCAGGATAAGAAGAGTGAAAGCTAGTCATTGATATTTTTCTTTAAGAATTATTTGATACATGTAACAGAATTATGAAAGTATTTGTGATCGCGCTTAGACTCACTTCATCTAAATTAAATGTTGTGATGAATACCGCGTTTTGATATTAACTGTCTTGATGGACCAGATTGAATAGCATTACTCATACTGTCCAACTGTTTCATTGGTTAACCATTTGGGTATTTTCTTAAAAGATTAAAACTTGTTTTCAAAATTATTCTATATGACTATCATTGACGTTGCTCAATAAGGCCCAAGTGGGAGAATGTAAAAACTCTATCTAGTGGGCCTTACTAATCAACAGTCTGCATTGTTATTCAATTGGATTGGATGATTAAGTAGAACAGTGGGCCCCACTTCAGGTGATGCGCTGCGCCGTCTATCTGCGCAGCTTTGCGTACTAGGGCTGGAATGTTATAGCTGTCTTACGCAGATAGCAATTTGAGTTAAACTAGGATGCTACAATGTGAAGCGTGGGAGAAAGAGAGAATTGTGATGGGTTTCAAACTCCCTCTCCATAGACTCTATATAAGAGAGCTGGGTCCCCGATCCTACACCAGGGTAGAATTCGAGTCTCATCTTTTGAGTTGCAGAAAGAGTGTGAAGGAAAGGAAGATCCTAAGCTCTACAGGAATTCTGGTATTCTGATATTCTTATCTGGCTTCTATGGCGGCGTCTCATCTAGGTATGCTATTTGAACTCCTGATCGCCATGTCACATGCACAGACAGATCCATAGGAAATTAATCTCACAAATTAAACATTCTGGTTAAGTGGATAGAGGATATGTTAACTTGGTTTTTTTTTTTAAAAAAAAAAAAAAAACTTAAGTGGACTCCTGCCACAAGTTGCATTCATCAATGAAACTATTTTGTACAGCCCTTCAGGCATGGCTAGACAAAAAATAGTAGGCCACACCTATCATGTAAAACTGATTACAAAAAAAATCGACATCCCGGCAGCCACTGGACAGGGAGCCTCTCCCTGCACAAGTTCCACCCACAAATGCCAAGTACCACCAGCAAAGGTCAGCATGGATATGTTAACTTGATTATTAATTTTAAAAGGTTAAGCAATTTCGTCAATTATCCTTTATGATTGTTGATAATATTTGATTAGTTAGTAATATTTTGCGTAACCCCTACTACTCGGCGGTAGAGCACACAAGTGCTCAAGTATTAGTAACCGGGGCATGACAGGTTCAATGACTTGACGAAAATGGGATTCTTACCAGCCATTTTTGGTCAATCTAGCAGTAAGTTGGCTCTGGATAGAGTTGAATATCTTTTTAATGTATTTCATCTTCATTTTCTATATTCTTTTGGGTGGATATGACATTAATTTATTTAGAAAGTTTGCTATGATTGTGCGAAATATTATCTACAATATTGTTAGCAAGGCGTCTACAATTCCATACAATAGCTAGACAACATATAAACTACTAATTGTTATATGCTCAGAGAAGAAAACAACTAGATAGACTACTAATATCCAAACCTTTAAACATAAGTTTCTCTTTATTCCATACGATATTATATTACATAACGTGTAGACTACCCGCTGCACGCGGAGAGAAACAACTGATGAAGTAGACAACTAACATGCAAGCTTTGAAACACCTTTCTCTTTATTTCATAAAATACTTAGACAACGTGCAGACTAGCCGTTCCACGCGATGAGAAACTAGTAGGTGTCTCTTTATTCCATACGGGCAGTAGATCACCCGCTACACTTTCTTTCGTTTCTCTCCCAGGGAAGGCGCACCAGCATGCTTGTCACTGCAGAAGAGGCACGATTTTTGCCTGATCCCTTCCTTGTACAAGTAAGCCCTAGCAAGTGTGACCAGCTCCCTATTGGTAATTATCGGCCCTCGGTGCTCCTTCAACACCTTATCGACGGCATTGGTGAAAGTGCCATACGAATTGTCCACTTCAAACGAATTCGCAATCCGCTTGCGGCCGCTGAGTAGCATACCCTTGTCGTCGTCGTCGGGACATGGTATGAATCCGGATTGGGAGTTAGCTAAATTGAAGTTGGCAGTCACCTGAGTCCCGAAAACCTCCAATAAGTGAGCGAAAATATCGGAAGACTGGATGTCGGAGATATCGAAAGATTGACTGTATTTGAAGTTTTTGGGGCGGGGGCGGGGGTTCTTTTCCGGGGGTTCCGGTCCAGATGGATCACGTATCTTCTGCTCTTTCTCACCGAAGATGAGGCCGCCGCTATGGGATGAGTCAACGAGGAAAGTGAAGGTTGCATCCTTCGGCAAGCGGTCGACTAGATGTCAGAATTCAACGTCTGGAAGGGGATAAGTAGCTCATGTAGGTTAAAGTATTTCTATTTCTAAATGCAATGAAAGAATCCGATATCAAGTTAGATCATCTAAGTTAGACACGTGGGGGCAAAAATCATCACAGAGAATAATTAGGGAGAGGGTGATAGCCATGTGTTGGGGATTTTGACCTGTGGAATCACATAGATCTAGATCTACTATAGCAATTCAATGGCACCAAGCACACACAAGAGAACTCAGATTTAACGTGAAAAATCCTTGTGGAAAAAAATCACGGCACAAAGCGACAGATCCCCACTATAAAAACAGAAATTACAAAGAGAGAGGACTTACTCGATTCGAACAACCTCAAATCTCACCCTTGCTACACCCTTTAATTTCTCTAGAACCCCTTTAGAGCCTTAGAATTATTTTTCATACCCTAGAAAAATCCTAGGAACACCTATTTATAGTTTAGGCAACTTCTCTTCCGCATCCTAGTTGCGAAAGGATACAGATTTTCGTAATCCACAAAATCGAGGAACAAATCTGCGTAACCTATGACTAGTCGAGCTACGACTGGTCGAACAATCCCTACGACTGGTCGAACAATCCCTACGACTGGTCGAATGGTCCGAACATGAAAAAACTGAGCTCGCTGAACTTCGAGTCGTGCAAGCCACGACCAGTCGAGTAGCTCCCACGACCGGTCGAGCAGTCCCTAAGACCGGTCGAAGGCGGTGAAGACTTTTCTCTCAACACCATGTCATTGGCTTGCATGGGGAGTGGATTAGGTGAGATGTTGGATCCACTACCCCTGACTGTGGGGCCCACTTTGATGTATGTGACTACATCCACGCCGTCTACCCGTATTGAAGGCTCATTTTTTAGCATGATGCAAAAAAATAAATAAATAAATAAATAATAAAAAAAGTAGATGCAATCTCAGGTGGACAGTAATACTCGAAACAGTGGTAATCTACCATTAAAAACTCCTAGTGGGCTACAATTATTTTGGATTCAATCACTACTGTTCCCTATGGTATAGTTCAAATAAGTTTTGGGTCTGCTTCATTTTTGGAATCATGCCTAAAATGAGATTTCAATTCAGATGGATGGTGTGGATTTAAGGCATATACATCACAGTTGGCCCCACAGTCAGGGATCCACCCACCTCGGTGGATCCTGGGTCTCACCTAATCCGCTCGTGTGTATATTCCATCCAACCCGTTCATCTGCTGGGTGTGGTGTGGCCCATCTTAGTTTGGGATAGGGGTGCATTTTGAGATGCACGGTGAACATAAGAAGACACAATCACACGCATAACATGGTGGGCTCCACAGAGCTCGTGTGTGCGCCACAACAGGAGTTGCAGGGGATTCGGGTTGTGTAGGATATATATATATATATATATATATATATATATATATATATATATATATATATATATATGGGCCGTTAGTATTTCATCCAGACCGTTTATCCAATGGTCCAATAACTGATAATTGTAGTCCCAAAAATCTCGAATATATGAAAGTCTTGACCCATTCATCAATGACTAAAGAGCAGAAATATAGCAACGGTCCACATTCAAATGAAGAATTCACCACTGATTCAACGACCGTGCTCTTAAAATTAGAGAGATTTTGGGGTAACTATATCGACAGTGGGCCCATTGTCTCAATGATCTAGAACTCTAAAACATGAAATCAGAGAGAGAGAGAGGGAGGGAGAGAGAGAGATCATTTATACACCATCATTCCATGTATACCCGACACCCACCGTATATTCCCGAATGGATATCAATGAAGTGCACTGCCTCTCATGGACAATAACACTATTTCAGTGGTCTAGTAATGGATGGTGGAAGGCCGACTATACACCAAGTCTAGGAACATTTCTCACCCTTGATCTTATCTAAATCGCAAGAGACTATCGCTGGACTGCTAGCATTAACCATGTCCCCCCTCCCACTGAAGAAGAAGAACAAAGTGTCTCCCGGCTTAGCTTCATAGATCATCTGTACAAGTGCCATCCTGATGTTTATCACCGTTGGCTTTGGCTTCTCCGGCGAGTTTGATGCGTCAGTCATGATCTTAATTTTCTGGAAGCCGAAGCGGGTAATGAGCTGAGTATGCATGATTTTTCACGTTGTCATTGTTAGATATTATACAGATTAATATAATTTCTTTATAATGTAGAAACGGAAAATACAAATGCTATAAATTATGGACAGGCTGAAGCACCATTATTTTCCCTTACTCAAGTTAATTGAGTATGCTGATAGGTTACAGGCAAACTGCTTCTAGAAAATTACGAGCCTGGTGTGGGTCTGCATTCAGCAAATACGAAGGCCCACCTATTGGAACTCTATTACACTCAGTCTAACAGAAAGTACAATGAAAAGAAAAATCTCAAAAAGAAAAGGAAAGAAGAAGATGTCTATGAGACCACTGCACTGGTCTATTTTTCTTGTTCTTCAGCTATTGGTTCAATTGAACCATCGTTCTAGACCACACCACTGGTATGTTCTTCAAGCTAAGGTTCAAGCCTTGCTATGTTGCTGAAATCATTGGAATATAGCAGTGGAGTGGGGCTGGCTGTCTCGGTTCGTATGGGTTTGCTGGAGTGGATTGAGATAGTTTGGAAACTCATCTAGACCCTCTATTTATAGGCTATGGTGGCTATGGGGTTATGGTCGAGAGACTTAAATTCCATTAAGTCATTTCTGACTGTTGGAAAACTAGCCATTTTATGGCCATTTTCTGACTGTTGTGCATGGGTCATTGATCTGCTGCATGCTGACTGTTGTGAGACAGCAGCTAACCATTTTCTAACTGTTGGGCTAGCCATGCAGCAGTTACAGCTGGACCCTACACTAATGGCTCAGCTGTTACAGTTTCTGCTGCAACAGCTCTTTTCAATCCATCTATATATACTAAGAGATCTCTCTCTCAGTCCTCGAGTCTCTCTGTCAACCAGCCACCCGCCATAGCCACTTCTTTTTTTTCTTTTTTTTTTGCTTTCACAGTTGAGGATTTTTTTTTCAAAGATCTGTATCCATTTCATTGATAGAGACGGTCTGTACATTCGGGCACCCCAAGGTAAAAAACAGGTGCCTATCCTGAGAAACTAACTGCACACAGGAAGCAAAACCTTTACAAAGACTTAATCAAACCAAGACCAACCTTATCGAGAAAAATAGAACCTCTGACCTGATGGGGAAGATCAACATACGTATCGAAATAAGAAAAGGATTGGGAACTGCTCCCATGCCGGGCCATGAGATCAGGCGGAGAGTTTCCTTCCCTCAGGACATACACGAACATAACACGACCCCACGTTCGGAGCAGGTTAATCTTAAGGATCCAAGCTTTCCATTTTCAACCTAGCTTAACCACACCATTGAGCATATTGTTCTAGAGTCAGATTCGATGATGATATGAGACATGCCCCTTTGGCGAGCATGGAATAGGCCATCGTGAACCGCACGTAACTCTGCCACCGTGTTCGTTCCAACACCATAGCCTATCGAAAAAGTAAAAATGAGATCGCCCATTTCATCTCGACTAATTCCGCCCCCACTAGATCTGCCCAGATTTCCACGAATGGAACCATCCACATTTACCTTAATCCAACCATGCGGAGGCCTCTCCCACTTCACTACGAAGGCTCGTCCTCCAAAATTAATACCAGAATGCGCCCGGGAGAACTGCTGACGGTACTGTCTACCCACGGCAGCTTTACAGGCTCCCGCCGTTGAGCCAAAAATACGAGTCATCCACCACCTGATTTTACCAGAAACTGACTCTGCGGACACCACTGCCGAATCAAAAGTCACTGCATTTCGAGCTTTCCAAATCTCTCAAAGGATGATGCAAGGCGTAAGCATCTGGATTAGACTTCTCCTTAGCTTCGACAAGACCACTGCCACCACTATTGAAGCTGAGATTCAATCGACATAGCCTCCATGACAGCAATATGAAAATCCCTAGCGATCTCATACCACACTCACTGTGCTAACTTGCTTGACACGAATAAATGAAGAGCCGATTCCTGTGCATGAATAGGGGGAACTTAAGAACCTTGCAAGGCGCAGCAGACGCATCTGGAAGCAAGCTGAACGCCTCGAGACTGCACTGCACATTTAACCGGGACCGGTTTTTGTAAGACTTTCCAAACAAGCAATGACATTTTGGGCGGGAGTTTAGCATGCCACACCCACTGAGACCAACTCTGACTCGGATGCTCGATTCTACTCAATGCCCAAGCAGATCTAACAAAAAAAATCCTCATCTAGGGTGAAAGGTCAAATTAGCGTGTCCGAATCCCCTCCAATGCAGAAACTGGCATGAAAAATCTGATCGATCATACCTTGAGGGAGGAGGAGCCACGCAGAAGAATGGGGGAGGGGACCCACCAGGCCAAGCACATTACACACCTCCAGGTCCAGCAGTCCGACAGGAACCTCAGGTTGAACGAGCAGCGAAAGCGGCCCTAAACCTGTCCAATTCATCTGCCAAAAATTACACTTACCATCACCGAGTTGCCATAGCACTCGGGAATCGACGATCGGGATGAGGTCCAAAATTCGCTTCCATAAAGGAGAGGACAGGCGTGTAGGCCGATCTGACAAGGTGAGACTTAAATCCAGATGGTACTTGGCTGCCATGAAGCGCTTCCAGACATTAATTTCCTTCCCAAACTTGATTGTCCACGCCATCTTAAGCCGAAAGGCTGTCATGATGTCCGTAAGCCTTTTAATCTCGATTCCACCCTCTTCCTTAGGCGAAGCCAGCACTTTCCAAGTCTTCCAATGACATTTTTCTTTCCCTTCGGTCCATCCCTAGAAAAACTTTTCCATCTGCTTCTTAATTGAGGTCAACACCTTCATAGGAATGTGAACCACCGCCATTATGTGCACCGAAATACTTGTTAGCACATTCTTAACCAAAACTGCTCTCCCGGACCGTGATAAGATTCGGGCCTTCCACCCATTAATACGCCCCACAAGTCTATCAACCAGTGGATGGAAATGAGAAGAGTTTAGCCTTCCTTGCACCAAAGGGACACCCAAGTACGAGAACGTGGACGACGCTTTCTCAATCCCAAGGATTTCCTCTATGACCCTGATTCGGTGACTTGAGAGCTTAGTGGAATAGAAAAAAGAACATTTTCACAAATTTATACTCTAACGCGAGGAGGCTTGAAAGGAATCCAAGAAGTTCTTCAAAGCCTTGAGCGACCGCTTGCCCCCATTTGTGAAGATGAGGGTGTCATCCGCGTATAGAAAATGCGAGACAACGGGACACCCTCTACGAAGCGTAAAAGGATGACAAACCTGCTGGTTGATCATGCATTTCAGACCCCTGCTCATGACCTCAGCTGAAAGAATGAACAGACTTGGCGAAATTGGATCTCCCTGCCGTAATCCCCTCGACGATTGAAAAAGCCTACCATCTCCCTATTTATCAGAACTGAAAACCAACTATTCGCCCAACATTTTTCACTGAGCTTTATCCAGGCTTTGCAAAAACCAAACCGTTCAAGCACCAGAATCAAGAAGTCCCAATTTACTCTGTCATAAGCCTTGTCCAAATCAAGCTTTAACACTATATTCCCACCGCGGACTGGCTTGTTCAAATCGCTGAAGAGTTCCTGTGTCAAGGCTATATTTTCTGTTATAGCTTGACCTTGAACAAAAGCCCCTTACTCGGGTGAAACCAATGCCGAAAGAAATGTGCTAAGCCTAGCCACAACAATCTTAGAGAAAACTTTGTAGAAACAATTACATAAACTGATCGGATGGAAGTCTGAAAAATGCCTAAGAGATGCTGATTTCGGAATAAGACAAATGAGCGAAGACGTTACTGACCTCGGAAGATTACCACCTTTGAAGATAAAAGAGATGGCATTATGTATATCCTAGCCAATCACATTCTAGCACGAGATGAAAAAACTGGCAGAAAACCCATCAGAACCTGCGGCACTGTGAATTGGCTTGGACTGGACCGCTGTATGCACTTCCAACATGGAGGGGGGAACTAGTAAGCTCTCATTCTGAGTCGGGGTGACGATATTAGAAATGCATTGGAGCAGATTATAATTCATCTGACAATCAACTGCACTAAAAATTTGTTGGAAATGAGCCGCCACTACGGCCTTCAACTCCTCCTGGTCCTCCACTATGTGGTCGGTAGCCAATTCCACCTGACGGATAACCGCCCTATGTTGTCTCTCCATTGTAGTGGCATGGAAAAACTTTGTATTTTTATCACCCTCCGTCAGCCAATCCACCCGCGATTTCTGCTTCCAAAAAATCTCCTCCATCAGTTCCAAAGAAGCTAACCTGTAAGAAGTTGAACTAAGTTGTTGCTAAATTCTGCTGGACTGCTCCACCGAACCTGAGACTTGAAGCAACTTGTTCTCCAGATCACGCATGTCCCTTTCTGCCATCTTTATCTGCTCAAAGATGTTACCAAACACCTCCTTGTTCCAAAGTTTAAGGTCAAGTTTCACTTGCTTAAGCTTCGCCAGCACGTTATAGACAGGATGAGCAAACTCCACCTTCTCCCTGGCTGATTTAACCACCTGCAAAAAGGACTGATGTTGAATCCACATCCTTTGAAAACGAAAAGGTTTTGGCCCCCCATTCTGCCGCAATGGAAAACTGAGAAGGGGCGTGTGGTCAGATTGAGTACAGGCCAAATGGGAGACCAGAAACTGCGGGAAAACCATAGACTAATGAACATTGATAAGAGCGCGGTCGAGCCTAGCCCAAACACAGGAGGAACCTGCCTGATTGTTGCTCTAAGTAAACCTACTTCCAGAAAACCTCGCATCTGGAAGACCCACAGCATGGATGGCATCTGTAAATTCAGTAGAGGATGTCCTATCCGTATCCCTCCTACTTCTCCTTTCAGAATCATTAACAATTGCATTGAAGTCACCGCAAACGACCCACGAACCTTGCATCAAAGAGGAGAGAGCGGCCAAGTCTGACCAAAGCACTCTCCTTAATATCCTGGCACACCTGGCGTAGATGAAAGTAATATGCAGGGGGGAAGAACAATTCTGCATATCTGCCAAAATGGAAAGACATTGGTCAGACTTGAACAGAACTGAGCAAGAAACAACCGACTTGAAGAAAACTCAAATCTTTCCACCCTCCGAACCATTCGAGAAGGAGGAGTGAAAACCCAAAGCTAGACCCGTTCTAATCCACTTCTCATCACCCAACAAAGGCTCAAGAAGAGCCACTATACAAGGATCATTTTTCCTGATAAGCCTCTTAGCAGTTTGAAGTGTCCATTGGTTGCCAATACCTCAGACATTCCATACAAGGATCCTATCCATCCATCACACAACCGGTATTCACGGCCCTCCTCTTTAATCGCCAAAGTCTTGACTTCCAATTTCCTTTCTCATAGAGAATTTTGTGCCTTCTGAACTTCCTTATTAATCCTTCCTTATCAGACAACTATGGGTCCTTTTAAGACTGATTATAGCCACTTAGTCGAGTCTCGCTCCAGTTCGCGGAGGGAGTGACCCTCTGCAACATGAAGTGTACATGTGAAGTGCAAAGTGCGCCACTAGTGCCTCTGCAGCCTCACATGCTCACGCCCTTGCACCGAGCCTATGACCGAGTCCGAGTCCAACTCCGAGCCCGTGCCTGAGCCTGAGCCCGAGCCCGAGCCCGAGTGCCCGCGCGAGAGTGTTCCAGTGCTATGCACTGGAACACGAGGTCCTATGGTCCACGAAATAGGATACTCCACACTTTTCATTTAAACCACTTTTTCCTCTCTTCCCTTTCCCATGTGAGACTATTCTAAAAAACCTCCAAAAGGTGTTTTCAAACACTTTATATTATATTATATTATATTTTATATATATATATATATATATATATATATATATATATATATATATATTATTTTAAAATACATTTTATCAATCAATATTTTGCAACAATCCCCTACTTAATTTTTAAAAATATATTTTCTCGGTTAAACATTTTTATTAGAATTATCAGCTTATATGCATAAAGAAAGATATCTTTCGATTTTAATCTTTCCTTAGTGTAAGTATCTTAAAACTCTATCGAAATGACTGGTAGTCGCAACTTTAAACCAGTTATTCCTAGATAATAAAGTTAAAAAAATCACACACATATTTGTTATATGTTTGATAGAGTTCCCACAATCTTGCTCAGCACAATTAATGGTCATGCGCTTATCCTAATTCGTGAATGATTCCGAGAGAAAACTCCTAAGTCTCATGAGAGATGGCACCATCTCTACGTTCATATAAGTGAAATCCTTCCAATGTCTCCGTTACTATAATACACTTGTCCTATAGACTGGATTTCATTAAGAGTTCTAAGACTTAACTCTCTTTCGTAACGGTCAGCACTTATCTATTATGGATGAGATTTTATAATTTAGTGCTGAAAACTTTCTACATATCAATGACTTGTTCTTACCCATTAAATTCAAAATTAGAGATTTTCAGACTTTAGGTTGGGTTACCATCACTAGTGAAACTTTAGTTGAAGAGTTTCAACCCTATCCCTCTAGATGTAGCCTTTACTAGCTCTCTCGGTAGAGGTTTAGTAAAAGAATCTGCCAGGTTATTACCTAATTTCATATAGAAAATAGCAATGATTCCATCTTGAATCAATTATTTGACATAATCCTGTCGAAGACTGATATGTCTAGATTTATCATTATAAGTGTCATTGTAGACTCTAGCTAATGTGGCTTCACTATCACAATGTAGTGACACAGCCGATATAAGCTTTACACAGAAAGGAATTTCTAATAAAAGATCCCTTAGCCACTCAGTCTCTTTGGCTGTTGCACCTAGGGCTATGAATTTAGACTTCATAGTCGAGTGTGTTATGTAAGTCTATTTCTTGGATCCCCAAGATACAGTTGTACCTCCTAGGGTGAATACCTACCCTGTAGTAGACTTGTTGTCCCCTACACTCGATATCCAGCTCGCATCGGTATATCCTTCTAATACCACAGGAAACTCTAAATAATATAGTCTTAAGTCTTTGGTTGCTTTTAAGTAACCAAGGATTCTACTCATTCCATTCCAGTGTTCAGTACTAGGGTTACTAGTAAACCTACTAAGTTTACTCATAGCATATGCGATATCAGGTCCAGTGCATTGCGTAGTATACATAAGACTTCATATAGTACTCGCATGTTCTAATTGTGCAAGTATTCTTCTAGTATTTTCTTTTAGATTGATACTTGGATCAAATAAGATTTTTTCTTCCTTTATATTTAGATGGTTTAACTTGTTTAGTATCTTCTCAATATAATGAGATTGACACAAAGCATAACCTCCACAATTTTTTTTGACTTTGATACCTAGGATGGTATCAACTTGTCCAAGATCTTTCATTTTAAATACAGAAGAAAGAAACCTCTTTATTTCAGTCACACCTTTCATTTTATTACTTATTATTAACATGTCATCAATATACAGACAAATAATAATAATATAACTACTATCTATTTTAAAATATATGTATTTGTCAGCTACATTATATATGAAACCATGAGATAGTATTTTGGAATCAAACTTCTCATGTCACTGTTTTGATGCTTTTTTTAATCCATACAAAGATTTGACTAATCTACATACTTTATTTTCATTTTCTGGTAGAACGAAACCTTCAGGTTGTTCCATGTATACCTCCTCATTGAGGTCACAATTTAGGAATGCGGTCTTTACATCTATTTGGTGGATGTAAAGATGATGTATGGAAGCTAACACAAATAATATCCTAATAGATGTTATCCTAGCTACAGGTGAATATATGTCAAAGTAATTTATCCCTTCTTTTTGTCTAAAATCCTTAGCTTCTAGTCGAGCTTTAAACGTTTGGATAGTCCCATCAGTGTGATATTTCTTCCTAAATACCCACTTACAACCTATGGGTCTAAAACTTGGAGGTAAGTTTACTAGTTCTCATGTTTGATTTGACATTGTGGATTCCATTTCATCATTTATAGCTTCTTTCTAGAAAGCTGAGTCTATAGAGGATACAGTCTCTTTATATGTTTTAGGATCATCTTCTATAGTTATTACTATAGGTATTTGTCTTATAAAATTTTTTCTATTTGCTTCTACCAGATGAAAAATGACGCGTTATGAGTCTATATAGTCATCTCCTAGACTCTTCGCTATTCTTGTTCTTTAACTCTTACGAGGTTCAATAGGAGCTTCCACTATCTGTGAAGTTGTGTTATATATCTAGTTTTCTATTAGGAGTTTGGATTTCATTATCCTTTGACTCCAAGGATAGTGAGTTTTCAAAGAATTCAACATCTTTTAATTTTATTATTATATTAGACTCCATGTCTAGAAGTTTATAAACTTTACTATTTTATGCATACTCTAAGAATGCGCACTTAATAGCTCTTGGTCCTAACTTAGTTCTTTTTGGATCAGGGGTTCTGGAGTATACAAGACACCCCCACACTTTAAAATATCCTAAGTTAGGTTTTCTACCTCTGCATGTTTCATATAGAGATATTTTAAATTTTTTAGATGAAATTCTGTTTATTATGTGGCATGCTACAAGCAGTGCCTCACCCCATAGATTTAGTGGCAACTTTGGTCTTATCAGCATTGAGTTGACCATCTCTACTAATGTTTTATTCTTTCTTTCAACTATTTCATTTTTTTGAGGTGTGTATGGCATTGTATGTCGATGTATCAGTCCATGTTCTTAACAGAAGTTATCGAATTCATTGGAGAAGTATTCTCCTCCTCTATTGCTACGGAGAATTTTTATCTTCATATTTAGTTGATTCTTTAGTACTTCTGCTTTATATATTTTAAACATGTTCAATGCTTCATCTTTGCTCTTTAACAAATAAACATACACATATCTAGAGCAATCATTTATAAAGGTCATGAAATATTATTTACCTCCACGAGTAAGAATATCATTTAACTCACAGATATCACTGTGTATAAGATCCAATACTTGAGACGATCTATCAACATTTTTTTTTTTCAAAAAACGCCTTCTATATCATTAATCAATCCACCCCTGTACATTCGGGCACCCCTTAACCAAAAAGAGGGCCTATCGTAAAACAAAAAAAAAAACTGCACAAAGAAAGCATAGACACTTGGAAAAGGTTTCTTCGTCATTTTGGATCGTATGCATACTTCACATTTATCTGTTTCATTATCTGTGTATGATATTAAACCATTCTTAGTTATGAACTTCAAGGTACTATACCCTATATGGGCTAGTCTATCATGTCATAGTCTAGCGGATTCAACCATATACGCAGAAGTGCTACTTTCATTTAGAGAAAACTTAACCATCTTGTTACAAGCATATCCCTTTCCGACAAAATTCTCATTCCTGGATAGAATCAGTTTACCTGACTCGTACACCACCCTTATGCCTAGTTTACCCAGAAGATCCCCAGAAACTAAGTTTCACCTCATGTCTGAGACGTACAGTACATTAGTCAAAATCACTTTCTTTCCAGAGGTGAATATCAGTTCGACAGTTCCTTTGCCAACGACCTTCAATCGGACTTCATTACCCATTTGGACTTGTTGACCGTCGGTCAATTCCTCATAGGTTTTGAAGGTAGATTTGTCATAGCACACATGTACTGTAGCGGCAATATCATACCACCAACCTGGAACTTTACCTTGGATGATATTCACCTTAGTTATCATAGCCACAATATTTCTTTCTTCTACTGCACTTACCTCTTTTTAGATTTGCGATATCGGCATACTCGAGCTAAGTGCCTAGTTTTTCCACAAACATAGCATGTTCCTTTGAACTTTTCGTTCTTCTTTTGGGTATTTTTCTTGAATTTCACTTTATTCGGTTTCAGGGAATCGTCCTTCTCGGGATTCTTGTTACTAGTATTTTCTATTGCATGTACCTTAGATGAGGCATTCTTGTTATCACTCTTTTTATCACAGTTACGGGATTCTTCCTCAATCCTGAGGTGTTTCTGGATTTGTTCCAGTGTGTAGTCCTCGATTTTATACAACAACTTCTTTCTATAGTCTTTTCACATCGGTGGCAATTTAGCGATTATAGCCCCGACTTGGAATGATTCAGGAAGATCAATCTTTATCACCTTGCTTTTATTTACTATTAGCTGCAGTTCTTGGATTTGGGGCAACAATGATTTATTATCTACCATGCTGAAGTCAAAATACTTGGCGATGAGAAATTTATTAGTCCCTTCTTCTTCAGCCTTGTATTTGAACTTCAATGCGATGTAGATCTCCTTTGCTGATGTCGTTTTTTCATACAAATCGTACAGGCGGTCGGAGAGTGCGTTCAGAATGTGTCCTCGACACAAGAGTTCGTCTTTGGCTCGTTTGGTGCGAGCAGCCACCTGTTCAGGTGTGTTGTTGTCGGATGCTTTAGGTAGCGCTTGCAGATTTGGATCTAGTATGTAGTAGATCTTCAGTGTCGTCAAAAGAAATTTCAACTTATCTTGTCATCTTGTAAAATTGGTTCCATCGAACCGATCAAGACGTATCAACTCCCAATTCATCAACTTGATGGACGAAACACTGTTGGCATCCATCTCAAATAACCCTTTAAGATTGTTAGAAATTATACAAATTAATATAATTTCTGTATAATGTGGAAACCAAAAATACAAATGCTATAAATTATGGACAGGCTAAAGCACATCTGAAACGCTGTCCTTAAAGTGTTATTTGCCCCTACTCAAGTTAATTGAGTATGCTGATAAATTACAGGCAAACCGCTTCTAGGATACGATGAGCCTGGTGTGGGTCTGCATTCAGGAACACGAAGGCCCACCTATTTGAACTCTATTACACTCAGTCTGATAGAAAGTACAATGAAAAGAAAATTCTTAAAAAGAAAAGGAAAGAAGAAGATGTATATGAGACCACTGCACTAGTCTATTTTTCTTGTTCTTCAGCTATTGGTTCAATTAAACCATCATTCTAGACCACACCGCTGGTCTGCTCTTCAAGCTAAGGTTCAAGCCTTGCTATGTTGCTGGAATCACTGGAGTATAGGAGTAGAGTGGGACTGGCTGTCTCAGTTCGTATGGGTTTGCTGAAGTGGATTGAGATGATTTGGAAACCCATACAGACCCTCTATTTATAGGCTATGGTGGCTAGGGTGTTATGGTCAAGAGACTTAAATTCCGTTAAGCCATTTCTGGCTGTTAGAAAACTAGTTGTTTTATAGCCGTTTTCTGACTGTTGTGCATGAGCCATTAATCTGTTGCATGTTGACTATTGTGAGACAGCAGCTAGCCGTTTTCTAGCTGTTGGGCTAGCCATGTAGCAGTTACAGCTGGACCTGAAAGGGCCTAGCTATATGCCCTAGAGGGGGGGTGAATAGGGAAATGCCAAATAAAATATATAACAGCGGAATAATAAAAGAAATAAAGCACAATGTTGAATTAAAAATTAATCTCAATAAACTAGATTAAAGAGAATGATACTCTATCAGTTCTAAGGACAACCTTACACCACAAACCAAGGTTTAAGGTACGACAACCTTATTTTTAGAACGTCCTTTGTATCACAAACCAATGAGGAATAAAAAGTAAAGAAACCAAAATAACTTGTAGAAATAAATCCTAAGTTATTACAACATTCCCCACACTTGCTTGAAATAAAATGATTACAACATTCATCCATAAATACAATCCACAAAACTGAAAGAATAAAGCACATCCACAACACAACGATATATAGTGGTTCGCCTGTGTGTACACCAACTGTTATCCAACAGCCACACAGAATGCTACTCCACTCATAATATCCTCACACAGGGGATATTAGCATGCACTATTAAAATAGGTTTCACCGGTTCACCTAAAACTTCATAATTGTGTCTTTTTCTCTCGGGCTTATACAATCCAAAAACCCACACAATTTGAGTTTTCTGGCTCTCCTCAGATAACTAAAATAATGAGATTTTTCTGAAAAATCTCAACCAAAACCAAAGAAAGTAAATTACACAAATGTAAAATACCTGAATCTCCTTTTGAAGTAGCTCGGTAGAACCAGTTGGAGTAGAAGTTCGATTCAACGTTCGAAGTCCAATACTCACTTTAAGAATGGTTCTAAGTCTAATTGATTTTAAATCAAAAGGGCTAGTTTTATTTGATTTTGAATCTAAGAAGAAGGAATATCAGAAATTTCCCTTTTCCAATAAAATTGGAATGTAGATCAAAATCAAATAATAAACAAGCTAGCAAAAGGAATATTAAATAAGCACAAAGTAGCTTAAAAACAAACACGAACTTATCTCAGAGTATAGCCTAAAGATTGCTTGAATTGAGTTGAATTGAATTAAAAAACTCTGAAGTTCGTGCTCTATTTATAGCCTAAAAAATCCCATCTACGACTGGTCTTAGGATCCTAGGACTGGTTGTAGCTTCAAAGATTTTTAAAGATTTCCGTGGGATAAGGATTAGCTGTTCCACAACTGGTCCTGAGTAGCCTACGATCGGTCTTGGGTCACTTACGACTGGTCGTGGGCCACCTACAACCGGTCGTAAGACCCCCAGTTTAGTTGCTAGAGTTTGAATCGTAGGGCTAAGACTGGTCGAAGGACGAGTCGTACAGCTCACAGGACTAGTCGTAGGATGTCCAGGACTGGTCATAGGACAACCAGAAAAATTCAAAAATCTTCAACAACCTAGGACTGGTCCTGAAAAACTTAAGACTGGTCGTAGCAGAGCTAGGACTGCTCTTGAAGTCCCTAGGACTGGTCTTAGAACAGCCCGAACAAGCATATTAAAATATATGAATTATGTATCCAAAATGACCTACAGTAAAGTCCATCCTAAGGTCAATCTAAGGTCAAACAAACCTTAAAAGTGAGATGGACATTGATAGTCTGTACACTCAGATGACCCTTAAGAGAAGCTTGAGAATTTACAAATCTTGTAGTAGGCCTTCTCGAGCTTGATCCTTTCTTGAGTTGACAAAGTCTTCTTCTATACTTGTACTTGATTGAATCTTGAACATGCATACTTGGAGACTTCTATTCTTGAATTCTTCATCCATGACTTGAAACTTTCTTCATTTAAGTTCTTGTATTGAAATACGATGTCTTGAAGCAATGAATAGTCTCAAACATGAAACACAAGATGTACAAGACAAATATATATATATATATATATATATATATATTTGTCTTGTACATCTTGTGTTTCATGTTTGAGTATATATATATATATATATATATATATATATATATATATATATATATATATATATATATATATATATATAGGTTTTGTCACCACAAAATTTGACAACCAAAGGGATATTAAATCATAGCACTTACAGGATCCTGCACTAATAGCTTAGCTGTTACAGTTTCTGCTGCAACAGCTCTTTTCAGTCCATCTATATATACTGAGAGATCTCCCTCTCAGTCCTCTAGTCTCTTTGTCAACCAGCCACCCGCCATACCCACTTAGTCACACCGCGACTCGCACACGTCTCGCTCCGGTTCGCGAAGGGAGCGACCCTCTGCGACACGATGTGCACGCCCTAGCACCGAGCCCACTACCTCGCAAGCCCACGCCCTTGCACCGAGCCCGTGACCGAGTCCGAGTCCGAGCCCGAGCCCGTGCTCGAGCACGAGCGTGCAGGTGTTCCAGTGCATAGCACTGGAAAGTCCCATAGTCCACAGACTAGGTAACTAAATATTAAGATACTCTACACTTTTCATTTAAACCACTTTTTCCTCTTTTCCCTTTCCCATGTGGGGCTATTCTAAAAAAACCCCAAAAGGTGTTTTCAAACACTTTATATATTATATATTATTATTTTTATTATTTTAAAATATATTTTATAAATCAATATTTTTCAACAGTCATGACACCCATACAGCTCATGTGGGGTGTTGGGGTAGTTGCACCCCACCAAGAGAGCCAATTTCATCATTTTTCTAACTTTGATAAGAATGTTTTGATCTTTCTTTGGGTGTTCATCTCTCTAACAATTGCAGCTTATATAGACCATTCTCGTTTGGTAAATTACTTAAATGCCCTCCCCTGTCATCTACTCCATTGACGTAGACACTTCATTGGAATGGCGTTCAAAGGGTTTTTATAGGAGCGAATTAGGTGACATAAACACTTCATTGGAAGTGTGCTAAAAGGGTTTTTTTTATGGGAGCGGAGATTAGGTGAGGTTCCGGTTAAAGAGTGTGCACCCTTAGACCGTAGTTACGAACTATGACTCGTGCGCAACGTGTACTTAAACCAAGTATAGTCCACTACTTAAACCAAGTATTCATGTTGTTTTCCCATAAGCTCACAATCAAACCAAGTATTCATGTTGTTTCCCCGTAGGCTCACAATTAATGTACTTTAAGTCCATATGCTCATTCACTCATCAAGATATTGCACATTCAATCATCCTACTTTAAGTCCATATGCTCATTCACTCATCAAGACATTGCACATTCAATCATCCTAACCATTCACACACGTTGACCAATCAAAAAAAAATTGAAAATCATTCAACCTATATGTTTCATATCTTTTAGAGGTGAAAATCAAAAAGAGGATGCCGAGGGATACTCACTCCATAAGGTGGTAGAATATAACACGAAGGCATATTTGTTGCTCTCGAGATTCGAACACATTCCACTCTAATACCACGTCAAACAACTAATTTCTCTGGAAGCTCAAGCCATCAAAAGGATTGTGTATCAATGTATGTCAAAGGACTTTAACAATAAATTCAAGCCTAATATGCTAGTGATTCAACGCATTCAATGTGTCTTCTTCAAGATAGGGTCACTACTCGATAAGGTTGGGTTGGGTTCGGTTAAGATAGTCTGAGCTAGTTTTTTGGATCTTTGTGTGCAGTTTTTTTATTCCTTTTCCATGATTGGCTCTCCTATTTTATGTCATGGGGTGCCCGAATGTAAAGGTGATGATTTAGTGAAATGAACAATCATTTTGTGAAAGAAAATAAAATTGGGGGGGGGGGGGGGGGGGGGGGGGGGTCACTGCTCGTATGGATCATCACTGGTTTAACCTCATGTCCCAGAGCAACTATTTCATCTTTTATAAAATCTGTAGAGTTTTTCATCAATATAACGTCAGCTGGTCAAGCTAAGTGAATGAACTCATCATGGTTCATACACGTCATAATTAAAAGAGGAATGTATCAATGCTATGAGATGCATGGATGTGTGAATGTATCAAGTGAGTTGATCCATCTGCTTACTTGAGTTGGATTCTATCAACCCACATCTCCCCTTCCGAGGTAGACTTCTACCATCTTGATAGGCCTTCACACCATGTGGCCATCTAGGGATGGTTCCCTAAGACTCGATATTGTAAGTATGTACATGTCTTCCAAAGCATACCCGTGGAAATCAGCGCAGGAATGTTATGCATGACGTGAATGAATGAGATGAGAATAATCAATGCATCATATTAAAAGTAATCACATATATAATCACAACTCAACAATATCGTTTCAACTTGGACAAATTCAACGAAGCAATCCATACTAAAGAATACAGTAAATAAAGCAATCATACAACTATTTTAATCACAACAGAGCGGAAACATGTTAGGATGACTCACCTGAAATCTAGTGATGTGAATTTTGTAATGTTACCTTAAGTTTTTTTTTTTTTTTAAAGGAAAACAGGTGAAAAATTCCACCTAGATATATATTGCAAAGGAGAAAAATACTCTGGATTCAAGTGGGCCCGATGCAATTACACAACAGGCCACACCAATCACATAGGCATACACAAGAAAGAGAAAAAGGAAAAACTATGTGAGGGAGCTGTTGATGGTTGAGCGGGGGGGCCCTAAAGCAGCCAAGCCGCCTTAATCAACCCAGCAGATACTGCAGTAGTGAGCAAGCGCAAACGGACGTAGAGGTAGCTAGACTGGGGAAGCAGAGCTGGGGCTAGAACTCCCAACTGAAGGGAAGATCAGCCAATACCCTTTTGGAGTTTGGATCTTCTGAAGTTACCAAGGCCTGCCCTATCCAGGACAAGAGATCCTTTGATCCTTGGTGGGAGAAGAGCTTTCTCTCAAAAGAATTTGTCGGGGCAGCCATCACGGGCTATCTTAGCAAGGCCATTCGCCACCATGTTGCCTTCGCGTAAGGTGTGCAAGAATCAGATAATTCAAGGGAGCAATGAGATTTTGAATAGTTCCCAAATAGTACCAGATATTTCCAGTAGGAGCAATGTTACCTTAAGTTCAATAAGTTTGAAATCACCTAGAAAATTGTATTTCAAATTATATTTCTGTTGGTGTACATTTGTGTAATCAACCCACCTATGATTAATCAATTTTCTCAAATATGACATTCATATCGAAATCAAATCATTGATCTTGATTTTTATCCTCCATAAAATTTTAGAATAATTCCTTTTTAATGTAGGGCCCACTCAATTAACTATGGTGTTCTAGCCATCCTAGCATATATAAAATAATAATAATAATAAAATAAAAATAAAAATAAAAAATCAAGGGTTATTACTAATTTATATCACATAGATAAATCATCAATGTTCCAATCAAACAGAACATTCCAGCATGATGTCGATCGATCAAGGTCGATTGAGGTTCAATCAAAATTCACTTTGATCGATTGAAATTAATTCAAATTTTCAACACAACTCTTTAAATACTTTTTGTCCTCTTCGATCGATCAAAACTGTTTGTTCATTATACTTTCAATCGATTGAATACCTTATCAATCAATCTTTCTCATTTTGAATTTTGGACTTTTTTTTAAAACATTCTGGACTGCTTCGATCGATCTGACGCCGCTAAACATAGTTTGACAATCCGAATCTTTTAACTTTTTGAATTTTTTTTATTTATCTTGTTTTAATTAATGATTCTTTGATCATATGGGATAGATCTGAACCATCCATTGACTCCTAAAATGTCTCATTAGGGATGGGTCAATAGATCATTTAGATCTAGACCATCTATGATCTCAACTTTTAGATCAAAGCATGTTATGTATACTTTTTTCTATCTATCTTTGTGGGCCACTAAATTATAAGATCCATCTTAAATTTTGGGTATCACCATAGATCAGATCACTCACTCATCTAGACAGCTTGGATTGAATATAACACAATACAATTTAATATGCAATTTTGTGTTTAAAATTAGATCTGATTAATATGGCCCATTCATTGATTAGGTTAATCTAAATATTAGGGCTTTAATATCTTTTAGTCCTTAGGATCAAATGATCTGTTCAAATCCATCCTAATATAACCGGATGCAAGCAATTTAATCCATTCATCTAAACACATACACGTAAACTGAATGTTTATTTATTGGTTGATGTATGTAAATAATGGATAGTATGGAAACGTAGAATACAAAAAAAATCTTGGCCTCTAGTTAGAAGAAGTAATTCATTGTTTTAAATACACTCAGTATATGAGTTATGGACCATAACTCGGGTCTGAAGGCGCACACTCTGTATCCAATTTATGGGGTATGACAAGTACACCATGCCATAGGAAATAGTGGGAAGGATGAAAACCATCTTTGAAATTTCGGTAAGGCCCACCATGATGTTCATTTGCTATCATATTCATATGAAACCACCTATACCAGGATAAAAGGAAAACACAAATATCAGTTTGATTAGAAACTTTTGTTGCCCCCTAAGAAGTTTCCAACAATAGGCATTCAATCCCTATTCTTTTTTGTGGCATGGTCCACTTAAGCTTTGGATTTGCCTCATTTTTAATCTCATGCCTTCAGAATGATTTTTTAAGATCAATGGATGACATGGATAAAACACGTCTCCTGCGCATCTTCCACTCGTTTCCTTTCTATAAAGTAGCTAAAAAATGCTCGCTTTCTGGTGTGGGCTATGTGCATATTCCATTTGCTCCCCTTTTATTTGTAGTATGCGATAGAGCACTTTTTGCTAGTGTAGATCCAATTGCATCTTATCTTCTTCGAATTTATGTTGACAGGATTCGACTAATTTTTTGCAAGACACGGTGTCATCTACGATGAGACAAAACTGCGGGAGCAGCTCAAGTACGTAGGCTTTTTGAGTTCGTAACCAACCAATTTCAACAAGTAATAATTACTCATTCTCCAGTTCAATATGATGGGTTTGGGGTATCCAAACAAGCCCTCATTGGAATGATGCTTTATCGTTCAAAGGTTTTCTACTGAGCACAGTTGCATCATCAATCATGTCAACTGAGCATGATCTAAGCAGTCGATAAGCTGCCTACAACTGGTGCAACAAATCATCCACTGTGTAGAGAGATCGACAGCCAAGTGAAGTCAAACAAGGCTCCACATTAAAAGTACATGTGTGGCATCAAGATCATAAGCCTAAATATCATTAAATACTAAGTTGCATTGAATGGTGCAACACAACAAAACCATATATTTGGGAGGCATATTGCCTGGTGACCCAACTCTTTGGAACCATAACGGTGTGTGTTTTAACCAAACTTTCGCCCTATTATTTCAGGGCATGAGCCAAAAAATGAGGTAGATTGTAAGCTCTATTGGATCACACCACGGAAACAGTGGAGAGAATGATACCCCATTGAAACCTTCCTAGAGCCTACCATGATGTTCACTTACTATCATGTTCATATGGCCACCTAGACCTGTATAAAGGGAAAACACAAATATCAGTTTGATATGAAAGTTTTGTTGGCGGGAAGAAATTTCTAATGGTAGGCATTCAATCCCTACTCTTTCCTGTGATGTGGTCCACTTGAGCTTTGGATCTTTCTCATTTTTAAGCTCATGACCTGAAACGATTTGTTAAGACAGATGGATGGCGTGTATAAAACATGTCTCCGGTGCATCTTCCACTCGTTCCCTTTCTATGAAGTAGCTAAAAATGCTCACTTATGGCGTGGCCTTGCGCACCTTCCATTTGTTTCCTTTCTATTTATTGCATCTGATGGAACATTTTATCTTTATCTTCTTGGAATATACTGCTCACCAGATCCCACTAATTTTCTGCAAGACAATGTTATTTACTATGAGAGAAAACTGCTTATTTGGGCGGCTCAAGTACATTTTGTCTTCCAGTTGTACCCAGCCAATTTCAAAAACTAATAATTACTCATTCTACAGTTTAATACCATGGATTTGGGTCATCCAAACATGCCTTCATTTGAATAATGACTTACTGTTCAAAGGTTTTCTACTAAGCCCACACTCATATCATCAATCATGTCAATTGTCTTTCCTCTGGATGCATGAAGCATCATATTCCCATGCCATCGCCTTAAACAGTGGCAGTTCAGTTCCAGCCCAACACTCCATAGAGATGGGCCCCACAATAATGAAATGAAAAAAGAAGAGGAAAATAACTAAAAATTAATTTTAAAAAATGTCTAAACTTGGGCCTTTATGGGCTATCGGCCCGTATCTGCTTATTTTTTCTTACGGCTGGACCGATTTGGCCCCGTATCACATATGGTATCAGGCTAATACAAAAATGATATGGTCATATATGCCGATACGATACTGATATTCAAAACTATCACCAGTGCAGGTGATGTCTATAGGGTGGCCTCATCATTAAATTTCCTAAGCCAAAAATCTGGCCAGTCCTTTTATCAGCCGGGCCACACATGTACAATCAAATAGACAGTAAGATGTATGATAGCCAACAGTTTACATTCAAAGGCACGTGTTGCTCATTTCTTTTGTAGGCCAGCGGGAATTCTAGAACAGGAATCATGCAATCTGGTAATTTTTTTTAATCGATGTCCTAGACCCCGCACGTGTACTGGGTCAGGATGCAAAAAAAATTGGGCACCAAGAATTAGCCGTCCCCTTCTACAAGACAAGAATGGAAGAATAAAGGAAGGAGAATAAGTTCAAGATGGAACACTGACCCAATAGCATTTGCCCATATCAAAATGCCAAAATCTCCATATGCTCTTTATTCTTCCCCATCGACATGGATAGATATGTCAGTCCAGTTGGTGTGATGAACTCCAATCTGTCCAACTCATATCCAAGACCAGCCCCTATGGCTTTGACATATGCCTCCTTCAGATGCACGCCAATATCTACCAAAACTAGCCTACAAGGTTCAGTAGAAACTAAAAAAAGGTCCTGATTTCTTTGGAGTAAAAAAATAAATGGTTCTGATTTATGTTTTTTTTTGTTACTTCTTTTAGCCCTCACATTTACATATTTGCTTGCAAGAAATATCAGATACTTTCACAACTGAAGAACAAAATCATTATGTCATAACTGCTTTCATGATTGAATGCATCAAAATTTAAAAATAAACATGTGCAAGAATGTACCAATTACAGTAAGAAATGTGTGAGTAGGATTCTGAAAAAAAAAAAAAAAAGGATTCTGATTACTACCCTTCCTACATGTATGCAAGATCCAATTTATCAGGTGGTTGCCACCGTGTATGTGCTGTGGCTAGAAAAATCAGGTTGGTTCTGTCATCAGATGAGCCACATATGCGTGGTAAAAATGGAAACCGAGTCAACTAGCAATCCAGATTTGATGCCCATGTATGGACCACCTGAGAACCAGACTGCACAGTGAGACATACCTAATGAAAGGCCTGGATTTCACATAAAAGGAGAGTAGGATTCAATATGCTACTCCCACAAGAAGTCTTAACAGGTCTCAGTTATAACTGAGTAGATGCACACTGATGGATGTCCAACGGCAAAGAAGAAACTGTGTTAATGGGTGGGGCCAAGTCTGCTGAACAAGATTCAAATAAAATGGCATATGAACTGAGAGTCATAGAGCTGCACAAAATAAAAAATGCTACATGAGACTGCAAAATTACAAGCGCATGCACGTTTGAATAAAAGATCTAGACTTCATGCTATTGGAATAGATGACCCCGCAGTTTATTAGAAAGGCTTGTGGTTGAAAAATAAAAAACTGGTGGGGACAGCTTAAATCATGCACCCAATTGTGATCCCGTAAGGAGGCAGACAATACGAGTGCAGGAAAATGTGGCTGACGTGGATGAGGGGATCATGGCCCCACAACATTAGAACGTGTGAATGCTACTCATTGGAACATGATATCTGGTCTATCCGGGACATGATCCCCAAATTGAACCAGGATGTCCTAAATTTGTAGATCTCTCACAAACCCAGCACATGAAGCACCATGTAAACAGGTCTCCTAAATTTAGTAGTTCTATTTCTATATGGATTCTTATCTGATTAGCTTGTTGATTAGTTATCTTGAACTCCAAACTATAGCAAATTAGAGCTCTCTCTCTCTCTCTCTCTCTCTCTCTCTCTCTCTCTCATGGAGGTTTGCGCACGCACACATATGTAGAGGTCTGGAGTTTGAATCATCAATTGCATATTTGATTTCTTTTTTTCTCTATTGTATCTCCTCCGTTTGGTCACTTGTGCTGAAGGAAAATAGAGATTCTCTCACTGAGAAGCTCGCAGTTGCTGAACTGCTCCACATGAGCTGATTATCCCAAATTATTTTGGTGTTTTCCTATCACTGCAGCTCATATTCATTGTCACATTGGGAACACACTATAAGAAAGTAGGCCTTTAGCCTCAATTTTTTAGCCTCGGTTGAAAAAATGGAGGCTAAATGTGTTTTTTAGCCTCGGTTGCTAAGGAACTGAGGCTAAAAGTTCATTTTTCGCCTCAGTTGCTAGGTAACTAAGGCTAAAAGTCTACTTTTTAGCCTCAGTTGCATAATAACCGAGGCGAAAGGTCTACTTTTTAGCCTCAGTTGCATAGGAACTGAGGCGAAATGTCTACTTTTTAGCCTCAGTTGCATAGGAAGCGAGGCAAAAGGCCTACTTTTTAGCCTCGGTTACATAAGAACCGAGGCGATAGGTCTACATTCTAGCCTCAGTTGCATAGGAACCGAGGCCTATTTTTTAGCCTCAGTTGTATAGGAATCGAGGTGAAAAGTCTACTTTTTAGCCTCAGTTGGATAGGAACCGAGACAAAAAGTCTACTTTTTAGCCTCAATTGCATTGGAACCAAGGCAAAAAGTTTACTTTTTAACCTTAGTTGCATAGGAACCGAGGTGAAAAGTCTACTTTTTGCCTCAGTTGCATGGGAACCGAGACGAAAAGCCTACTTTTTAAACTCAGTTGTATAGGAACTGAGGCGAAAAGTCTACTTTTTAGCATCAATTGCATAGGAACTGATGCCAAAAGTCTACTTTTTAGCCTCAGTTATATAGGAACCAAGGCGAAAAGTCTACTAGGTTGGAAAAATTATGGGTATACTTATGGTAGGCCTTGGAAAGTTTTTAATGGTGAACGTTCAATTAACATTACTTCCTATTTTGTCGTCCAATGAGATTCGTATATTCTTAATTTTTATAATTAATTCATAAAATGGGCAGGAAAAATGGATGTACGGCATGGATATATAAAAAAATATCAAGGTGGGCCCGACGGTAAGGGCAACACCTACTTATGTGTTACCCGGGTAACACCTAATCCACTCCCATGCTCTGGCACATCGGGACAGAAGATAAGTAAGAACTGATAAAATTATACACATTGTGCCTGTTAATTAGAATTGAATTGGTCAAACCTGGGCTACAAATTTAGGTGCGTCATAAGCCAAAATTTAACACATTATAATTTATGTAACTATTAGACTAAGAAACATTTATTGGACGGTTAGAATGAAACATAACCAATGGTCGTGCTTCATAAACAAGTGTCCGCAAAACAGAGGATATATTTGTTCAACTAATACGATTTTCGGAATGTAAGCTCCTTTACAGTGTGTTCCACATTTTAGACGGTTTACTTTAAGTAAAAAAATTAGAAGTACATGATTTATTAGTGTGTATCAAGTACCATACACTACCAAAGAAAAAAAACTCCCACAGAAAATTTCACCACCATTAATATACTGACACATGTCAGTTACTCCATGAACTGCGGATAAAACCTCAGGTAAGGCCTAATAAGCAAAATCAAGTAATCCTCTCTCTCTCTCTCTCTCTCTCTCTCTCTCTCTCTCTCTCTCTCTCTCTCTCTCTCTCTCTCTCTCTCTCTCTCTCTCTCTCTCTCTCTCTCTCAAAAGTCCGTTTTTCTGCCTTTCATTTCTCGCAGCACTGCGAATCCTGCCACGAAGGAAAATCTGAAGGAAAAACGATCTAGAAATCGAAATCTAGGCCTCTAATTCTCTCCTTCTAGCGATTATCCATTAGATTCTCTCTGGAACGGTACAAATCCCACCTATTTCCATGAAAAATCCACTTTTGTTGCAGTGATCTAGGGTATTTTCACAAAATCCCCATCGAATCCTCCTCCTCCATCCTTGATCTGTGTAAATAAGTTCGGAATTCCGTTGTTTGGATTTTCTAGGGTTTCAGATGAGGTTATGGACTGGAATTTCATGTCTTAGTGGCATTTAGGGTTTTTGTTTTCCTTTTGGGGGCGAATTGTCTGAAATGCAGACTAAGGAGGGGCAGAGTAATGGAATTTCTCAGTCCTTTTCAGACGATTTGGTCAGTGAGAGAGCAATCGATTCAACTCTGATGACTACGCTGATTCTTCTGTTGGCTCCATCATCCGGTGTCAATCACATCGAGCACCGTGTCTCGAAGATGGATACGTTGGCTGGCGTTGCTATAAAGTATGGAGTCAAGGTAAATGGATGATATTCTTTTAGATTTTTGTTCAAATTTTGATTTTTGCATCAGATTCTTTTTATGTATGATTCTTCAAAGCATTGCATGATCATAGATTTTTTATTTTTATTTATTTTTATTTTTTTCCATTTTTTCTGTATATTTGATTCATTGGTGGATTGAAAGAAGTACATGCATGTACCCACCGTGCACATGGTACACAGAATCCGGCCGTCCAGATTGTTGGCCCAACATGGATTGAGTAATAGAGTAAAAACCTCATTTTGGTTAGATGATGCTATCCAATCGATGGACATTTTCCCCGTTGAGCTAGGACCTTTCTCCATCCCCCCCCCCTTTCTGTTGATTGGGTGGTTGGGATTTTCTAATTCATGTGGTTTTAAGCTAAACTTTGCTTTGGAAAAGAAACTTGGTTGAACAATTTTAAGCTGAACGATTATAAACCATTCTAAATTTAGAAAAAGGGATGGTGTGGATTTCTCACCTCTCATATGGCCCACTTGAGTTTTGGATCCATCTCATTTTTGGTCTCATGTACTCAAATGATCTCTCAAAATGGATGAACGGTGTGGATTTCTCACGAAAATTACAGTGAACCCCACCTAGCATCCCAGCGTGTGGACCACAAACCATATCAGTAAAATGCATTGATGGTGTGTTTGAATTCTCATATTTGAGATTAGGTAGAATGGTCACGTAGGCAGATTGCCATTGAGCTTGTTTCTTAACCTATAAGGAACAATCTCAATGGCAATTAGAGGTTGCCTCAGTAGAAAACCCTCTCTCCTAATATTTAGTGGCAATTTGAAAACATGTTGTTAGACCAATTGAAAAGAACAATGAAAAAAAAAAAAAACCTTGTCTGTCATTGACTTGGCCAAATTGAAAAGAGAAGCTGCTAAATTCTCATACCCTGGCTAAACCAATTTATTCTCGGATTCTATGTTATGATTCTTATACATTGGGTATTGATATTATCTTTATTACTTTGTTTAATACCATTTTTATTTTTATTTTTGGTTTGAAAAGATGGATTTTCCAAATGCAATCTATCTATACAAAATGGCATGCTTGCTTCTACTGTAAAGCCTTCTGCCTTCAAGCCCATACCTACTGTCTTTTCTTTTACTGCATAAACTTTTCTTCCTAGCTTCATTTTAGAACTCATTTAACTTGTCAACACGTGAATGTAATGTGCTTTTATTTGAGAATGTGCTTAACTTGCAACTGGAGTTAATCTAAAATCAGCTCAAAATACTTTTTCCCAATTCATTTTCTACTCAACTGCATTTCTTTTTTTTTTCTTTCTTTTTTCTTTTTTAATACCCACATTTGTCTTCTTTTGTTAAGGCTTACACTCAATGACAATGTTGTTGATCTCAAAATATCTGCATTCATCATCATGATTTGCATGTTTGGGAAGCTCAGATCATGCATGTTTGCCATTTTAGAAAATCTTATCTTGTCACTTTTATGGGCAGTTTTCTTTTGTCTTTTTAATCATTGTTGCTTAATTTACATAAAATGGATCTGTTTTTAATTTTGGTGTATGCTCAAGTTAGTTATGTTCCAAAGAAATATTTGTACGCTGCTAATGCACAAAGACACCGCTCGTGTATCATATTTGTACAGAATAGTACGATTAGTACACAGTGGCCCACCAGAAGCATACTTCACACCACCTTCTGGCTACACATGGTGGGCCATACAACTACATGGCAGTCACTGCCCCAACTGTAAATGTAGGGACACAATACTTCTCAAGTGGGCCCCAAAAACACATGACATCGAATACTTGTAATTCAACGGTGAGAATTGTGATGCATACACACAATACTAGCAATACAAATACTACTCCCTCCATAGGTCAACATTGAATGTGATGCCCTTCAGAAGGTCTAGGTATTAAACTGCATCTCATCAGTTGGTGGGAAAGTAGTTGCTTCAAAAAGTCAAAATGTGCTTACTACTATTAAGTGTTTGGGGGAGTTCAGGCACTCATTGTTTATCATTTTCCTATATCTCATCCCTTGTGGAATTCTTACCACCATTCAAACTATGTATTTTTGCTAATGCATTTGTTTTTACTCACAGCTAAACAAGATTTTGTATCATTGTAGCAATTTGAGATTCAAATTTTGTTGTTTTTTTTTTATTGCATTCCTTATTTATGGAACTTTATGTTTTATTACCACAATTCGAACTGTGTATTTTTGCTAATGCATTTATTTTACTCACAGCTAAACAAAGTTGTAAGTGAACCGAGGAACTTAGGAGTCATTGGTGATAGGAAATCAGTTTCTAGAGAAAGTGAGTGATGTTGTTGCCTTTGTTCTATATGTTTGTTAAATTGGTTTACATTTGTTCTGTTCGTCATATGGTTGACATTCTTATGTATCGAATCTTTATGGATTGTATTTCACAGTGTTGCACTTTGTGAGATCAATAATCCATTTTTTTTATGTGGTTGTTACTAATGTGTACTATCCATTTTTGAATAGATGTATTCAAGGGGATACTAACAATGTTTAATCTATAGTAATTTTGTGCAATGACACTGGTTTAAAAAATCAGACTTCTTTTGTTATATATATATATATATATATATATATATATATATATATATATATATATATATATATATATATATATATATATATATATATATATATATATATTAAGGAAGCATATGAAGAGTTTAAGCACGTACTTCTTGCATTTAGATTTGACAAAGAAGATCAGACATCTTCTGTGGCAAAATGAGGTATTCTGGAAGTTTATTTTTTTTCAAAATTAATTAGATAGTTTCTGACATCTTCACTCTTGTTCAAAATTAATTTATCTTGTGTTTATCTTGCACATGATGTGGGTCCTTCATCAAAGCAGTATTAATTTGCTGGAGAACATAGGAGCATTATATTTTGAGGAAAAACAGGTCCTATTAATTTTCAGGGATGTATGCAACGTGGTATTTGCAATGCATTCTGATTCACCATCGATTGCTCATAGGTAAGGCCCTTTGATCCATGAGCATTACTCTTTAACCTCTCTTTATGTTGATCTTCTTTCTGTAAATTTGTGTTGATTTATGATTTGAGAAGAATCCTGTTTGGTTCTGGTTGTGGTGGTTATCTTCTTCCTCTTAATTGCTCTTGGAAGGGTTATGAGATGTGATTCTATCTGTTGGGAGTAGATATAAGGTACTGATCCTAAGAAAATGTATACTTTTTGGAGGATCTAAATTCCATGAATTTTGCATTGATGGTGTGGTGATCCAGTTTATTGAATCATTTGGAAAAAATAAACCATTTTGTTGATCTATTGAGCCATGTTGTGGATGGAAATGTCATGAAGATTATCTCATTTTGGAAGATACCAACCCTCTAATTTTGTATTGATAGTGTTTAGAAAAGAAATTCTAAGTGAGAAGGTAGACATCTGGGTAAGTCAATCATCACCCCATATTTTATAAGAGACTAAGATCAGTTTATCATTTTTTGAACAATGCATGTTAATGGTGTATTTTAATTTGACATTATCTACTTAGTATAACACATTCCTTTTCTACATGGCTAGTAGATTTAGCATATGCTGCAATTGCTTGATTGTATACTTTACCAGAAAATATAACACTAAGAATTACATGAAAAATCACAAAAGAGGAGATCAAATGCTTTAACTTGCATTTTTATGTTGTCTTCCATTTCCTGCTTCCAGTTTCATTACTAATATCTTTCTCATTCATGACTTCAAAAAATTACTGTGTTGCATGATTATAAATTGGAAAAGTCTGAATTTTTTGTGAATAATATGGCTAAGGTTCTTAACATCTGCTACCAAGTGATAAAAATAGACTACATTGAATCAAAAAAAAAAAAAAAAAAAAAAAAAAAAAAAAAAAAGAATAAACTGGATTTCTCTAGAAAATCCCTCATTTGAAGCTAGGTATAAAAAAATGGTTATGTAACAGTAACAGTGGGACCTCGTTACGCAATAACAGAGCTGTAATGCCTGATCTGAAAATAAAAAAGGCTTGTAATGGGCCTGTAATGGCTGTAACAGGTTTGTAATGGACTGATAATGGGAGCAATATATTTTTTTTTCTTAAATTTTTTTTTATTGTTATGGTCCCTATTGTATTGTCCATATGGCCAACCGTTATGGCGGGTGTTGCTATTACCGTTACCAAATACTTTTATTTGAAGACTCTTAGTGCAAGTTCTGCATCCAATCAGTTTTCAAGACATAATACTTGCCCAGGCTGCACCTCTAGGTGAAGCCAAGAAGCTCATTGGTTGTTTCTGAACTGTGATTAATACACGATGGTGAATGTTGTCTCTTCATTTCTCTTCAATTTTGGAAGCTCAAGTGTTGGATGTCTCCAAGTTTTAGCATATCAATTTCCATGTTTTCTTAATTTCATTTGATTTTTGTGGGATATTTACAGTTTCTATACACCAATCTATAAAAAGAGGTAGGATCCGGTGTGCATCCAATGCCATATATTAGATGGTATCAATCCTATGATAAGATTGGCAAACGTGCCAATCCATTCAAACTAGACAACTGGTAAACCAGGTTATGGATGGGCCACTGGTTGAAACTGTTTCCAATCATTTGATCTAAGATTTCTTTTTACCATCCAAAAATACCAAGAGGTGCACCACTAATGATATGGTTTGAATCCTCACCCAAGTGCACGAATCAAGGTCTTGTAGGGTTGTGACCATTTAGTAAATGTTACCAAAATTCATGCTAGATCCTAAATCATACATATCTACCTTGGGTAGGATGTGAGATCTGTTAGAACTGTTGTTGGTAATGTACCTCCTCCATATTTTGCATGAAATTTTCCTTAGAAGGAAGTCTACTTATTTTCTTATCATAGTGCATCTGAGATCCTTGAAAGTATCCTTTGAATTTGAAACTACAGCAACTGAAATTCAGTCATCTACTCTTTATTGAATTGAATAACTGTAAATGAATTCAATCAAACATCCAAACATGGCCTAACATAATTTCATCCATTGAAATTCAATTCCTAATAATTTGAGATCTTTTAATGGTGAGGAGTGTAATATCACATATGATGCAGGAAATGAATTCTGCGACGGATTTCATGGTAAAAAGAAATCTTAGATTCATGATAATTGCCTAATAGCCATCATATCCAAGAAATGAGTGGAGTTGTATTCTTTGGTGTCATAGTTTCATGAATTACCATAATATTAATGTTCTTGTTTCATTGAATTGGTCTCTTATAGGAGAGACATGAAATCCTCATTGCTCCAACTTCTCTGTTTCTATAAATACTAGCTTCAAATTTTTGCTCTCAAGTGAAGGGCTTCGAAGAAATTCCTACCTAAATAGTCTCAGTTGCCATTGTGTTGCCAGAGTTCTTAGCCAGCCTACGTCATGGTTCTGCCCACTGTAAGGAATGCTCTCAAGGTGAGAACCACCTTTTTCATGTCGTGCATCATCATCATCATCATTAACTAAGCCTTATCCCAACTAATTGGGGCAGGCTACATTAATCCTCTTCCGCCATTCTATCAACGACACAATTCATTTTCCATGCCCTGGATGTTCTCCAAAAGTGACATGATAGGAAAGACATCGATGTGGAAACACGGTGTCTGCATAAACGTTTGGCTTGCTTAATCATTTGTTTTCTTCTTTAAAATTCTGTAAGTTTGACTCCAAAAATGAGAGGTAGACTTTATGTTGTGTGCTTTTCTTCACCCTACCTTCAACTATCTTGCAGTATAATCATGATGACTGTCAAACTGCATTTCATCCTACTTGTGCTAAACGTGTTGGCCTGCACATGGACGTGAAGACTGGTGGAGGCAAGTTTTTTCAGCACAAGGCTTATTGTGAAAAGCATAGCTTGGATCAGAAAAAGAAGGTCATATCAATTGCTTTTGAAGAATGAATATCGTATGATGCATTGTCTTTCATAGGATAAAAGTCTTATGTTACAATGCATAAGTTTATTTCTCTTGCCTCATCTTGGTTTTTATCAATTTCTATAGGCTGAGAGTCTGCAACATGGACCTAATGAGGTCCGCTGCATTAAGCAAATCCGGGTCAGTGAGAATGTACTATAATCCACATCTTGTCTGTTTTCTCATTCATTATCGGGTCCTCCTTTTGGGTTTCCTTTCCAGCACTTCCAACCCTCAATTCTACTCTCTTTCCTTTCCCTACATACATCCATCTGCATTTCATTTCTTGTTTGAGAGTTTCATTTTATGTCTTGCAGGCAACAGGCCAGAGCTACCTGTTGAGGTTGCAGGGCCTACTACGCACAATTCGAATGGAATGTTGGTGAAGGCAATGATGACGTTGGCCTGGAAGCAGCAGAAGATGGACGAGCAGTATTATCTCAGGGTCCGCCAAGCACGACGGCACCGGTGATGACGGGCACGACCATGACTTTGTATTATTTGTGGAACCTAATATTGTGTAACAGTTTGATTGAGTTAAACTTTAAATAGATAGTTGTTAACTGTTTTGTTGGTATTGTGGCTTTCATGATTGATTGTTTCATGAGTGGATTGAATGAATGGATTAGTAGTTTAAATAAATATTAAAACAAAAAAAACATTTTTAGCCTTAATTTATAACTAAGGCTTGAATTTAGCCTCGGTTGTTGAGAACCGAGGTTAAAAATAGATTTAGCTTCGGTTGGAGGCAATTGAGGCTAAAATTTGGATTTAGTCTCAGTTGAAAACGATGGAGGCTAAAATTTTGATTTAGCTTCATTTCGAGAAAATTGAAGCTAAAAAGGTTTTTAGCCTCACTTGAAGAACCGAGGCTATAAAAGTTATTTTAGCCTCGGTTGCTAAAACTAAGGCTAAAGACTTTAGCCACGGGGGTATCAACCTCGGTTTGGATAACTGAGGCAAAACTGAGGCAAAAGGTTTTAGCCACAATTTTTTACCTTTTTAGCCTCAATTTTGAACCGAGGCTAAAGCCCTCTTTTCTTGTAGTGATAGATTGCATCAGGTAGTATCAGATTAATGGTACTTTCAGGCCACCGCCTCTTACTTGGTTTTCTATAGATGACATCGTAGTCCCTACCAAACACCATCACCTTTCGCAACACCGTCCAACTCACAACCACCTCAAAGTCTAGACCCAACCTGCTTCTTCCTAAATTCATCTCGAGTTTATAAACTGTCTAGCTTGTTAGTCTACAAACCCTCCTAATTTTTTATTTTTTACTTTTTTTTATTTTTATTTTTTTTCTTTTGCTTGAGTTTATAAACTATCTAACTTTTTTTTTTTTCAGCAAAAGGAGCAACCCCTAACATAGGGCATACCCAATATATTGATGGACAAAAAGATTACAACCTAGGCAATTTCAGGAGGGTGGGCGAGAGCCGGCCCACCTATCATATCAATTCCTATACATCATTGATCTATGAGTTTTCCTAATCGACCCAAGGCCCGTTTTATCAAGCAACACAACTTCCCTGGACGGGCCTAGGGAGGGAGGAAACATTGCGGAAGAAAAAATGCCACTGGGTTTTGCTGGCCAGCTCAGCGAGCCCGTTAACTTCTCTTGGAATAAGAGGAAGCTGACAGGAGACCCTACTAAGGAGCCTATTAATACGGCGCAGCCAATAGCCCCATTTCCAATCATAGGATGACTTCCCTTTGACACCATCAACCACCCACTTTGAATAAGATTCAAGAACAATGTTGGATAATCCAAGGGCAGCGCATAAGTGCAGACCTACAACGGCCCGAATTTCTGCCAAGTTGTTTGAAGCTGACCCGAAACCGCTAGAAAATGCAAAAATCATATTCCCCCGGCTATCCCTGCAAATCCCCCCTCCACCAGCTGGCCCCGAATTAGCCAACGCAGACCCATCTAGATTGAGCTTAAAGTAGCCAAAAGGGGGCCTAGACCACCTAATAATCTCCACAACCGAGGAGGCTCCATTGGGAAAGGCTGAAATAGGGGAAAAGGGCCGGGCAGCGGACGAAGAAACAGAGAAAAGAGACAGCCTTCAAAGGACTTTGCGGAAGATAGCAAAAGATGAAACTGGGCGATCTTAAAAAATCCTTGCACATCTGGCTTTCCATATTTCTCAAAAGACAAAAGTTATGGCAATTTTCACACTCATAGACGACTGTTTGAAGATGGAAGGCCGCCTCCACCACCACTCGAGCCGACCCAAAACCGAGGTGTGAGGAGCGATAGGGGGCCCCAGAAAACTAACTAGGAGGTGCCACACTTCTAACGCCAGATCGCCGCTGATGAGAAGATGAGAGATGGATTTCAGCCTGAAGCTCTCCTTGCAGCAAACACACTTCGAGGCAAGAGAGATTTCTTTACACTGAACTCATAGATCCACCAGTAAAGCACCTTGAGTGATTTTTCAGAGGAATAGAGAAACTTTTGGAGGAAGACGAGGATGCCAGACCCACTTAGCACTAGTCGAATTTGGACCTCGCTGCCTACGAATATACCAGGCAGACTTCACCTGAAAAATTCCTCCTCGACCGAAGGGCTAAATCGGGCGATCAGCCCCTGCCATGATACGGAAGACACCTAGCACCACATGAGACACAACGTCGGCAGGAAGGGAGGCAAAGGCCCCCTCTAACAGTTCGTCCGAGCCCAAAAAATCTGCCACACGACAGTCCCTCTACTCAAGAGTCACCACCACAGAATCAAGGGCTACCAGGGGACCTAGACAGGTCCAGTTGCAGTTCCACATGCTGATATCTCCAATACCAACTTCCCACTGAGTTTACCTGTCGACCAAGGGGGAGAGATTTACCAATCTTTTCCAAATCGGGGAAGCACCTACCAACGGCCTGATGGAGCCATTGCTAGGCTCTGTATGGTACTTGGATCACATGAACCTAGCCCATAGGCTATTCCCTGAGGTGTAGCTGATACTCCAGGCCATCTTGGACCTAAAAGCATCCATAACCTCCATGAGCTTTCGGATCCCAAGCCCTCCCTCGACAGTGGGGAGAGCGAGCGCCTTCCAATTTCTCCAATGGAATTTCCTTTTCCCCTCCCTCCAACCTCAGAAAAAGTTTACGAAGGAGGCTTCCAATGCACCCAAAACTTTTTTAGGAATAATCGTGGCTGCTAGGGAGTGAACCAGGATTCCGCATAAGACAGATTTAATGAGGGTTAATTTTCCAGCCTAAGAGAGAATCCTCGCATTCCACCCATTGATTTTAGCTGCGACTTTATCTAGTAAAGGCTAGAACAATCTGCTCACAATCTGACCATTTGCTATAGGGACCCCTAAATAAGAAAGGCGGGATGTGCAGTTTTTGAGGCCTAGAATTCTTTCAATTCTCCTGCCACAGGCAGGCGAAAGCTTAGGAGAGCAGAAAAAGGAACTCTTCGAAAGGTTTATTTTCTAACCAGACAACGACTGAAACTCTCTAAGGAACCTGAGAGCCACTGACAGCAATCTGCTAGAGCCGTTTAATAGGAGAAGCGTATCATCAGCGAATAGCAAATGGGAGACCTAGATACACCTCTGCTTTAGCTTGAACGGCTGGCAATGACCATTAGCAATAAGATTTGCGAAACCCCGACTAAGAACTTTAGCCCTCAAAATGAAGAGACTCAGGGAGAGAGGATCACCCTGTCTCAACCTCTAGAAGACCGAAAGAAACCGCAGCTTTCGCCATTTATGAGGAAAGAAAATCAATTGTTGGCCCAACATGATTCCACAAGGCTGACCCAACTACTGTCAAAGCCAAACTAAAACAGGACCTTCTTCAAGAACATCCATTCGACCCTATCGTACGCTTTCTCAAGATCGAGCTTCAACAGGAGGTTACCTCCCCTAACCTTCCTACCAAAATCCCTATAAACTTCCTGACATGGGGCAATACTCTCGGCGATGGGCCTCCCCTTAACAAAGACACCCTGCTCGGCAGACACCAACTTTGGGAGGATAGCCCTAAGCCTAATAGCAATGATTTTAGAGAGGATTTTGAAGACAACGTTGCATAGGTTGATAGGCCGAAAATTTAAGAGAGATTTAGGGCCTGGAACTTTAGGGATTAAGCAAACCAAGGTGAAGGAGAAGGCTCTAGGCATGGATCCACCGTTAAAGAACTCAATCGCCGCTTTGAGGAGATCATCCCCAACGATGTTCCAACAGCTCGTGAAGAAAGCCCCTAACATTCCATCGAGGCCCGAGGCCCCGTCAACTGGCAAAGAGAAAACCATCTCCTTGACCTCATCTAAAGAGGGCACAGCTATCAGAGCCTGGTTATCTTGGGCGGAGACAAGGGATGGGATACAATCGAACAAAGAGGCACCCTGAATCGAGCTATCTGAAGAGGGGGCTGAAGACCACAGATCTGAGAAGTAAAAAATGGCCACTGACTTGATCGTCGGGAGATCGGAGGTCACCTCACCCGACTCCAATCAGATACTCTGGATCGAGGCTCTTCTCGACCTGTCCAAGGCTGAAAGATGGAAAAACTTAGTGTTCCTATCTCCTTCAACAAGTCAATTATTCTGCGCCTTTTGCTTCCAAAAAATTTTCCTCAACTAGCTGTCATTTAGCTAGATTGGACCTGACAGAAGAGAGAGCTTCTGAGGAGATGGAGCTTGAAGGAGCGAGGTCAGAGGATTCAAGGGACGACAGCTCTTCTTCCGCCGCTTTAAGGTTTTGGAACACATTGCCAAAGACATCACGGTTCCAGATTCTCAGATTCCTCTTAACTATTTTGAGCTTTAGAAACAGATTTACCATAGGTTGGTCAACCATATTTGAAGCCCAAGGATCTTCCACCAGCTTGAAGAAGGAAGCCTCTTGAAGCCACATTCGTTGGAATCTGAAAGGCCTGGGGACCGAGAGAGAAGGGGATCGAAACTTCATAAGCAAGGGGCAATGATCCGAGTTGACACGCGGCAGATGATGAATCTAACAACCGCTGAAATTGGAGAGCCATTCTACATTACAAAGGGCTCGATCCAATCTCGCATAGACCCTAGAGCCAATCGCTCTATTGTTGCACCACGTAAACTGGCTTCCAGAGAAGCCGATGTCGAGAAGGCCCGCTTTATTAACTACTTCCCTGAATTCATTCGAGCTAGGAATATCAAAATTTTTGTTACCCATCCTTTCCGATATGTCAAGCACAGCGTTGAAGTCATCACAAACAGTGCAAGGGTCACTCGAAGAAGAAGCAAGAGACTCCAAGGAGGCCCACAAGAATCTTCTGCTATGCCTGGAGCATTTGGCATAAACAAAAGAGAGCCTACAGGAAACTTGAATATCATACGGAGAAATTTGGATAGTAACAATCTAGTTAGTCATACCGAGAACTGAAACAGACAGACCATCCTTAAAAAAGATCCAAATATTTCCCCCCTCGCTGGCATTTGAGATAGAAGAATGGAAGCCTAATTTAAGGCCAATTCCAACCCTCATGCTGTTAAAAGCTAAGGGTTCAAAAATCACAACAACAGAAGGCTTGTGCTTTCGAGATAACCTACTGATAGATCAAACCATGGCCGCATTGGCCAGTCCCCGAGCATTCCAAAACAGAAATCTATTCATCAGACAAACTTCCTGAGAAGATAGCCCTCCGTTTTAGCCTGTGAAGCCTGCCCTTCACGTCAATAGGCTTAGTACAGAAACCTAGGGACGCGTCTTGGAACCCCGAAACATCCAGCTCACTTTCTCTTGAAAGGCAGTCCCCGCCCGAGTCTGAATTACGGAGGCCTGAAGGAAGGGAGGACCCCTCCCTGATGGAGTCACTGTCCTCCCTAGAAGAGGACATATCTTCCTCTATTTAAAGATAATTCTCTAACGAACCCTTAACTCTTTGTAGGTTTGTCTAGCTTGTTAGCCTACCAACCCTCCTAGTTGCTAACCCTTGATCAATAAATAAAATCCCCAGTTACCCAATTCCTAACAAATACCTGCTGCCCAAATCCCTTTTGACAAAAGGCCTATCCCATGCATAGCATTCCACACGGCCCATATCCCTAAGGGCCTATTCGGTTCATCGCATTAAGTGTAGGATTGCATTCATAATCTCATGTTTCAAACCAAGATCGAACTTTTAGCTGGCATGCCTGATTGGAGAGAAAACCACTTCAGATCTTGTGCCGAAAATTGCATGTGAGAGGCCGAGATTTACCAAATCCCTCTTCGGATACAACACCTTGAATTCAAATCCCAAATGGTCATCCCTCAAATTTGAGAAAGAGAGAAGAACGGCTCGAGAGATCATCTCCATACCCTATCTCACCTGCCTGGATGGAACTTGAAGCTAGCCACATGGATGATCGCCTTTATTACAAGCGAAGACCAGATGGGAAGCCCCTGCATATATAGCAGGTGAGACGTGGTGGTGTTCGGGACATGACCGGTGGTGGGTTTCACCATGATCGAAAGTAACTCTATTGTTTTTTTCGTCATCAAGGATTACATTGAAATTATTGAATAGCGTTATGTTACATTGTGTAGGATCGGCGGTGGGAGGAGGTGGGATTTAGGGTTCCGACAACTATCCAAATATGATCGAGAGTTTTTTTTTTCCTGATTACTTTGTCAAAGACGACTCCAGCACTTGTGATTGTCTATATAGTGCAATTGTAGGAATGCAAATCCATATTTTGTCTATCGATCTAAGTTTACGTTTGATTTATACAACTATAAATTGCAATTTAGTGTCATTCTCTCCATTTTCCACTCTCTTACTCTCAAACAACAAGTGCAACTGGATGGCATCGTCCCCTTTTATTTTCATAGAACCTTAATATATGGCCATTTGACCTTGTAGATAATGATATATTGGGATTTTTCCCAGTCGGTGAGCTTTCCTCCATTTTTTTCCAAATTGGTTGTTGCATGCAACTTACTCCAATGTTCACGTCCGAAAGTAACATGTATGTAACCCAGGAAGGCAATTTGTCACAGAAGTTGTACCTTGAGATGATGTAAATGAATCTACTTTCCAGAGTTTGCTGAGTTGTTATATTTACCCAAGGAGATCTTAAGAAAAATGTGAAAAATAATTGATGATAATGCTACTCCACACATACAACAACCACACTAAGAGCTTGCCATCCAAAAATTAAAGGGCCTTTAGTTGCATGTGATAGGTAATTTGGAAAAAATGGAGGACAACTCATCGATTAGGCAAAATCCCAATATACCTTAATCTACAAGGTTAAATGACCTTATATTAAGGTTATATGAAAATAACAAGAGATGGTACACTCAGTTGCACCTGTTGTTTGAGAGTAAGAAAAGAAAAAATGGAGAGAATGGCATTAAATTGCAATTTAGGGTTGTATAAATCAAATGTAAACTTAAATCGATGCACAAAATATAAATTTACATTCCTGCAATTGCACCATATACACAATTACAAGTGTTGAAACATTATCTTTAACAAAATAATTGGAAAAATAAAAAATAAAAAATTTCAATCATACCTAGATAGCCGTTGAAACCCTAACTCTCCCCTCCTCCCATGGCCAATTGGCAGATCCTACACTATACAACATAACATTATTTAACAATCTCAATGTAACCCTCAATAACGGGGAAAAAAAAAAAAAGCAAAGTTACCTTTGATCGTGGCGAAACTCACCATTGATTGTGTCCCAAACTCCATGTCTCACCTACTATATACAGGGGCTTCTTCATCTAGTCTTCACCTTTTCTTTTCTTTTTTTTTCTTTTTTTTAAGGGGGGAAAATATCATTGATGAAGCAAAATATACAGGAGGCAATTTGGGCGAAAACCAGCGACAAAAATTGTCGGCCTGCCTATCATATCCTATACATCCTAATCTTTTTCTTCCTTATGGAACCCAGCCCTATATTGTCCAAAACGACGGAGCCTCTAACAAGAGGAGGGAGATCAAAGGGGACTGATATTTTCTTGGATTCTTAGGACATGCTACCCAGTTTAGCTAAACAGTCTGTCGGGCCATTGGCCTCTCTAGGGATGAGAGCGAGGGTAAAAGACTCTTTAGTAAGGAGCTCCCTGATTCTATCAATCCAATACTTCCATTTCCACTCGACCGTGGACTTCCCAAGAATGTAATCAACCACCCATCCTTAGTCAGATTCAATGTGAACATTCTGCAGCCCGTGAAGGACGCACAATTCCTATCCATCGTGGAGAGCCCTGATCTCTGCTCTATTGTTGGAGGCTACTCCGTAGCCATTGTAAAAAGCGACTATCATGGTGCCATTATGATCTCTGCAGATTCCTCCAGCCTCGGAAGGCCCTAGATTCCAGATGGCTGATCCATCAACATTGAGCTTGCACCAATCGGCAGGCAGTTTCTGTCACCTCACGACGTCGAGACAGGTGGTAGGAAAGGAAAACCTGGAGCCGGGGACAGCTGGGATGGAGGAAGAGGGCTGAGGAGGTTTGTGTCATGCATCTTTATTCAACAGCCACTAAGAAGCTCTACGGAACACCCTCTGGATCGAGATTTTGTGGCCATCAAATCTCGACTCGTTTCTAGCCTTCCAAATCTCCCATAATAGAAATGTCGGCACCAAACGGAAAGTAGAAGAAGAACAGGTATGCGGGCATGGTAGGCCCCACCACCACAAGAGTCGGTCAAGAATGGAGGAGTGAGGAGCAAGCGTCACATCCAGCATGTTAGCAGCGAGGTTCCATATCCCCTGTGCCAGGGACTAGAGCAAAAAGAGATGGGACAAAGCTTCAGGGGATGAATGGAGACTTTCCCCCGACTCGCAGTGTTCACACTTCGACGCGAGATAAATCCCCTTTTTCTGGACATTAACATCAATGGGGAGCGCATTCATCAACACCTTTCACAAGAAAACAGAGATCTTAGGGGGAAGGAGTGGGTGCCACCCCCATTTCACCCAAACCAATTTTTGCCCGTGCGTCCGCACCACCTCCCAACCAGATTTAACCAAAAACGAACCACTTGGGCCATGGGGCCAGATGAAAGAGTCTTCACTTTTTGAAATACAGAACCCTCCATTGACGATGTGAGCCCGAATCGAGGCAGGGAGAGCAACCGGCGTGACTTTCTTTAGGGTGTTATGTGTTAGGAAATCAGCCACCAGAAGTTCCTGATGATCAGAAGGGATGCTAATGGACAGGATATCTTACAATGGACCCAGGCTTAACCAATTACAATGCCACATATTAAATCTGTCATGGCTGATTTGCCACTGGCCATGCCTATCCAGAATGGAAAATAGATGCACCAGATTATTCCAAAACGGAGAGCACCCAACACCAGATCTGAACCTATTTGAATTCGGGCCAGACAATTTGTATTTAGACTGCATAAAATTCGCCCACAGGTTATCTTCGCAGTTGTTCCTAACCCTCCATGCCATCTTGAGATGAAGAGCCCTCATTACATCCTTCATTTTTCTGATGCCCATCCCACCTTCAACCTTAGGGGTAGAGACTACACCCTAGCTCCTCTAATGGGCCTTATTTCTACCTTCTCTCCAACCCCATAAGAAGTTTGCAATAGTCTTTTCAATCTGATGTAGAGTTTTAGAAGGAACAAGCAAAGTAGACATGATATGAACTGAGACGTTGCACAAGACAGAAGAAGCCTACCCTCTTATGAGAGGAAGTGACCATTCCATCCTTGAATCCTGGCTAATATCTTAGCAGTTAAGGGGTTGAACTCTCTACTGGACATTCTCCCTTGAACAATGGGGATACCCAAATAAGTAAGGCCTCTGGGGGCTTTTTCAAAGCCTAAGATCCTCTCGATGCTCCTAATCCTACTAGCAAGGAGCTTTGAAGAGCAGAAAAAAGCACTTTTCCACAGGTTAACGGACTGGCCGGACACTGACTGATATTTATGCAAGAAATCTCTCACTGCTATAAGCGATCGCCAGGACCCATTGATGAGTAAGACCGTGTTATCAGCATATAGGAGGTGAGAGAGTTGGAGGCAACCCTGTTTCAACTTGAATGGACTGCACAGCCCGTCTGTAATCAGACGAAAAAAATCCCTACTGAGGGCCTCGGCTGCGATAATAAAGAGGGACAGAGATATCGGGTCGCCCTGACGGAGCCCCCAGGTGGATTTGAAGAAGCCACAACTCTCCTCGTTAACCAGGACTGAGAACCAATTATTCAGCCAGCAAGATTCGATCATCTGGACCCAGGGAGGCACAAAACTAAAGCGAATAAGAACCTGTTTTAAGAAAGTCCAGTCCATTTTGTCATAAGCCTTTTCTATTTCCAATTTTAACAACAGATTCTCACCTTGTACCTTCCTATTAATCTCTCTGAAAGCTTCATGAGAGATGTCAATATTTTCTGCAATCGATCCTCCCTTGACGAACACGTCTTGCTCTTTGAAAATTAGCTTAGCAAGAATGGGGCTTAGCCTAGCCACTACAATCTTTGCAAAAATATTATAAATACAGTTACAAAGACTAATGGGGCGATAGTCTGAGAAAGAATTTGGCCTAGACAACTTAGGGATCAAGGCTAGAAGGGAGGAGGTGAAAGCCCGAGGCATCTCTCCCCCTTGAAAAAAATCAACCGCAGCTTTGTGGATGTTAGCCCCCACAATGTCCCAACAGCTAGCAAAAAATGTACCCGAGAAACTGTCAAGCCTAGGAGCTCCATCTAGAGGAATCGCAACCACCGCGCTTTTGACTTCTTCCAAGGACGTGGCCTTCATGAGGGAAGCGCGATCCTCCCCCGAAACAAGCGAGGGGATAGCGAAAGTAGCTGTGTCCCCAAACGGACAGCCAACAGGGGGAGAGTGCGCTAACAGTAAAGCTTGAAAGAAACGGACAGCTTCTCGTTTTATAGTCTTCTGCTCAGTCACCAACACACCAGAATCAAGTTTGATTTGGAAGATGCTCGACCTCCTGATCTTGTCAATGACTGAAAGATGAAAAAACTTGATGTTTTTATCTCCTTCAGTAAGCCATCTGTTTCGAGATTTCTGCTTCCAGAAAATCTCACCTGCTAGTTCCATACGGGCCAACTTGGATCTGGCGGCCGCATTATCTTGAGCACTGATGTTGGAGAGAGGAGTTTGGGCCAAACCCTCAAGCTTATCTAGCACTTCAGCTGCATCTTTGATGTTTTGCGAGACATTCCTATAAACATCGCGATTCTAAACTCTCAGATATCTCTTCACATTCTTGAGTTTCAGGAGAACGTTCAACATGGGCTGGTTCGAAAAAGGGGGGCTCCATGCTTCCTCAACCACTTTAAGAAAGGAATCATGGAGCAGTCACATCCTTTGGAACCTAAAGGGCCTCAGGGCAGAAAATATGGGCTTCAAGAAATCCAAGATCAAAGGAGAGTGGTCAGAATACATCCGCGGCAGATGCTGAACATGAAAGCTGGGAAAAGTGCTCATCCAGTTCCCATTACACAACACTCTATCAAGCCTTGCCCAAACCCTGGTCGTGCCTGACCGGTTGTTACTCCAAGCAAAAGAATTACCAATGAAACCGGCGTCCAAAAGGCCAGCCGCATCAATTGCATCCTGGAACTCAGAAGAGCTTGCCAAATCAATAATCCTACTGCTAATCCTCTAGGATAGCATTGAAATCCCCAGCAATTGACCACGGCCCTAAAAAACCTGCTGCCATCGAAGTCAGACTATCCCAGAGAAGCCTTTGGTCAATTTTAGAACATTTAGCATAGACAAAAGACAACCTGCAGGAGGGATAGGAGCTTGACTGATGAACATCAATGGAAAGGATCTGGTTAGTCATATTAAAGAGAGAAATGGAAATTGAACTGATGTAGAAGACCCAAATTTTGCCCCCTTCGCCAACATTGGAGAAGAACAGGTGGAAGCCCAGCTTTAGACCGATCCCAGCTCATTTCTGCACAGTCGCCAAGGGTTCTAAGATGGCCAAAATTGCTGGATTATGATCTGTAATCAACCTACGGACAGTTTGGGTAGTGGTCGAGTTGGCCATGCCCCGAACATTCCATATGAGGATATTATTCAATACTAACACCCTCGAAGGTAGACTTATTTCCATATAGAATGGATTTACTACCTTTCCTGTAGCTACAACCCAAGGGAGGGCTCATATCAATCTCCGAACACCCGGGCTTCTTGCTCAAATCAAACGAAGGGGCCCTACTTCCATGCTTCACAAGGTTACTGGGAGAGCGGATGATAACCGAGCTGGTTGAATGGGGAGCATCTCCCAATCGGGGAGTACCCTCAGCCAAAGAAATTTTGACAGGGCTTCCATTAACCAAAGAATGAATTCCCTGAGGACTGTTTCTACGAATATCTCCTTCGCTGTGAGATAGACGATAAGGAGAAAGATCGACCAAGAGATCTAACTTCCTATATACTAAGATGTATCCATCAGACAGGCCAGGCGACATTGTCCAACCAACCGCATTTACAGTGGGCAGAGGAGTTTGGACAAGTGAGGCAGAGCCTATCGAATCCAAGTGGGAATCGCTGCCCTCCAAAGGATAGATAGGTGAGTTCCCAGCCGATCTAGATACTCCCGAGGGCTAGGAAATCAGTATGTCCCCACCCACTGGCGAACATTGGTGAAATACAAAATCCAAATCAGCTGGCTAGGAACCAACAGTTAAGTTTTCAACATTTGAGTCGGCAAAGAAGGTGCGCACCTGGTTAATCTCCCTTTCCTTCGGTGGAGTAGACCGCAGATTGCCCGAGAGAAGGTCCTTGTGAAACGCCTTATTTGAATTGGCATTTGCTTCGGTAACAGGATACTCACAGCTATTGATAGGCGAAGCATCAGCGGCAACAGGAAAGGAAGAGTGCAACTGAACTAAATTTGTTGGGGAAGGGTGGACAATATCAACAGCAAGGAGCTTTGAGGAGATACTGGAGGGAAAGCCACGTTCTTGGGGATTAGGCCATGGTAGCAGTGGAAGGAGCAAGGCAGCTTCAAATACAATCTCTCCGCTTTGAGTAGAGCATAAGTGGTCATGGTCCATCGTAAGAGCTGGGACTGGGACTATTGCAGGCTCATCAGTAAGCTTAGAAACGGTTGGAGCATTTGCCCGAACAGCTGAGGGGCGCTTCTCTGCGCTAGCCTCTTTGCCAAAAAATCTGTTGGACACCCACTCCCTAGTCAATTCAGGGATCGTATTATTAACTTCACTGTCAATACCGTCGAGAAGGGTTGGGGTATAGGCCTTGGTGTTCTCCAGATGGCACCAAAAGGGAAAAGATTTCCCTGCAACCAGTAGGGAGATTTGGGAATGAGGGAAGGAGCCCAGCTCCAACCTCACCTGAATGCTTACGAATCGCTGGAAAATCCCATATCAAAAACATGTCTCTATCCGAAGAACCGTGCCTAAGGTGGCTCCCAGGCCATGGAGCACTAACTCGGTCCACACATGGGCAGGAATGCCATAGAGCCTGATGCAGACTTCTTCGTAAAGGGGGTAAATATCTAGGGACCAGGGGGATACCCTAGCCAGCCCAAATCCTTTCAAGAGCGTCGAATCCTCCACAAAATCAATCATCTCAACCCTGGATTTGAAGGAGAATAGGAAACTGGAGTTGGATAGCCTGACAATGTCAATTGCAAAAGCCCTGAATCTAGTGCCCCTGATACCACCCTGGAGATAGGTAACAGAAATGTCCTTCTCACCTAACCACCCTACCAGGCCTAAATCCAGATCTTGAAGCTTGGCTGCCACCACCGCTGGGTCCGCCGTAATCTGCCTGTAGATGTGACGATCCTCTCTCTTGTCTGATGGAAGTGTTTCCCAGCCTCTCCTTCTAGGGTAGGGGTTTCTGGAGGGGGAGGGGTGTGCGGCAGGCGGAATGGTCGGAATAGGGTGACAATCGGGGGTTTTGGGAGGGGGGGTGGACTGGTGAATCGAGTTAGGGGTTTTAGGGTTGGGGTTTTTAGGGTGAGCGAACTAAATAGACACCACTCTGTCGTTAATCCTTTTACCATCCAGTACTCCTCTGGCAGCTCTAGCATCATCCTCATACATGAATCGGACAAACACAAAACCCTTAGGTTTGCCGGTACCATGGAAGAGAGGCAAATTTACCTCGACCACCCTTCCGTATTTCTGAAAAATCTGGAAGAGGTCTGCCATTAAACAGTTGAAAGCCAAGTTTTCGATGAACAGAGTAAATGCATCCGAACCATTCCTTCTCTTGGCCGTGAAAGACGCAGATCCTTCTATACCTGTGGTGGGAAGTGCTCTAGATCGCCCCCGCGGACGCCCTCTCGAACGCCTTCTCGAGCGCCCTCTCATCTTTCAGGGAGATGTTCTCAACTCTTTATCTCTCTCTAATCAGGATTGCAGATGAATTCAAACAGTCCTTTGCATTTGTCATCTGGTCTTCACCTATAATGAATGCAATCAGCTGTGCGGTCAGTTTCTGGTTCCATCCGAGCAAGCGAGATAGGGCATGTAGATGATCTCCCGAGCTATTCTTCTCTCAAATCCAATGGATGACCTTGTGGGATACGAATTCAGGGTATTTTGTTAGAAGAAGGATTTGGTAAATCCAACACTCTTGTACACAGTTTTCGGCACAAGATCCAAACCGGTCCAAGCAGGTGTGCCATCTAAACGTGCGATCTTAGTTTGAAATGTGAGATAATGCAATCCCACGTAATCCCACTTAATGTGATGAACCAAACAGACCCTAAAGATATATCCCCAAATGATATAGGACGGCCTAATCCAACCTTAAATGAATGTGGTATTTGAAATGGGTAGATTTATGCAATCTTTAAATAAATAAAAATCAGTCTTATACATCATAAACACAACAAGAAAATAAGGTTAATGCAACAATGATCATGGTCATCCATCACAAACACGAATCATTGAATCTTCAAATCTAATTTTAGTTGGATCTAGCGAAAGATAGAACTTTCGTCTTGCAATAAGTCTGTCTAACGATCCAAGTGGATTTTCTAATCCAGAAAATAGAAATTTTCTAGATTAGTAAATCTGAAAATTTCAGGAAAAAAATTGGTGATTCTTCAAATTTAAGGCTTTGGGTGATGGGATTTAAATTACGTCAAAATATGTAAATGTGGGGATGAAAATCTTTGAAGATCTAATGATTTAGATAAAAAGAAATAGGATCAGCTTCTAGATTTAAAGATTTTAGGAGAAAATATATTTTAAAGAAAAGAGTACCTTGAGAAAATAAAGAATGAGAGAGAAGTTGAGGATGAGAAATCGCTTCCCTGGGTCTCACGCCCTCATTCAATTACTGGAAGTCGAAGACGAAATTGTCAGAAGCAAAAGCTCTCATGTTTTATACATAAACATAACATAACATCCTTTATGTTTAGGGTAAAACACTCTTATAAATTCATAATTACGTGAAATTACCAAAATACACCTACTTAAAAAAGTTTCAAAAAAAAAAAAAAAGAAATTTGCATAAAAATTGTGCGCACACTGTCTCAAAACTTAAATAATCAAACATTCAAAAACTAAATTCAAATTCAAGATGTCCGATGGGCCCCGATGATAGAGCTGTGAAGGTGGCGCAATGAAGGTGGGCCATGACTATCTAACTGTCCGATCACACCATCATCGCGATCCAATGGCCCAAATGTCTCCTTCAAGGAACTTACACATGTCACGAATACATGTGTAAGGCTTCAAGCTCTAGAAACCCAACCTGTACCTGTCATCTAACCACATTAACACGAGTAACACACACCTCCTGCATTGATATACTTTGAATGGCCTGGTGTCCGCATCACCAGAGCCTTCTTTACACGTTCAAGAAACCTAAGCAACCAAATAGATTTCTCTTGAAACGATCGTCTCATCTCCTCTCAAGTCCAGATTAGCCAACCAATACTGGTCAAACATAGCTCCTCCAGTCCACGACCGCCCATCTATCATGCATGGCCCCACGTGTTCCAGGCCATGGATGAGGCACTGAGGGCGTTCTACCTATCGAATCACCAATTGGTGCATGAAACAAGGAAATTAAACTCCTCAAACAACAAATTGAGGCATTAAACTAGCATTTGTCATGGTTTGAGGCCTCCTTGCATGATGACACTGAGGAAAGGTCTGAGGGTGAATCAACCGGCATGAAACCAAGGCATGTGCTACTACGAAATGTCTATGATCGAGAGGATAACAACAATCCCTTCCATAACCATGCCCTGTCTTATGAGTTGCTTGGATGGGATGGCCAATGTACTTGTTCTGCAAATAGATGAGGCAACTTCGATATAAAGATTAAGATGCCTGAGTTCCATGGAGGCTAGAAGGCTGAGGAATTCAATTACTATACCATCGAGCGCGTCTCAAGTACAAGGATGTGCCCAATGAAAAAAAGGTCAAACTAGTGGTGATCAAATTAAAAAAGGTTGAGCTTCTAAATGGTAAGAGCCACTAGAAGTTACACATGGACGTTGAGGTAATCCTAAAATCACCTCCCAGGACAAGGAGGAACGAACATTGTGAAACATTTTGCGATTCCAATCACATGTAAACCGTGCACGGATAGCTACATTCACTTCGTCAAAATGAAGAAACAGTAAAAGAGTACATGGAGGAATTCAACCAATTGATTGCTCGACATGATCTTTCTGAGACAGAATGATGTAGAGGCATTTTCACACCAGGCTTGAGTAGGGTGGCTTGTGGGATGCGGGGGCATATTCGGGATGGGTGGCCATGGAACCCATGTGATTTGAGGGTCGTGTGAGGCAAAATCCATGAATTTGGGGCCCACGAGGAGGGTTCAGCCGAGAACCTAACCCATGGATGTGGGGCATGGGCCATGAGATAAAGGGATTAATTCATCATACTCTATCAATTCGAGCTTTTAGAGCAAGTGGTTAATTATCCTGTATCAAATTGGTATCAAAGCAGGAGGTCTCGTGTTCGAGACTCCTCATCGAGAGTGATTGATGCAAGGGCACTTTCACACGAGCTTGAGTGGGGTGGCCTGTGGGATGCGGGGGCACACTCAGGGTAGGTGGCCTGTCCCGTAATGGTTGTGACGGCCTTTACGGCACACCATGCCCAACACTAATAGTGGAGTTATAATAGAAGAGTGCATAAATTTGTCTAAGGTTATCAGAAATGACGAAAGTTGTTAGAACATGGTATCACAGTGCATCACACCGACAAATGGAGCCTCACAAATGAGAAACACTGATGCGCTACAAGTTATCCTCGGTCAACATGAAACACAAGACAACCATATATGAATGTATTTGATTTTGTTTACCATCAGTGAGATTTATTCCAAAGATGCCTGGTTCGATGTAATTGCAACGGACACTTGTCATCTATTATTGGGACGTCTGTGGAAACATGACCGTGGCCCGATTAATGATTTTTGGAAGAACACGTATACATTTGTGAAAGATGGCGCCACTATCATCCTTGGTCAATTTAAAGAAAAATTTGTGCCCGAAGCTAGCACAAGGAAAAGTGTGGACAACAATAAGCCTCTTGATCAACATGATGGCAGCATAATAGTGGGTCAACATCATTGACAGGTCATATTCGACGAGGGGATTATGCCTGGACTATCGACTATGGTGGCCAGAGAATGTCTTCCAACTGGTCAGTACAAAAGAGTTGAAGATCGAATGGTATAAGATCGTCCTAAAGATTACTAATGACGCCTACAAGTTAAAGCTTTTGAGTCACGTAAACATGTCAGATGTCTTCAACTTTAAACCTCTTTCTTTCTACGTGGGAGATACATCGAGTGAAGAGGGTTAAAAAAATTGTAGTTGACTTTTCCCCAATCGAGGGAGAATTATACAGATGTTGTTGCATTGGCATATTGGAACAACTTGGTTACACCCGACTGTGATCCTATTAGACCTATAAGATGGGTGCAACAAGGCCATGGCTCATTCGGACATGAGAATCATGGGTCGCAAAACATTAATCTGTGGATGCCACTCATCATGGTGTTGGACGGAATATGCTATCAAATCAATACCAAGACATGGTCTCCACATTCGACCAGGAACTTTATTGGCCTCAATGGTGGCCCAAACGATTTTCGGTTTGGGCTGAAGTCATTTTAACCCGGCCCAACTTTAAATGTACACATTATATCCTCCAAATATGCCATGCCAATCCTTAGTTAGGAAACCCATCCATCCTGAATGTAGATCGTTGGTTTCATTCCCAACAATTCCTATAAATTTTCTAATTCTTTGAGCATGTGTGGCCCACTTGATCAACAAATGGATTAGGAACATTCAAGTCAGAAATAGGGATTTAATCAATATTCGGGGGTCAGGTTGGTTGGGCATATGCCCAACCAATTTTTTTTTGGCTCAGGCTCAGGCTCAGGCTTGTGCTTGATGTGCTAGGCACATACCGGGCTTAAGTCTTGCATCTTAAGAGTCAGGCGGGGTTGGGTCTAATCAGTGTTTTAAATAGTGGTACCGTGTTGCGTAGCATTCAACCCTCTGTAGTGTGTAGCATAAATAGCGTAAGCTACAAGAGATTTCTATTTTTTAATTTAAAACTAGAAAAAAAATATAAAAAATAATAAGAAAAAAATATATAATACATATAAAAATGCCTAAAAGATTATTCATTTTTTCTACTATAAGCATGTTTAAACAAGTTATTAATCATCATTTATCAAAAGCTAATTCACATACATAAACCAAATTAAATCATTATTACATTAACAACTTTTTAAGCAAACTACAATCAACAATGTCTAATTGAAACCACAAATCACAAGTACAAAAAGAAATTAAAATTCCACACAGTTGAGAGTAATAAGTTTACAATACAAAATATAATTACCATTTATATATAATAAAAAAAGGCATAGCGTACACTACATAAGCTATGCCCGCTACAACGCTACATACACTACGACCCCTGTAGCGTACGCAACAAGAGATTTACGCTATTTGCTATCGCTACGCTATGGGCACTATTCAACACACTGGCCCAAATCTGGCTCATTGCCACCCCTGCCTGTATGCCATAGACATTGTTGCATCGATTCAAATGAATGCATCACTAACAGCATAGATCTCCAATGGTATGGTAAAAATTGTTGAGATCGGAAGTTTTGGCATCAAGCAAAAGTAGCATCGTATAGAAGGAAGAACACATCAAACATCAATAGTTCCCAGAAAGCCATATGGGCAAGAAATATACTCATATGTGTAAAACTCAGCTAACATTTCATCTGAAGAACCAGTATTGATAATATTCTTCCGTTCCAAACTTGTAAGGCATGATGAGAAGTTTCTGACAAACTCGAGAGCTGTTTCTTGCATGGGGATGGTATGAGAAATGATAGCTAATCCCACAAGGCATAGTGGCTCAGATGCTATGGTCACATAATCTCCATGATGAGATGAATTGAAGTTGAAATTTGGGAATTCTGAGCTCCCTATACCATTCTCCTGAAAATAAATAACCAAGAGACTACGTAATATATGGATGGAATTGATACTTAACCATTCATGATAGATTTGCCTACAGCCATTTACCATTTGGGGATTCAATTTCTTACACTTTTTGTGCAACGTGAACTGGAGTTCGCATAAGGAGGAGAATTCTTATAGGGTTGAAGGGACTGAAAGTATGATGAGGGAAGACTTAAAAGGAATTGGATCAAGGCAGTGTCAAGGGAATTTAAGATTCGCTAACCAAGGATAAGGCTATAGAAAGGAATGATTAGTAGACCCAATGCCAAATTGTTGGTACAAGGTTATGATGATGACGACGACGGCGACGACGACTTAGTAAACTGTTGTACCATTTAAACTTGCAAAATAGAAAATGGCACTGGGTATCAATCAAGGTGGGTATAAATAGTGGGTCCCTTGTATAAATAAAAACCACAAAAACAAAAAACAAGAAGTCCAATATGGAATATTAAGAGGATGATAAACTTCCTAAGTAGAATGCTTGTAAAATTGAAGCATGAATTTGCAATAGAAAAACATTGCACATAACATTTATACCGTCTCATAAAATTACATGACAGTCTTTCCAGTCTATTATTGCCAACAACTTTATATCTGAATAAGGTTCTAATATGAAATTCATGTCATGAAAATGTTTCAATTAATTAGGATTAATCTTCAGCACTTGGTATTGGGCTTCAATTTATTGGAAATTAAGAAACGTATATTAGGCAGCTAATGGAAACATAGGACCCACCTGGTGGGGAATACACTCAATTAGGAATGTGGACTTAGCAGGTATTATAAAGCAAGAAGGTTGACTTGGATAAAAGTGCACACAAAGGCATACTTTCTAATTTTCCTGATGTGTGGTTGACGTAGGGTGGATGCAAGAAGAAAAGGAAACAAAGAAAAATAGAATAGAAGAACACGTGAAATTATAATGCCCATTAACTTGTATAGGCAACTGCTCGAAACCCATATTGATTGGATGATCAAACCATGGAAATAATGGCCTACAATGGCCATAAATAGACAGTCCAACAATTTCAACAACAATACATTTTTGTTGTTGTTCCAATTAATGGCCATCATAAGCTACTTTTACATGGTCTGGATCATCCAACTAATATGGAAATTGGGTAATGGCCTATCCAAGATGTGTCTATTCTAACATACAGCTTGGATCAATGAGCACAGCAGGGTAAAGGTCAGTAAAACCCAATAAGAAAATCATCATATCATCTAAAGTCTTATCCCAACTAAATGGGGTCAAACGAAACCCAATAAGAAAATACTAACTAAAATTCCTCTAACAACTAGAAACAAGCCTTGTAAGGCTTCATATATGAACATAGAACCCATGACCCATCATATGGGATGCATAACCCATATCTTGGGCCTTTGGGACCCATGTCTATGTTAAATTATTAGAAGAATGTCATTGCTTGCACCTGTGGCATTCCAAGAAACAATGAAAATCTGGTAGAATCTTATATCCCAAGTCAGTCAGTGGAAAGGCATCTCTATCCTTGGAAAATGAGCAAGAGGAGCAAAGACAAAAGTTTGGTAGAGCTGTTACATAATCTTTAAGACCATATATCCACAACCTTTGAACAACATTGTGGAAAGGAAGATGAATAAGTGGTGGATCTAGAGAGATTAAGGGCCCATTTGGACACAATTCCTCAAATGGGGTTATCAAGCCTGCTTGTTGGGTTGACTCAGCAAAAACCAAACAGATTTGTTTTTGCCGAGTCGGCGTTTTAGTGCCTATTTTGTTGAGTGGGAAATGAAAAGGTGGTTCGCAAAGTGCATCCAAATGCACAACATCAATGACCGTTTGGATCAAAATGGTGTTTGGGCCTCCAATGCCCCTTTGAAGGGTGCATCCAAATGGTGGGCCCTAATGCTTTTGAAGATCATGGTGAAATTGAAGAGACAAGTTCCAGCAATCCATGATAGATTGCACGTGTTGTAAAATTTTTATAATGAACATGAATATGCTTTTATATAGAGAGAATAAAAGAAAAACAAAGTATCAGTGGTTCTGCTTAAGGAGCCCATCATCACCAAGCATGTTCAATAGGCGTGCACATTTAACTTACAAGTGTCCAAGCAACATTTTATAGGCATAGTAATAACAGAAACTAGAACTAAGACTTCCAAATGAAGATGCAACAAATTGCAATTGCTATTAATTGAACTATCATTGCAATCAAATGATATGATTAGGGCATGACTTTTTTCAGTCAAACTTGATTACATAATTCATATTGTATGATATATTTTCACACAATTTTAAAATTTCAGTATCAAAATATAATGTATTCTTGAACTCGATAATGTGTTCATACATGCACATGCTATAATGTCATTGTGTCTCATCAAAATTGTTTCTTAAAATACTAAATGAATAGTATATCAAATTCAAATTGCCTGCACAATATTATTGTTTTTGCAAAAAAAAAAAAAAAAAAAGATATTTTGATTGCAATTTGCAAGGTTTAAGACTCAACTATAGATTTGACTAAAATCCAAAATCAATTGGCCCATTGACTTGGTTTTGCTAAAAAATTAAGCAAACTCCTCTGACATGATATGTCCTGACTCCTGATATGAGATGCGAAGTCCCAAGTTCAAGTCAAACATTTGGAGGCTGTTTGGACAGATCCAAACAACTGTTTGGAACCAAAAACTCCCATCCACAAGAGGCACCCTAGAATCAGAATGGTATGGAGCAGCAGATGCAAGCTCCCCTCTGCATTTTGGGAACGATCCTAGCTGGCCCTTCCTTGTACTGCTGACTTAGATACGGATACTTGTGGTTTTGAAAGGAACACAACCAGACAATCTGATTTAATTCATTCACCAAGTAAATAAGAATCCATCACAAGAATTGATGGAAGTAAATGCACCACACGAGTATGCAAGTAATTTAGAAAACAAACTTATTATAATCTCCACACACATGAAAAGTACTTCAAAAAATTCAGAAAATTAGTAATCCCTTTTACATCGTAGAACTATTCTTTACAGACACTAATAAAATACCTTCAAATCCCTGAGAAATCTTTAGGCCAGATTTTCAGCCTTTTGATTTCTCTGAAATCAATCTATGAATTCAAAATAGGATAATGTGGTGCAACAGCTGTATCTATCTACAAAGATTTAGCACAAACAAAAAAATCTATTGTAATAGCCTAAAACAGTAGTTGGATCTAGAGAATCAGCCCCAAAATCACCAAAGATTAGCAAAATAATCTTCCAGAGCAACAATTTTTATTCAAGAAATCGAGCCCCAACAAATCAGTAGCAATCAATCCCAAAATCAGCATGATGGACGCATCACTTACTTGATCCTATACAAATAATGGTAATAACCCTGTACATAATGTTGAATTATCCCATTCATTATCACAAACGGGGACTTTCCAATGGTAAGATTTACTGAGTTGATGTAGGAAAACTAAGTTCGGGGCAAAGCCAGGTCTAAAGAAGTTTGCTCCCTTCTGAGTTGATCCAAAAAGATTGATGGAAATATCCACCAATGGTGACAAGAAGAGGCGTGTGTGTGTGTCTATATATATATATATATATATATATATATATATATATATATATATATATATATATATATATATATATATATATATATATATAGGCCTCTTCTTGTCCCAAGAGGCATATATTCTGTATTGCATATACCCTTTGGAAACTTAGCACTTATAACACCATGAGACATATTCTGTATTGCAATGCATGCGGTGCCAGTAGTAACACTAGCTAAAGTTTTGTATCTGATTAAGTGCCTGCCTAACTCTATAACGTACAGCTTGAATAGGATCTTTTCCAGAAAAGATTTTATGAGAATTCATAAGCATGAACCCTTGAATAGGTAGATATCATATGGAATGAATTCGGACTTAGGATATCAATTGTTCACACATCTATCAAACACCTCACTAAAAATGAGGTCCTCCTTCAAAGCCATGAATGAAACCCACAGCCTCCATGACAACTGTTTCCAATAAGACCACCACCTAACTCAAAATACCCACTGCTTTATTTTGACTTTTTTTCTCCTATGATTGACAAACTGAGAGAAAATCAAAACGTTCCTCAGCGTGTGCTGAATTACGTGGAAATTTACTATGACTCGCTCCCCCTAAAGGTAAACCCAAGCTGTCCAACTACAAACTGAGTGGCACCACTATGCCCGACCAGGATCAACAATCTTTGGATAACCACATCAGGTACAGCATAGCATTGCTATCCCTTTGAAGAAACCAAAAGCTGGTATGCAAAGAATGCAAAATTGTGTGTACAAAGTCAAACATTGCATTGTGGACTGTCTTTACTTCCACGAACTTTTTGGCCAAGTAATGTATTCATACCAACATTGCAAGCATCCATTTTCATCTTGAAGACTTGGCTGAAGTCTAGAAGTGCAAGAGTGGGGGCCTTTATCATATTCTTCTCAATGACATTTTAGGTTTTACCTGTTGCTTTGGCTCATCCAATATTAACGACCACGATAATAGTCCCAAACTTCCAGATAAATCAGAGGTAAAATTTTACCAAGTCGACTTTTTGAATAAGTAATGCGTCAATACCGACATTGCAAGCATCCTTTTTCACCTCGAAAACTTGGTCAAAGTCCAGAAGAATGATGTCCTTCATCATCTTCTTCTCAATGACATTGAAGTGTTTGTTTGTTGCTTTGGCTTGTACAACATTAACAAGGACGATAATAGTGCCAAAGTACAAGATAAATCTTTGGTAGAACTTTGCAAAGTTATGAAAATAACAACGCCACACAATGGTTCGTGGCATGGGCTACTTCATTACCTTAATCTTCTCCTAATCAATCTTGATCCCTCAGCATAAACAATATAAACTAAAAACACAACATCATCCACAAGGAATGAACACTTTTTCAAATTAACATATATTGAACTTCTTCAATCGTGCTACATTAAATATTTCCACAAGAGACAAATCAGGGTTAAAACAAGAATATCATCGAAACAAACAACCAAATTGATGCAGTCTGGTAATAGACTCAATGATAACTTGACATACAAATAGCAAGAATTTATAAAAACAAGCATACCACAAAAGGGTATTTGAGTAGAGAGGGACAAACAACTTCTCAGAAATTGAAATATTTGCACTAATGACAAGTACTAAAAACATGGTAATCTTTTATACATGTCAGACCAATCTTTTGATAGACCATGTGGACACGCCCTAGAATTAGAAAAAACCTATAGCGGCGCTATAACAGGCTGTTACAAGACATACTGTGCACCGTAACAGCCATTACATGGCCGATACAGGTCATTTTTTCTGTAATGGCTGTTATGGCCATTACGACTCCATAATTCATAACGAATAGCACTGTTACCGCTACAGCACACCTTGCCTAGACTCCCAATGAAATCTTTAACCAATATTTTACTATGATTAATACCAAATCAATCTAACATATCCAAAAATAGCATTAACACTATCTAACTAGAATATCATTAACAAGATTCGAAGCAAAAGTCTATAGGTTTTCGAAATCTTGATCATATCTCTATGAATGTGAACTAACAAACAAGATGGCACAACCAAACTCATACCAAATACAGTTTCCCTTCAATTGTCCTCTTTATGACCATTTCATCAAATGGAATTCCCAACACTTGGTAGATGAGCATGAATTGAAGCAAGCTGCTGACAAGAGCCCGTTTCCTATCTTCGAACTTTATAAACATAGAAGCACAAGCTTGAATTTATGAATCAAACCTTACATGACTAGTGAGAGATTCTTCAACATTCAATCCAATAGAGGGGGAAATGAACTATAGAGCTGCATTTGGCTCGGGTCATTTTTCATGTAATGGTCGTACAGCCATTACGACCTCGTAATGCATAACGGTTGGCACCGTTACCGTTATGGCACACATTACCTAGAAGACCTATGAAATCTTTAACCAATATTTTACTATAATTGATTCCAAATCAATCTAAGATATCCAAAAATAGCATCAACACTATCTAACAAGATCCAAAGCCAAAGTCGACGGGTTTTCGAAATCTTGATCATATCTCTGTGAATGTGAACTAGCAAGCAAGATGCCACAACCAAACTCATACCAAATACAGTTTCCCTTCAATAGTCCTCTTTATGACTATTTCATCAAATGGAATTCCGAGCACTTGGTGAACACGTATTGAAGCAAGCAGCTGACGAGAGCCCGTTTCCTGTCTTCGAACTTTATAAACCTAGAAGCACAAGCTTGAATTTATGAATCAAACCTCATATGATTAGTGAGAGATTCTTCAACATCCAATCCAATAAAGGGAGAAATGAACTGCAGAGTTGCATATGGCTCAAGATCATTTCCACTACAGAGAAAAATACTGTACAATTTTTGCAATTTCTAATCTTAGTAAAAATCACAAAAATGGGGCTTTGTTGGTTTGTGTTTGAAAGAAACAACTCTTTTCCATCAATCAACAAAGGTATTGTTGGGATCGTTTGGAAGTCTGAATCGGTGGTAATTGGTGTGTTTGGTAGGAGTGTATTTAGTGTGAATTGGAATCCAATTCACATCAAATACACTAAAATGAACTTTTTGAAATAAGAGAAAAACCATGTGATTCTATTTCACGTGGATTCTGATTACCATCGATTCGCAGGTCATAATCATTTGTCTTACTCTCTCTCTCTTCCAAATACAGGCTACCAAATACAATTTGGTAATTCCAATTACCAAATTCCATGGGATTCCAATTAGGGGTGTACACTAACCAAGTTAGCTCAGTTAGCTCGCTCGACTCGACTCGAAAAAACTTGATTCGACTCGATTCGAAACCGAGTTCGCGCCGAGTCGAGCTAATTTTTTGAGCTCAAAAAAATTTCAAGCCGAGTTCAAGCTTGCCCGAGCTAGACTCGACTCGGATCGAACCCCAACTCGATCGAACTCGGATCGAACTAGTTCGATGACTCGGTTATTTTGATATTGATGTGCTCAGCAAGTGTTTGATGAAATGACTCGATGAAGTGTTGGCTGGTGGCGAGGAAGGTATGGATATGAAACAAATACCTTTGTATCTTGATTTTTATGTTGTCTACTAAGTGTTTGATGAAATACCTGTAAATCGATGTTGCCGCTTTACATTCTGTGAGAAATTGAAGTGCACTCCACATGTTTGAGAAAATGCCACATAGGCTCGATCTTGGCTCAAACTCGGCTTGAACTGGCCCGAGCTGCTGACCGAACCGAGCCGAGCTGGCCAGTCAGGCTCGAGGACCAAGCCGAGCTGAGTTCGAGCTGGGGTCAGTTAGTGGCCAAGCTCGACTCGGTTCGACTCATGTACACCCCTAATTCCAATTACATACCATCTAACACAACTAGTGATTCCAATTCACACATATTCCATGGTAATTGCCAATGAATATCAAATGAAAGTTACTGATTTTTGAAAATTCTACTAAGAATATAAACAGCAAAAATTGCAAATTATGCGGACTGGTTTAGTAGCCTGTGGGGCTACAGCCATGGTTTTACGGTTCGGACAAGTCTGATATGACTCATTTGAGTTGACTCGGATTCCACAATGACTGATCTAGTTTGATACCATGGGCTGCTCCCCTGAGTCTAACCCGAATTGGGCAACCTGCGACTTGACTGATGGCCAAACTAGTCGATCCGAATTGCCGAATCTATTAACCATTTGGAGCCCATGGTGATCGGCATCGTTCCCCTGGTGGGCTCCACCATGGATGGCCACCTGTGCAAAGAATTGACCAATCAAACAATCCTGAAACGACTGACTAATGGACTTCTACTCAACATTACCAATCCGTTTCGCCTGCCATGGGGAGCCCACCAGAACGTCCAATCATTTGGTTCTTCACACCATGGTGGAATCCACCTTGGTTGATCAGAACCACTCAAATCATAGATCCACCATGGATGGCACGCGGGGAAAATTTTACATTGATTGGACGATCCTGGACATACAATCCATGGGTCCTTTCGCACCACACACCATCAATGGCGCAGTGCACTGGATGAACTGTTCTGATAATGGATAGAAAGACCCAATAGCTATAGAAGATCCTGTAGACTACAATTTCGGATAGTCCCGCAAGCTGAGAGAGAGAGAGAGAGAGAGAGAGAGAGAGAGAGAGAGAGAGAGAGAGCAGACGGATGAGAATTCATCAGGACCCGGGTCCCGCAGAGAAATATCCACCATCCATCTCCTCACGCCCTTTTCCATTTCCCTCCGCGGACGGAGTCGGATCGATCGAGTCGCACATTTGAAGATTGTTGTAGGGTCCTCCAACTGAGGCTTTTCAATCTTGACCTGACATGAGGTCCCGAACGCTATACCAGGCGATTTTGTGGAGAATGCGCGCACCTGAAACAACATTCCGTTGGGTCATTTCATCGAACACTTGGTGAGCAGCATTAAGATAAAAAAAATCGGCTCATCGTACCGATTCGATCCGAGTGGATTCGAATTGAGGTTCGAGCGAAGTCGAGTCGAGCTTAGGCAAGCTCGAAACTCGGTCCGAATCAAATTTCGAGCCGAGGCGAGTCGAGCGAACTGACCGAGCTAACCCAACTCGCGTACAGCTTTTTCATATCCAAGAGAGATTGAAAATCGTCCATCCAAAGCGAGACCCATCGTACTGAAGGTCTGGATCACTGATACATGGCCCCACTTGTAGACTCGGAAAAGAAAACCTGAGTATATTTTTCAAAGTTCGGTTCCAGGCTCCCATCATTCCTCAGCCGGCATCCATGGAAGCGAATTGGCTGATGTACGGTGTACCACACATCAGCGACATAGCTGATTTGGGTACGTGTCGTGCGAACACGAGCGCTGACGCTCTTCGAGGTACCGTCCAAACGGGAAAAGTATTGGCTGCTACTCCTGCCAGTGGCCAATGGCTGGTGGTAGGTGCTCTGTGGGCCCCACCATGATGTATATGTTTCATCCTTTCCGTCCATATATTTCTTTATATTATTTTATGATATGAGACGCAAAAATTAGACAAATCCAATCTTAAGTGGACCACATTACAGGAAATAGTTTTGAATGAACGTCAACCATTAAAAACTTTTTGGGTATAAAAGTTTTGTATTAATCTGGTATTTGTTTTTGGCCTTTCACATGTGTCGTGTGACCTAATTAATCGATTGGATGTCAAATAAATGGTAATGCTGGATATCCAATCACTATTGTTTCCTGTGGTGTGGCCCACATGAGATTTATATCTATAAAAATGGATAAACAAAATGAATGAAACACGTACATTATGGTGAGGCCCACGTATCACCGACCACCAGCCACGGGGCTCGTGGCCGGGGGAGTAACCAATCCGTTCCCGTACATACGGTTGAAAAGAGGGAAGCGGATTGGCTGGTGTACCGCACATCAGCTATATGATTGGTGTATTGCCATCTGTCAAGTTCCGTGCGTCTAATCGTTCTATCCAAACCGTTCATACATTTGGTGAGCTTATCTTAAGGCTTGAGACAAAAAATAAGACGGATATAACTATCAAGTGAACCACGTTGCAAAAGGTAATGGCAATTGAACGAATACCATTGAAACCATTTCAAGGGTTACAAAAGTTTTTTATCAATATAAAATTTGTTTTTCATCTTCATCTAGGTTTCCATGATCTTATGAACTGATTGGATGGAAAATAAACATTATAATAAGGCCTACGAATTTTTTAGCAGTGAGAATCATTATCGCTGCTTTTATTGGTGTTGTGGTCCAAATAATGATTCGTCTTCTCTCAGGCTTATCTTAAGGCTTGAGGCAAAAATAAGACGGATATAACTATCAAGTGAGCCACACTGCAAAAGGCAATGGCAGTTGAACGTATACCATTGAAACCATTTCAAGGTTACAAAAGTTTTTTATCAATATAAAATTTGTTTTTCCTCTTCATCTACGTCTCCATAATTTTATGAACTAATTGGATGGAAAATAAACATTATGATAGGGCCTACGAATTTTTTAGCAGTGAGTATCATTATCGTTGCTTTTATTTGTGCTATGGTCCAAATAATGATTCGTCTTTTGGATAATGGTCTTAAATGATCTCGGAAAATGGATGAACTGTGCGGATATAATAAATACATAATTGTAGGGCCCATGTAACTTTGATCTCCTTGAACCATTCCAACAACTCTGAGCTCAAGAGCATCAGCGCTCGCACGACGCATACCTACATCAACTAGGTGTGTGGTACACCAGCCAATGGGCTGATGGGGATTTTTCTCCTCATTGGTGGAATCGATGAAATCGAATGGGTTTCAATATCATCGATAATTGCAGGATTTTTCGATCCTGGTCGCTGGACTGTTTTTTGTCTTGTCGATATGATCGAGTGACCTGCCGATCATATCGAGGATGTATCGAGAGTGTCTCGATTGCATCGATAATTGATGAAATTTTACCCCTGGTTGCTGGACAGTTTTGGTCTTGTCTCGATATGATCGAGCGACTTTCAGATGGCATCAACGCTGTTATCGAGGGACTGTCGATATGATCGAAGATTTCCGCAGATACGATTGCAGAAGCGCAGATTTTACGGATTTTATTTTCTATTTGGGTTCTACCTCTTTCTATTCATATATAAAGGGGTGTATCCGGGATTGGGGTGTATTCCAGGGTATTCTAGGGTTTCCTAAAGCTTTTGCAAGGGTTTGTTAAAGGGCTTAGGATTGTGAGAGAAAGAGAAAGAGAGAGAGGAAGCTTGTGGAAGGGAGGCTATGCTCGTAGAGGTGATCTACCATATCTCAGTGCTTTCACGTCCTCGTAATCGATGAGATCTCTCCGTCTTCTTTGTTTCTCTTACTGTCTATCCGCTCCTGCGTGAGTGAAGAAGGTTTGATCCAAGCGGTGTGTGCTTGTGATCGGTTGTAACGTTCTACTTTATAGTGGATTGTTGATCTGGAAGAGGTCCGGTGATTTTTACCTTTTTTAGGGTTTTCCACGTAAAAATCTCTGGTGTTGTGTGATTAATGCTTTGATTTACTTCATTGCTTTTATTATCCCATAATTCTGGTTTGTTCTGGAGGGCTAGATCCTAAGGTTTTGTGCAAGGCCCCCAACAAAGTGGTATCAGAGCGCTAGGTTCATTGAACGGGTAGGATCGGTTTGGAATTATGTAAGGTGGCTCATCAAGGATGATCATCCTCAATGGTTCTAACTGGACCATATGGAAGGCTAAGATGGAGGACTTGCTTTATTGCAAGGATCTATATTCTCCAATTTTAGGCATATCAAAAAAATCCAAGGATATGTCTGATGATGATTGGAAGAAGTTGGACCGGAAGGCGGTGGGATTTATTAGACAATGACTGGATGATTCTGTATTCCACCATGTGTCTACGGAAACCTCAGCTGCTAGCCTATGGCTGAAACTATAAGGGCTGCATGAGAGGAAGACAGCCAGTAATAAGATTTTTCTGATAAAGCGACTTATGAATCTCAAGTTCAAGGATGGTGGTTCTGTGGCCGAGCACATGAATGAGGTCAGCAATATAGTGAACCAACTCTCCTCTATGAAGATGGTCCTAGATGATGAATTACAGGCTTCACTATTGCTTAGTTCGTTGCTTGATAGTTGGAAGACATTGGTGGTGTCTCTAAGTAACTCCGCGCCAGACGAAAAGGTATCCATGGAATAGGTTACTAATTGTCTCTTCAATGAAGAGACAAGGAGGAAGTTTCAGGGGTCTACTCAGCAAGAGGCATTTGTGACACAGGAACGGGGGAGAGGAAAGAATAGGAAGGGCGGGAAGGCCCGAGATAAATCAAGAGGCAAGTCGAGTAACAGAAAGGATGTTGAATGCTAGAATTGTGACAAAAAGGGCCACTATAAGCATAAATGTCGTAAGGCTAAAAACGATAAGAAAGGAAAAGGAAAGGAGAAGGAAGATGAATCTGATTCCACTGCGGTCGCTTTAGATGGCGACTTTGTTATTATTCTTTCCACAGATCATGATGTGTGTCTCATGGCTACGAGTCAGGACACCGATTGGGTGATTGACTCAGGAGCTTCTTTTCATGCGACTCCACGCAGAGATTTCTTCACAAGCTACAAGTCAGGTGACTATGGGACCGTGAAGATGGAAAATTCTGGCGTATCGAAGATCATAGGGGTCGGTGATATTTGTGTGAAGACCGATGTGGGCTGCACATTGGTTCTCAGGGATGTGAGGCATATCTCAGACCTTCGCCTCAACTTGATATCGACGGGAAGGTTGGATGATGATGACTATGAAAGTCGGTTTGCTTGTGGGCACTGGAAGCTCATTAAGGGTTCGTTGATCGCAGCCAAAGGAAAGAAGTGTTGCACCCTATACAAGGCAAGTGTCAGTGTATGCAAGGGTGGGTTGAACGCAGCGGAAGATTCAGCTATAGACATGTGGCACAAGTGTCTAGACCACATGAGTGAAAAAGGGCTTCAACTACTAGCGAGGAAGCGGCTCCTTCCAAACGTGACAGGTATACCTCTCAAAACCTGTCTTAATTGTTTATCAGGGAAACAACATAGAGTTTCATTCGTTAAAACTGCTTCTCATGTTAATAAAGTGCATGCATTAGATTTGGTTTATTCTGATGTGTGTGGTCCTATGAGGACAAAAACCTTGGGTGGGGTATTGTACTTTGTTACTTTTATAGATGATGCATCTAGGAAGGTTTTGGTTTATGCATTGAAATCCAAGGACGAGGTCTTTGGTGTGTTTAAGTTGTTTCATGCTATGGTCGAGAGAGACACAGGTAGATCATTGAAGTGCATCCGCACTGACAATGGTGGTGAATACATTGGCGACTTTCATGAGTACTGCAAGTCCCTAGGTATACGGCATGAACAGACGGTTCCCAAGACCCCCCAGCATAATGGTGTAGCCGAGCGAATAAATCGCACCATTGTTGAGAGAATCAGATGCATGATATACCATGCGAAATTTCCCAAGACGTTCTGGGGAGAAGCAATGCACACAGTGGTGTATCTGATAAACAGGTCTCCATCAGCCCCATTGAATGGAAAAGTACCTGAGAAAGTGTGGACTAGACAGGATCCATCGTACAGTCATCTCAGGGTGTTTGGATGTAGGGCATCCGTTCACATACTAAAGGACGAGAGGTCCACGCTCGATATGAAGATCAAGCAGTGTGTGTTCTTTGGATACGGTGATGAAAAGTTCGGTTACAGATTATGGGATCCGACCGAGAAGAAGCTCGTCAGGAGCAGAGATGTGGTTTTCTCTGAAGATCAGTGTACAGAAGACATTGGTAAGCCAAAGAAGAACCATCCTAGTTCAGGTGAGCTAGAGAACATGGATCCGGTTATTCCTCCCGTGATGCCTGATGACGGGGGAGTACGGCGAGGTGCAGAGGACGAGGGAGTTCCTATAGAAGATGGACCGGGGGAGCAACCCTTACTTGATCCACCTGTTGAGCCACAGGTGAGGAGGTCATCTAGGGACAGGCAGCCGTCCAAGAGGTACTCGCCGCATGAGTACATTATGCTGACTGATGGGGGAGAGCTAGAAGACTATTCTGAGGCCCTAGCGGATAAGCATAAGAAAGAGTGGTTGAAAGCTAAGCAAGAGGAGATGGAATCCTTGTATAAGAACCACACCTATGACATGGTAAAACTACCTAAGGGCAAGAAAGCTCTGAGCAACAAGTGGGTGTTCAGAAAGAAGGTTGAGCAGAAGAATTCACAGACGAGGTTCAAGGCAAGACTTGTGGTAAAAGGGTTCGGTCAGAGAAAAGGCATAGACTTCGAGGAGATATTTTCACCAGTGGTGAAGATGACATCCATACGGGTATTGCTTGGGTTGGCAGCTAGCATGGATCTGGAGATAGAGCAGTTAGACGTTAAAACTGCTTTTCTCCATGGTGACCTGGAAGAAGAAATCTACATGCACCAACCAGAAAGGTTCGAAGTCAAGGGCAAGGAACATATGATGTATAGGCTGAGGAAGAGCTTGTATGGGCTGAAACAAGCTCCACGACAATGGTTCAAAAAGTTTGACTTGTTCATGTTACAGCATGGGTATGACAGAACGGAGTTGGACCACTATGTGTTCACGGGCAAGTTCTCAGATGGTGATTTCTTAGTTCTGCTCTTATACGTTGATGACATGCTCATCATGGGAAAAGACATCAAAAAGATCGACAGGCTGAAATAGGAGTTGGGCAAGTCTTTTGCGATAAAAGACTTGGGCCCGGCTAAACAGATCCTAGGAATGGAGATAACCCGTGACAGAAGTAGGAGGAAGCTTTGACTGTCACAAGAGCGGTATATTGAGAAAGTCCTAGAGCGGTTCAATATGAATACAGCGAAGCCGGTCAGTACTCCAGTGGATGGTCACTTCAGATTGAGCGACAGACAGTGTCCTAAAACGAAGGCAGAGGTGAAAGAGATGCAGAAGATACCCTACGCATCAGCCATAGGAAGTTTGATGTATGCTATGGTGTGTACGCCCAAACATAGCATATACGGTTGGTGTTGTCAGCCGGTATCTTGCCAATCCTGGCAAAGAACATTGGGCAGCGATGAAGTGGATACTGTGGTATCTAAGAGACTCATCTAGGCTGAGCCTATGCTATGGTGACGGTAAACTTGTGATAGAGGGCTACACAGATGCAGATATGGAAGGCGACATAGACTCCAGGAAGTCTACATCGGGGTTCATGTTCACGTTTGCAGGGGGAGCGATTTCTTGATAGAGCAAGCTACAGAAGGTCGTAGCATTGTGGACTACAGAGGCCGAGTACATTGCAGTCACTGAGGCATGTAAAGAAATGATTTGGATGAAGAGGTTCCTACAGGAACTTAGCCTGAAGCAAGAGGAACACGTGGTCTATTGCGATAGTCAAAGTGCTATACACTTGAGCAAGAATCCAAGTCAGCATTCCAAGTCAAAACACATAGAGGTTCGGTATCATTGGATTAGAGATACTTTGGAACAGAAGGTGTTACGCTTGAGAAGGTCCACACGGACGATAATGGGTCAGACATGATGATCAAGGCTTTGCTCAAGGGCAAGTTTGAGGTTTGTAGAAACCGGGCTGACTTGAAGAAGGTGGATTCCTCCTGAGTCGAAAAGGGAGAGATTTGATGGGAATTTTTCTCTTCATTGGTGGAATCGATGAAATCGAATGGGTTTCGATATCATCGATAATTGCAGGATTTTTCAATCCTGTTCGCTGGACTGTTTTTTGTCCTGTCGATATGATCGAGTGACCTGCCGATCATATCGAAGATGTTATCGAGGATGTATCGAGAGTGTCTCGATTGCATTGATAATTGATGGAATTTTACCCCTGGTTGTTGGACAGTTTTGTCTCGATATGATCGAGCAACTTTCAGATGGCATCGACGCTATTATCGAGAGACCATCGATATGATCGAAGATTTCCGCAGATGCAATTGCGGAAGCACAAATTTTGCAGATTTTATTTTCTATTTGGATTCTACCTCTTTACATTCATATATAAAGGGGTGTATCCGGGATTGGGGTGTATTACAGGGTATTCTAGGGTTTCCTAAAGCTTTGCAAGGGTTTGCTAAAGGGCTTAGGGTTATGAGAGAGAGAAAGATAGAGAGGAAGCTTGTGGAAGGGAGGCTATGCTCGTAGAGGTGATCTACCATATCTCAGCGCTTTTACGTCCTCGTAATCGGTGAGATCTCTCCGTCTTCTTTGTTTCTCTTACTGTTTATCCGCTCCTGCGTGAGTGAAGAAGGTTTGATCCAAGCGGTGTGTGCTTGTGATCGGTTGTAACGTTCTACTTTATAGTGGATTGTTGATCTGGACGAGGTCCCGTGGTTTTTACCTCTTTGAGGGTTTTCCACGTAAAAATCTCTGGTGTTGTGTGATTGATACTTTGATTTACTTCATTGCTTTTATTATCCCATAAATATGGTTTGTTCTGGAGGGCTAGATCTTAAGGTTTTGTGCAAGGCCCCCAACATGGGCTTCCTTAAAAGAGATCAAAGTAACATGGGCACTAAAATGATCTATTTATATCCACACCATTGATCCATTTGTCTAGATCACTTTAGAAAATGAGTTAAAAAGTAATCATATCCAAAGCTCAACTGGATCACACCTCAAATAACAGTTGAATAATGATCTTTTACTTTTAAAACATTCATAAGCCCACCATGACGTTTATTTTTCATCCAATCGATTCAAAGTCACCACGACCAAGATAAAAAGGAAAAACAAATATAATATTGATCCAAAAGTTTTGTGACCCAAAAGGATTTCAATTGTAGATGTTCATTCCTTCACTACTTTTTGAAGCCGGGTACTCTTGGTATTTAGATTTATCTTATTTTTAGGCTGACGAGCTCACCAAATGGATGGATGGTTTGGATATAACACATGCCCAGGTGATAAAACAACAGAATTTGTTGACATCAACGCATCGGTTAGATCTCCTGGTAACCATCCAATCAGCTATCGGATCTTAGCACATGTGAACAAACTCGTATTATCCACACCATCTATTTATTTTAGAGCATGAGGTAGATCCAAAGCTTAAGTGGACTAAATAGCGGGGATTGAAGGCTGATTGTTGAAAATTATGTATGGCTCACTGCATTGTTAATTTGCCATCCAACTTATCCATAAAGTCATTGTTATAGTTGAGGTGAAAAATTAGAAAAATAAATTACTTAAAGATAGGCTTAAGGCACGTTACGATGTCACTATCTTTAAGGTGATATTCGCACCCTATTGGTGATTAAACCAATTTGCAAGAGAGTTACAGCAAATCCGCCTCCAGGATACAATAAGCCTCTTCTCCTGAACCGGAGAAATGTGGGTTTCAGCCTGCAAAACTGAAAAATCGCACCCCGAACACACTTTTACAGCATACAATCCTGACTTCTGCGTTGTTATAATTTATCCCCTGAAAACTGTTTGTAATTTACTACCTGAAAAACTATTTGCAGTTTAGCGCCTAAAAACTGTATTTTTCAAAGGAACATTTAAAAATAAAAATTGAGAAGAAGAAGAAGATGGAGAAGAGATTGTTGGAAATTGTAAGTTCGAATTGACACAGAGATGGGTTTATATAGAATCATAAGAGATGTTTAAGGCCTTTTCCATGAAAAGATATCTTCTTCCATGGTGTCTTTTCACTAATGCTGCTGTCTTTCCAACAATGGCATCTCTCCATTTCAAATTCAAAAGATGCTCCCTTTACCAAGAGGCATCACCATATACACCAACAATCACCAAAGTCACAACCCTTCTTTTTCAATTTTCTTTTCTTATTATTTTCAAAAAAATCCAACAATCCCCCACTATTTTTCAAAATACAGAGATCAGGGTATGTAAAAAAAATATGTGCATAGGAGAAGGTGTCTTATGGACTTGAACCTTCACTTAGTGTAAATAAATCAAAGTTGAATCAGAATCCTTAGTGACCATGGTCTTGAAATAAGTATTCTACATGACACAACCGGATATATTACACACACGTATATTTCAATTGTCATATGTTCTAAAATTATAGCACATTAACGGCCTTGTGCTCTGTCCTGGATTCATGAGTTCATGAGAGTAGTCAAAACCTTTCGAACATCAAGAAGCGGCCCCACTTTCAATACTCATATAGGTAAGTCCTTATGAATGCCCCTGTAACAATAGCACCCTTGAAAGAATTCATTAAGAGTAGCAGCTCATCCTCCTTTTTATCATTACAGGTACCCAGCACTATACATACATCTAGGAATGAGACAGATAGAAAACGTATAGTGCTGCTTCAGCCACTTCATGTGAGGTACTTTGCCCATTGAATCTATTAACTTAGGTTGAGTTTCCCTCATCCGGTGTCCGTGAAATTGCCTAAAGTCTCATTCCTCTTGATATTCTACTGTCAACATCCCTTGTCAGTCCCTTGGTGAACGGGTTCGCTAGATTCTGTATAGATCGTACATATTGTATTGTTATAATACCATCACCAAGTAGTTGCCGTACAAAACTGTGCCTTAGACTAATATGTCTGGATTTTCCATTATAAGTCTTGTTATATGCCTTTGATAATGTCGCTTCACTATCACAGTAGATAGATACCGGTGGTAAAGGCCTTACCAATAATGGTATTTCTAATAATAAGTTTCTTAACCATTCTGTCTCTTTACTACTAGCTACCAAAACTATGAATTCAGATTCCATGGTAGAGTGAGATATGCAAGTTTGCTTCTTGGATACCCAAGAAACGGCAGCTCCTCCAAGTGTAAAAATTCATCCACTGGTAGACTTAGATTCATTAGAATCAGTGACCCAACTTGCATTACTATACCCTTCAAGTACACTAGGGTAACCAGAAAAATGTAAACCATAGTTAATAGTTTTTCTCAAGTATCTGAGTACTCTAGAAACAGCATTTCAATGATCTAAACTTGGATTACTTGTAAACTTACTCAATTTACCTTCTGGAAAAGCAATATCAGGTCGAGTAGAAATCATGGCATACATAAGATTGTCAATCACCTTAGAATACTCTAACTGAAATACACTACGACCTTCATTTTTAATTAACTTGATATTAGAATCAAAAGGAGTAGAAACTGGGTTCTTATCATAGTGATCAAACTTTTTGAGTATCTTTTCAATATAATGTGATTGAGAAAGAGTTATACAATTATTATTTTTTAATAGCTTGATACCTAAAATCACATGAGCTTCACTCATATCTTTCATGTCAAAACTAGATGATAAGAATCTTTTAGTGTTATTTATAACTTCTAAACATGTACTAAAGATTAACATATCATCTACATAGAGACATAGAATTACTCCTTTATTATCAGAGAATTTTGAATATACACACTTATCTGATTCATTAATTTTAAAGCCATATGAAGTGATTACTTTATCGAATTTTTTATGTCATTACTTAGGTGTCTGTTTAAGTCCATATAGTGACTTGATCAATTTACACACTTTATTTTACTGTCCTGGAATTATAAAACCTTTTGGTTGCTTCATGTAAACCTCTTCATCGAGGTCACCATTTAAAAAAAACTGTCTTTACATCCATCTGATGAATTTTTAACTTATGAATGGATGCTAGAGCAACTAAAACTCGGATAGTAGATATCCTTGCTACTGGAGCATAGGTATCGAAAAAATCAATACCTTCTTTTTGTGTAAATTCTCTAGCCACTAATCTAGCCTTAAACCTTTCTGTAGTTCCATCTGGTCTTAATTTTCTTTTGAAAATTCATTTACAGCTTATTGGTTTTGATCCTGAGGGCAGATCCACAAGTTTCCATGTTCCATTTTGCAATATAGAATCCATCTCATCGTTTATAGCTTCCTTCTAAAAAGAAGCATCATGAGATCTAAGGGCATCATCTATTGTTACCGGATCATTTTCTATGTTATATATCAACATGGTTTCATTTGTTATGTTATCTTTATCTCCTTCTATTAGCATAAGGTAGAAGTCGGGTCCGAAAAATGTAATTTTTCTGATTCTCTTGGTCATTCTAAGTTCTATGTCTTTTTTTATCGAGACTGCTGATATCTTAATCAGGTATTTGAGAATTACTACTTGTACTAGGATCTTGAAGTCTTATCTCTTTTCTAGTTATAGAAGAGAATGAGTTTTCATAAAACTCGGCATCTCTAGATTCTATTATAATGTTTATCGGGATTGTATGATTAGACTCTACAACTAGAAACCTATAAGCCTTACTATTTTGTGTATATCCTATGAAAATACACTCAAGAGATCTCAACCCTATCTTGGGCCTTTTAGGATCAGTAAGCCTAAAGCTCTACAGCCCCATACCTTGAAGTATGAGATGTTAGGAATCCTATTCTTTCATAGTTCATATGGAGTCTTACAAGTCTTAGAGTGAGGTATCATATTAAAGATATAACAGACAGTCAATAAAGCTTCTCAATAAAATCCTGAACTTAAACCCGCATTATTGAGCATAGAGTTTACCATGTATATGAAACACCTATTTTTCTGTTCTGCTATCCCATTTTGTTGGGGTGAATAGGAAGCTGTAATTTGGTGAATTATACCATGAGTTCTACAAAACTCTAAGAATTCTAAGGATAGAAATTCTCCTCCCCTGTCCGACCTTAGAATTTTAATCTTTCGGTCCAATTGGTTCTCAACTTCTGCCTTGTATATCTTGAATTTTTGTAGTGCCTCATCTTTATTCTTCAATAGGTATATTAAGGTATAACATGAGAAATCATCTATAAAGGTTATGAAGTACCTCTTTCCCCCTCTTATTATTAAACCACTCATTTCACATATGTCACTATAAACTAGGTATAAGAGTTGTGATTCTCGTTCCACCCTTGGAAACGGTTTTCTAGTTATTTTAGATTGTACACAAATACTACATTTGTTATTAGGTTTTGTATACTTAGGAATTAGATTAAGATTAAACATATTATCCATTCTACGATAACTAATATGTCTTAATCTAGCATGCTAAACATCATATGAATCAAGCATATAAACTGAAGAAGAATTTTCATTTATGAGGTTCAATTTGAACATTCCATTGGATACATAGCCCTTCCCTACATATATCCCATTTTTAGATACAATCAATTTATCGGATTCAAATAGGAGTTTGAATCCAAACTTAGTCAGTAGACTAGTTGATATAAGATATCTCCTAATATCCGGTACATGAAGCACATCGTTCAAAGTAAGGACTTTTTCGAAAGTTAGATTAAGACGTACCTTCCCTTTTCCTACAACCTTGCATGTGGAGGCATTTTCCATATATAGTTCTTGATTATCCCCCACTAATTCGTAGGAATTGAACATGTTGTAATTTCTACAAACATATCTGGTAGTGCTAGAATCTATCCACCATTCAACATCCTCATTCAACATATTAACTTTAGAGACGACAGCTGCTAGATTCATATCTTCCGTCATACTGACTTGCCATTTCTTTTCTTGCATTTTCTTTTTGTATTTTTGGCAGTCTTTCTTAAAGTGACCAGGGATTTTGCAAAAGAAGCATGGACCCTTCTTGGAAGTGATCTTTTTGAACCCTTGGTTATTAGTTTTGAGCCTATCATCTTTCTTAAAAGGTGGCTTCTCTAATTCCCGATCCACACTATTCTCGACCATATTAGCGTTGCTTAGGGACTCCTGTTGTTCTTCATTTTTATCACAGAGCCTAGATTCTTCTTCTATTCGAAGAAACATTAGCAGGTCCTCCAAGGACATTTTCTCTTTTTTCTGTTTCAATGATTTTCTAGTATCCTTCCATTTGGGTGGAAGTTTAGCAATAATGGTGGATACTTGGAAAGATTCGTCGAGATTAGTGTCATTAACAATAATTTTTTGGATGATGACCTGTAACTTATGTACTTGATCAAGGACAAGTTTTTCATCCAACATTTTGAATTCTAAAAACTAGCTTACTAAGAATTTTTTGTTGCCTTTATCCTCTAATGTGTATTTGGTGAGCAGCGCCTACCACAAATCCTTAGCAGTCTTCTTTTGACGGTATACAGCTTATAATGAATCGGAAAGAGCGTTGAAGATGTGACCTTTGCATAGGTAGTCGTTATGCTCCCAATTTTGTCTCTTTTGAATCTGTTTTAACGTATCATCGTCAAATGGTGGTGAAGGCGGATCTTGAGTGAGCACATGATCCAACTTGAGTGATGTGAGGAAGAGATAGACCCTCGATTGCCATCGAAGAAAATTTGAGTCATCGAACGGTGTAATTCGAACAAAGTCAGGATGACCCATAGAAGAGGCCATAATATTGCCTTAAAATTGTTATAGTTGAGGCGAAAAATTAGAAAAATAAATCACTTAAAGATAGGCTTAAGACACGTTACGATGTCGCTATCTTTAAGGCGATATTCGCACCCTATTGGTAATTAAACCAATTTGCAAGAGAGTTACAGCAAATCCGCCTCCAAGATACAATAAGCCTCTTCTTCTGAATCGGAGAAATGTGGGTTTCAGCCTGCAAAACTGAAAAACCACACCCCGAACACACTTTTACAGCATACAACCCTGACTTCTGTGTTGTTATAATTTACCTCCTGAAAACTATTTGTAACTTACTACCTGAAAAACTATTTGCAGTTTAGCGCCTGAAAACTGTATTTTTCAAAGGAACATTTAAAAACAAAAATTGAGAAGAAGAAGAAGATGGAGAAGAGATTGTTGGAAATTGTAAATTCGAATTGACACAGAGATGAGTTTATATAGAATCATAAGAGATGTTTAAGGCCTTTTTCATGAAAAGGCATCTTCTTCCATAGTGTCTTTTCACTAATGGTAGTGTCTTTCTAACAATGGCATCTCTCCATTTCAAATTCAAAAGATGCTCCATTTACCAAGAGGCATCACCATACACATTAACAATCACCAAAGTCACAACCCTTCTTTTTCAATTTTCTTTTCTTATTATTTTGAAAAAACCCAACAGTCATGTAGGTCCAACCCCCGCCCATCTCGAGCTGCTTTGAGTGGCCACCAAGATATGTGTCTTATCTACATTTTCATTTCAATTTTTCATGAGTATAAGACATAAAATGAGGTATATCCGAGGCTAAGTGAACTACATAATGGTGATTAAACTCTTACCGTCGAGAACTTCTTGGGCACAGAAGTTAATATTTGTGTTTTCTGTTCAGCCTGGTTATGTGACTTTATGAATAGGCTTGATAGAAAATAAACACCATGGTAGGCCCTAAAAAAATTTCAATGGTGAGAATCATCATCACCACTGCTTCATGTGGTGTGGTCCACTCAAGTGTTAATCTATCTCATTTTTGAGCTTACACACTAAAATAATACGTAAAAAATGGTAGATGGTATGAATAAGACTCCTATATTATGGTGACACTCAAAGCTTCTACTCATTTTCAACTGGAGGCCACTCACTTAACCCTGAATGAAGGAAAAATGCAAATACAAGCATGATCTAGAACTTTTGTCCTCTTAAGGGTTGTTTGGCACCATATATTTGGAGGGATTTGAGGGGGTTTCAAATCCCCTAGTTGTTTGGTAGCTTAAAGTAATTAGAGTTTCAAATCCTTTCAAAGAGGGGATTTCAAATCCATGGTGAGAGCTTGGGTTACACTTAAAATCATTTTACTAGTTGCATGTGTGTCATCATGCTATTATTTTATTAAGCACATAACTTACGAATGATATCAAAAAATAATTAGATTATCAATGGCATCACCATTAATTACTTTAATATGATAATCAACACCATCCAAACATTATCCATGTAAATCAACAATTAAAATCACTGATTAGTCACAGGGACACAATCTTATGCTTGTGGATACAATCAACTTTAATAGAATTTCATTATTTTCGAGCAAAGCATATATCTTAGTGGGCGGTCAGTTGATTTAGTAATTAAATTCAAACCCTCATAAATACACCATACATAAAGTTGATTCCCAATTCGGGGTGCCAAATATAATAAGATGAATTCAAATCTAGAGGTTTCAAATCCACGCTCCCGAACCGGCCTTAGGTTTTCAAATGTGCGTGTTTAACGCCAACTTTGGATCTACCTCGTTTTCGGACTATCTACTAAAATGAGCTGGAAAAATGGATGTACGGCGTAGATTAAAAAACATACGTCTCCAAGTTTCCGCTATGGAATCATCATCCACGTGGGGTCCACCTGATGCCCACGTGCCAGTTCCATTGCCACGTGTGGAATTAGCAAGACTCTTCTCAGTTCTCAGAACACAATCCCCAAGCTCCGCCAACGGTCTCAAAACCTCTCAGAAATCTCAATTCCCCAACTGAACTCTCCAATCCAAAAGGATGCTGAAATCCGCATTCAAAAGGTTCAAAAACCCAATCCAAAGCATCCCAAGATTCCTACAATCGAAAAATCTCAGCACCCAATTCGATAAAATCCCCAAAGAAGCAGCGGATTGCGTTGTGATCGGAGCTGGAATAGTCGGAATCGCAATCGCAAGAGCTCTGGCATTGGAGGGCAGAGACGTTCTGGTCATCGAATCCGCATCTACTTTCGGCACCGGAACCAGTTCGCGAAACAGCGAAGTCATTCACGCCGGAATCTATTACCCGCCAAAATCTCTGAAGGTTTGAATTTCCTTTTTTTTTCTCCCTCTCTGTCTCTCTCTTTGAATTTCATGAGTGTGAAGATCCCCATTTGTGTTTTGTGGATTTGGAGGTGGTATCTTGATGGAATTGATAAAACCCATGTTTAGATTGCTGGGTTTTTTTTTTTTCCTTGAGGTTTGGATTGGATTTGGATGCTGATGATTGAAATTCGAAAACCCCATTTTGAGATTTTATTTATTTTTGATAACAAAATTTAGGATTTTATGATTGGTTATTGAAATATGAGATTTTATGTTATGGAGATGTTGTGGGGTTGATGTTTTAATGAAATTTCACAGAAGGCGTATTTGGGTCACTGTAATTTTCAGTATTTGGTGTATGGATCGGGCCTGGAATCTGACAATAACTAGCACTCTCTGAGATTCCTGTTTTGGCTGTTGATATTTGTAGGAAATCCATGAAACCTTTCTCTTCCGTCTGCATGAGATAATTATAATCATAGTAAAAAAGAAAACAGAATTACAAAACTTTTGAGATTTCAGAATTGAATTACAAAACTTTTTAGATTTCAGAATTATATGAAACGTGAACAAGTGTGGGTTTTGAATTCTGAACAAGTGTGGTCATGGTTCACCAATCAAACAGTTGGTCTGTTGTGTCTCACCGTGGATGGATTATGCGCCCAAAACTCCTTGATAGCACAACCCTAGTCTTTTAATTTGCGACCTACAGATAGACGGTAAAAAAGAGAGAGTGAACAAGAGTCCATGTTCAACTGCAAAAAGTCCCCTGACGGGTCATTGGCATCTTCTAATCTGGGACCATCCATAGAGGGGCGCAACAAACCAATGGTTGGGATTACCTAAGCTTGGACCCCCCTTGGCAGAATTGAAAGCTGTTAACTCTTGGGATTTTTGGATTTAGGGATTGATATTTTAATGGAACTGATGGCACCATGTTTAGATTGTCTCCATTTTTATTTTTGTTATGTATGGATAGGTTGGGATACTGATAATCGAAAACTTTCTTTTGAGATCTTTCTGTTTGTTTTATTCCACAATGTAGTATTTTTCTGATTTTTAATCTAAAAGTGTAATTTTGTTTTTATTTTTTATTTTTTATAGGTAGATGAAACCTATATTGGGGTTTTGGCATTGGGAGTGGATGTTTTCATGAAATTGATGAAGCCCACTTGCAACTTCCTTTGAATTTTACTTTTTGATGAATTGATTTGATTAGGAAACTTTGTTCTTCATGCGCTAACTGAATTAAAATCTCTAAATGAAAGCCCCAAACAAAAATGAATTCTACATTCAATTTGAGTTGCCATTTGAAGAACCAATATCTCCACTTGATGTTCATTTTTCTTTTACTCTACCATAAAAATTCATTTGGAATGCGCTACCTATACACATTAGAGGAATTATATAATCCTTGGAGCCTAGGATATGCATATTGTCCTCATGTGCGAGTGGAGCTGATGTTTTGGTAATCCATACTGTTGTCTGATGGGCTTCATTAGAGAATCTCCCAAAACCCTCTTGATGGAACAATCCTAACCCTTCAACTGGTGCCTTGCATGGATGGTCAAGAAGAAAATACAGCAGAGGTCCATATTCAATCAATGAAAAAGGACCGAAGATTGGATAGCTGTAAGTTTCGTTTGCATTCAGGGAGACACATGGGGAATGGTCTATCAATGTTGGGGCTCATCACATCAATGTTTGTTACCACCTGATAGTGGGGCCCACTTGTACGAGTTTTGAGGGCCACTAATACTATGGGTATCCTAGGCTCAAGGATCATACAATTCCTCCATGCAATAATATATGACAATGGTAAGAATATTTTATTTTATTTTAATTTGTTACCTTTTTTTGTAACTCTTAAGCCAACCTGAGATGTGCTTATCAGGCAGTGCTCTGTGTCCAAGGAAGGGAACTACTTTACAAGTATTGTTCAGATCGTGGGGTCCCACATGAACAGATTGGCAAGCTCATAGTTGCTACAAGATCCACAGAGATTCATAAATTGAGGAATCTGCTGGAGCGTGGGACTGAAAATGGGGTCCAGGGTCTGAGGATGATGGACGGTTTTGATGCAATGCGAATGGAACCAGAACTACAATGTGTTAAAGCTCTGTTGTCTCCTTGCTCTGGGATAGTCGATACTCACTCCCTCATGCTCTCTTTGATTGTATGTCATTCCATCCTATTTGCAAATTAACCACCTTTACATAGATTGGAATTTTGCAATTCTTTCAAAACCACTTAGTTCCGAAAACAATATTGCGGGGCCCGACTAGGTTTCGGTGCTGTCCGGTTCATATCCGCCAATACCAATATGACTTGGATGGGCCACACTGAGTTGGTCGGAAACTTTAAGGTGCAGGTTCCTTGTTCCTCTGTGACTTAGTTGATGTGGATGAGGCATACTGCATGTGACAGACACGGATGAGGTGCAATGTGTGTACACTGATAGAGATGGGCCCCACAATGTGACTTGGCTGAGTTGGAATGGAACTTGTCTGACTGAGACCCGGTCCCTGTATCTCTTCGAGCCCTGAACCGTCTGGTTTAGGGTCGATACCGAGTTGACTCAGTATTGGATGATATTTTAAACCATGGCCAGTGCTTGAAATTGATGTTTGTTTTTGGTTTTCATAGTTGTTCTTTCAATGTTTTAAGTCACCTCCTGATTTTAAATGTTAAAGTTTGGTTTTCAGATTTTATTTATTGATTTTTTTCCGCATTGCCTCTTCACTTGTTTTCTTCCTTCCTTTCTTTTTTCTCCAAAGATCTAAACAAAGGGAGTTTCAAACTCATGATCCAATGAGGAAAGCTGGTATGCAGAGCACACTGCATAAAACTCTACCTCAGTGCTTTTCATGGTGCATGTAACATGTGGAAAGCAGAATTGTTGTTATGGTGGCCCATCATATGGATAGGCCATTTCGAGAAAACCGAGTGAACCATCGTAGCTATCCAATACCTGCAGAAGGAATGGTTAAAGCAGCACTCCACGTTGAACCATTAAAACTCACAGAAACTACATTGTGAGAGTTGTCGAATCACTGTGATTTTTTATCTGCCACCCTTCCAAATGGTGGCCTACCTGACAACAGTCCTGAGCACCACATGTTTGCCACGTGCACCTCCAGGTAGGAACTGCATGGAGCTCTCATGCATCGAAGATGCATACTAGCAATGCATGTTGTGTAGATCTGTAAGTGGAGCTTTTCAAAGAGAAATGATCTAGTGCGCTAAGTGCATTGAAATGTTTCCATGCTCCTTACTATAATTGGACTTGTTGGCATCCATATCACCTATCTGGACCATCCATTAGATCCGGTCCAATTTTCATAGGCTTCGTTGAAAAAAAATATCCAAACTGTAAAGTCAGTGGCAAGCAAAAATGGATGGACAGGTAAAGTTTGTAGAGGATAAATCTGGTCAAGGATAATTAGGACCGTCAGATTGAGGTATTTTTTGACAGTACCGGAAAAAGTGTGGACTGAACCTAATGGATGGTTCTGACTGGTGATGTGGATTCCAATGAATCCAAATGCAACTAGTTTCATCGGAAGGTTTCCATACACTAAGCCCACTAGATCCTTTCTCTTACTTATATAAAGACGTATCGTACAATGCTTGGCTTGAACTACTGGCCCTTTCACTTGGGTCATAATTCCTAACTGGTCGGACCCACATAACAGTCATCGATACCATTTATCTAGTGGGACACCCATGGACAGGCAATGGTGCAAAAGATTTCCTTATTGGACAATCCTATCCATCCGGTGACTTTTGCCCATTGCGCATGTAGACTATATATTCTCTTCACAAAAGCCCATGTTCAGATGAATAGTGGGTGGTGAGGATTGTTCAATGGGGGAGTTCTTTGTAGACAAAGGCCATCAAAAATTGGCCCCACGTAATGAGCAGTATGGATAACTGTGATGCCCTGATTGAGAAGGCCGGTGATTTGGGCAAAGCATTTCCCTCTTATATAAATGTTCCCAGAGATGGGATTTGCTTCTCTTGGTAGTTTTTAATATCTAGAGTTAACTAGGAATGTTTGTGACCTGGCAATGTGTATGTGATGCTGAAGCCATGCATCAGGTGGGGCCACCCATATAGATGACCTGGCTGAATAATCAGGCCGGTCAAGTCAGCAAGCAGCTACGTATGTACCAAAAGGACCACAATGGAAGGTTTGGAAAGTCATCAACTGTCAAGATTATACCTACACTAGTGACCTGCTTGATGAATGGATGGCCTGGTTTCAGCACCAGGTCATGTGCACATTGTGACCCACCTGATGCACGGCTCAGATGTCACGCACATGTGACCCCATGTATGGTTGTGTGCTTAGAAACTCTACATTTTTAAAGATGCTCCTTCATCCATCAGTAGATGAGTTCTGATCTCTTGAAACAGGTTCCCTAATTATCACATCAATGTGGGTCCAGGGGGAAGCCGAGAACCGTAGAACAACCTTCTCCTACAACACTACTGTTATTGGCGGCCACATCGAAGAAGATCATATTTATCTCCATGTTTCTGAAAGTAAGGACCTTGAAAAGTGTGATGAGAAGTCCCCTTTGCAGCCACAGCTTATATTGATTCCCAATCTTGTAATCAACTCCACGGGTTTGGGTGCAATGTCCCTCGCAAGAAGATTGCGAGGCCTACCTCATGCAGTTATTCCATCTTCTTACTATGCTCGTGGTTGCTACTTCACCTTATCTAAAACTAGGATTCCTCCTTTCAGACACTTGATTTATCCGATTCCGGAGGACGGTGGTCTTGGAGTGCATGTTACACTTGATTTGGATGGTCAGGTCAAGTTCGGGCCAGATGTCGAATGGATCGATGGTGTGGATGATGTATCGGCATTCTTGAACAGGTGGGCCCTTCCCATACCATCTTGTTACTCTGTCATAGTGTAGAATATCTATTGAAATAAGAGGTGTTATATGATGCTTGACTTAAAGATGTGACATATTTTAATGGCACAGGTGTCCCTGCCATTTAGAAATATAAGCCATTGATCTGGTGAGCCCCATCACAAAATGAGCCATGACCTAATATCTCTCTTATCAAAATATCTTAACCATCCGATGAAAATGAATAATCATAACCAATGCTCCACATTTAAAAGGGTCTAGTGAGATGGTAAGGAAATCCAATGGGATTGATTTCTGGGGTATCTTTCATATGATGGGCTCTAGCATATGAACGATTTGGATCACCAAATGATGATCCCACATGCAAATTATCATGTTGAGCCAGTATTTGGCTGAACATTGTAATTGTATATTGTCTTGTATAAATAAATACATTTTCGTATACATTTGTCCATTATAAATAATCGGGTTCTCTATCCCAGCTCTATGTGGATGACTAAATTTTTTAAAGATGGCCTACCACTTTTTCTTTTTTTTTCTTGGGGGGGGGAGGATCAATCCAAACTGGATAATATAATGATGTAGATTCTTTTACATTTAGGGGTGTGTTTGGATGCTCAGTTAGACTGCACACTGTAATCAAGTATGATGACATCACAAAAATGGAGGTGGGGTCCATTTTAATCCTCAATGATGACCAACCCGAAATTTCACTGTGTTTCAAGTTGGAGAAACAATCAGAATTGCTAATTGGTGCCCCACCATCGTTTTGGTTGGAACTGTGGCTACTCCCACTTAGTTCCATTTTAATGAACAGAATTATTGCAATTCAATTCAATTGAGCATCCAAACACAGCCTAATACATTTTGTGTCTGTATTTCTTTTCCTGTTGGTTCTAGAAGGATCGCTATTACTTCAGTATCCATTGACCATCACTCTGTCTAGTTTCCATTACTTACTATCATTCTTTTACAGGTTTGATTATTCCGTTAACACGAATCGGGCAGAGAGGTTCTATCCAGAGATAAGAAAGTACTATCCTAATCTGACAGATGGATCTCTAGAGCCAGGATATGCAGGGATTAGGCCAAAGCTTTCTGGTCCAGGACAGCCTCCGGCCGATTTTGTTATTCAGGTGGGCTCTGTTTACAAATACTTCACGATAAAATGAGGTCTCAAATCCAACAGGTTGGACCATAAATTACTGTCCATCCAGTGGATAACTTCCAATCTATCATGTGTCTTTGACATCTGTCCATTCTAATAGGTTGCCGCCATGAGAATCAGCTTATGCAAAAATCAAGCCCATCCACCATTGAGTGGGCCACACCACAAGCCACTGATAAATGACGAAATACAATGTGGTCCACCTGATGAGTGGATGTGGCTGATGTTTACACAAGGTGGTGAGAACAATCTACTGGATGCCGCACTCGTGAAAGGTTGGAATTTATACATCAAAGGTCACTAATTTGTAGTCCAACCAGTTGGAGTTGAGACCAAACTCGAATAAAATAACTCATATGCAATGTTGTCAACATCCTACAATTTGTGATTTGAGACGAATCTTAAGCAAACCGATTTGAATCCCACCTTCGAATCCCTTTTTATATGAATACTACGATTTCATGATTTGAATCCTATGATTCAAAATAATACTTGTTTCTTGGTTTTCATTTTAAGTTTTTAAACTGGTCAAGGCCTTATGAATCATTTAGTATAAACCTTTCAAAAAAAAAAAAAAAAACGAATCATTTAGTGTCACACCCCAAAATTCGGGTACCCGAATAGGGTGTCTAGGACTCGAATTCCAGACCCGTGACATAAAATTAAAAATAAAAATATGAATTATGACAATTACATATCCATTTCATTTTCTCCCACCATAGCCCCACAATTTTAAAATTTAAACACATGCTAAGATAACTAATTACATAATCTCTTACTACATCAATGCACAATTATTTAACTTAGCTTGAAGTAAGAAAATCAAATTAAACATTACTACATTCAGAGTTCTAAAATAAAATAAAATTGATCCTATGTAGAATGACATGCCACGTGCATCCAATTACATTCAATGCTCCACTACTAATAGTAGTACCCTGCATCTTCAAAATATTCATAACCTGAAACGGTTAAAACATAATGAGTTGACAACTCAATAGGATCACATCAATCCCAAGTTGAAGGCCTCACAAATATTACCAAATTTAACCTCGACATATTAATCAAAATAAGGCGAACATTGGATGTAAAATCATAATTAATAATTTGATTCATGAATATGAAATGAATAAATTGTTTAACACAGATTTTCTAAAAATACCACGATTTGGAGTGGGAAAAACACTCATGTGTGCCGATCCTTTTACGGAATAACCCACGGCAGAGCACTAGTGTTAATCCTTTTAGGGTATGACCCTCGGTAGAGCACCAGTATAACCTTTTAGGGACAAAAGCCCAGGGCAGTGCACTCGTGTGTACTGATCCTTTTAGGGAATCACCCAGGGCAGAGCACCCATGTCGATCCTTTTGGGAATGACCCTGGGCAAAGCACCCGCGTCGTGCTGATCATTTCGGGAATGACCTTGAGCAGAGCACCCGTAAGAATTATTGCATAAAAAATATAGTTCACATAAAATGCATCTAACTTACAAGAAAATATGATAGATATAGTGTCCATGTTCACATAATGAATATTCGTTATCAACACTAGGTAATATTAAATGGAAAAAAATATTATTTATATTGGTTCAGTCAAATAAAGAATATCTCAATGTCTAGATTATATAAGGCAATTGCTTATGAATTTTTCAATAGAGAATGATCACCTACTTGTTGTGATGATAAAACACTCTAAAATAGATATAAATTTTCGTAGGATTATTCTCTGGATAACAAAGTCTGCTACAAATCTGATTCAATGTAACGATCACGAACAAAATTGGATTTGTATGTTAGAATTGGTCCGATCAGATAAGATTTACCTATGGTTCCAATACAATTCTCATAATTAGGGTTTTTATCTGTACAAAGACTTTTAAAAATAAATAAATAATTACAAGCTAATTGACTCAGTGAGTTGGCTTATATTACAATTATATATTGCTTCCAGATTAATTATCTGGGAAACAATTTATCTATTACAAGATGTAAATATACATACTAAGATCTTGAATATTAATTTAATGGTCAAATCTAATTTTAATAGGCCTCATGAAAGGATTTACTTACCGTAATGCTGGTTTGCATATATCAGACGGTGGTGGTGTAGATGAAGAAGACCATCATTTCAGAATCTGGATTGATGCATTTTGCAACATTAACAGCTGTGGATGGTTCTTACGGACCGTATAAAGCTTGTCGGCTCCACAGATTGAAGATTCAGATTGATTTTGTTGATCGATTCTGAACTTCGAAAGTGCAACAGCTAGAAAGGAGGAGATTTTTTTTATTTATCTTAAGGATCTCAATGGTTGGCTTTTCAATGGCTGTGAATTAATGAGTGAGCAGGCTAGTATTAATGATGAAAATCTCTATGATTATAAGAGAGGAGATTTGCATAGGAAGGAGTCTGAGAGAGGAAGAAACGTGAGATCGGGACTTCGTGCACAAAGCATTTCTGCTTTCAGTTGTTGTAACCGTGAGGAGTGGGTAGTGATGTAGGGTCCACCATAATGGCTGAGAGAAATCAGGCCATTAATCAGGTTGCACAGGTTCTAGTGCTAAAAAATTTAGTCTAAATCAAGCTTCAAGGTGAGCCACGTAAAATGTTTTTAGGCAAAAGATTTCAAGGGCTAAGGTTAATCGAGGGTCTGGGTTCAATGGACGGTTTAAATTGAGGAGTGGGTCCCTCCATGATGATGGTATTGATGGTCGGATGGGTTCATGTGCGCAATTGTACCATAGAGAACAAGGAAGGAGGGAGAGAATCGTGGAGGAGTTGTTGTGGCCCACATCACTTGCTTTGTTACCTTTTTTTCTTTTTTTTAGAATGGGCCCCACAGGAGTGATGTGACAAATCCACACCGTTCATCAGTTTTGCCCATCAAAGTTACGGCATGTGCCCAAAAATGAGAGTCATCCACAACTCATGTGGGCCACACCAAAGGCAACAGTGGAACCTACTATTTAAAAGAAACAAAGTATTACATTTAGAGAAGGTAATTATTTTATTTTGTTCTTTATAAGGGATTAAATGATATATATTCTCTTCAATGTTTAATTGGAGATTTTTTATTTTTATTTTTTAAATGATTTCATACTTTTTAACTGGTTAGAACACCAAATTGATGTATGACTTATCCGGAATGATTTTATGGATGGTTATGATTTTGTTGACTTATATATATGATGGAATAGCGGTTAGAAATCAAAATATCTTTTTTCATCGGTCTACGGAATTAATTCCAATGCGATTCTACATTCAAGAAAGGTACCAAGAACATATAAATTATTAAAGGATCCTTGTATGTTTTTTAAGGAAAATTTCTTGAAAGACAAAAGAAGAAGAAGAAGAAGAAAAGAATCATTTAATTTTTAAGTAATACCATGTCCTGATAGTGTTGGAAGTTTCTTTTCTGATTTATTTATATTTTTTCATGTTTTGAAGAAAATCATAAAAATCTCACGATTTATGATACGATTTGCAATTCGATACAATTCAACCCCTGTTACGATCTGTGATACGATAACGATTTTGACAACATTGCTCATATGGATGAAGCCCGTGTATTTGCGATTGTTATCGCTTGATGGATTTGCACATGCCTGGTAGATTCCCTATGTAGAACTTGAGTCTTGCTAATCCCGCTTGAATGTATAGCCCAGCCCCTCCACAGGCAGTTACACATGCCAAGCTGGCTCTTATTTGGGAAATCCAAGCCATCCATCTGGTGGACCCCGCCATGTAGTTTTCATGGCCCAAAAATCAGCCGAGTCCCTTCATCAGGTTTCCCACCTGATAAGTGTACCAGCCTGGTTTTTTTCCCTTCTTTTTTGGCTTGGGAATTGACCAATGTGGGAGCCACCAGACGAAAGGCTTGGATGTTCACTGCATGTGCCGGTTTGGGCTTGGCCATGAACATGGGGGATTCCCAAACCTCATAAAACTATGAGCAGACACCACCTAAAAGAGGATATGCTTCTCCTATGATCAAATATCCCTTATGATGAAACATAAGAAATTTAGTGCGCATGTGTGACATCCAGATAATCCATCAAGTGGGGCCTTCCATGAGTTTACCTGGTCCAAAAATCTGCCAAATTCCGATAATTAGGTGGGCCACATGCATACATTGAATTAGGCTGTTTATTCCATTTGCATCAAAATAGCAAAGCTCAATTGCAATTGGATGAGAGAAAATATGTCATATAACCAAACTAGATGATGCAGGACAGCTAACCACTTGCACTAAAAGCTTGAACCGATAGAGCGTGGTGAATCAATCCCTTTATCTCATAGCCTAGGCCTCACATCCCATGGGTTAAGTCCTCGGCGATGGAGCGTGGCAAATCAATCCATTTATCTCATATCCTAGACTCCACATCCTGTAAGTTAGGTCCTCGACCGAACCCCCTCATGGGCCCCATATCACATTGGTTCCACCTTACACGGGCTGCCCATCCCAAGTGTGCCCCCGCATCCCAATGGCCACCCTACTCGTACCTGGTGTGAAAATGCCCCTGCATTACTAGGGAACACCAGAACACGAAATTTTGATCTCACCAATGAGCAATGTTTAAAGTATTGTTTGCAGCTGGTATGTATCACCTGATATGAACTGGTTTCGGCCACAGATGATATGGGTGTATCAACCCAAAATGAGGCTATGTGACCAGGTTTCAGTGGTGAGCAATACGGTACACCAAAACCAATTTTTTATCCTTGACAAAGAGTGAGAATAAAAACTTTTCGGAAAGGAGCTTTGCTAAGCCACATGCGTGTGCTGTAAAGTTCATGTACATGCCACACGTGCCAGCATGGGACAACAGATCCAATAACCAATCTATCCGTCAAAACAGCATTGCCATTTCAGCCACAACAATATGGTTGATCCACTGGTACATTTGTGGTGGATGTATCAGCCCCATGTAAAGTTGGTGGGGAACACAAACCATATGCATGTCCATTTAATATTGTAGAATCACGTTCACTGTTTTATTATTTTTTATTTTGAAGTGGACCACATGCATCATCCATGAGACTTGTATGCAGGGGGAGGACGTTCATGGCATGCCAGGGCTGGTGAGCTTGTTTGGGATAGAGTCGCCGGGCCTAACTTCCAGCATGGCGATCGCAGAATACATCGTATCGAATTTCTTGAGATGACTTTTCTCCACCTTGGAATGATTCCATCTTTGCAGATGGTGAATGCGCAACTCATCAAAGCTTTCAAGTTCAATCTTTTCCTTTTGTGAGTTTGGATGCACTGTCCTTTTGAATTGCTACAACGTAATGTGTGGGGCCCACTATGATGTGTGCATTACATCCAATTCATCCATCATGTTTGTCCTGTTCTTTTCTCCTTGGTGCTCGTAAATCAGGTGGGACACGCCACAGGGAACATTTGGGATGGGATACCCACCATTAAAAACCTTCTAGAATGTGTGTGGCTCCTGTCGTGTTTTGTACATGCTATCCAATCCATTCAGAAGTTATGCTCCACCAGGATTAATGGACACTCCAAAACTCAGATGGACCATTTCTTGTGATTTTAGAGGTTTTAGGCATGAGTTTAGATTGTGTGGCTCACCTGAGTTCTGAATTGCCCTGATTTTTGGGCGGCAAGGAGAACACAAGGGGGCGAACATGATAGACAGATTGGATGTCTTGCACACAAAGGTGATGGACCGAGAATAAATATGGAACTTCATTCACTATTTGTCATTTTCCACTTGATCAAATTGAAAGTTTGCAATTCAATTCACCTGTCCATCCAAACACAGCCTACCTTTGTCCTTTTCTTTTCTTTTTTGGGTGCAAGAGAAACGTTAAGATAGAACTTTTTTTCGCACCATGTGTCACATATGGAAAATATCCTATTAGTATAAAAGGTGGGCCACTAGATGATGATAGCCTGATATGAAAATAAATCAGGTTGATCCACACATATAGAGGGATGCAACGTCACTATAAATGGACAGCCGATTTTATGGCATAGTGTCCTGGTGTGGCCCACCCAATGATTTAGTCGACCTGTTTCTCGCATTACATGATCATCATGGTGTGGCCCACCTTTTGTACGGTTAGGATGTCCAACATATATGACATGTTGATGGGAAAAATTAGGCTGGATCTGATCATTTTATCTTTCCGCAGGATACTCTTGTGTCACCGTTATGTTGTATCATTGAAATGGGATAATATATAGACAATTTTTATGAATATTTTGAAATGAATTATAGGGTCCAGATCTTAGCAAATATACAGTTTATTAATGCTTTAGAGCCCATAAATGTGGGGCCCATGGCTGTGGGCCAAGCCACTGATCTGGGGCCCACTGGATTTTTTCCCCTCTTCTGGGTGGGTGGCTTGTCTGAATTTTTTGATCTTTGGTCTTCTACTGATCGTACATTGCACCAAATGGAGGGTTAGGATTTTCTGATCTGGGAGATTTTTGGAACATCATCCCCCATCTATAAATTAAATGCCCAGATCTTCCAACCTCTGCCGTATGTATGCAATCTAAATCATGATCCAACCGTACAACCTCTCAATTATATTTAAAGCATTCCCCAAACAGAGAGTTTCACAAGTGGGGCCCATGGTTCATTGATCCAAAAATAAATCAGACAGTTACTATCATTGATGGACATGTCCCAAATATCTCCCTCATTGGAATATCGTAGCCTTCTATCTTCAGCTATTTTCCGTTGGATGTGGACAGTTACTGCCTTTTCCTCAACCATCTATTTGCAGGCCACCATTCGAAGGTTATGATAACCCATTAGGCATGCATTATGACATAATTTATCCACTGTGGGGCCCATCAAATCAACAGTCTAGATCATTTAACCATGGGCTTCACTTGTAGAACTATCTGGACCCGAGTCCAATACAAGGCCCAGATCGATGATTGGGCTGTCCATGCATGCAATGCAGCTAGTTGTATCTAATGGATGGCTGTCAACAGATGTCGGAGGCTTTTGAGTGTTTGTCCCTTGTTGTCTATGGTGCGGCCCACATGCCTATTGGATTTGACAGATTTTTGGGATTTCTAACCATTGATGATTGATTGGACCGTTGAATGGGCAGATGAATACAAACAAAGTGGGCCCACTCTACTCAATGCGATCATTTCGCGACAAACTATAATGATGTACGGTTATCATTAGAGAAAAGCTTTGATACTCTCTCTGAGAGTGATAGATGATACTCAAGCACCGAGACATTACTTGGAAATTATTCAGTTGACGTACGATTAATTAAATAAAACCTTTCAAATTATGGTATCAAGAGTAGATTTATTATAAATTCAAATTATGCTTGTTGTTGCCAGTCAACACATGAGGTTGATGTAAAGCTGAGACGGCTCACAATTTTGTAATCATCCTCCGATGGATATTCAAAAAACTAGAGAAAATATGAGGAGTGAGAGTACCGATGGTTGGTCGCGAACCCTAGATGCTTAAGTTAGACTTGTAGAAGATGATTGCAAGGAGGTAGATTGTAACTTTGATGCGTTGCATTTTTCTCTTTTTTCTCCCCCATTGGCTAAGAATTTGTGGTTGTATGTATAGGGTGTGGGAGAAGGTTTTGAACCTCTAAATCCCATTGTGTTATGTCTAGAGGGTCCCTGATTTGCAGGATTCTCATCCCGAATATGTTGGATTGATTTTCTGCTGAGACCAAATATGTCAGAGTGATATTCGACTGACATCAGACCGGATCCTTATCTCTTCCTAATCCAGTGCGAGATTTGCTTTGGATTTCTCATACTACCTCTCTAGCAATGGTCAACTTGCAATACTGAAAAGCTTGGAGCTTAGAGCCTGAGCTCCTTCCCTACGGGTTCCTTACCCTTATTGTAGATATTTTTGGCAAGGCGAGTCATCTCCTACCGAGCTCCGTCCTCTAACGACTCAGCTCGGTGGCTCATCTCTAAGCTGAAGAAATTGTTCGTCCCGTGCCAACAACTCTTCTACTCAGACCTTAATCATCTCAGAGGCATATCACTTGTAGATAATTGTTATGCTTAACGTGTATGGTAATAGTTTGATTTTTCCCATAGTAATGCTTATTTTGTTTTCTTACTATCGGAATTCATGTACATTTATTAGACGGTTAAAAAACAATATATCCAATTTTCCTGTGTCCTCGAAGAAGTGTCCAGGAATCAAAAGTTAGGATTGTTCAATCAATCTGATCCTGGGCTTTTACCATGTGTACAGTTTTTGAGTGCCTACGAATGTCAACGCAGCCTAAGTCCCAGAATATAAACTTTAAAAATTATTGAAATTTTTTCATATGGCCGCCCACCTTTTCAACGATGGACTAAAAACTCCACTTTTAAACTATTTCGAAACCTGCCCATAATTCTCACCATTACACATTCAACCACTCAATATTGACAGAACTACTCTCACCTTATTACACATATTGGCATCGATTGTTGTGCAAACCTAACCTTGACCATACATGGGGCTCACTTTTATGTTGTTGGAAATTACCCCGTCCGTCTGTTTTCTCAACTCATTTTAAGGCATGGGTCTAAAAATAAGGCAAATCAAAAGCTAAAAGTAGTGATACGATGGCCAGAAGATGTTTCAATGGTGGCCCATCTACCTCACTTAAATGATACGGAAAAAAATAGATGAGGGGTTAGATTCTTTAAAAAAAAAAAAAAAAATCACGTGGTTCCATGAATGTTTCAAGGGTGGGCATTTAATTGCCACTTTTTCATGTTCGTTTGGCCCACTTGAGAGTTAGATCGGCAGAATTTTTGGTCTCATGCCATAAAATGAGGTGGTAAAACAGATGGAGGGAGTGGATTTGTCATAAACATCATGGTGGGCTCCACATAAGTTAAGAAACTGTCAGTCACCCTCTAGACTTACATGTCCACTAAACTTCCGGGCTCACATTGATTGACGTTGATTGCGATGCCAATCCAACTTGGACTGTGTGTGGGGCTACTATTGATATTTTTTGAAAATCCACCCGTCCATCTGCTTTTTCGACTCATTTCAGGGCATGAATTAAAAAATGAGAAAGATTATAAGCTGAAAATGAGCTCAGGATGGCCTCAAGATTTCTCAACAGCAGCCGTTCAATCTCACTTTTTCTGTCGCGTGGCCTATTTGATATTCGAGTCTGCCTCATTTGTGGGGCCGTTTTCTAAAATGAGCTGTAAAAACAAATGGACGGAATGGATTTCTAATAAACTTATAGTGGCCCATGTACCGTCGAACCTGCGTTCCCATCCATCAACACATGAAATGATTGATGGAGACTGTCACTGAATGTTTCTTTGAATGGTAGACGTTCAATCCCCCACTGCTTTTTGCAGTGTAGTCCGCTTGATATTTAGATTTGTCTTATTTTTAGTTTCAAGCCTTACAACGAGCTCACCAAATGTATGAACGGTTTGGATATAACACATACATCATGATGGGACCCACAACACTTGCTAACGTCAACACACCAGTTTTATCGCTGGTGTGTGTGGTACACCTGCCAATCCGATTCCGCTGATTAGGTGCGGCCTCAGCCCTGCCCAAGACGGTGTGACGCACATTGATGCATATATTCTATATGGATGCCGTCCATCCGTTTTACCATATCATTTGAGAGGATGATATAAAAAATGAAACAGATCCAATTCTCAAGTAAGCCATAGGAAACAGTATTGATTGAATGCTCTATCATTAAAAGCTTAATAGGCACACTGTAATATTTGTTGTCTATCTAACTTGTTGATCAAGTCACGTGAACTGGGATGAATTAGTACTATTTCGGCAGGCCGCACCTATCATCATACTGATATGTTCAAGTCATGTGTAACTCACCTATCCTCATGTCTCCCCATGCAATGACATTCATCCAATCCATAGAGCCGATAGAATGTTGTCATGCATATAGAAAAGGTAAGGTCAAATAGTACTATTTACAGTCAATCAAGGGTATAATTGATTTTCTGGTAATTGACGGCTTGATCAGTTAAGTATCCGCTACTGTAAGTGGAATGTATATGAAATAGGTATAGGTAGGTTATGGGAAATAGTTTAAAAGTAGGTGATTTATGGTCCATAGCTAAAAAAGGCCCAATGGAAAATTTCCAAAATTATTTATTATAAATTATTTTAAAGTTTTAAATATATATGTATATAATAATTATTTAAATTTTAGTAAATCTCAGTTAAATGTCACTAATATTTTACAATTAAATTATGGAAATTTAAAATTGCCAAACTTCAGAACGTGGCAATATTTAAAATGAATATTATTCGATTTAGGTTCGTTAGACTTGATGTTTTGGCCTGATTTTAATGGGTCTGGTATAATTTTCTAAATCAATTAAGAAAATCGGTAAGGTTAGGCCTCACTTTTTTTCTTCTTTTTTTTTTGGGTTAAAGTTAAGGTCGATCAACTTGGACCGGATTAAAATCAAGTCAATCAGTTACTTGAGTTTAAATGGTGTTTACACCCGGCTGATCATAACCAGATCAAATGGTTTAGAATTGCCATGTGGTGGTCATACCACATGGAGTAGAGATGAACTTCAGAAGGAGTTATATACATGCATATATAAGCATAGAGTTCCATCAAAAGCATTTTTCTACATAGAAAATCTTATCAAAGTAAATTTTATCTAACATTTGATGTTAGAGTCTTACTAAAAGTAACTCTATATATATATATATATATATATGTTAAAGTCAAGCATCCGTAAGTCTTCTATATGAGAGTCCAATTATGTAAGGACTTCTTTGGAAAACACTCCTATACACAATTGGAATAGTCAACATCTTGTACATGTGGTTGTACGTGATAGGATATGCTTACATACACAGATGACCATCCAATTCTTTCATGATATATATTAAAGACTACGCGAGGCTACAACCTCTCCAAGTCATAAAACTCAAACTTAAAGAAGAGCTCTAATCTCTAACCACATATAACCAATTGATCTCTACATGCAATGCTGCTTATACTAGTTTTAACTTAAATATTTCACTTTTGTCTAGTTATGCTACAGTTAGAGCTAAGCATGTCTGACTCGATCCGATGGATCCGACCCGTTTTGAACTGAACCAACGGCCTGGATTGGTGTGGATTGAATAGGGTCATTCAGATCCGACAGTTTTTTGGATTGAGCTCGGATCATGGTTAATCTTGACTGATCTAAACCGAAATCTGAACTGAATAGATCCAATCCGATCCGATTCGGAGTGATTCTTATAGATATTTATCACATATATTTATCTTATGAACATGTTGGAACATCACCGGGGCCTTATAAATTTTTCAATGGTGGAAATCAATACTTCTACTTTTTCCTGTGGTATGGTCTACTTGAGCTTTGGATATGCATCAATTTTGGGTTTAACCACTAAAATGATCTTGGAAAACGAATGGACATCGTGGATAAACCACATGCATTCACGGTGGGCTCCAACAGAGTTTACTCAATACGATAAGAGCCCACAATGCAATTTCGTGGGAAGCAGATTGTGTACTGAGTAACTCACTGCGCTAAGCGTACTGAGTAAACTCTGTGGGGTCTACCATGATTTATATATTTTATCCACTCCTTCCATCTATTTTATAAGATAATTTTAGAGCTTAAGCCTAAAAATGAAGCATATCCAAATCTCAAATGAACCACACCGTGGGAAACAGTGTGAATTAAAAGTCTACCATTGAAAAAATTCTTGGGGGCCACAGAAGTTTTGGATCAAGCTTATATTTTTATTTTCCCTTCATCCATGTCGGTATGATCTTATGAGCAGGTCAGATGACAAATAAACATCATTGTGGGGCCTAGCAGGGTTTCAACGGTGAAAATCATTATTCCAACTGTTTGTTGTGGTATGATACACTTGAGCCTTTTATATGCTTCATTTTTGGGCCCAAACCCTTAAAAAAACCCCTTAAATGAGGTGTAAAAATGAATGGACGGCGTGGATAGACTACATACATTCACGATGGGCCCAACTGACTTTACTAAGGATTGTACAGCTGTGTAGATACAACTTTATAGATGCGTGTTGTGCACGGCACGTCAACAGACTCAAGCGTCGTGTAGCTGTGTAGATACGTGTTGTGCAAAGATGAGCAGAGACAGCACATCGAGCTCTGAGTTGTACGAATGACGCAAATGATATCAAAATTACATGGGCCCCACAATGATATATTTATTATATTCATACCGTTTATCCATTTTTCGTGATCATTTTAGAGCATTTAGAAAAAAAAAAAATTTAATTGACCCACAGACCCAACCCGATCCAAACTGTACCCAACTCGATTCGACTCGGTTTCCCTGACCGAGTTGGACTCGGTTCGGGTCAGGCCAAGAGTGCATCGGATCGGTTCGGGTCAGCCCATGTAGATTTCAAACAAATCGAGTTGGACCCAATCCGATCCGACTCAGTCCAATGCCCAGCTCTAGCTGCAGCAAGTCTGAAATCTTTATATTATCTTAAATCTATTATTGTCTAGCACCATCACTACAGTACGCCTTAGGAATGTCAATGACCTTCGTCGTTGAATTCCATAATTATCAAGTCCTTACTTAGTAGATCATACCGGTCACATATGGAAACTATACACCTCAATTGTTCTATCCACACAAGTAGTCGTTGGTAATTATTTTTATTTTCTTTTATTGATTGTTCTATACACCTCAGTTTAATTTTCTTTTATTGATTGTACTGATCTTACTTAAAAATTAATAAAATCAATGACTATGCTTTAATTTTTTAATCTTAATCATCCATCATTATATCGTTGAGAAACCTGAAAATACTATCACCAATGAAAAAAAAAAAAAACAAGTCCTTAGCACAAGGGAAAAAGATCTCATTTGAAGGACTAACCATATCCTTCTAAATTACTTGATCATTGTAAGATAGGTGGTTGAACAGTTAGATCAACATTTACAAATATGATCTTAATCCGGTTAGTTTACACCTGGGTTTATAAACATTCAATCAATTCGAGTACTACTATAGCACACCAGATACTATTCCTAATCATACATATTTGATTGAATTCAGGCTATTCATAATACGTATGGTAATGCGTCCATATTAAACAACAACAAATGAATCTGCCAAATTGGACTTAGGTTTTGATGAGTCAAGTTTTAACTGAGTTAATATTGATATTTATATACATAATATATATTGATTATTCTAACAAAGGAATGAGGTCTTTTGGACCACCCAAATGTAAGAGACCCAGCTTACACCTCAGCGCTCGTGTCAGAGTGGAAATGTATGTGTGATCTAATCCATCCATCACGCGGCCCAAAACATATAAATTCTAATATGCAACTGGAGACCTGAATCCAATTGTCCCATGGATGCCCGACAGGTACTTCAACAAACCGGATTGGTTCCGAGTCTATAAAAGGGAGACCTGAACCTGGCAAGACCTAAACGAGAATAATGTGGTGTATGCATACTAGGAGACCCCACCAAACCCGACCCGTTGACGGTCCTGATTTGATTAGTATTTTGTGAAAATATCGTGATATTTCATGGTGTATTTTTAAATTGTCAACCACCAACGTTCAAATCCATGGGTGTGTAACAGATGGTTGTGCGACAAACGCATAGGATGGAATGCAAAACATTGAAAACTGTCTGGGCCCACAAAAGTTTTGAACCAAGCTGATATTTGTCTTTACCATTCATCAGGTCCGTGTGTCCTTGTCAATAGGTTGGATGGTGGTGGGCCCTAGGAATCTTTTGACGGTGGATAATCACCACTGTTTCATGTTGTGTGGACCGGTCAAACTGAGATTTGGATCTGCTTCATTTTTTGGGACCATGCCTTAGATTGAGATGGAAAAACTGATGGACTGCATGGATATACAACAAATACATTAACGTGGGCCCCACGGTCAGGGCAATACGCATTACCCACTAACTTGTTACCCGGCTCCAGTAACTTCCCGCGCAGGTTCAATGGATCCCTGACTTTAGGCCTTCAGTGATGTATTTTTCTTAATATCCATGCTGTTCATCCATTTCGCCAGCTCATTTTAAGGCATGAACCAAAAAATGCAGCAGATCAAAAGCTCAGGTGGACCACACCACAGGAAAGAGTGGTGATTGAACGCACACCACTAAAAACTTCTTGAGGGCCACAGAAAAGTTTTGGATTAAGCTGATACTTGTGTGGTCCCTTCATCCAAACCTCTTTCAGCTTATAAACAAGTCGGATGGTAAATAAACATTACGGTGGCCCCAAAGAAGTTTTCAAGGTAGGCATTCAATGACAACTGTTTCTACGGTGTAGTCCACGAGATTTGGATATGCTTGGATGTCACACATGCATCATGGCCCACCGAAACTTTTTATTTTCACGAACATGGATTAAAATAAATAATAATAATAATAAAAACAATTGACAATTCAGTTTGACTGGTTTAGTGTTGAGTCAAGTTGGACCGAGTTGACTTGATCGATCTCTCAATTTAGGTCCTCTGGAACTTGTTATATGTACTCATTGCAACAGCTCATGTTAGTCATATTAAGATGCTATCTGCAAATTGAGATGGATCGCAATCCAAAACTCAAGTAGGATACAGCACAAGAGGCAGTAAGATTGAACACCCATCATTGAAGCCTTCCTATATCTTAATTACAAAAGTTTTGGATTAAGCCCCCCAAAGGTTTTCAAGATAAGTTATTAATCCCCATTGTGTGGTCCAATTGAGCCTTAGAATTGCCTCATTGAGGTTTTACCCTAAAATAATATGGAAAAATGGATGGACGGTGTGAATAAAAGCCATGCATCCGCATACCCCGTTGGCCGTTTTATATCTCTCTTTGCATGATTCACCTTATCAATTGGTTGAGGCCTACTCTCAGCCATTCATGGTTCAACGCCATAACTTACTAATAATGATCTAGTATGGACCACAGGGATAACCCAAAGAAGCAAATTTTATTCTAAATCCACAATATTAGCAAATTCTTACCACCAAAACAATGGTAGAGATAAATTTTTCAATGGCGCGAAGCCATAAGTAAAACTCTACTAATCACATCCTAAACTTGTTCATCCCCATGCTCATCATTCCTCATGAGAATCACTCTAGAGTAAGTTATGTTTGATTTGTATGGATTCACGTGGTGTTTTTAAAGATTTGCAATTGATTTGTATGGATTCACGTGATGTTTTTAAAGATTTGCAAATATGTACCGAGAGGATTTCTTGATAACATAGCTGGAATGCATGAGCAATGCCACATCATTATTTGAACGGTCAATGAAGTATGATTGTGTGAAGTAGCAGTTATAAGACAAATGACTAAAAAAGAAACAGAAGAAAACAAATAATGCTAAAATGATTATAGTAACCGTTAGAACGTGGGAAGGATATAGATGGTCAAAGTAAAGTTATAAATAAAAAAGTAATGCAATAAAAAGTCGCCTCATATCAATCAAATCAAATAAAATATTATATTTTAATTATCAGTCTTTTGCTTTCGTAGTATAGTCTTTAGTTTTTCGTGCCAGTAAATTACATTTCTTAGTATAGCCCCTTACTTTTTGTCTGTTATTTACATTCTGTAGTGTAATTTATAGCGCTAATTAAGTAGCTACTAATTTTATAATTGTAATTTGAGTCTATACTTGCACCCATAAATAATTCAGTTCTGCATTAGAAAATATATGCTTTACAACTGTTATTCATAATCGGCTATAAGAATTCTTTTCTCATTTCACTTTGTCTATATCAAAAATTACTTTCGTAAGATATAATCAAAGGTATAACCCTCATCAGAGAAGAACCCTATCTTATAAATACCGTCTGATCCTACTTACACATTGAGCGAGTGGCGGCTGATCTCATTAGATCTCAGTCACATACACCACGTGTTTCTCAACGCCTGGGTTCATAGTTGTTCATAATGGATTGAGGCGCAAATTCAATTCTAGCAAGCCCGCATTTCAACTCTTGTAAACCAAGCAGCAACAAAACTTACCGAAGTCAGATTACTTTTTTTCATTATCCCTTCCATGATCACCGGATGAACAGTTCAGATCCGTTGTCCGTACCTTCAAATGTAACAGAGGGAATCGCAAAAAACAATAGTCCCTCCGTTACTCAACGAACCAAAATCTCCGCCTTACTTAAATTATCATGCAAGCCCTTCCATTTCACCACAAAATAAGAATAGGGATACATTCTCTCTATATCTCGACGAATTTCTATCACAAATCGCGATTTGCGGAAATCTCTTTTTGAGTTTCTCTCCTCCATTACAAATTGCGATTTGCAGGAATCTTTTTTAAAAAAAATTTTAATTCCAAGGAGAGTAGAGTATTTGGCATGGCAGACAGAAGAGAACCCTTGTTGAAGAAGAACCAGGTGTACTATGAGAACTGTCCAGGGTGTAAGCTGGATCGGATCAACGAGACTCGGACTGGAATCCCGCTGAAAGAATTCATATACGTTTGGATTGCAGCACTCTGCTCTTGTAAGGATCCTACTTAAGAATCCGCTCTTTTTTTCTTTTTCTTTTTCTTTTTTTTTTGTTTGCATTTTTTCGTGTTTTTGCTGAATATATTGATATTCGGATAGTTTCACGTCGAAAGATATTAATCTCGTTTAAATCTCGATTTGGGGTGGAATGAGTAGAACAATAGAATCCCGCTTAGTGGTTTTTCCGAAATCTGGCACCGCAAATATGATTCTGAACGGAAAAAAAAAAAAAAAACCATCCCGTCTAGCTGGCGCGCATCCAGATGCAAACTGGCTTTTTTTCTTTCTTTTTTTAAATGATTGGAGACTAGATGGATCCTATTTAGGTCGCGTTTGGACGTTCAGATGACGTTTTCCAGGCCGCCCAAGTGACTTTTGAAATGAGAGTATAAGAGAAGTGAGATCGATATAGCCACTGGTTTCATCGCATGTAGGAGATGAGATGAAACTAGCAGGATATAAACAAGTTGACCTGATCACAATTCCAAGGCAACCAAACGCGGCCTCACACACACACACACACAGAGAGAGAGAGAGAGAGTAGAACTAATCAGATAATTAGAATTGAATTGTTTCGATTTCAAATGATATTCTTATACATGGTTTATGCTCGTTCTTTTTTCTTTTTTCTTTTTTTTTTTTTGGGAATTTCTTCCATATAGCCGCCTGCATTTAGTGCCATTGACAGAAATATGTCCGCTTGTAAAATATTTTAAATAACCTAATTATGTTTTCCACCATTAGACATTCGGACGCCTCCCGTTTTATGCTGTTTTGAAGATATTATGCGTTCAAGAAGTTTTTAATATTGGGCGTTCAATCACCACTGTTTACTGTGGGGTGGCCCACCTAAGATTTGTATCTACTTTATGTTTGGCTCATGCATTAAAATAACGATCCAAATTGGATGGACGGCATGGATAAAACAGATACATCATGGTGGGGCCCACGGGGCACAATAACAGTAGCCGTGTGCACGCAGCCTCCGTCCTGGGAAAATACGCATTAAAACCGGTCCGTCAGTTCTCCGGAAAATCCACACCGTCCAGTACTTTCGCCATGTCATTTTAGATGGTGCCTAAAAAGTAGGTAGATATTAAACTAAAGTGGGCCACACGGCAGGAAACATTGGGAATTGAACGCCCACCCTTCAATCAGTTGAGAGGCCGTCATAGTTTTCTTTTTCTTTTTTAAAAAATCCTCACCGTCCATCTGTTTTTTCAGCTCATATTAGTATTGGGTCCAAAAATGAAGTAGATCAAAATCTCGAGTAGGCCACATGGAAGGAAAGAGTAGAGATTGAACGCCCATTTCCATTCATACTTCAAAATATTCGCTGCTCACCGTGACTTATATATATATATATATATATATATATATATATATATATATATATATATATATATATATATAGATCCACCCCCATCAACCATTTTACCCGTATCATTTTAGGGGTGCCCAAAAATCAGGCAGATAAAACTGAGGTGGGCCATGCCGGAGGAAATAGCTGATTTCAACGGTGGACGTAATTATCCCACTGTTTTATGTCGTCCGGGAGCGCCGCTTGACTGCAATTAACCTGGGGCGGTAACCAGCGATGAGGGTGATACCCTGGCTGTTGGGACCACCTCGATGTATTCACTGTATATCCACGCCGTTCATCTTTTTTTTCAATTTATTTCAGGTTATGGTCACAAAAATTAAGCAGATTTAAATTTCAGGTGGACCACTCCTTGGGATACGGTAGTACTGGCAGTTCACACTTCACTGTTAGCCACCCCCACTAGGAATCGATGCAAAGACCTCATTTTTGAAACGAGGCATCTTTCACTCAGTCTACCACTCAGAGCTATGGATCGATCAAAACTTATACGGGAATATGGTACTTCATTAGGTCGGGCTGTGTGGGCTCCACTGTGATGTGTGTTGAATATCAACACCATTAGTCAGATGCACCATTCCATGGTGGGCCACGGAATTAAAAATCAAATCAATCCATGAATTGGGTGGACCACACCACATACAAGAGTTGAGAGGGTTATCCTCCCATTAAACCATTCATAATCATTTATTGAGCCCTTTGAGATGTCGTTCACGAATCCAGCCCATCCATTGTGTGTGTCCCACTTGGATGAGGGGTTGAACCAAGTTTCAGCTGCATCCAAAACTCAGGTGGGTCCCACTAAGTGCTTTTATATGTTTTAGGCATGTCTTCAAATGGCTTTAGACGGTATGGCCCACCTGAGTTCCATGCACCTGTGATTTTTGAGATATCCCATAAACTAAAGGGACCCATCAAATGTATTATGTTAATGTTCGACACACATCACCATATGACCCACACAGAGCTCCCATGAGGTCTGTTTGACCTTTGGATGGCTAATAAATATTATGCTGGACATCAGATAGTTTTTAACGGTGGCTTTCAATGACCATTGTTTCCCGTGCCGTGATCCACCTGAAATTCTTATTTTCTTTAATTATTTTTTTAACCATGCTTTAAAATAAGTGGGAAAAACAGATGGTCAGTGTGGATATACAATAAATACATCAAGGTGGGCCTTATGGTTAGGATCTCACCCACATGGCAGATTCCCGGGTCACACTCAGGTCGCTGTCGTCTACTTGAGGTTTTGATACGCTTTAATTTTGGGCTGATTTCCTAAACCGAGCTGTGAAAGGGATGGACGCGTGCATGAAACATATACATCACAATGGCCTACTCCCGTGGGAAAAAATAAGACGTCGTTGTCCCCTCTCCCCCTTCTTTAAGGCTTTGTTGACGTGGCAAAATTATGTGGACCCATCGTGATATATGTGTTATGTGGCCCACTATGATGTATGCCTTATATCCACACCATTCATACATTTTATCATATCAATTAGGACATAAGCCCAAAAATGAAGCTGATCCAAACTTCAAGTGGACCACACTACAAAAAGCAACGGAAACCATCATCCCCGAACCTTCTTAGGGTCTACCATGATGTTCATTTGCATGTAATATGAATTATTTTTTTATTTTTTTTTTGGGGGGGGGGGGGGGGGTGGGGGGGTTAGCTTGCTAGTACGCACACTCCATGTTAGCCAACCCCACTAGGGATCCATACCAAGACCTCAAGTGTTGAAAGGAGGTATCTCCGCTCAGTCTGCATGCAATATAATTTTTGTTAATAATGTCACACAGATCGGGATGGAAGGGGAATAAAAACAGCAGCAACTTCTATAGTTTCCAAGAAGTTTTTGATGGAAGGCGGTCAATCCCCACTTCTTTCTATGGTGTGTCCCACTTGAGATTTGGATCTGCTGTATTTTTGGGCTCATGTCCTAAAATGATTTGAAAAAAATGAATGAATGGTGTCCACCCTGTAATTCCTCCAAACTCACGGGTCACCACTTCTGTTTTATAGTCCACTGTTGAAACCTTTGTAACACTCACAGCTGTAAGATGGATGCGGAAAAATGAAGCTTATTTGAAGTCTTGGTGGACCACACCAAATGAAACGGTGAGATGTTGATGCCCACTGTTGAAACCTGCTTAGGGCTAACCATGATGTTTATTTGTGATATAACCCGTTGATGAGGCCACAATGACATGGATGAAGTGAAACACAAATATCAGCTCACTCCCAAACTTCTATTGTCCCTTTTATGTTTTTAATGGTAGGCGTTCAATCATTGTTATTTCCTTTAGTGCGGTCCACTTGCTATTCAAATATGCTTCATTTTTGGCTTGACCTAAAATGAGATGGAAAAATGAATGGGCAATGTTGATCACGCCCATGGATAAAGGTGGGCTTCATCGAATCTTATGAATGGACATCATTTATCACAGGCATACATAAAAGTGGGCTTCATCGTATCTTATGCATGTACCGTGTTGATCACACACATACATAAAGTTGAAGAATTTCATGCACGCTTATATCTTCCAACAGGGTATAATTGTGAAAAGGAAAGGGCATAAAGGCAATTCTAACTTTTTAATATCGTGATGATGTTCACTTAAGGTTAAAGGAGTAGTTTTCTATCAGCATGTTGGTGTGCTGCATTAAATATTTAAAAGTAGGCCTGTATTTTAAAAAAAAAAAAAACGAATAACCCTAAATATAAGTGGTTACCTGAAAAATTTCCCTTTTTAATTCTTTTAAACTGCTTGATTTCTTAATGAATTAATGCAATGTAGAACAAAATATAATAATGTTTCGTCATGTTTATTACCATGCACCAAAGATTACTTTTAATTTGTTTGAATGTTTTTTGAATGGAGTGACATGGTAGATCCATACATTGCTACTCTAAGTGGTTGGGTGATGTATCAATCAAGAAAACTTATTTAATGAGCTTTATAGAATGTTAAGGCAGTGGAGTATATGTAGGCACTTTCTTAATTGGAAAGTGCTTGCTTTCTTCAGGTTTTTATGGTGTATATATGTCAAGCGCAAATTTAATCAGGTCAGGGCCTAACCATGGGACACCTTGATGTATGTGTTATTAATCCATATTGTTTATCCATTTTTTCAACCCATTTTATGATATGGGCCGAAAGCAGATCCAAATCTCAAGTAGACTGCATCCCGAGAAACAGTAATGATTGACCGCTAAAAACTTACAGGGAGCACAAAAATTTTGGATCAAGCTGATATCTGTATTTTCCCTTCATCTAAATTTATTTAACCTCATCAATAGGTTGTCTCGGTCCCTAGTGGGGGTGGCTAACACCAAAGTGTGAACTGACAAAGGGGTGTACTAACAAGCTAACCAAAAAAAAAAAAAGTTAGATGCATGGCATATATATAAACATTTAGTTGGGCCCTAGAAAGTTTTTAATGGCAGGCAGCAAATTACCACTTATTTGGATCTGCTTCAATTTTGGGTCCACATCTTAAAATGAGCTAGAAAAATAGATAGACTGCATGGATATACAACACATACATAAAGTTGCCATAACCTAACTTAATTCAATCAGGTCCCCACCTGATCGAATCCACAACTATGTATGTCCATATGTACTAGCTTCTCTCCTCTTTAGTACAAATGAGACTTTTTCTTGAGTTTGTGTTGTCAATAAAAGGGGCATACATGATAGAGATAGGGGAATATTCTTCCCAGATACTTTCTTAGTCAAAGATTCCCTGTACAATGAGAGAGTAAAGGAGGAGAAGTGTTCTTCTTTATTCCCAACCCTAACGTCGTGTTTTTATCATTTGCAGCTTTGCCGGTATCATCGCTGTTTCCGTTCCTGTACTTCATGGTAAGCATTTCGGCCTTCTATTCGCTGATGCACCAGTATGTAGAAGTGGGACCCATGGCTTATTAATCTAGACCATTCCTCTAGTAGGACCTACCATGGATGGTTTTATTCCAGAAAAATATTCATGGCCAAACCTTCTTAACCGTTGGTCTTAAAAACAGAAAAAGAAAAGGAAAAAAAAAAAAAAAACTTAATTATTTAGTTGTAAAAATCATTTGGATTTGTTTTGTACAGATCAGAGATTTTCATATTGCCAAGGAGGAAGATATAGGCTTCTATGCAGGCTGTGTAGGTGAGCATTTTACGTCCACACTCCATCCTTTAAAGTATGATCTAGTGCTAAATGCTAATGTAGTAGTTCTGAAAATTAGATCCAAACCGTTCATTTATTATGATATGCAATGGATCGGCCATATACCAAAAATTACACTGATGATCCTGATCTTCAGTTGGAGGATTTTTCGCCCATTGCACATCTGCCATAGTTGCAATTTTTGTTGACCACCAATTTATAATTGTCAAGAGTCTTCCAAGTGCCAACAACAATCAATTGGAAGCGGATTGGGTACTGAGTAAACTCCACGGGGCTCATTGTGATTTAGATTTATGTATTTTATCTACTTTGTCTGTCCTTTTTATTAGATTAAGCCCAAAAATTAAGCATATACAAAACTCAAATGAACCACACCGCATGAAACAATGTGAATGAAAAATTCTTAAAGGCCACAGAAGTTTTGGAGCGTGATCTTAGGAACAGGTTGGATGATAAATTAACATCTTTGTGGGCCTTAGGAAGGTTTTAAGGGTGGAAATCATTAATCCCACTGCTTCTTATGGTATGTTCCATTTAGATTTTGATATGCTTTAATTTTAGGTTCATTAACTAAGACGAGCTGGAAAAATGGATGAATGGTATAGATAAACCACATATAATATTTAAGGCCTATTTGTTAAATCTGAAGTCTAAAGCCTGAATCTGAAATTTGAAGTTGAATCTGATATCTGAAACTTGAATCTGAAAGCTGAAGTCAAAAAACTTGTTTGGAAATTATGGCTGAAGTTTGAAAATTAAGTACTAAATTTGAAACAATTTGCTTGTTAACAAATATCTGAAATATGTTAATTTGACACATTTGCCCTTATTTCCTATTTGAAAATATTTAACATTATAAAGAAATTATTTTTTATTAAATTAAAATAAAATTATTCTATTTAATTCAAATAAACTACGGTATGGTGTCATAAATCCTCTTATGTGAGTATAAGCAGCATCAACCAGATAATATTTATCTACATAAAAACAAATGACATTTTAACAAAATTTCAAGTTATAATTTTACTATATATATATATATATATATATATATATATATATATATATATATATATATATATATATATATATATATATTACTAGGAGGAGGCCCACATCCAAGCCATATGTATGTATCCTATCCACGCCTTCCATCCATTTTTCCATACTATTTTGTGGTATGATCCCAAAAATGAGCCAGATCCAAATCTCATGTGGACCACACTATAGGAAAGAGTTGATTGAACACTCATCATTAAAAACTTCTTAAGAGCCACATAAGTTTTGGATTAAGCTGTTATTTGAGTTTTCTCTTCATCCAGGTGTACGTGACCTAATCAACAGTTTGAATGACAAAATAACATTACAGTGAGCCTTAGAAAATTTTTAATGGTGGGCATTCAATGGCCACAATTTTCTTATGATGTGGTCCACTATAAATTTGGATCTCCCTCATTTTCAGGGTCATGATTTATAATAATCTTAAAAAATAAATGTATGGCTTTGATAAAATACATATATATCAAAGGGGCTCACAGACAATTGTCAGTAGCCACCTCGCTATTAACGCTGTCAGTGTGCAATCCACATCCCCTGCCACCGGCCAGTGGCTAGTGGTCGGTGCTCTATGGGCCCTACCATAATATATGTGTTTCATCCATGTCGTCCATCTATTTTTATATATCATGTTATAGTATTAAAGAAAAAATGAACTATATATCAATCTCACGTGGACCACCTTACAAGAAACAGTGTTGATTGAACATTGACCATTAAAAACTTGTTAGGGGCCATAAAAGTTTTAGATAAGATTGATATTTATTGTTTCCCTTCATATAGGTCTTTATGAATTAATTAACAGATTGGATGTCAAATAAACAGTACAATGGGCCTTAGAAGGATTTTAATGGTGGATATCCATTCTTTTTTTTTTTTCCTGTGGTGTAGCCCACCTAAGATTTATATCCCTATCATTTTTTGTAACAAGCCCTAAAATTATCTGTAAAAATATATGAGCGGAGTGGATGAAACACGTATATCATAGTGGGGCCCACAGAGCACCAACCACCAGCCGGCTATGTCAGGTGGAGTAGCCAATCCGTCTCCGGTGGCAGGGGACGCGGATTTCCTGCCACCGGGGACGCGGATTTCCTGCAAAAGACTTTCGCAGGGAGTTCCTGCGCTGGGATGCTAGGTGGGGCACATGGTGATGTTTCTTATAAATCCACACCGTCCATCAATTTTGGGAGGTCATTTTAGAATATAATACAAAAAATAAGATGCATCCAAAATTCAAGTAGTCCGTATAAGGGGAAACAGTTTATATTTAGTGACCACCGTTTGAAACATTCGTATGGCCACAAAGGTTCATATCAGGAGATATTTTTGGTTTTTTCAATTCATCCGAGTGGGAATAACCTTATAAACGGTTTAGATGGAACATAAATATCAAATAAGATCCCAGGAAGGTTTCAACGGTAGGAAACTCTTTCCCTAGTTTTTCCTCTCTGTGGACACACTTAAGTCTTGGATACAACTCAGTTTTGGTCACATGTCCTAAAATGAGGTCCCACAAGAGATGGACGGTGTGGATTTCTCACAAACATTACTGTAGGCCTCACCTAACATCACAGGCAGCAAAGGCTTTTGTAGGATATCCTCGTCCGCTGGAAGTGGGAGTAGCCAATCCGTTCTGTAGCGGCATGTTTAACGAGGACGCGGATTGCGTACTGCCCCCGCCCGTCCCTGGCTCCGAACAGGCAGTCTGTAGGTGGGCCCACCGTAATGTATATGTACATCCAAACCGTCAATCTCTTTTTTCAGATTATTTTAAGGCATGAAAACAAAATTGAGGCAGATCCAACTCTCACGTGGACCACACCAAATAATAATCTTGTTTGCATTAAAATGTACCAGTTGCATTAAATGCAAGAGTCATCTGTGATGTGGCTCATTTAATCGTTGGATCTGCCTCATTTTTGTATTGATGCCTTAAAATAATATGAGAAAAGGGATAGAGGGTTTGGATGTGCAGATACATCACGGTGGGCCCACCCATAGAACTGCCCATTTGGAGCTAGGGACGAGCAGGGGTAGTACGCAATCCGTGTCCGTTGTACGAACGGTTCAAGAGATCAAAGTTACATGGGCTACTGTGATTTATTTTTTTTACCATCCAACCTATTCATTAGGTCATGTAGACGTGGATGAAGTAAAAACACATATCAGCTTGATGTGAAACTTCTCCAGCTCTCAAGAAGTTTTTAACATTGGATGTTCAATCCCCACCTTATGGTCCAATTAATCATTGGACCTGTTTTTTTTTTTTTTATATTATTGGATCACACCTTAAATTACCTTTAAAAGTTAATGGATGGTGTGGATCAAACACATAAATCATGGTGGGGCATAAAGAAGTTTCACAGGTTAAAGGTTGATTTTGTATTTTGCGGAAAAAAAATTTTCCGTATAACTTGAAAAGGGGTACTTTTGGAAGAAGAAAATTTTGGGTACTTTTGGAAGAAGAAAAATTTTGTTTAATGAAATATCACGGAGCGCATTCCGCGTTTACTATTAAGCCTGACTCCTATCACGATAGGAAAGAATTCAGTGAAAAACCACTTACCGCTTTTCGTCTTCTGCGTTAACAATGAATTAACAAACACCACTAAACATGAAAAATTTTTCCCATTCCGCGTTAAGTGTAAAAATTCAGCATTAACAAACACAACATAAGTGTCTGTCTATCAAGCGGAAGCGGATTGGGTGGTAGGATTGGCTGGTGTACCGCACACACCATCACCTAGCTTATGTGTTTACGTCACCAAGTTTTGAGGGTCCCACCATGAGGTATGTGTTACATCCAAGTCGTCCATCCATTTGCTGAGCTCGTTGTAAGACTTGATCGAAAAATAAGATAAATGCAAAGATCAAGTGGACCACATTGAAAAAAGCAATGGGGGATTGGATGTGTACCATTGAAACCCTTTTCGCGTCACATAAGTTTTGGATCAATATGATTGTTGTTTTTTTCTCTTCATCCAGGTCTGGTAGACCTTCAGATTGGATGGGAAATATCTGTTATGGTCTGCTACAAATATTTTAATAGTAATAATTATTATCTCCACTGATATTTGCAGAGTGGTCCAGGATATAACTTATTTTTTATCCCGTATACAAAAATAATCTCACCAAATAGATGAATGGCATGGATATGATAAACAATTCATTGTGGTGCCCATATAACTTTGATCTCCTTTGAACCCTTCGTATAGCCCGAGGAGCATCAGCATTGGTATTTGCACAGTACGTACATGTACCAGTAACTTCGGTGGTGTGTGTTACACCAGCCAATCTGCTTCCCAAGCATCATATGATGCAGGAGGCAAGTAAATACCACACACTAACAACTTAGCTGGTGTGGGTACGTGTTATGGAAAGACGAGCCCTGACTCTCCTAGTTATACGGTTCAAAGAAGCTCAAGGTTACGTAGCCTTATAATAACATATTTATTGTATCCACATCGTTCATCTATTCGGTGAGATTATTTTAGAGCATGATCTAAAAAATAATCATATCCAAAGTTCAAGTGGACCACACCACAATTAGCAGTGGACAATAATTCTTACTCTTAAAACATTCCTTAGGCCATCACAGTGTTTATTTTCTATCCAATTTGTTAATAATATCACAAAAACTTGATGAAGAGGTAAAAAAGAATATCATATTGATCCAAAACTTCCCTTACGCCAAAAGGATTTCAATGGTAGACATTTGATCCACCACTTTTTTTCGAGTGTGGTCCACTTGATATTTGAATCTGTTGTATTTTTTTGGCTCAAGCCTTATGATGACCTCACTAAATAGACAAACAGTTTAGATATAACACATACCTTACGATGGGACCCACAGAACTTGGTGATGTCAACACACCAGCCAGGTCAGTGGTGTGTGGTACACCAGCCAATCCGCACCCTGCAATGCAGATATCAAATTGGCCACTTTTTGCTTTTCTTACCTCTTTTTTGGCCTATGCCTTCTCATCCTCTTATTTTGCTTATGTTTTTCTCAGAAAAACTTCAATACTCAGGCGGATTGTGATGGATGATACGCCGGCACTTAAAATTTATTTAGAAATTACATAAGTGGGATATAATTAATTTAAATCAAACCAAGCCATGGGTCTCAGTTTACAGTTTAGATGTACCATGAATAAAAAATTACACTTGTTTTGCTATCTTGTTATCAGATTGGTGGACATTTAATGGACGGTTAAAATTTAAAAATATCCAATAATCCTGTCCCCACAAACAAGTGTTCACGAATCAGGGGTTTGGCTCGTTCAACCAATATCTTTTGGAAATTTGACTAAGCGATACACTATTTTGTCAGTTTAACTTCAGTTAATGTATGCCACGTGTATAATCTCCTAGTGCCGGCATATCAATCGTCTATTCAGCCCGAATAAATCATATAACTCCTCTTTTTCGTTTTGAAGGAGCTGCTTTTATGCTTGGAAGAGCTTTCACTTCTGTCTTATGGGGAGTGGCGGCGGATCGGTATGGCCGAAAACCGGTCGTATTGCTGGGTGTTCTTTCAGTGTAAGTATAAACTTGGCACGTGTATCTAAAAGATCTAAACCGTTCATCAGGAAGATGCAACTGTCTATGTTCCATGGCCCGAAAATCAAGCTGATCCAGCCATCAGGTTGGCTCCACATGTACCGAAAAGAAAAATAGACGGTCGAAACTGATTGACCATCAGTCAACATTTGGAATAGACATGTTGGCCAGACCATACATGGTGGGCTCCACATCTTAGATTGTTTATATTCTGACGTTGACGTGGCTCATTGTTTGCGACAGGATTGTTTTCAACACACTGTTTGGCCTCAGTTTAAACTTTTGGATGGCAATATCGACCAGATTTCTGCTTGGGTGTTTCAATGGCATACTGGGCCCAATAAAGGTACGCTTTCTACATGCAGATGAAAAAAAGCTAAGGAGGACCCACCATGTGATGATCCTGACCGTTCATCATGCCGGTCCATCCATAGATGGACCACCTGCCAAAATTTCTTTCATTTAATACCTCAAGGTGTATTTTTGTCCTGTGGCCCATACACAATGAAGTATTCTAGATAAGTGGTCTAGATTCTTGCAATGGTGGTCCATTTACATGAAAATATTTATTGTTTTGTTTATGCTTCTTAATATTGTAATTCCAACCTTTCGTTGATTCAAATATAGGCGTACGCTTCAGAAGTGGGCCACCGAGAACATCAAGCCCTAGGATTGTCAATTGTAAGAATTTTTTCCCTACTTTTAAGCCTCACTAAGGCAATCCCAGCCGTTCATCAGGAGTTTCCATTGTGCTTTTGTTGTGCCTCTGAAAATCAGGTCGTTCTGATCATCAGGTTGGTTGCACATCCCCGGATGTGGCCCACGTGATGATGGGACGAGCCAATTTTCGGATTACATCATTAAAAAAGTGGGGCCCACTTGATGAACGGGCCAGACGAGTAAGAATATTCATCCCGTCTTTTCATTTCAGGTTAGTACCTCATGGGGCATCGGTTTGATTATTGGGCCAGCTATTGGAGGTTTCTTAGCACAGGTACTCTGGGTATTATTTTTAAGACTTTGATTTTAAAAAAATGCAAGTGGGCCACATGTATTTAAGCCTTACTACGGGCATACCAAAAAATCAAGCTGATCCACTCATCAAGTAGGCCAGACAGAACGTTTTCCATCCATTGACTTTATACTGATACTTTTGCTTTAGCTTGTGTTTGGATGTATTATTGAATTGAATTACAACATCTCTTTGTTGAGCCCACACGCATGTGCAATAAAGCACATGTACACCCCACACATGTGCCAGCATGGCACATAGGTGTGAGATCCAATCCATCCATCAGTTTGGTCCGACGTATATATTTTCCAAAAGAATCTGGTCCACTCATCATATAAGCCCCAACATTGGAAACAGGTTAATGGGTTAGAAAATTCGGATAAGCTTTTCAGAGCTGCACATTTGTTTTGATAACTGTGGCCCACTTGACAAGTGGATCAATTTGATTCTTGGACTAGTTCATTGATATAGTGGCGCCATTCTGATGGATGGATCTTATGTCAGACCTATCATGCCATGCTGGCACATTTGTGACATGTCCGTGAGCTTTATTGTACACCCATGAAAATTATCCTCCCCTTAATTATATTAAGGGCCCGTTTAGACACCACCAAATAAGTTATTTTTCTACTTACAGTAATAGATAAGTAAGTTTAGTTTATAATTAGTTAAAATAATTTTTTACTTAAAAAGTTTTTAATCATTTAAAGCTACTTTTTTAACTTTTTTATTTTTCATAAGTTGTTGAAGAGAGGCACAAGGGAGATGAAAGAGATGAGAAGCTGATAAGTATGTTGTTTACAAAACATACTTATCTTCTTAATAAATAGAAATTGAGATAAATTACTTGTGGCATAAGTAACTTATTTTAAGCAAATTACAATCCAAACGCCCCGAGGGAGTATGCACCAAATTGCAATTACATTACTTTTCGTTTGGACTCCAGCAAATGCAATTACGATTTAGTGGCTGTTTCCATATTTGGATTTTGATAGAATGGGTCCCCAGATCACAGCTACCAAGCAGAGCCTCATTCCAACCATGGATGTCACACATGCAATCAATCTGAGCCTTTCATTAGCCCATGTACCAAAAATCAGGGTAGTACACTCATCAAGTGCTGCGGCCGTTGATGCCATGTTTCTTGTACAACGGTCTAATTGTGACCTGCCTAATCAGTGGACCACTATTGTTTTTTAGTCCAGGGCATGTTCAAATTGTACATAACCTGATGGACAATCCGAATCTCTGACACGCATGCCATCCAAACGTAGGAATTGATAACCTATCAAGACCCATGAATCCTAAGTAGTTAAATAACAACTTGGTCACTTCCACTTAATTGAACTAGTTATTGCAATCCAGTTGAATAGAGCATCTAAACACAACCTTGATTCATCACTTGAACATGACTAATAAATCTAGTGTTTGTCGATGTGTTTTCATGTATTAGCCCGCCGAGAAGTATCCGAATCTGTTTTCGAAGTATTCTCTGTTTGGGAGGTATGGAACACTTCTCCAAGTAAATGCTGTTTTTCAGTGTAATTTCTAGGGATTGTATTATAGAAAATTCACATTGTATTGCAGGTTTCCGTACTTCTTACCATGCCTTTGCATATCTTTCTTTGCTGTCATTGTGTTAATTGCTTGCTTCTGGCTTCCGGTAAGCTAATCCATCCAACGTTGTCCATGTTTGGTAGATAGATCATGATTAATTTCAATTGGTTTTTTGTAATTTTAATAATGTTTTAATCAACGCATTCTAATTTTCTATTACAGTACCACCTTGATGAGTAAAACCCTAAGGACTGTTTGGTTACACCCCAAAATGTTTGAATTGCCTCATGCTGATTTTATTAGTGGTTGTAATCGACAGACAGGGAGGCCATCGTATGGGCATTATAGTTAACTGATCAGATAAAAAATGTAATTAGGTTTACCATAAAGGCACGTTTGGAAAGATGTATTGCATTGCATTATATGGAATTAATATAATTATTATAAAATGATTATTCGTCTAGAAACACCATGGTTTTTTGAAAATCTAATGCCTCATTCGTGATTGAATTGTTCAATGTATTATATAAAACTAGTGCTTGGTGGACATTGGAATTGTAATCCACGTGTCATGTTTCACATATAATGCCCACACCTATATTCATAGGCGACTCAAGGGTCACATGTAAAGGTCACATAATGATGGATGGTGGGATAAAACACATGCATTAATTTGCAGATTGTAGTAGATTCGAAATTCCACTGTGATAATATATCAAGCGGATCTCTTGTTGCAACTGAAAGGTTAAATATTTAGATTAATTCAATTGTTCCCATTGATTCCAAACATTATATAGAATTTATATCCACTTAATGCAGTATGTTACTATTGAATCACACATTCTAACAGCCCCAAGTCTAATCCCTCATTTGCGATTGAATTGTTCATCATATTATATGAAACTATTGCTTGGTGGACAATGGAATTATAATCCACAAACCAGATTTCACATATAATGCCTACACCTATATTCATAAGTAATTCAAGAGTCACGTGTAAAGGGCACATATAAATGGATGGTGTGAATAAAACACATGCATCAATCTGGGGTCCACGTATTGTAGTTGATTAGGAATTTATATATCAAAGTTGGAATGTCAAATATTTAGATTAATTTAATTTTACCCAGTGATTCCAAACACTTGATGAAATTTATGTTCACTTAATATATTATGTTATTATTGAATCCCGTATTCCAAACATGTCTTAAGTGGACTGAGCAATATTCCATAAAATAAACTGCAATTCAACAACTCAAGGTGAGTTGCACCGACTAGTCTGACTCGTGCATGGGTTTTTTACTCAGATTGCACTTGCCCGAGTTGGGGCTTAATCGGCCTGATTCAACCTAGTTTTTTCTTCTTCTTTATTTTTTAGGAGGTGGGGATGGGAGGGTGGGGTTAGCTTGTTAGTACACAAGCCACGGTCAGTACACATTCTACTGTTAGCCACCCCCGCTAAGGAACTGATAAGTGTTGAAACAAGGTATCTTCACTCAATCTACCACTTGAGGGATCAAGGTGTTCGATTCAACCTAGTTGGCGGTGCATTGCCGGAGTAACTCATGGTACTTATTAAGGGATCATGTGTTATATATCTATTAGAGACTGAGAAGATTATTTGTTGTATGTATACAAGATGAGTTCATAATCAATGGATTCGGGTCTTTAATTTAATTGTCTTAAAGGTCCAATATTTCTTATTGTAGGAAACATTGCACATGCACCAGGGGAAGAACAAAGAAGAAAAAAATACTAACGAGGCTCTCGAAGCCTCTTCACATGGCAATGGTGTGAAAGAAAGTGTCGAAGAAGGAGCTGCTGATGGAAAAGGACCGGCTTCTAAGGATAAAAGCCTCTTCTTGAATTGGCCTTTAATGTCATCTATCATTGTATACTGTGTTTTCTCACTTCATGATATGGCTTACACAGAGGTAACATTTCTTGCTTTGAATATTTATGTTGTTTTGAAATGGTTCTAATGAACTGAGTCGATTCAATTTTGGTGGGCAGAAAACGAGCAATTGACTCATTGGAGCGAGTTGTCCTTTTTGTGTCGGGCACGGATTGGGCAATTTCCCCGCTAGGACAGTCCTATCAGCAGTTCTGTGGGCCCCACTGTGATATATGTATTTTATCTAAGCTGTCCATACACTTTGAAAAATCATTTTAGTGCATGAGCCAAAAAATTAGTCGGATCGAAGGCTTAATTAAGGAGACCACACCACAGGAAGCAGTGGTGACAATGAACCCCACCGTTGAAACCTTCATAGGGTCCATCGTGATGTTTATTTTCCATCCAACCTGTTCATAAGGTCACATATACCTGGATGAAGGTAAAAAAATAAATATTAGCTTGATCGAAAACATATGTGGCCTCCAAGAGGTTTTCAGTGGTAGGCATTCAAACCCCACTGTTTCAGCTTGTGTGGTCTTCTTGAATATTAAATCTACATAATTTTTTATCTCAAAAACTAAAATGATTTTTAAAAATGAATGGACGGCGTTGATAAAACAAATACATTACAGTGGGGCCCACATAGGTCCTGACAGGATCGTCCATCTCCAGCTAGGTCGCCCGTTTGCGTCTCCCAGCGAGTTGCACTGAAACTGTTTTTATAAAACCATGATTGATCTATTCCTCATTTCTTGTCGTTCCAGAAGCAAGTGGGCCCCACCAAAGCGAACTCTGCATTCGGTTCTCTTCCATCGGGAGCGCCCCTCCTCGCATTGGTGTGGGGCCCACTTGCATCATACTTTCCCATGAGCATTGATCTATTGCTTCCAAAATTGCTAATCTTAGCCATTGATTTTTATTTTTATTTTTCCTTCGTAGATATTCTCATTATGGGCTGTGAGTGATAGAAAGTACGGAGGATTGAGCTATTCATCACAGGATGTTGGCACGGTGCTCGCATTCTCAGGTTGGTGTGTACGTAAACATGTATATTTCAAGACCAGGGCATCACCATAGTAGTGAGGCCCATCATATCAACGGAATAGATTACTGTGGATCCAGGCGGGTAATGCCATTTACTACAACGGACCACATTTTCTAGTCCGGACTTGACCCTCGCCCGGTTAGATAGGCCCTAACCCATCTAAAAAGTGAGTCGGGCAAGTAAATTGTAATTGTCCATTTTCAGTTGACGGCTATGATCATCCGATCAGGGACAATAATTAATAGGGTATGAGCCTATGCCAGATGGGCCCCATCTATTCCAGTGCCGGGTTGAATGATCTTGGTCGAACATCATATTGATGGTTGTGATGGTGAAATCTCAGGCTGTGGTCTTTTACTGTTTCAACTGTTCCTATATCCAATGGTTGAGAAGTTTCTTGGGCCCATCATGGTGTCTCGCCTTGCAGGGGTATGATTCTAGCTCTTCCTTTTCTTTTCTTTTTTTTCTTTTTTTTTTCTTTTTTTTTTTTTTTTTGAATTTTAGAGCCTTTCTAATCGATTTCGCGGCACACGTATTCCAATGTCTCACATGTGTGTGAAATCCAAGCTGCATATCAGGTTCGCTGGATGCTTATTTGCTCATCATGCGGGCCACGAATAACCGAACCAATAAAAATAATCTGACAGACGGTCCATATTCGATATGAACCATGGTGGGCCCCACCTGACAACTTGTTCATTGGATGGATCTGGATTGGCTACTGACGCCCGTCAGCAGCCAGTAGCTACTGGACGGTGCTTTTTGGGGCCCACCATGATGTAGGTGTTTTATCCACGCCATTCATCCAATTTACCAGGTCATTTCAGGGCACGAGCCAAAAAATGAGGCAGATCCAATCTCATGTGGACCGCACCATGGGAAACAGTGGTGATTGAACGTCCACCATTAAAAACACCTAGGGGGCTACGAAAGTTTTAGATGAAGCTGATATTTGTATTTTTCCCTTAATCAAGGCCTGTGTGACCTAATCAACAGGTTGGATGGCAAATAAAAATTACAGCGGGCCCTAGGAAGTTTTTAATGGTGGGCGTTCAATTACCACTGTTTTCTTATAGTGTGATCCAATTGATATTTTTCTCTGTCTCATTTTTGAGCTCATGATCTAAAATGTTCTGGAAAAATAGATAGACGGCATGGATAAAACACATATATCATGGTGGGGCCCACAGAGCACTGTCCAGTAGCCCCGTCACTACTGACAGCATCAGTACGCAATCAGCGTCCCTGGTGGATATATAGGCATCAAGGGCCACACTTGTACAAAAAAAAAAAAAAAAAATGAGTGTACCAGCTTTTGGTATTTGTTTGGTTGGGCCCACCTAGTGGGAAGCTTGAGTCTTACACACGTGTGCCGCATTCGATCCTCTCCATTCATTTCATATGTGATATATGGACCCTCACATTTTCTCATTGATCCTACCAAATTACAGATTATATCTATACCGTTGCTGTCGAGTTACCCCCTGATTGCTCTGCTGTCCGGGATCTCTCTTTCAATTGTCCTAAATTTCGCTTCTCTCTTGAAAAACGTTTTCTCTGTAAGTATGAAATTCTAACTGAATGTATCTTTTAGCTGTCAATGGACGGCCCTGATGGCCCAAAACAAATAGGACCGAGCTGGGCCCTTCATTAGGCGAGCCCCATCCCTGCCACCCAATTTGTGCAAGATCTAGGCCCTTCATTAGGGCTGCCTCATCATGCATCAACGAAGAGCGTTGGATAGAAGATAACCATGATGGTATAACCACAACATGGAGTAAAGGGTCTGTGAAAAATTGATTGTAAGAGTAAAATTAGTCTTACCGTCCATACCACAGGCCCTTATTTAAACGGTTGTGATTGTCTGATCCGTGTGAAAATGGGACCATGCGTAATCAACTACGGATCCCTCCTATCCAATGGTCTAGATTGCTCATACTTAAAGCGTACATACGTACATGTAACCATATTTCTTTGTTTTAAATGCTATCAGGTGACTATTGTAACCGGAATATTCCTCCTGCAAAACAACGCCGTGGTAACTTCCATCTTCTCTTTGATTTTATCATTACCTTCTCTTTTCTAGCCGGAAATTAAAATCATCTCAAAATGATATTTCTATCAATGGGCCTTGAAAAGCCCACGGGCTTTAGGGGACATTATTTTCAGGCCCATGTAAAAAGGGCTGGGCCTAAGCCCACATTAGACAACTATTCTATGAAGGGCCTGTTTGGATGTATGTCAACACGACAGTTTGTAGATGAAACCCTCGTTTTGGATCGAAACGAGGGTTTTGTGGCCCATTTAGAAACCCAACTGAAATCGCCCTTTTCAAATTGCCCGACAAAGCGCAATTGGTTTTTGGCGAGTCCATGAAAACTTTGGCTGTGGGAAATTGCATTTTGTGGTAGTTGCATCCAAACGGGCCCTAAGGCAAGGCTCTAGCCTAGACCAATTATGGTCAGTATGGTGGGCCTGAAATTGACTTTTGGGCTTAATTAGTAAATGGGGTGGGCCTGGGCCTGATTTGATTGTATTTGACATGATGTTGCAAGGACAGCCCCAACATCAAAGAGGAGCTGCAAATGGACTTTCCATGACCATAATGTCCATTTTCAAAGCAATTGGTCCAGCTGCAGGAGGTGCTCTGTAAGTATCCCTTGAATCTGTGTGTATGCAAGTCATGAAGCATCCTATTTCTATATGCACATGGCATGTCTGTGAGAGATCTGAACCATCCATCTTGTGGGCCTTCCATCAATTCCGTGAACCTCAAAGATTGCACAGTGAAATTATAGTAGCCGCTGAACATGGGAGTTGGGACGATAGATATGAACAATTAGAAAACATCCAACCAACAGTCCAATATTCAATGAGCAAAAGTCTTCCAATTAGCGGGTATATTAGTCGACGCTTGTGATTCTTTTGGGTTCCGTATCCAATCCAATGACTTTGGAATGTTCTATATAGAGCTGGGCATTGAGTCGAGTCAGATCGGATTGGGTCCAACTCAACTCGGTCCGAAATTTTCATAGACTGACTCGAACTCGATCCGATTCGGGACCAAGTTTGGGTCACCTAACTCGATCTGATCCAATCAAGTGCTGGCCTGATCCGATCTGAGTTCAACTCGGTCAGGGAAACCGAGTCGGATCCGGTTAGGTACGGTTCGGATCGAGTCTTTTGTTTTAGTCCAAATTGAAGAAAACATCTTATAGGACACGACTAAGCATAAATCTAATAATCAAAGCTTCTTAGCCCCAAATCCAGGGTTTCTGATAGCAGAAATCGTCACATTTAAACTCAAAATTCATGAAGGAACACATGCATTGCAGCGATTTGAACCAATAAAGATTGGAGAGATTATGGGATAGCGTTACCGTGAGATCCAAGCCGTCGATTGGTGAGATTTTGCAATCGGAAAGTGTGATGAGATTCAAATCCATTTCCCGTCGTTTGGGGTTATTTCGCTCTATGGCCGTAGTCAGAACTAGATCTCTTGAAATTGCAAGTGGGTTTAAACTTCAAACAGTTTTCTCTGTATCGGATTGACAGAAATGAAGTTGTGGACTCGTGGGGCTAGAGAAGCTTAGAACAGTCAAATTCTGAACATGTGTGAGCGATTGAGCGGTTTAACGATTTCGGGTGAAAATGTTCCCGCCTGGTGCAGCTCTTTTGCCTCTAACTTTTTATTTTTTAAAAAATAAAAGAATATGATTTTTACCATTAAAAAATTCGTAAGGCCCATCATAACGTTTATTTTCCATCCAATCCGTTAATTAGGTCACAACTACATGAATGAAGAGGAGAAAAACAAATTTCATATTGATCCAAAACTTCTATAACCCCTCAAAGAGTTTCAATGGTAAACGTTCAACCCCCCACTGATTTTTGCAGTGTGGTCCACATGATCTTTAGATCTGTCTTATTTTTCGGCTTAAGCCGTAAGACGAGCCTGCCAAATGGATGGATGGTTTGGATATAACATATACCTCATGGGACCCACAGAACTTGCTAACGTCAATGCACCAGCTGGTGCATGGACAACATGGTACACCTGCCCATCCGTCTTCCTCATGTATGTCAAGACTGGAGTCAGTCAAAAGTGCAGCGTACTGAGTAACTCAGTACCATAAGTGTACACAGTAAATTATGTGGATCCCACCATTATGTATTTATTTTTTCCACTCCTTCCATACATTTTATAATTTGATTATGTTTTCATGTACTAAAAATCAATTATATACAAAGCTCAAATGGGCTACACCACAGGAAACAGTGTGAATTGAACATCTACCATTGAAAATTTCTTTGGGGCAACAGAAGTTTTGGATCAAGATGATATTTGTGTTTTCCCTTCATCCATGTCCTTTTGATATTATAAACAGGTCAGATGACAAATAAACGTCACTGTGGGCCCTAGGAAGGTTTCAACGGTGGAAATCATTATTCCCACTGTTTCCTGTGGCATGGCCCACTTGAGCTTTGTATATGTTTCAGTTATGGTCTCAATCACTAAAATGAGATAAAAAGGCTGATGGGCAGTGTGGATAAATAACATGAATTCATAGTGGGCCCATCATAGTTTACTTAGTATGATAAAAGTGTACTAAGTAACGCAATCCAATTTCTAAGTCAGAAACGGTGCTCGATGCGCTAGTTAAGATGATCGAGGAGGAGACAGATTGGTTGCTCCTGCTGCTACCAGTCATGCGGCCCATGCTTGTTAGTCAGTGCTCTGTGGACCCCAGCATGATATATTTATTTCATCCATGTCGTCCATCTAATTTTATAGATCATTTTATTATATTAAAAAGTTAAAAACTATATTTACTTAGGGTAAAAATATTTAAAAAATAATAGATCCGGATCGGATCGAATCGGATACATTCGGTTCAGATCGGTCCGGATTGACCACGATCCGAACTCAATCCGATGAACGGTTGAATCTGACTGATCATACTCGATCTGCACAGATCCAGGCCTTCGATTCAGTTCGGATCAGTCTAGATCCGCCGGATCGGGTTAGCTTGTGCCCAACTCTAGTTCTATATCATTGTACAAGATTAATAACGGTATATTTCGTTGGCCAATAACTTTTTAGTAAAAAATATTGTGGTCCAAGATTATTACCCATCTAGATTGATGGGACAAGACTTTGAATAGTCTAAATTATTATTATTATTATTTTATTTTATTTTTATTTTTTTGTAGGGGGGGGGGGGGGGGGGGGGGGGGCGGGGGCGGAGGAACAACCTTAGACGGAATGAGGAAAAGTAAGAAAAAATTCCAGCAACCACGGAAAACACAAATTTTACATGCGAAAACCCTTGCAGAAAAAAACTATGGCATCAAGCGACGAACAATCCACCATAATTAAAAAGTTATAAAAGATTGAACTATTTACAGATGAGAAATCCTAACTTCTTCAACAAAACCCTTGAAAACATTCTAAGTTTCTTCTGTTCTACCCTAATTGAGTAATTAGAAACCTATTTATATATTTTTATATGAATTAAAAAATTTTTTAAAAATGTACTTACGCATTCCATTCAATCGCACCTTTGGCCGACCAAGACATCAATAGAGTCTCTCAGTGAATCGAAACAAATCTCGGTCGACTAGGAACATCACACCTCGATCGACCCAAGAATTCATTAGTCTACCAAACAACACTACACCAGATTAAAGACAATCTATCAACAATCTCCACCACGTCTTTAATCCTCTAGCTTCACTATTCCAATTTGTTATCACCATTTCTACTCTCCTTCATATAGCAACATCATTGTTGCTTTTCATGCACACTCCGTCTTCGTTTCTTCTTTGTCAAGCTTGGAGAAGTCAATTAAAACTTGAATTTGTCTGTAAGAACCACCTTTGTACGCATTTCTGTCGGATTCTCACTAGTGTGAATCTTCCCAAGAGTAGCATCGTCTTCCTCTAGCATCTATCAAATAAAATGATGATGAACATCAATGCATTTAATTCAAAAATGGTACACCAAGTTCCTTTCCAAATTTATCACTTTCGCTGTCACAATGCACAGGCACAACTTTCTGCTGAATCCTTAACTCATTCATCATTCCTTTCAACCAAATAGCTTCCTTAAATCATTTCATTACTATTATATATTTTGCTTCAGCTCTGGAAAGAGCAATCACAGAATGAAGCTTCAACATATAACTGATTACTCCACTCGTTAACACAAACGAGTAACCGAAAGTCAACCTTATGTTGTCCATATTACCAGCATAATCCACATCCACATGGCCTATAAGTCTCTCCTCATATTTTTTATTGTTAAGACATAATCTGTCGTCCTTCATACGTAAAAAAATAAAAAATAAATAACTATTCCATAGCTTCTCAATGTTGCTTGCCGAGGTTTGACATGTATATATCTTGTCTAATATAGACCATGGTGTACATGAGACTATTAACTGTACTCGAGTAGGTTACATGAGATATACACCATCTTTCTTCATATGACGCAGGATAATGTTCCAAAGAAAATTGAAAGTAAGAGGCATGGGGTTTGCTAACCGATTTAGCATCTTCAAGTCCAAACTTGACCAAGACCTTCTCAACATACTATTCCTATTACAAACACAACATACTCATTTCCTTGTCTCTTTATAAGTCGATACTAAAAATTCTTTTTATAGCTCCCAGATCTTTCATCTCGAATATACTAGATAAATAACTTTTCAATATGTTAATTTTCGATATGTTATAACTGGCGATAAGCATATCATCAATATACAATACCAAAACAATGAATTCCCCATCACCCAGTGATCTAAAGTAGATATAACAATCAATCTCACTTTTGATAAATCACTGGTTCAATATAAAAGAATCAAACTTTTTATACTACTACCTAGGCAACTATGTTAGGTCATACAACAACCTTCTAACATATAAATTTTATTCTCTGCTCTCTCAACCTTAAACCCTTTAGGTTGCTTCATGTTGATCTTGCTCTTCTAGTTCTCCATGTAGAAAAACAGTTTTCACATCCAACTATTCTAATTTTAAATTGTATTAAACAACCAACATCAATACGATTCTAATAGATACTTGCTTGACCACAGGCACGAATATCTCACTGAAGTTAACACCTTTTTTTTTTAGCATACCTTTTGGTTACCAATCTTACCTTTTACCTATCTAGTTTCATATGAAAAATTCACTTGCAATTGATCACTTTTCACCCAATGGGTAGCTCCTCATATTCCCACTTTTCATTTTTGTATAGAGAGTCCATCTCATCATGCATCACTGTCATCCATTTTTTAACATTTGTCTTTTAATATTTTCTGAAATGTAAACGAGTCTCCATAATCCGTAATGAGCGCAAATGCAATATTTGAGTAATTATTGTATCTCAACGGTACTCTGTGATTTCTTGGTGGATTTCTCTTAACAGGTGGCGGTACCCCCTCTTCTTATACTTCTGTCTGTGGCTCAACTTTTTTAAGTGTTTCAACTTTATTTGTTTCAATATCAACAATCAATTTTTCTATTTTCTTGTACTCATCCTTGCGAAACAAGAAACCCTCATTGATTTTGACGTCTTAACTAAATACAATCTTGCGTGAAACACGGTCATATATTTTATATCCTTTCACATCATCATGATAGCCAACAAAAGTACATTTTTCACCTTTTTGTATAACTTATCTCTCTCTATTGATGGTACATGATAGTAAGCCTCACAACCAAATATGTACAGCCCCGAGCAATCAACTTCCTGACCACTCCATACTCTAGAAATTTACAATTAATTAATATAAACGAACATTGATTCACTAAATCGCAAGCTATATTAATGGGCTTAGCCCATAACTCCTTAATGGACTCAACCCATAGCTCATTGCCCAACCCAACATTACTCAATATACTTTGGGCTCTTTCTAAAAAGTCTGATTCATGCATTCAACCACATCATTGTACTTTTGTGTACGCCTCACTATGTTATGTCTCACGATCCCTCATCTTTACAATACTGATTAAATTCTTTAAAATAAATCCTCCATTGTTATTTGTCCTTAAAATGTTTAACTTTCGCTCTTCTATTTTTCACTATTACCTTCCATGCTTTAAAAGTGGTAAAAATATTAGATTTATACTTCATGAAAGAAACCTAAACATTTTCAAAGACAAGTTATTAATGAATATAATAAAGAATGACGACCCTCCTTCAGAAACAATAGATGATGGACCCCACACATCTGAATACACATAATCAAGCTATCATTTAATAATATATTTTTCAATTTTAAAACTCAACCTTAATTATTTTATGAATATACAGTGCTCACATATATTTAAATCAAAAATTTAAAAGCTAGGAATCAAAAAATGATTAAAAAGTACCTTCATACTGCACTCACTCATGTGGCCTAGGCATACATGCCACCCATGTGCTGACGTAAATTTCCATATAGACATTGTAGCTCCACACGATAAAGTGCTCCCAATCAACCTGTAAAGGTTTCTACTCTTTTGTGCCTTCATAACAGTGTCTCTTTTAAAAGTTTTAAGACACCTTCGTAGGCGACGAATTTCATTCAAGTGTCTCAAGAGCTCTCAGATATATGAGATTCTTCTTTAAATTCGGAACACACATCACATCAGTCAGAGTACGCTTCACCCTAGCATACATTCTGATGTGAATCGAATCAATTCTTATCATCTTATAGGCTTGATCATTGCCTATAAGAACTAAGCCACTATCATAATCGTTGTACATGGTAAACCAACTTCGATGAGGGCACATGTGGTACGATGCCCCCGTATCCAAAATCTACTCATTATACAAGTGTCTGACCTTGGACACAGACATATATCGTAATCACTCGTGCCTTCGCTGGATTCCTCTGAATTGGCCTCCTTTAGCAAATCATTTGATTTCTCCTCCTTCTAGATCTTGGGATTTGTACAGTCGTTCTTCATGTCCTATCCCACCACAATTCCAACACTTCAACTTCTCTTTGCCTTTCGATTTAGACCTCAATCGTGACTTCCCATTCTCTCCCTCAGACGATCTTTCCTTAGCAACCAATGCACCCGTAGAAGTACCTTCCCCACCATTATTAATTCTTAACTACTTCGGTTGAAGGGTTGAGATAATGGTATCAAGGTCCAAGGTATCACTACCATGACACAGACTATCTAACAGATACTTATAGGAATCTGAAAGAGACATCAACAAAATTAGGACTTTATCTTCTTCATCAATCTTCACATCCACACTTATCAGCATGCAAATAAGTTTATTGATGGTGTTGATGTGCTTAGAGAGATTCGACCTTTCTGCCATCTTCATATTGTACAATTGTCTCTTCAGATATAGACGATTAGACAGTGACTTCGTCATGTAGATGCTCTCCAATTTCTCTCATAGGCCTGTGGTAGTCGTCTCAGTAATGATATTATAAAGGACTTCGTCAGCCATGCACAATTGAATTACACTAATCACCCTCCGATCAAGTTCATCCAAATTCTTAATTTTATCGATTAAGGACGTTTTACTTTGCCTTGGAGTGCTTGATGTATCCCTTGTTGAATTAAGAGGGTTTTCATCTTAAACCTCCATAATTTGAAATTATTTTTACCTATAAATTTATCTGTCTCGAACTTCACATTCAATCCCATCAATGCAATGTATCAAATTCTATCTGAAAACCCAACGTTCTCTATGATATCACTTGTTGGGGCATGACAAGCCCTGATACGACTTCTCCGGCATGGAAGCAATCTCAGACAAAATCATACAGCTCAATCGGAAAAAAAATAAAATTCAAACAACCACAGAGAACACATGAATTTTATGTGGAAAAACCCTTACGGGAAAAAACCACGACACAAAGTAATGAATAATCCATTATAATCATAAAGTTACAAGGGATGGAACAACTTACGGATGAAAAACCTAACTCATCCCTCAAAACCCTTGAAAATGTGCTAAGGTCCTTTCGTTTACCTTAATTGCATAATTAGAAGCCTATTTATACACTTTTGTACGAAATTAGAAATAAAAAATCCACACTTATATACATTTCACTCGGTCTCACTTTTGGTTGACTAAGACATTAATAGAGTCTCCCAATCAACCAAAACAAATCTCAATTGGCTTGGAACATTACAATTAATGCTTTGCTTAATTCAATAATTCCTTGATCAACCGAACAATACTGCACCAAATTAAAAGCACTATATAACATAAATCATTGTTCAAGGTCATCAGATGGTCCAAATCATTGCTAGTAGCTTTTGAATAGTCCAGGTAATTGGTCACCAACATTTAAATAGTATAAATTGTTGTCCAGTGTCATTGACGGTCAATATCACTTACCACTAAGTTTTAAAGGGTCAAAATTATTTTCCTAAGTCATTAAACGGCTCAAATCACTATCCAACTCTTAAAATTCATTCTCATATATTTCAATAGATTGGTAGATGTACATATATAGATCACTGCTGTAAATCCTACAATCACACTACGGATCTTATAATCAAGCTATGGATCTTATAATCAAGCTATTCTAATAAGAGATCTGCTCACACCTCATATATAGCCACATTCTCGCTAGAATAGGAAAGAATAATTACAGGGATCTAATAATTACAGTATTTCAACACTCCCCCTCAAGTTGGTGCATAGATGTCACACATGCCCAACTTGTTCAAAAATATTGAGAACGCTCGATTTGAAATAGTTTTGGTGAAGATATTGGTCAACTAGTCCTCTAATCGAATCTTAGGTAGCTCCACAATATTTGCATCTAGCTTCTCCTTAATGAAGAATTTATATACCTCCACGTGCTTTGTGCGGTCATGTTGAACCAGATTATGGGCAATATCACATGTTGCTTTATTGTCATAATACAGTCGAATTGGTTGCTTAGGCGGATAACCCAAATCTCTTAAGAGAAGTCGTAGTCATGACACTCCACAAATTCCAAGTGTCATACCTCTGAATTCAGCTTTCGCACTGGAACGTGCAACAACATTCTGTTTTTTGGTTCTCCATGTAATAAGGTTACCACCTACAAAGGTGAAGCATTCTGAAGTAGATCGCCTGTTATCTACTGCTCCAGCCCAGTTTGCATCAGTATATGCATCTATATTCTGACAATCTACATTTTTACTGAATAAAATTTCCTTTCCAGGAGCAGCCTTCAGATACCTCAAAATGCGCATAACTGCAATCATATGCTGCTCTCCAGGATTGTGCATAAATTGGCTGACAATACTCAACGCATAGGCAAGGTCTGGCCTAGTGTGAGATAAATACATCAATCTTCCTAAAAGTCTCTGGTATCTTCCTTTATCCACTGGTACCTAATCAGTCTCAACACATAACTTCAAACCTTCTTCCATTGGTGTATCAACTGGTTGACACGCTGACATACCAGTTTCTTGTAATAAATCTAAGGTATGTTTCCTTTGAGACAGAAAGATACCTTTATCAGATCGAGACACTTCGATTCTAAAGAAAAATTCCAGTGGACCAAGATCTTTCATTTCAAATTCTCTGGACAAGTAACTATGTAGATTCTTCCTTTCCTCAAAGTCATTTTCTGTGACCACCATATCATCCACATATACAATGAGTGCAGTGATCTTACCTTGTCGTTTCTTCGGGAACAAGGTGTGGTCTGAATTGCTCCGATGGTAGCCAAAGGCTCTCGTAGACTTTGTGAATCTTCCGAACCATGCTCTTGGAGATTGTTTCAGCCCATACAATGATTTCTTTAATCTACACACCTTCTGACTGTGTATTTCTGGTATCATGCATCCTAGTGGGAGATCCATGTAGACTTCTTCGGACAACTCGCCATGGAGAAAGGCGTTCTTTACATTAAATTGTTGTAATGGCTAATCCAAGTTTACAGCTAGAGACAACAAGACACAAACTGTGTTGATTTTAGCTACAGGTGCAAATGTCTCTGTATAATCAATCCTATAGGTTTGGGTGTATCCTTTGGCCACCAGTCTCACCTTAAAGCATTCAATAGTACCTTCTACTTTATACTTCACAGTAAAAATTCATCGACATCCAACTGGTCTCTTTTCCGTTGGATAATCAACAAGTTTCCAAGTTTTATTTTTTTAACAAGGATTCTACCTCCTCATTCATGATGGCTCTCCACCTGGGAACGACTAAGGCCTCCTACACACTGTTAGGAATAAATACAGTAGATGATTGATTTACAAATAATTGATTTGATTCAGACAAACGATGGTTAGACACATAATGACTCATAGGATATTTGACTTTACTAGAAAGTTCGGGTTCATTTGTGGGTTTGGGGATACCTCAAGTATGACGTTGTGGCAGTTGTTTTCTCTCAGGTTCAGACACAAGATAAGGATCATCCTTAGCAAGCGCTGGGTATGGTGGTGACTTAGGTGTAAGTGGTGTGGGGGATTCATACGAAGGTGCCATAACTTCAGTTTCGAAGTGTGTATCACCACTTGAATCCAAATCACTCACTTCTTGAATGACCGGCCGTGTGTCATCTTAGTTACCAGGTAGAACTTCTCTAGAAATACGAACATCATAGTCTAGAGTTTGAACTTCCTTTTGATACTCCCCCTGAAGTTCAGGCGTAGAAGAAAAATAGATGGAGTATTCATGAAAAACTACATCCGATGTAATAAACATTCGTTGAGTGGGAGGGTGATAGCAACGATACCCCTTTTGATGAGTAGCATACCCAAGAAAGACACATCGCAATGCTCGAGATTGTAACTTGTTGCATTGATGCTTATGAAGGTGCACGAACGCTACACATGCAAAAGATTGAGATGGTGTTTGGAAAGCAATAGTGCTGGAAGGTACCCGGTTGGTTAAGTATGCTGCAGAGGCAAGTGCTTCTCCCCAATAGGTTAATGACATATGGGCTTCTATCAATGAAGCACAAACAACCTCCAACAAGTGACCATTTTTTCTTTCAGTCACCCCATTTTATTAGGGTGTATTAGGACACGAAGTTTGATGAATAATACCATGGGCTTTCAAATATTGCTAAAATTCAGAGCTCATATATTCTTCGTCATTGTTGCTGCAGAGGATCCTAGTTCGAGCATTGTATTAAGTACCAATAATTTTATGAAAATTTTGAAAGAGCAAGTTTACTTCTCTTTTGGCCTTCATCAAACACACCCAAGTTAACCTAGTACAGTCATCAATAAAGGTAACAAACCAACGTAATCCACCCAAGGTGGAGATGTGGATCTTGGATGGACCCCAAACATCAAAATGTATGACCATAAAAGGAACTGAACTTCTATTGAAACTCAATGGAAAAGAAGTACGATGGCTCTTTGCAAGTTCACAAACATCACACTGAAAACTTGAAACATTAAATCTTGCAAATAAATGAGGAAATAATTTTTGTAGGTAGCCAAAAGAGACATGCCCCAGACGTCGATGTCATAATAAGATGTCAAATCTTTCTTTCTCCCCCTGAGAACCATCCACCACGAAAGCTTGAGACAGTTTGTTCGGAATATCTGATGCCAAGTTGAGATAATACAGCTTCCCTTGCTTAATACCACACCCAATCGTCTGCCTTATTCGAATGTCCTTAAACACACAAAAGTCAGGCCAAAAAATTACAACACAAGACAAGGAAGTGGTTATCTGGAAAACTGACAACAGATTATATTTCAAAGAAGGAACAACTAAAACAACATCTAAATTCAATGTATCAATGAGGGGCAAGGATCCCCACTAACCGGGGTGGAACTACCATTGGCAGTGGAAACAAACTTTTGTGAGGATGGTTTAATTTGTGAGATATGTTTAGAATCAAATGTCATATGATCGGTAGCACTGGAATCAATTATCCACGTACTATTAGAAATAGGTGTACACATATTTAAAAACTTACCACCATTACCCGTTGTTGCTGCCAAAGCTAAGGCTTTTCCAGCAATTTCATCCCTTGTCTTAGTTTCAACAACTGTAGTCGTGGAGGTCTTCTTGGAATTTTTCTTTCATGGATCACGGATGTTATCCCACTATTCTGAATACCCTACAAGCTCAAAGCATCGACTCTTGGTATGACCAGTCTGATCACAATGAGTGCACTTGTAGGTGGATTTATAAGCACCATTCTTGTGATGGTTGGACCTTGTTTGGTCCTGCTGATTTTGAGATTGCCGGTTTTGGACCACCATGGCTGAAGCTTCAATATTTTCTGGTTCTTCATTCATCATTGTGCATTAAATAGATTCACGGCGGATTAGTGCATAACATTCTTCTAATTCAGGAATAGGTTCCTTAGAATTTTACCACGGATTTGTTCGAATTCACCATCTAATCCAGCAAGGAAAATGTGTACCCTTTGTCGCTGAATTACTTTTCAATAAGCTTCAACATTTTTCTCACTTTCCATGATCACCTTATCACGATGATCTAACTTACAGAGAAGTTCAGTCAATTCACCATAATACATAGATAGTGCTCTAATCTATTGTTTGGCAAAGAAAGCTTTCTAATTCAAGGCAAACACCTGTAACTCATTTGTTCCATCATAGAAAGCTTTAGAAAGAGCTTTCCTAATATCATGAGCAGTGGGTAAGTGAAGATATCGCTTCATAATTTCTGGAGACATAAACATCAATAGCCATCTTTTGACTTTTTGATTATCTGCATACCACTTCTCATATCCCTCATCGTTCGCTGCAGGAATTTTTGAGTTTCCCCGAATAAATGAGAGTTTCTCCTTCTCAGCAATATGCATCTCTATAATTTGAGACCATATATCATAATTTGTTTCGTTGAATACAATCCCTGCATTGAAAGATGAAGCTTCAGATTGAATAATAATAGGTACAGATTGGTTGCCAGATGTTTCAGATTCTAGCTAAACCATGGTGCCCTCCTTCTAGCGCCACAGGCTTTGAAGGCACTTGTTGTGTAGTGTTAATGGAGAACGCAATCAGACAGAAGCAGATCTTTTCGTAGCTTTGATACCATCGTAAAATTCATTCTCATATATTTCAATAAATCGGTACATGTACATATATAGCAGAGGATCACCGGTGTAGATCCTACAATCACGCAACGGATCCTATAATCAAGCTATAGATCCTACAATCAAGCTATTCTAATAAGGAATCTGTTCACACCTCATGTACAACCACATTCTCGCTAGAATATGAAAGAATAATTATAGGGATCTAATAATTACAGTATTTCAGCACCAACATCCTTGGAGGAGCCCCATGTGTCCAAACTAGGTGAGGGTATTTTTATAATTTTTATAAAGGTAAGAAGGGTATCTCCATATTTTATTGCCCTAGGATATTTTCATCACTATTGTAAGGTGATGGTCATGAGCACATCAACAGAAAATTATAAAATAAAATTAATAACAAAAATGCCATACTGACTTTTAAATATTTTTTCTTTTATTTAATTTTACTTTATACATGCCAAGTGGGAAATTCTTGAGTGCTTATATATCAAGAGTTATGTTTTGTCAAAGTATCAAATTTTGCTTGACACAATTCTTTTTCTTCCATCACTTAAATACGTTGTACTTGACAGGTTTGCTTGGGCACAAAAGCATCAGGACTCTGTGTTCCTCCCAGGTATGAAGTTTTTCTAGTTGTCCAACCAGTAATTACATTTACACCTAACAAATATTATCTGCTTTGATAACAAATATTATCTGCTTTGATAAGGCATAGGAAAAAATTAACACTGCTAAGCTTCCCCTAAGTTTTGAAATATGGAATTTGGATGACTATGGCCGTCCAAAGATAGTTTTGGAATAATTGACCAAAGCAACTTTAGGCTATGATGGATTTAAGACGTGTGCTATTAATTAGATGGTCCACATTTTATTACATTTACCATTAATAGTATGATGGATTGCACCTGCCAAGGGTATGGTGAGCCCCATCACTAACACAACATTTACATGTATGATTGTTGATCACGATCATTCAACTCAGGTGCTACCTCTTAGATGGTAATTGTTATAGGTTTAAAGGATGAAATTCAAAGGAGGTGATTAAAGGGTCTCTACTTGCAATTCAGGGAGAATAAAGTATTAAAAATTCACCACAAATCAATTTTTGAGGAGCCACGAAATTAATCTGAATAAATGTGAAGAAAGGGGCTTGTTTTTTAACTTGATTGTAGTTAGCAGCCACTAGTCTCAGTACAGCTACTAATCTTCTCTGTTGAGTTTAATTTCAACTACCTTTGACGGTATTAAAATGTAGCTAATTGTTGGGAGCCTTAGAAGCAAACTCCGAATTTAAATCAAATAAGTGAAAGATAAACGCAATAAAGCATGTACAAAAACACATAATTTTATATAGAAAAACTCTTCTAGAAAAAACCATGACACAAAGACAACAAATCCATTATAATAAATGAATTATAAGAAGATAGATCTTACATACATATGCAAAACCCTTTAAAAAACCATAGCTTCTCTCTCCGAAATCTTAGAAACAACTTAGCTCTCCTTGTTCTCTCTTTAGAATTCTCTAATCCCAAATTACACCCATATTTATAATAAAAAACCTAGAATAAAAAATTAATCATGCAATTATGCAAAACTGCATGCGTCATCGATGCAAGCATCGTTCAATCGACAACCACATGTTCATTCGATCGCTTAAAACTATCAAGAGAGTTTATAAATATTTTTTAATTATGTCGATCGATCGACTTGCCAATTCGATCGATCAAACCTATTCAAAACTGCCGAGAGGCTAATATGTTTAATCTAGGGTTCACACGATTGATTGACTAGGCGGTCAATCAATCAAGATCCCTTATTTATGACAGATTGAAGGCATCCAAAAAACACTAATGTTGGAAGCTTCTAATAAATGAGACTTTCAATTCCGTGTTACATGTGCTTATAATATCTTAATTTGTTATAATTATTTGAGTTACACACGTGTGTCATTTGGTTTTAGAGCCGCTAGATTATATCATTGCATGGAACATATAAACTTGAGAATGTGAATGGGTAATAGAAAGATTTGTGTTTATGTTCCAGTGTTCCTCGTTCCTATTACTGTTGCTTTTGTGGTGGTTCAGTCTAGATATTAGATTGATACATCCAAGCCATCAAGTGGTCCAAACATGGGGTCCAAAGGGCCTACAAGTGGCATCTAGAGCTACAACGAACAATTTTCTCATTGAAAAAGAGTGGGTGAAAAGAAATGTTTTGCAACAATTTCACACATACATATGGCAGTTTCGGTATCTATTTTGAGAAAGCATTGATGGCTTTGAAAAAGATGGCATGTCAAATATTCAGATATAAGTAGAGGAAGTTGGTTTATCCATTTTAGGTTTGGAGTAAACACGAAGGCCTTAAAAAAAAAAAAAAAATGATAAATAAATAAATAAATTAGTATTTCACTAGTGCCAATGATCTACTGGATTGAAAGCGAAGGATCTTATGATGTCTTTAGGATTATGGAAAAGGAAAAAGCAGAAAATATGGTGGATGATTTTGAATCTACCAAAACTTGTGATGAGGATATCCGCATTGAGAACTCCCTTTCCTTTCTAAAGACGAAACGGTGTAGAATATTGAAGAATTAAAAAAAGTAATTAAAGAAAATTTTGAAATCAAAAAAGGTGGATTATATACAATCCTAACATCTCAAAGGTGTGTAGCGGTGAGTCAGAAATAGTAGACTCTAATTTCTCAAGTTTCAACTGCATTGACATTGACAAATGAAAAAAAGGTGATGTAGACTCTAATTTCTCGTGTTTCAACTGCATTGATATTGGCCAGTGAAAAAAGGGTAATAACAAGGCTTCTACAGAGAATCGAAAAGAATGATTGAAAAAGAAATATTTTACCTTACTGGAAAAGGCTCTATGAACATAGAGGAAGATATAAACTAGTATTTATGTGATTGTATTAATGAAACACATTTTCTTGAAATATCAACATATAATGGGGTGACCAAAATTTCAAATTCAAAATTCATTAATGGAGAAGTGAAAGTAAAAATGAGTATATATAAGAAAGTTGGTTTTTAAAGCTAAAGAGCATCAAAGATACACTTATTATCTTTTATCAAAATGAAGCATGTAAAGTTCAAAATTTTTCAAATGAATAACAAAATTGCTAAATATTATTCACACATCATTCGATGTGTCAATGACAGTAAACAAATGTCTTTTTTCTCCTTTATATATATATATATATATATATATATATATATATATATATATATATATAAAGTTTAATTTAAGAGGAGACATTGAAAAAATCTAATAAATGGGTTCCAAGTCCATATGACACATGCATATTGTTTATAAGGAGTTGCTATTTACATGCTTATAGATTTCTTGCTTTTATATCTTTAGTCTTGAGTATGTTAGTTTGGTTATCATGACTGACCCTGATCATATCATCATCGTCGTCATCATATAAAGGGTGTTCAAGGGATCTTGACAGTACTCCCATGCCCGGGTCGGGGTGGAACTCTGCACGAGAACTTATTGGGCAAACAATTAATTTTTCTAAAAGCTTGAGCTGTTAGACGATAATGAATAAATGTATGTGAAGGGACATTAACACTGATCGTCAACTCATTGAGTCAACTCCAACTCGGTTGAGTCCAACATAGGTGGATAGAGTCACCCTTGAATTGTTAGGATTGATGCATATAGGTACATGCAGCTGTATATTGGTTAGATATCATATTATATCATATTAGCTATATATGCATACACATATTTGATCGATTTAGCTAGAATGGTATTGTATATAAATTAGGTATCCCCAACTGGTCCTGATTTAGATGACTAGCCTCTTGACTCACCTAGCCCTGACTAGACCCATGACTCGAATACTCAGAAAACTGTGATCAACGGTCTAACCTTTCTTTTCAAGGGACGGGAGAGGGAAATCCTTCAATGTTGCAGGCATTTTTTTCAACTTCTTTCATTTGTTGATTGCATTATATTAAGGTTTTTTAAGAAGACTAATGATTTGGTGAGCTTAGTGGGGACCTTCAGTGCACATAGTGTCATTTGGACTCATGGCCATCACATGACCTATCTAAACCGTCCATTAGATCCAATGCAACCTTTATAGACTGCCTTGAAAAATCACAACAATCGGATGATCCAAACCGTCCAGACAGTAGCATGCAAAATGGATACACAAGCTCATTCATAGATGAGTCCCAGCCACAGATGTTTAGAACTATTTGGCTGCTGTGGCTTTTGCATGGCAGTGGAGTAAGAAGAGACTGCACCTCATGGACGGCTCAGAATAGTAGATATGAATGCCAACAAATCCACATGCACCCACTGGATCATTACTCTTTAAAAAATGCCATAATCCTTGCACAACAATTGATTTTACTATTATTGTATTGGAGAGATGCTGGAGTGCTCTAAAAGCATGTTAGTTATAGTGGTCCTAGTTCATTGGGCCACTACAATCCAATCCATTGATCTGGACTTTAATTAGGTTTAACGCCCATATCTTGGGCTTTAATGTAAGCATCATGGTGATCCGACAAATCTCTTGTTCTTATTATAATTATAAGATGGTGATTTAGTCAGAATATTTTAGTAAAAAGAATAATTAAAAAAATGAAAAATATTCAATTAAAATATGAAAACGTGACTGAATTGGTCCAAACCCTTAAATCAATGGTATTAATATGGATGATCAAGATAATTTACACAAAATAAGTCAAATCAACCGTTTAATCTATTGGTTGGATTGCTTCTTATTCTAAAGAATTAGTACCATCCGTTACTTAAATGGCTGTAATAAATAGGCCAAAACAAAGATGGATTAGATCATCTAATCCGTAAGATTTTTGTATGTGTCTACTGTGTTATGGAGTTAATGGATGGATCAGATTGATCGAATGGACTATCCAAGAGAACTGATACAACTAGGAGGACTATAACTTACAGTCCTCATGGAGCATCATACAGCGCTAAGAAATGCTCCAATGCTCTCAGAGCACTATGAGTTTAATAGTACTCCTGGTTGTATCTGTCATTCGGACAGTCCAATCGGCCAATCTGAACCGGTCATTTAGTCCAGAACACATTTTGTGGGCTCTTAAGAAAAATTCACAACCATTGGATGATCTAATCCATCTTTGATTTTTCTTTATTTTTGTAGACATCCATTTTCCAAGCCATGGATGGATGGTTAGAATTGCCTACAAAAGTGACTTATTAGAATCATAAGCAATCCACCATGGCCCCCGGTAATATGGTTGAACAAGCTGTTGATTGGATATAATTTTTGTGTAATGATCTACACCGTCCATATTAAAGAGTAATGATCAGATGGTTAACGATTATCCTATTGGTGCAACATTTTCATGGTAGCACATGAAATCTATATTGGACCCAATGGACGGTTTAGATCAATTGACTGGATTATCTAAGTGTCCCAATGAAACTAAGAGCACAATAACTTATAGTGCTAGAGAGCACCGGATCATTCTGCATATTTAGATTTTAAACTATAAAACAAGCTTAGTATCCATACATTGTTCAGTAAATAAATCCCATCCGTTGGCTTCGTAATTGTATCTTAATCATGATTAATTTGTTCTAATGCAGGTGATCAGATAGTTTTCTTTGTTTTAAATGTGGTGATGCTGGCTGGAGTGATTTTGACCTTCAAACCCTTTCTAGCTCAGGCTTAGATACAAAAGCACCGTTCTAATCTTGGATCATCGAAATCAAATAAAGATTAAGGTCTCGGTACAACAATGTTAGATGCAAATGCCTGATCCAGTGGATAACTTCCAAACATTCATGTGCATATGACATCCAAACCATCCAATCAGTTTTCAACATAATGAAGATCACATAGCGTGAGTGGACCACACTTCTATTTTGATATATATATATATATATATATATATATATATATATATATATATATATATATATATATAAATGTTTAGACTTTTTTTGGTGGGGCCCACTTGAATATCAGTGGATGGAGCTGATCTTTACACAGAGTAATCCACGTGGTGGAGATGACCCATTGGAGGAGTTGCATGTTGCACTCAAACAAAAAATTAAAAGTTCTGTGGTGGGTGGACGGTAAGTAATGGTAGACCCGGTTGGACCTGATACATTCTCCTTTTTATTACACTAGCAGCTTGGAAATGTGATTTTTCTTGAAGGTTTTATTATGTATTTTGAAAAGCTGGACCATGCATGTAGTATACACCATGGAGTGGATGGATATATTTCTTAGTATTTGAAGGTTGGATGGCCATACGTTTTCTAATGAAAGGTGATCTGGTGTGATTCATTCACATGATTTGATCAGACGGCTAGGACTTGGTGTCCACATGTAGTAGCAGTTAGATGTGACAAAAATCTCTAACAATTTTTCTTGAGATTCACAATGGACTGTTGATGGTTGTCAAAGTGTAGGGACCTTCATTTGATCTTAATTAGATTAAGACTCAAGATTGGACGGCCAAAGAAGAAAGATGTCCACTACCTTTTTCTTTTAAAACACTATCGCACAGCTCCACATGGACATTTGAACCTGTGACCTCAGTGTTGAAACATACTCTGTCGGTGATCGAGCCATGGGTTGGAACTATTCTTTTATCCTCTCATTGGGCCCAAAGATCAGGCTAATCCAAAACCCAAGTGATAATAAAAACCTTCTAAGCTGTGTGTGAGCCCCACCATATGTGTGTGTGTGTGTGTGTGTGTATATATATATATATATATATATATATATATATATATATATATATATATATATATATATATATATATATATATATATATATATATATGACTTCTAACATTTGAAAGATGCATTTGACTAAGATGGATACTATCAGCATTTGTTGAGGAAATTCATGCCATGAAAATGGGCTAATTAAGGCCGTCTCTCCCTTCAACATGCCACTTATTTAGGACATCTGTACCATGCAAACAGTAATCATGAAAATCACTTGATTAATTTAAAAGAGAATCAATCACTTAAAGTTCCTCATCAAGATCGCCTAACATAAAAACCAGGCTGGTTGGCTCACCAGGCAGGTTACACAATTGTAATGGACAGCAGACGGTCTAAATTCACCACACAGGTGTGGTCCATATCTTGAATTTTGAGATGGGTGTCCTTGTGTTGGACCCTACCATTTCACGGCAGGAGTCTCCTACACAAGTGGCATGCAGGCATGAAAGATGAGCTTGCATGACATTCTGTGATGTGTGAAGGTTCTCAAACCAAAAATAGAAGAAACCAAAATTGAACTGTCTTCCTTTGCTAAATTTCATAATATAAGTGCAAATAATGACTAAGGACTTGTATAATGCATGGCTCACTGGCAAGTTTGCATAGGAAATATGTGTTTTCGTTTCGGATCAAGTGGGAACAGTGGTTGATTGATCAATACCATTGATTCAAATAATTAAAAATAAATAAAAATCAGACTATTGATTTGTTGAGCTCCATCTTTGATAGAGAATGTCCCAAAAAACTTTCTTAGATTAAAAAGTCATAGCATTTTTATTCACAGATTTTTTTTAAAAAATAATAATAATTTGAAGTTGGCTTGTCAGTATACACCCATGTCAGCACACACACTCCATATTAGCCACCCCCACTAGGGATCGATACCAAGGCCTCAAGTGTTGAAACGAGGTATCTTCACTTAGTCTACCAGTTGACCTATGGACCTGGGGTGTAGCAATTTTATTCACAGTTGTTGTTCCTCTCTTCATAACTATCTATTTATATATATAGGCTGGAAATCAAAAGCTAAGAATTTTTTATCCGAAGTAATTTTGGGACATGCTTCCTCCTCCATAGAAATCAATATCCTTACAATTGGATCGTGAAACATTACCCATTTGTTAGATCTCAGGACCATAGTTCAAAAACTCTGACTCATCTCAAAATTAGGCTGGGGCAACTCGACGCCAATTGTATTCTAAAGTTGTGTTTGTAGTAGACTTAACCCAAGACCTGCCTTATTCGCCTTGACTCGGTATGCCTTAACTCGCCTCATCTATGCGGCAAGATTGACGGGTTCAAAACCAGCAATCTTGCCACCTTCAATGGGACCCCCATCCCTCCTTTGCATGGATTATTTCACTAAAATTCAAGTGGGACATCATGCCATATGTACAATTGAATAATCTCCATGCCTTTTTAAATGGAACAAAACTAACAACAAGATTCATAATAGAAAACCATTTCTTCCAATTGTGTATAACACTCGATATGAAGGCACTCAGAAAATGTACACTTGGCATGTAGTAACGTAAATGAATTGGATGAAATTGTGTAACACAACACATCTAAGTCCCAGGTCGAGAATCGGATTGTTTGAACAATCCTTATCTCTGATTCATGGACGCTTGTTTATCCAAATATGATAACCGTCCAACAAGTATCTACCAATCTGATAATTACATAAGTTTTTGTTCATGACACTTCTAACCTTCTAAACATAAGTTGGACAGTTCAATTTGAATAATTTAATTTCGTGTATGCAATTTTTAAGTGCTTGTGTATCTTCCATAAAACTCAGCCAGAGTATCAAAGTTTCCTCATCTTTTATCTCATTGATTAAGCCTCTCTCACGGCTTGGATCGACCATCTGTCACCACAACTAGACACAGCATATAGATTTCTCCATCGAAACCATTCATGTTGTGGACTCTACGTCACATTGCCCAATGTAAGATATTTCACTTAAGGAAGTGATTGTTGTCATCATTATCCATATATGAGTTTATTTCAAGAAAAGAAAATTTTAATGGCTAAGAATCAAATGTATAGATCATCATTAAATCTAAATCATAAATTATTAGAATAATATATTTAAGGTACAACACATAAATATAAAAATCTATTCATTCATTAAAAAGATTAGAATAACATATTTGTGCGATATAACAAATAAATATAAAGTCATGTCCAATCAAATTAAGTTGAGCCAAGTTGAGCTAAACCGACTCGAGCCCATGGCCATGACTGAGCCATCCATGGAAGGTCCAATCCTAGCCCAAAGCTCAAAGCCGAAAGCTAGGTTCAGTTGGGATCGGCATGCTAGCAAATCCATTACCACCCTTACCTTTAGATGGTGGGAGATGGTTCTCAATTGATCTTAGCCGTTGATATGGTGAGGACATGGGTTCTCATTATGAGAAGGGCAATTTCTACAGTGGTCAAATGATCCTAGCCATCCAATGTTGATGCTAAGTGACAATCATGGTTTTAAATATTGCACAAAACTGAGTTGACTCAGTCAAGTCATCTTGATGTAGGCGAGTCATATACATTTCAGCTTACAGGTTCCAACATGATTAAAACCAACGGTTCTAGTGAAGATAGACCAAATGGGCCTGATAAGATCCTGAAAAGGAAGATAAGCTGTATACCATATGAATCATGTGAGTGATTTGGTACCATTAATTAGGTGGGCCATGGCATGTAATACAAGGAGTGCATATTTCCTCTATATTCTCCAGCCAATCCAAATCCATCATACTTTAATAAATTTCTACGGAAAGTGATAAGCACGACGCACTTTTCATACGTGTCGCTTTCATTATCCGTTGCACTCTCTTTTTCTAAAAAAATTTTGAAGACGCAAAAACTTGGGTAGTCCTCGGACTACCAAATTTAGAACTCATTACCCAGCTGGGCTACGTTGACCAGTGCAAGACCTGATCTTGAGGTAGGGTCTACCAATGATAGCCCACGTACTATATATTTTCTTTAGAGATGATCATGACCATTGGGAAAATGGACTTGAAAATGAACGGTAATCATTCTACGATTTCATCTGTCCATAGAACGTAGGGTTCGGATCATTTCTTTACAACCCATATTTTGAAAATAGCGTGTAAATGGTGGGGCCTATAACACTTATGCAAATCTGGTCATTGAAATGTATGGCCAGACTAGCGTACTTGAAATTTACTTCAGTAGTCCGCGGACTACGAGACCACTTCTCAAATTTTAAATGTTATCAATGAACGGGGAATGAAAAAAGTTCCCCCTTGACTGCTCCTGGAGAAGAGAAATGATCCGGTGCTCCGAGGGTAGGATAAGTTACAGTGATCTTCCTTGCATCCAGAAGCTTCGACGGCTCAATCACAAGTTTGTCTGACCATTTGTAGCTTTCCCAGAAATTCCTCACTGACTGGATAATCTGATCCGTCCATAAGTTGGCCCTGTTCTTTTATATCCATCCATTATCGAAGGCATGGATGGGATGATTGGGATTGCCTACGAAAACTGATTCTTTAGAATCAATAGCCAATCCATGATGGGCTCTAACAAATAGATGACTCAAATTGTTGATTGAGCTTGTGTTTGTATAATCAATCCTGACTGTCCTTTTTTTGAAATGGAATGGATGGTCCACGGTTTCGAATGCAACTAGGAGTACTGTAACTTTCGACACTATCATGCTATGAGCATTGGATCATTTCTGGCTTACGTGGATTTGAAGAATTATCCGACACCTCTCTCGTTCAAACCTACTTTAGAGTATGATTAATGATCTCGACCGCTCAATTCTCGAAACCCCCTTTGGATTGCCCACTGACCCAGGAATTGATCTCAGCTGACAATTCCAACGGTCCAATCAAGAGGCTACAAACTACAGTCCAGCTAATGTAAGCGAAAGGTTAGATTCTGCGGCTGATCTTCCATGCAATCACACGTGGCACCACCAGGTCCATTTATATGGTTGCTGGGGAGTTGTATTGGAATACTCCTCTCTCGTAGTTTACAGAGGAATGATCCAGTACATCCATTATAAAAATCATGGATCTAGAACATTCACTTGGTGGACCCAGAGATTAGTTACTAACTGGCCAGAAATCGGATCAAATGGACGGTCGTTATCTTCCCATCTAAAGCTTGCGGAATAAAATTAATCCAAAGATGACATAAAAGTTCATGATCAACGGCCAAAAAACTATTGAATGGATGATGAAGATTGTGTATTCAACACTTATCGGACTACAGCTTATCCATGGTGGGGTCCCCAATGTGAACATTCTAGACATGCAATCCAACCTTCAGCAAGTGCGGCAGATGGACTGGCATGTACTGCATATTTTTTCTTTAAAATGACATCTAGGTGGAAAAATAATGAGAAATGCTTTATAGTGTGCTGTGCTCCTAGTTGTATTGGGTTCATTGGACAGTCGGATCGATCAATCTGAACTGTCCGTTGAGTCCAAGATACATTTTATTAGCTAACACGCAAAAAAGACACCGATCTGATTATCCAATCCATCATAAATTTGGCCTTATTTTTACAGCCGTTCTTTTCTCCATCTAGAAGGGATGTCTAGGATTTTTAAAAAAACAATAAGGGCAATCCACGCGGGGTAATTGACAAGTACATGGATCAAATGGTTGTTTTGACGGACGAAAATAGCCGGTGACTCCCGCCACAAAGTTCCTACCATAGGAAGTTCGGAGCGGGGTTACTGTCATGTTAGTGAGAAATCTATCCTACTCTTATCCTATCCTTTTTTTAAGTTCAGACAATGACATGTGTCCTCCAGCCATCAGATTTTATCTGCCCTCAATTTTTTATTTCTTCCGATAATAATTTAGTAATTTTAGTTAATCTTTTATAATCGAGATTTGAGCATTTATAACGATGAATAATATATCTGATTCTTTTAAATTAGTGTATACTATACTAAGTTGCTCCTTAATAGTTGTGATCATAGTCATCTTAAAAGAAATAATTGAATGCTCAACTTCAAGTCTATCAACCGCAAAGACTATATTCTGGTGTGCTCGTAAATCCAGCTTAGAAATTCATACAATGCAGTAGCATAGCTGACAAAGATTCATCTAATCGAGTAAGAGTTTGGTATTGGTTAATGGGGAATTTGAATTTTTCAATCGATCCTAATGCAATGATGTCAGCAACATCAGAATGAATGATGATTCAACATTCCTTCTGCGATTGTTGAATTTTTTTTATGAAAGTGCAGAAGAATCAAACACCAGGATGTCACGTGGGAGGGCTTGTTTGAAGGAAGATAATAAATCTTCTACAATAAATAATTCTTATAAAAAAAACAAGGCATGAGAATTATCTACCAATGGGATCAGAGGAGTAGAGACGTCGACCATTAGAATTTATGTACCTCAATCAGGAGTAGTTTCAGTTAGTTGAGATATCTCTTGTTTAAGTATTTCTGCTTATATAGAAGAGTAATCTCATGTTCATCGATTGGGGTGATTACTTGATTGGTAGGTTCTAAAGAAGAAACAATCTAAATGGAAGATAAGTTGTTGGTGTGACTGATTTTCATATTTTTTTTATCCCGATTAGGTGCGAGTGAAGTAGCTATTGATTGTAAAAGAAGATTGAAGGGCTCCACAAGCTGGTTTATTATTACCTCCTCTTAAGTTTGACATTCAATTTGATTTGTTGATTGAGGAATATTGTTTGTGGTCCTTTCTGAATCAGAAACTTTAAGTTTTTTAGCCATAGATTAAGCAGCGCCAACTGTAATGTCTGAAATAAACACATCAACCTAAGGAGTTGATGCAGCAATTGACTTGTCAGCGGCCGAGAGTTGCCTAGTTACTTTGAAAAATAAAGAAAGTAAGTAAAGGAAACTACACAATCATTACAAAAAGGAAATAACATAATGTTGGAATAGCATCCACTTATATCTAATTAAACAACGACGATAACGAATCGTTTGACCAGTGGTGAAATTTTGGTAAGCTCGACGAATAAAGCCAAAGCTCAGTTGAAGCGAGAAAAAAAAAAGAAGAAGGATTATGAGAATATGACTTGAGATATTAGTCAAAAGAAGATTATGATCGTTTAATCTTTCATTTCCACGCTACTATTTATTAAAGGCCTTATTAAATTAACATCTTTTTGTCTTTTATACGCCTCTTCCATCTCCTAAGAATACTTACCAGGTGGGATACTTAGCTAAAATTTAGTTTTGTGATAGCTATTTATTAAAGGCCTTATACAATTAACATCTTCTCAAAGTTGTGATAGCTTTAGTCGAAGAGGAAATATATAAAGCAGTTCAACCAGATGTTGTAGGCAGAGCAGAGAAAGGCATTACAAGAGGTCTAAGTTTAGATATCTTCGAAATGGTTAAAGGAATTGTAAGCGTTGGAATTGAAGTAGTAGTTGGAACTCTTAGCTGGATTTATCATTGTGGTCTTCTGACACTTCAGTTCGGGTTGAACCGACTCGACCATTTGTATTAAAGTAAAAGAAAGATTAACTGTCTTTATTAGTGTTGGAGATGGGACGGTCAATGTGGTTGAAGTTGCCTTCCTTGATCGTGCCTTTCTCTCGACAGGAGACACGACTAATCGAGTAACAATTGACTTCTTGGTGCTTTCTTTATTTGTTTTCTTTTTCTCAGCCTAGGTTTTTCCACCTTTAATGAAGAAAAAAGTAGGCTAATTATTAATTCATGACTCACTAATCAGAGTCTCATAATAATTCTTCCACCATGAGTGGAATGATTCTAACTATTGTGGATAATCGATGAAAAGAGGGAATGTGAAAGAAGAACTGATACTTAAATCCTTTTTGAAGAGTCTGAAAGATGGTGACTGAGTCTGTGACTGGTCAATGATTCGAAGGTTGGTTACAAGTTCGGTGAATGAAATAAAAAGGGATACTTTGAGCCAAACCAAACTGTCACACAAGAATATTGGGGCGGTATTACTCAGTGTCGACATCGGCATTAACACGTGTCTATAAAGCCACCATATAGTAAGTCTGTGTAAATTAGATAGCTTTTCCAAGCCGTATCTTTGAGGATTGCCAATTTGGCATCGGTTGATTCATATTCTTCAATGAACTATGTCAGACTGAACCCCTTATCCTTGAAGAGCAAAAAGTATGAGTGGACTTGTTGAGAGTGAAAGAACGGAAGAATTTCATACATTCGGCAAAAGAACAATTAATCTTGAAATAGAGGATGTTATGGTGACTGAAAGAAGTGAATTATATCTCTGTTGGAACATATTTAACGAACTTTATTTCAAAATATTTGTAAAACCACATCAGGACAAGTTAGATAGGCCCATCAGAGTGGTAGAATCCCTTTGTGGTTGCTTCATACATGTTATAATAAGGTGACCAATCACGAAAGGGGCAAGGGTAAGCTGACGTCATTGAGTAAATGCCTCAGCCATATGAATATATTCTGTCACGCCCCAGACTCGGTAACTAGAATCACAAGGACCCGATGGCAGGTTCTGGCCGTAACAGCCTCCATAGTACCCCATTTTCGACTCCTAAGGCAGGTTCCGATCTTGGGATCTTACAAGGAAGATTTTCATAACAGTATAATCATTACTAATATGAGCATACCCAAGATCACAGCAAGTACATCTGAGAATAACAAAGGCACACATCGCAAAATTCACTATAAATTTGAACTTTTACAATCATCCATAAGGTCCAAAAAGATATACATGAGATAAAAGGAAAAGAGGGAAAGGTCGGCAATACTAGAGTCCTCAAATGCTCAGCTCTACTCCACGCGCTGCTGCTACGATGCCTGCCTAGAATCTCCTGCACGCATCAATCGTGCATAAGCTTATAGAAGCTTAGAGGGTGGTGAAAGTGTGTGACAATGATGCACAGAAGAATAGTAGGAGATGCAATAAGAGAAATATGCTCAATGGAAAAATCACTAGCCTTACCAAGGCTTATCATGAATATGATGCGATGAGTGTTGGATATCATACCAAGACAATGCATGAAGGGGGGCTTGTACAGCCAATACTAATGCGATGCAAGTAATGTCAGTGCTCATATCCAAACCATAAGTCAAGTACATTTCCAATCATAAGAAAATCACCGGGGTCCAGTACACTACTGAATGACTGCCGCTCTACAGACTCCACACAGTCAAACAAGCGTAAAAGACCTCACTACCCGCCTGTGGACAGCCAATCACCAGCAAGGCCTGATGGTAGCGGACCCATTTGCGAGCTGGTCAGACTCAGCCTAATAATACCTACTACACACCAGGCAAGTAAGGCCACACCCCTATCCAACCGACTACACGACAGTGAGAGTCGCAGCCTAACGGTATAAGGCTCTAGTTCGCTCACGTATTCCACCCGGTCATGGCGTTGGAGCAGATCCTTGGTACCATGGAAGTTTTGAAAATTTCACCCATGGGCATCCTATGCACCCGGTATGCTCAACTAATATTTTCGGTGTCCACACATACGACCATCCACGAATATCCCTGTGGATGCAAGACCCTGATGAAGCAATGATAGATATCAACATGCTATGTAATGCGAGATGCATGAATCACACAATCACCCATGCATCAATCTCAAGCATTCATCTCTCAGGGAGATACCAACATGTCCTACACAATGGCACAACCATGACCAATCATACCTCAACCAAGCATACATATGATGTGTATGGGAGTGGGCCATGAAGATGAATAGGGGTGCCAATAAGGTGAAGATGAACTCTCTACCTAACCATGAAGGGTCTAGGTACTTAACCAATTCCTCATAAGGAATACAACCTCTAGTGAGGGCCCATATACCTGGGGTAGCCCATGAGATTGAGGAAAACAATGGTATGGGTCTAAATAGATGAAATAACCTAGCAAGGGTCTATGGTGGGCCTTTAACCACTCATAAAAGATCATGGGCCTACCTTAGGGCCACCAATGTGGACATCCAACCACAATTGGTCCCCAAGAGGTAGTCCATCTCTAATTGATCATGGATCAAGGCCGAAGGCCCATGCAACATCAAAAATAAGAAATGAGCAGTCATAATCATACAACAAACACTCATGATGGGATTCAGAAAGGGCGGCCCAAGGCCTATCCAAAATATCAGTCCAACGGGAACACACATAACCCAACTTATATATACCACTATGGGCCCATAAGGGAAAGGTTAAAGCCTAACATAAAGGCCACTAATCCCATATATTATGGTAGCCTAGCGGGCAGCCTATTGCTCAAACCATATGGGCAAATGTCATGCTCTTAGTCAAGTAAGTTGGGCCTACAACTCGGCCTAAGTATAAAGTTGATTTGGTGGGCAACCAAGGGCCCATCTACTTGTGTAATCCGGCCCACTAACCCAAAACAATAGTATGGTAAAAATGGCCTAAGAGTTCAATGGGCCTATCTGGAAAGTTCCAGCCTAATTGGGCTTAAAGAGTTCAACAACTATTTACATTCATAGACCCAATTAAATTCAATTGTGGTAGGCCTCAAAAGTGTATTTATTAAGCCTAACATTTAAGGAACTAAAGGTATAAAATATTTCCTCTAAGACCTTCATAAATGTGGTGGGCCCCACTCCTCAAAATTTCAGCTCAAGGCCAAGCATAATTATAACATGTTGTTGTCCTAAATTTGGGCACTCCATTGGAGTGGGTCCAAGGCCTCTAAAACTCTATAAATTGAGGGTCAAGGTCCCTCATCATGCATACAATGAGAGAAAACCTAAAAAGGTAGCCCACCATCAGAAGAAATATTTTTGAATTATGGTTTTTATCAAGGCATATTGCTGGACTGCACAGCAGAAAAATTTGGGAGTCCAACCATCTTGGCCCATTCTTTTGGATGACCAAACTGGGTCAATTGGGGCTGAAATTTTACAGAGTGATACGTCCATAGGTGGACCACACCCCCATAAAATTTTAGAATTTTTTTAATATTCCTAAGTATTTTAATTAATTCAAACAAAATAGTCTATCCATAAAATCGGACAGACCTGGACGTCCCAACGTGGTGGGCCGGTCCGGCCCTTGCCACGGTGTGTACAGGAGTCCATTGGCCCTGAAATTTAGTAGGTGGGTCCTACCATAAGTAGACTACATTCTTATAAATTTTTAAAATTTTTAGACATCTATAAATATTTTAATTCATTTAGATAAATCAATCTGTCATAAAAATCGGACTGATCTGGACACTATATTATAGTGGGCCAGTCCAGCCACCACTATGGTACGTACAAGTGTCCATTGGCCCCCAAATTTTTTAGGTGGATCCTACCATGAGTAGGACACCTCTCTGTAAATTTTTATAATTTTTAAACACCCATAGATATTTTAATAAATTTCAGAAATTTAACTGTCCATGGTGTAATGTTGCTGGAACAGTGCAGAAAATCCAGACTGTCTACCTCACTTGCACCACACCTTTGGGACCTCAATCAAGGTCAGATGGGGCTGAAATTTGGGGGGACATCAAGATGATATCCCCACTTTTCAGAAAAGTATATTTAATGGGTATGAATAGTCCCCCAAACAGTCCCAAAATCTGGTCCAAAAATAACTAGAAATTGTCTAAAAAATTCTGGACAACAACATGTACTTAGATAAAATTTATTATATAAGTTAAATAAAAAGAGAAATACATTAATGGAGGATGGTGTAGCCTTCCTTAGTGAGCCCCACAAATGTCCATGTCATAATCTAAAGCCGACACACCTTGCATGCATTATTAAAGCAGCAAGTAGGACACCCAAAATCAAACAATGGGCAGTTTGGGCATCCCACCTTATTGAAATTTCTAGATGTCCTAGGCCCACCAAATGGGCCACACACATCAGGAAATAAAATGAGAAAAAAGAGAGATAGAAGGATAATCTAGACATAGGGAAAGGGTTCCGCCACTATTGAGTCATCCCAAGATTAATCACACCCGCACATCATACATAGATTTACACTTACAACATGTATTTTGCACATGCATGACTTATAATTAAAATGCATGGTGAGAATGCCATCCCTACCATGGTTATAAGGTCTAGATGACCCAAACATGATATGATATGTAAGAAAACTGCCATGATGAGGCCCATAGAGAAAGGTCCCATGCATGGATCATGCATGCATAAGGTAGGCCATTAGGCTACAACCATGGGATTGTGTGAGATCTCCACCATTGATTGGTGGGTCCTACACTTCCCTCATGAAAGAAAGAAAATATCTAGGTTATAAAAATCAGATTTTTACATCTAAAGGAACACCCACCTCAAAGATGACCACCAAACTTTCACACTAAGGTCCTTTAGCACCAAGGGAGATGGATCAATGGTGGAGATGGGGTTTCAAGGGTTAGATGGTGGGGGATTAAGGAGGAAGATGGCTGAAAAAATGGAGGAAAATAGGTTGGAGAAATGGACGAAAATTGCTAGAGAAGAAGAGAAGAAAGAGAAATGAGAGGAAAAGAGGGATAATCTTTTTAAGAAAAGTAATCATTAACCTATGGTGATACAAACAATGTTGCTAGGGTAGGTTAGGTGTGGGTAGTGTGTGAGGTCTTGGTAGTGTAAGTTATGAAGATTTAGGTGGTGTGTGTAGTGTGTGTTGGAACTTGTGCAAAAGAGGGAGTGTGGGCCACATGCACCACTCTAAGGTGGGCCACATGATCAAAATCAAGGGTCATAGAATGAAACATACACAACTTATGATCCACACATCGGATGGACGCACAAGACGCAGCGTTGGAACCGCAGCAACAATACGGTCGCAATGGCATAGGTCTCAGCTCGATCCGAGTCGGGTACTCAAGGATGATCGCAAACACTATTTGAGGGTCGCGGGTCACCGGAATTCGACCTGTAGGACCGCGAGACCACAAGAAATGAAATGCACACTCACACACACACATGCACAGATGCGAACTTGGGTCGGGTCTCACATATTCCTTGGTGATTTACAGAGCACTTACACAACAAAATTTGACAGATCCACATCAGCATGAATGCCATATGTTTTTGTTCATCAACTTCATCTTGAAATTTGCGTTAAAGAGCCATGAATGTAGAATCTGCCTTGTTATTCTTATCTGGGGAGAGTGAATGGATATAAATTTTTTAGAGCAAAGCCCAGGTAGACAGGCTCCCCAAAGGGTATGAGGTGAGTAAATGCGCGCACACACACACACACACACACACACACACACACACACACACACACACACACACATATATATATATATATATCCATTATTGATGAACCCATGCGGTTGTATCCAAAATGGAATGTATTGGTTGATAGACTCCAGAAAATTGATGTTGCTGCAAGAAGGGAAGAATTGGCTTAATATTCCTGCAAAGAAAATTTGATGTATTTATAAATTTTTGCTTGCTTCCATGTATTTTCATATTGTGCTTCAACACGAGCTAACCATTCAACCCAATTATTCATCGATTTCAGTCATGCTTGTAGAGACTTGAATGCATTTGACTGGTCCGAGAGATTGTCTGATTGGACAAGCATAACTTCATTAAGACACTTCGGGAAATTGGGCTCAATTTCACGAAGTTGTTCCTAAGTAACTGTTAGATGAAAAGCATGACCAAGCTCAATAATGTAGTGTCTGGTTTAGTTGGAGTGTTGAATAGGAGATCATTAGTCACTTCGGATGATAGGACATCAAGGTCTTTGATAAAAGATTCCAAGTGGAAAGCTTGAACAAAAGAAGAAGACGATGCAGTAATGATGAATTGAGGATAGAAAATCGGGAAGAGTTTGATGCAAGAGAGGAGTGAAAGGGGAGAAACATTGACTTAAGAGTTGCTTATGTATTGGCCACGATACGTGCACATTAATGAAAATGTAATCACAGCTCCTTATATGATACAATTTTATGCGACGTGTCACATGGATAATCTAGAAGAGTGAAACAAATGATATTTCTAGATACAACATCGGTCGAGTAGAATCAATGAGAAAACAACACGTGAATTAACAGTCTATTACATTTATGGTATTGGGCAATAAAACAATATTGTTGTTACCTTTTTTTTAAAGGCGAAGCGACATGGGGGGTAATGTTATATCCTCTTTATGGCTATTTTGAGAAAGCCAATAGGAGGACAACTTGTGACATTGCATGAGAAATAAGAAGTGGATAAAAAGATCTTTAAAGATTTGGAGTACTTTTTGCGAGATTACAGTTGGCATAAATCTAATTCTACATGTCAGTGGATGGTTGACGGAGTGTTATGATCGATATACAAGAAATGTGGTCGAGCTATTTAAGATATAAAAGGCGACTGGGGGCAACAAAGCCTTGGTCGATAGAAGTGGATTCATCGTAAAGAGAAATATATTAAAAGAATGATTTATAGAAGAGAAGAATCTAGAAAGTCTTTTGACTACTGTAATCGCTGCAATAATAAAAGAAGGAAGTGGAAAATAAGCTACTGCAGAAATCTATAAATAACAGAGGAATGTAATAGAGAAGAGGCATCTCAAAACATATAAAAAAAAACCCACTAACAACAATCAATCAAATCTATCAATCTATTTTTTATCTTAGCTTATCCTATAGGTATCAATAATTCTTAACTATAATATTTAAATATTGTAATTCAAGTCAACGCTCATACACTAGATTTGTTATTTATCCAATGTTAAGGAGTTCTTTTAAGAAACATATTTTGGCAGAGTTACTCTTAGTGAATCATTGTGAGTTTTTTCTTTTGTTTAATTTTCATTGGTTTTTGAAAGTCTTTTCTCATGGAAAGCTCAAAGTTATTCATCTTCGAAAGAGGAATTCTATTTTTTAATTTTCATTTAATCATTATAAACTTATGCAGGTGATTGAGTAACTAATATTCTCATAAAGTTACTATATACATTGATATTAGATGTATTGATTTTGACATACCCGCTTGGTAGAAAACAAACCATACATAACAGGGATATTTTTTGCACGGTAGCAAACGAAATGAGCATTGATCCTAATGAACGGTATACATCAATGGCAAAATATCTACGTGTTCCAATGCAACCATGAGCGCTATAACTTATAGCGCTCCTGAGATCACTGGAGCTTTTCTCGAAAATAGTTGCACAGAAATAATAAAAATTCAGAGCTTGATTAGGGAGCAGGTGCGCTAAAGTGGAACAGCCGAACAGGAGCCAGTGGAAGGGTAGCGGTGGTACCGGGCGGTTGTGGGTCGGGCCGTACGCGATGCATGCATGACTTCCATCTCATCCATCACATGTCTCCCCACCACACATTTGCCCAATGATCTAAAGATCAGACAGATCCAAGACTCAGGTGGCTACACTAGCAGCTAACACTTTGAGATGGGACGCATACCATTGATTTCGATGGACCCTACCCGAGATTCAGAATGGCTTAATTTTTCTCTATCCATTCATCTCATTTAAATACGTCAGATTAATGGACTGGATGGGATATAAACAACACAGTGGGCTTCAAATCAGATCAATGGCGAGTATCCCCTCTCAAAATTTTCTCTGTGGTGTGGTTCATCTGAACTTAGATCTATATGATTTTTGGGCTTGAGAAAAAAAGCATGGGGAATCATCTGATGAACGGGTTGGATTTCATGCGTACATCTTGTGGAGCACGTAACAATCCGGTACAACAACTAGCTATGGTGGTACGAGTACCACTGCAGTGCACTCAGCTACTTTGGTCCTTTCATTACTTCGTAAAACACGATCTTAATCTAGATACGAAGGGCATTTCCGACAAATTAAAAATCTTATTAAAAAGATTTGGTACTTTGGCAGAGTTTGAAAATCCATACTCACACTCACTGTTTTGTTCAGGTGAAATACATATAACTCAAATCAGACCGTCCAAATATCTGGTCCGCTTCATCCGTTCATAACTCAAAGTCATACTATATTAAACAATAGGATATTTTTGTTTAAAATGGACAGTTTGTAAATTTTAATTATATCCATTCATTCGACTGCCCCAACGTATCTTTCTCCAGTTAATGCTTTGAATCATAACCATACACAGATGGCCCTATGATTTATACGGTTCTGATTGATTTACATATGTGTGAAAGCGATATGCATGTGTACGATTGTCTTACTCTACCATCGTACGAAATAATTACTCAAATCTTATCCATAAAACTCCCAATATCACGTGTCCAGACAAACGAAGGACCGCCTATTTGAAACGCGTCGGTATCGCACGTGCCTATGCCACGTCACCACCTACGATCTCTTATAAAAGCCTACCTCGCTCGACGCCTGGCTTTCTTCCTCTGTTTTTGCCCCCCCCAAAAAAACCGCTTCTGCGAAACCGCTTACGAAGGGAAAAACCGCTTTCCTGCAGGTGGCAATTCCAGTAAATAAACCGAATATCAGTGCCCTCTTCCAAATCTCTCTTTCGCTTCTCCAACGCAGTGGCAATATCCGTAAATAATCCAATCACCAGTGGCATTTTCCCAGGACCTCCATCTCTCTCTGTTCTTCTTACTCTGTAATCTGCATATCAGAAGGTTCAGATGGGGAATGTGAATGGACGGGAAGAGGGCGAGAACGGGGCCGACAATCCTTCTGGAAGATCCGACGGCGATCCCAATGGCTGGGCCCACGCTACGTCGTCAGATTCGATGGCGAATACGCCACCAGATAGTCCTGGAATCTCCCGATCTCCACTCCTGTTCGCTCCACAGGTGAAAATATCCGATCACGATCTTTTCTAGGGTTATTTATTTATTAATTATATTTCATTGAGGAATTATATGATCCTGGGACCGAGGACGTGCATAGTATGCTCGGATCTTGAGCTTCTGCAAGTGGGGCCCATCGGTTTGATGGGACTGAATGTGGGTAGATCTTCATACAGATCCGCTCTTTGGCCATTTTTTCCTGGTTGAATGTGGACCATTGCTGTATTTTTTTCTTGACCATCGAAGGGTTAGGATTTTTCTGTCAGTACTTAAAAAAAAAAAAAAAAAAAAAGAATTCTCCATCCATGGTGGTGCCTGCTAGGTCAACGGTCTGGATTGCAGAGATATGGGCCCTGCCTTTGCAAACTCAAGGCTTGAGTTTATGTTGTGTATGATCGGTCAAGGATCACAATATTTTATTTATTTATTATTTGTTCATATATTTGGTTGTAAACGGGATGGTCTGTTTGATAGGGAGAATGGTTTCTTTTATTGAAGAAGAGGAATTATGTGATCCTGGCCCTCTGCGGGATTAGGTACAATATCCTTGCCCTGTGAGTCAGGGGGCCACTATTCATCAATCTATGCCATTGATTGTATTGGTCGCACCACCACTTGTTGATCAGCCTGGATGTTTGGGCCCACCGGATCTGACAGTCCATAATCTTGGGGACCTTTGCACAAAGCCATAGATGGATGGTATTGTCTAGCAGTCCGCCTAACCATTATAGGAGCAGAGAGGATACGATTACTCCTCTAGTTCTATGGTTAAGATGGGCCTGTAATTAAAAGTTTAGATTGTCTAAAGGCGGGCCTGACGGACAAAAGGGTATTTATTCTCTCCCCCCATGGGATATTCCCAAATTGAGATTGCATTTAATGAGAGAATACCTCCCCTTTTTTTTATATGAGGGGACTGATTAATTGAGAGGATATGGGATGAGTTTAGATGAGGTAATAGTAATCTCTATCTCATCTAATCTCTCTCCCATATCGATCCTCTTCTCGTTGAATTTGAATTCAATTTTGAATTCTAAGAGAATTAAATGCGTGTTACCCCCACCAGTGGTTGCCCACAAGTGGGCCCCACAGGTCCATATCCAAGAACTTCCACTCAATCACATTATAGGGTGGGCACAATGTAAGTTGTCCGTCTAGCTTGTCTCATAATAACAAAAACACAAAACTATGGTCATAAGAGTCAAATGTATGGGACCAACAACAACACCGTTATCTTCTTACATGTGTTTGAGTACTAAGTGACCACGTTATTACCACTCAATAATCCAAGCTTTGTAATAATTGTCTTAGTATGCATAACTACATCGATAGAGTTGACTACTGATTTGGAGAACTTAGCCAACATACACACTTACCCAACTTATTGAGTTTAGTTAGAAAATTCAACTTTTTCGCAAACATCGATTTAAAAGTCCTTTTAAAGTTTAATGATATAATACGTATGCTTTTAAAAGAATTATTGTTTACAAAAAAATTCATCAAAAACTCGATATCGTCAACACACAGGTGCATATGAATAGTTCTAGAAACTTGGTGTATTTGTTATGGGATCTTACACATGCAAATGTGTAATTTGGAATCGATTAAGTTGATTTCCTAACAGAACGAAGTTCAACCAACCTAAGGACTTACGTTATCGTAGACTAAAGTAGCGATATTCATTTTTATTCTCCTTTGCACAGGAGGGTAGCTAAAGACACAAAGGGTCACCTATGGGACTAGCTACTTGCAAGATGCAATGATTATATTGAATTAAAGCAATTTTTGGGTATTAATAGTTCCATGTATGTGGTCCACGTTGTAAAGTATACTCTACTAAGCACATGCCGGGTCTATAACATGCAACTCATCATATGTGAGGTATAATTCATCTCATATCCCTACGACCTGGCTCTTAATCAGGCTATAACGTTAATTGTGTAGAAGAGCAGTGGAGCGATTATGTTATTTCGACTTTGATTAGTCCCATATTCAGTTTCTTAGGACTGAAGGTGGATACGACATTTCATCACTTGTATCTTCATACTCTATTATTTATAATAGAGCATAGTTCATACTTCAATGTATGAACATCACCCCAAATTGTACCTTTGTTGTACATTTTGTGTTAGTCTACCTGTGCGAGTTGACCATTGGCCTGTTGATAATGGTAGAGTTCCCTCAAGATCTAAAGGCAAATGCCGATGATCGACACATCTAGTTTATAAGGGTACGTTTGGATTGTAAATCAATTTGCTTAAGCGACTTATGCCTTAAGTAGTTTATCATGGTTTCCACTTATCTAGCAAATAAGTATGTTTGCTAAACAACATACGTACTGGGCCAAAAATAGAAAAGTTCGTTTGGTTTCTTTTTTTTTGAAAGATAACTGATATTAATAAGGAAGAAATGAAAGTACAAGCGAGCTAATATCTGCTGAGAGAGCAGAGATTAACTAGACCCCAAAAAAGTTCGTTTGGTTTCTAACATCATATAATTTTTAGATCTCTTCCATTAAACTCTCTTTCTCCACTTTCTCTCATTGTCCATTTTTTTTTTTTTTTTAAATATTTATAATTAAAATGCTTTCAATTTTACTTATTCATGTGGGGTACACCTATCCACCGTCCATCATATGGGGCCAACATTTGATGTGGACCATTCATTATGTTGGGCCCACCTTGGCCCTATCTTCAATGTGAACCGTTCATCATGTGGCGCTTACCTTCAATATCGAACATCTACCTTGTAAGGCCTACCTTTGATGTGAGCTATCTATCATGTGGGGTCACCTTGGATGTGGGTTGTCCATCATGTTGGACATTAGATGTGGATTGTCCCTCATGTGGGCCCACCTTTAATGTGTATCGTCCACAATGCAGGCCCAACTTTGAAGTGGGCCTCTATCATGTGGGGCCTGCCTTGGATGTAGGTCATTCATCATAGTTGGCCGACCTTTGATGTGAACCGTCCATTACATGCACCACCTTGATGTGGGACATCAATTGTGTGGGGTCCACCATCATTGTGAATTGTCAATCATGTGGGCCCATTTTCAATGGTCATTACCCATCATATGGAGCCCACCTTTTACGTGGACCCTACATCATGTGGGCCCAACCTTTGAAATGGGCTGTCCATGGAGGGCCCAGCTTGGATTTGGGCCATTTATCATTAGGAGCTAACCTTTGATGTGGACCATCCATTATGTGGGCCCACCTAGGTGTGGTCATGTCCACTGTGCATCGAAGGTGGGCCATTCATCTTGTGGGCCCTACTTTTGAATTGGGTTGTCTATCATACAGGACTGACTTTGGATGTCGACCATTCATATAAGGGGCCGGCCTTTGATGTGGATTGTTCATTATGTGGGCTCACCTTGATGTGGGTCATTCATCATGTGGGGCTCACCTTTGATGTAGATTATCCATAGTCTGTTGTCCATCGTGTGGGCCCCCAACCTTTGATGTGAAACCGTCCATCATGTAGGGCTACCCTTTATATGGACTCTCCATCACGTGGAGAGATGAGAAAGAGAATGACGAGAGAGTTTAAATGTAAAAAATTTAAAAGTAAAATTTTTTAATTTTTTAATTTTTTTTTTAATTTTTTACTCATGGCTATAATTTTAAGATAATAAGCTACTTTTACAAGGGTAGTTACCAAACTAACTTTTATTAAAAAAAAGTAGCTTATTTGCTGCCATAAGTTGAAAAAAAGAAAAGAAAAGAATAGAAAAGAAAAAAAAGCTACTTATGGGAGTGTATACAAACAGGCCCTAATAGTGCTTAAAACGAAATGAAAGAAATGTGAGAGATAAAAGATACATCATATTAGGTATATAATTTCATTATTCAAGCACTTCTCAATCCTATCATTGCCCGCTTTTGCGGTTTTTTAATAAAAATGTTGTCACCTCTCTCTCTCTCTCAAAAAAAAAAAGAAAAAAAAAGAGTCTCCACCTTTCACTTCTTTTATAGAGTTCAGATGTGGGAAGCTTTTGGCAAGGCAATCAGTCCTGATTCATGCAAATCTTGAGTATTTTTATTTCAAATAATAAATGCATAAGCATCTCAAAATTTTTATGCTATTGGGCCAATGTTCTAAAACCCAGACCAGATGGTGTCTTGGTTTGGAGGGCAGTCTGGCTCAAAACTGTCCAACAGGATCATTCCTTTAAATGATGTAGCTGGAAGAAGGAATTTGAAATGTTGGTGACTCACTCTCCTACATGTCGCACTCAAGTACAGCTACCGAGACCATCTAAATTTTGGGACACATTGTAGATGGACCATTTTTCTGAGGGGGTATTTGATTTTTCATATCCTATGTAAATACCATGTAAATAGCAAATTTTTACTTTTTAACCCCTGTTTGAAAGTGACAAGTATTTCCTCCTTGAAGTGGTCTGAAAAATATTGACTTAAAATTGTGAGCCCCACCATGATGTGACATATCCACGCCGTTTTTGGGCAGATCCAAAGCTCAAGTGGCCCACACCACTGGAAACCTTGGTAAAAAAACGTCCATTGTTGAAAAGTTTTTTTCTTCCTAGTGTCCCCAAGATTGTTTATTTGTCATCTAACATGCTTATATTATCACATAGATATAGGTAAGGGGAAAACCCAAGTATCAGCTTGATCCAAAACTTCAGGGACCCCAAAATGTTTTTAACGGTAGGTGTTCAATTCCCACTGTTTCCTGTGGCGTGGTCCACTTGAGCTTTGGATCTGCCTCAATTTTTGGCTCATGCCCTAAAATCAGCCCACAAAATGGATGGACGGCGTGGATAAGCCACATACATCATAGAGGGTCCCACATGAAATTCGTACACTCCTCAGTTTTAGTGTTCAAAAAGCAACCTGTCAACGTGAGCATTTAAAAGGGTGTAGGAATTACATTGGTAATTAATTATTACCCATTTACAGGGATTTACTGTGGTGAATTAGAAAACAAACAGCCCCTAAAATCACACTGATCATGAAATCTTAACCATCCAATTCATAGCTATCCAATGGATGGTTAAAAGTAAAAATACAGAATGGTCCAAATACAGTTGGTTGCTATCTTCTTAGTCAAATTTCTAGTTATGCTCCATCCACACTTCAGACAGTGATCTGGACAGTCTGGATTGATGTAAAACTATGCCATGCAGACGGTCTAAGAGTCACTGCCATTTTTAAAATGGTGATGAACTATGATGGAATAACAGGTTTTCTACTTCCACGTGTGTGGTAGCCATCCCATCTACATGCAAGAACACTTTCCTATCTGAAGGACATGTGCGAGATGTGAGATTTCTATCAGGTGAGATGCAATGTTTATGTGCTATGGCTTCAAAATTAGGCCATTTCATACCTCATGTCGGCCACAAAATACAAACAAATGGACGTTGGATGGCCATAATTTATCCCTTTTACTTTGTTGTGTGCATCCACCTGAACAGGGAAATGGCTTGATTAACACACTTTGTATTGTGCAGCCCACCTGAACAATGAAATGGCTTGATTATATAGGGAAAAGATCCAAGAACTGTTTCCAACCAGATAGAAGATATGATACACATTTCATGCGTTAGCACGTGTTCCCGTGTGTAGATGAGCACGGAGCTCACATGCATGAGCAATTAGAAACCTCTTTGCAATCATTTGGTTTTGCCTATGTTAGTACCAAGGAGAATTTCATGTGTTGCACCACTGGGCCCCCCACCATGGTATTAAAAAACAGTCATGTAATGGTAATGGTGGGGGCTGGTATGTGATATGGGCTGTAATGGTCATTCTGAAAAAAAATGGCCCTTGGAACTAGATGGTTACCTCCTCAGTTGAGGTCTAGAACAAAGAATTGTCTTTTTTTTTTTTTTTTCTATATCATTGTTTGATGATTCATTTCTCATTTATCTGATTTCATGGATTGGGTCCCTTCTCATGGCTCAATGGTAGACTCAGTGAGTTTCAACACTAAGGTCGTGGGTTGGAGTGCCCATTGTGGTGTGCGTGGGTGTGAGAGTGTGTGTGTTTTTCTTTTTTTTTTTTTTTTTTTTTTTTTTTTTTTTTTTAAATTTTAAAAATCTGATTTCATGAATTGGAAATGAGAATAAATTCATTTTTCAAAAGAAAATAAATAAGATTTTTTTATGTATCACAGTTGGAGAACCATGTGTCCTAATCCATTTTCTTTTTATAGCTATTCAAAATGGCCGCTGCATGCTCATGATGGGCCAACACGGGGCCCTAACAGACCAGTTCAGGGTCAATATATTTTGTTCCTCTGAAAATTTTTTACGGGGTTGTAACGGCTGCGGCTGTAGCAGCCTGTATTGCAACGGCCAGAAGGCTGGGTTTTTAGGACACCGTTGCTGTTATTGAATACCTTGAGGTCCACATGCAGAGATGATTGATTAATCAGAATTTTGCATTAAATGGGTATTGTTTGAATGACATATTATTCGATAGTCATGTTGAGTGGTGGATCCTTGTCATTTAAATGCTGAGTTGAATGTGGACACATTGAAAGTTCTCTTTCCAATGTTCCATGTTAATCTATACACATCAAAGGTCATAATCATTTGTGTTGAATTTCTTGACATGGCCCTTCTATGGTATCACTTGTAATATAGATGGTCAAAGCGATAAGAAGTACACATGGAACACAAGTGACTTAAATGAAACCTTCCAAACCAAATGTCCTAATTTTGATGGCTAGTAAACCATAATTGCACTGATTAATTTTTGGCCAATTGGTAGACATTGAATGGATGTAGGAGATGAAAATGTCAGTGGTCAGCTTTCAGAAATCAATAGGCCATTAAGAAGAGGTTTGATTGTTCAACATTAATTTTGGTTGATAATATCCTGTGTGGTCTGCAATTTGGACAGTGTAGTTCAAGTTAATGCTTGCCATGTGTACGATTCCCAAGTGCCTGTCTATCAGCCATCATGCTCTACCAGATTATCAAATAACTCCCATTACTGAATTTTTGACAGGGCAGATGTTAGCATACGGAACTGGAAAACCTGTCCAACCCAGGCAGATCTATTCCAGAAGCGGGTATTAGAGATTGCCATACTGTTTTAAACCAGTCCAAACTGGTCCAACTGGCCGGAACGGTCCAAGTTTTAAAACATGGTTTTGGCTGTTTTAAACTAATTAATTTTGAACAGGCTATGTGCTATTTGCCCATTGTTTGTGTATAAAAAATAATCACAACTGCTTGTAAAACTTAGTAGCTGGAGAAGTTTGTATTTATGGTTTCTCAAGACATGACGTGATCTTCTAGTGACTTATTCTCGACAACCAAGCCTCCTTCAAGACTTGTAATGTCCTACCAGAGTGATAATTGGAACATATTGGCATCCGCTAAGGAGTATTTTAATTGGTCTATTGATTTATCATTGAAAGGTCCTTCTTTGTAATAGTTATTTTGCAGGAGTTGAAGATCTTAACTTCCATAGGCCTTTGAGCCTGAGGTGCATGGTTCAAAATAACACATGCTTGTGCATTGCTGCCTCCTGATACGGTATTTATATGTTGATTGACCATGGTCAAAATACATGCCGTCTCTGCCAGTTGGGGCAACAAAGGATCAACGATACAGGCCCATATGCAATGTCAACACTATTTTTGCATTAACTGATTTACTAATTAAAAGACCTTGCTAAAACCATTGTATCCATGATGACAATGATGATGTTAAGGAGCTCTCTCGAGTCTCAACCTTCAATGTTGTATTGACAAAGTATCCTAGACTGCTCTTATGTTAACTAGTTAATTTTTATTAATTGATCCATTTAATGGTTTGCACTTTGTGGTATAGTCACTAGTTACAATGGTTTTACTCTTTTAGACTCATAGTTGTACACACAAATCAAAAGTTCATGAAATTATATTGAACTCAAAGTTTCTTGCTTTCACACGCAAATACATGTGATTTATGCCTTGACTGATTTACATATTATACTACTAGTTACCTTAAAACTCTAAAAGTAAATATGGTCAGCAAAAAAGGGAAAAAAAAGAAACTCACAATTAAACTGGATGAACGTGCTTCGACAGGTCACACACCACAAATGGATATATGCACGCTTAAAAGCACAAACGCATGAAATGAATGAAAAATAGGCATTTTCCAAATTTCCTTTTTAATTGATACTTTTTTACTTGAAAAAGTTTCACACTGGTTCAGCCAAAATGGTCAACCTATACATACAAATGTGTATTGGTTTTTGTGCTACACTGCTACAGCTGTGGTCCCAATGTTTGAAACTTGTTGAAGACTGCTGAAGTTGCAATTATAAATGCAACTTTTCCATAGCCATTTTAGTTTGTATGTCATGTATGTTGTTGTCATTTCATTTCATAAGAATTTTTAGGTGTTTTGCAAATACCTATCTAAATAATGGGGTATTTGCAAATACCCACATAAAGATAATATGTTTGCAAATAACCACATTGTTAATTCATGGTTATTCGAAATGTTTTTTTCTGACATCTATTAAGCATAATTTGAAAATGACAAAACTAGCCCTACCCTAAATCCCTTTCTCTTTTCAACTCAAAAGAACCCCAAAAAGTCCTAAGCCCAATTTTCCCTCTCTATCTCTCTCAATCTTCTTTTTCCATCACTCTCGATCTCCATTCTCCATCTCTATCCATCTCCTTTCTCCCTCCCTCCCCCCCTCCCTTCATCGTCCTCTCTCTTTCATTGTGAAAGAAGACAAAAGGAGAACAAAGAAGAAGAGGATTGAAGAAATGAGGAAGAGGACGAAGAAGGGGGGTTTAAAGAAAAGTGATTTATCGTTTCTTTTTCTTTTTATTTTTTCTATCCCTCCAGATTTGGGGGAATTATTTTTAGGGCCATCCGTGCGGTCCTCATTATCAATCTTAAAGAACCATACAAATCTGAAAACCTGGATTTATCCATGTGGGTTGGAATCATTGTATAAATGGTCAATGATTTAGTAATCTGGACATTGATCTGTTGACCTTCACAAAGGATGAACCATAAATGAAAACCTCCAAAAAATGGAGATCCTAGCCATCCACAACATTTTGATTTTTCTTAGAAGGCCGATCCTGCAATTCTTTTCTAACTATTGAAGGCCCCAAAGTAAAGGGTCGCGATATTCTTCCTGTGGAAGTGAATTTTTGTGATATGTTTCATGTGGGGCATTTTTGTTAATTTCTAACGGTTGCTAACAAAAGTTATGAAAACTGGCTGCATATGGGTATTTACAATAACAGCAAATTTACAATGGTTATTTGCAAAACCTATGTTTTTGTATGTGTTGGTATTTGCAAATACTCTATTAATTATGTGGGAATCTGCAAAAACTCCAAAATCTTGTTATTACCCAACTTATATAAGAAATGATCATCATCATTATCCAAGCCCCATCCCAACTAATGTACATGAATCCTGATTTGCCATTCTACTCTATCAAGGAATGACATTAATTTATGTGCTTTAATGAACCACAAGATGAGAAGGTTGACATAAATGACGGATCGACTAGTGGATGCTGCTTTTAAACTAATTTAATTCCAGGAATATGTCTACACCTTCCAGATTAATAGATATTCCATTTGTTTCTACTTTGGTGATATGGTATCATGACTTTCTAGCTAGAGTTAGAAAGGGAGGGTGCACCTACCAATCAGGGTGGTTGTAAATACCGGCTCCTTGTAATTTTATAAAAGTTTCCTAAATAAAGTGGTACTGGTCATCATAACCTTATAAACTAGCTGGGCATTCAAATCTCCAGATCATCCGGCAGTTGAAGTGGTTTAGGGTGGACCCTTCTGACAATGGAGGATAAGACAGTGTTGGTTATTCTCATGCTGATTTCTCTGATCCATGGACAACAAGAAAACTCAAGACCTTTCTCTGATAAATACTATGAGATTGACAGGTATGCCTGTTTCCATGTTGCTGTAGGTTCCAGTAGCTCCCCTGCAGAGGGCTGCTGATATTCCACCAGTTTCCAATCAGATGTGGATGAATGAAACTCATGGACCTCTGGATCTTCCACCCGAGCAAGGGATCCCCACCATGATCACGTGGAACTTTGGAGGCAATGATGTTGCAGTGGAAGGGTCATGGGACAACTGGAATTCGAGGTGAGCTGATGATCCTTGGAATAGATGTACACTTTCGTTAGTGTGTGAGCGTTATACGTTTCTCTTAGGTTATGGGAAGAGAAAAAAAATTGAGGTTTTCTCAGCCCACATGTGCATGGGGCCCCACACAACTGCTGATGCCAATATGACACGTGTGCAAGATCATTCCATAAGGTGGCTGGTGCGTTAGTTACTTTGCCTGAAAATCAGAAAGTTTCACTCCTTTGGTGGGCCACAATGTACGGCAAAAACAATTTTTCTAGCCAAGCTCTTTGTTTTATACACTGGTCACCTGAGTGAAACTCTAGACTGTTAGGCCAGAATATCTGAATAGTGTTGCCCATCTGATGGAAAGATCAGATCTTGCACCTGTTCCATATTGGCTTGTGTTTGCCCGTTGATGGGCGGGGCTCTACACTCACATGGGCATAGCAAACCTCATAAAAAAAATAGGAACTACAAGTTCCCGAGTGTGCAGGATCTGTATGTGTGGCCCATGATTTGGTGATCCAGACTTTTATCTGGCAGGACCAACTGTGGATTGGGGTGCCTGAAAAATAGCCAGCTTGGTAAATCGTATCCTTACCATTGCTGTTTGTTTTTTCTTAGCCTACTACCCGTAGCAACTGATTGAAGGGTTTGGATCTTTCAATCTGGGTGATCTTTGGTACATCCCCATCCACAACAGGGCCCACTAGATCACTGTACCAGTTCTGTCCTTGTTCAAAGAAGAAGAAAAAAGTACTGAATCCTGTGTTTCAGCAAGCCTTAAATTTATTCACTTTTGAGGGGCTTGTGAACCTTTAATGTTTTATGAGCATGAAGAAAAGCTACATTTCCTAAAACTGGGCAACGATTGCACTTTTGAATTTACAGGAAGAAACTACAGAGATCAGGCAAGGATCATTCCATTCTGTTGGTTCTCCCGTCAGGCGTCTACCAATATAAGTTCATAGTAGATGGTGACCGGAGATACATTCCTGACCTTCCCTGCATCGCTGATGAGATGGGACGCATTTCTAATCTACTTGACGTGAATGTAAGTATCCTCTTCATGTCCTGCCATTTTTAAGTTTCTATATGCATTAGCCATTGGGTAAACAGTGTTTCTTTCCATATCAATTAAAAATCCCCCCATCAAGATAGCCAATATTGTAGGGAAAAGGACCGAGCTGGTACCACTCCAAAGCAAGGTCGGTAAACTCAGGACTTGGACTTGGACTCGACCCAGTTGACCCACAAAAACTCGACTCAGGCAGGTCCCTGCTGTGAGTTGGGCAGGTCCATTTGGTGACTCACATTTCTCATAATTAAACAATTATTATACAAATTATAGATAAAATATAAAGAGACACTTGAGATGTACAGGGTAGTGGTGGAAACCGTGGGATGTGAATGAAGAAGAAGAATAAGAGAGGTGAGAATGAGAGAGACCAGAGAGGTATCGTAAGGGTCATATGACTCTTTCTAAGAGAATGACAAGGAAGAGTACTTGGTAATCTGGCTGTGTATGATGCTTGATGTGCAAGCATACAATAATGGCATTTGTGGCATACATTAGCTCAGGATAAACCAACCACACTGGAGAACTCACTGTTGCTGAGTCCAAGTCCAATTTTTTTTTTTTTTTTTTTTAAATGATCCTAACCTCTAATTCAAAGATACATGTTTGTGGAAACAAGACCATGGGATAACCTCAACCTATTTATTTTTTACCATCCAATAAATGCCCACCAATGTGAATACATCCCGACGTATTGCAATATGATACTTTGGGACTTCAGCCATTAGAATTGGATTCATTTAGTGACCGAAAATGTTTATCCAATAGGGCTTCTGGTGGATGAGGGATTCCTCAAAATCTGTTGGATTGAATATTTCAACCCTTTGATTATCCTAATGTTATGATGACGGTCCACTTTCGACTACAAGATTTATGGGATATAGCAGCAGATTTTGAGGTGGAAATAAAAATCCACTATCGTAAAGAATCTATAGTAGCAGATATTCAATTTCCGTCATTATACACCTTGTTCCTGCCACAACCATTATTCCTGCCCTTTTTTTTTGTTTTAAATGTATTCAACCATATAGCAGTGGATATTATTCTTCGCCTCTGCATGAACACGTATAGCGGCGGATATCGACTTTTGTTGTTATACACCTTGTTCCTACTGACCCATATTGCGGCGAATCATATTATTCGTTGCTGTATGTTACACACCTATAAAGGCGGATTCTATAATCTGTTGTTGTACCCCACCGCCATCATTCAATATAGCAGCGGATTACATTATTCGCCGCTAGTTCTTCTCAGCAGCGGCAGATAGTTAGTTCCGCTTCTATATTCTCATTCTCACCCCCACCCTTTCTCGGTTTTTTTTGTTGTTGTTGTTGTATTAAATCCTTTAGTGGGGGGAATTTACTTTCATTGCTGTAGACACATAGTGGCGAAAATATTGTTCTGCCGTTATATAGTTCACCTTATAGATTAATTGTTATTTGGAAGTGCTCCTCTCTCTCTCTCTCTCTCTCTCTCTCTCTCTCTCTCTCTCATCTCTCCCCTTCTCTTCCGCTCCTCTCTTTTCCCCCTCAAGGTTGTGGGAGATTTTCAAATATGACCGGTGTTGCCAAGATTTTGAAAATATAACAATACAATAACAAGAAAATACACTAAATGATATCATAAATAGATTTTCAAAATCTCATAAGGTTTTAAAATATTGCAATAGTAAGTTGAAAATTAGTAAAAGCATTAAGGAATTCGTTATATAAATATATGTTTAATTTAAAATAAATATTAATTTTTATTTTTGGTGTGATTGTGTTGTAGATAAGTTTTCTTGGTCTTCTTGATTTGTTGTATAATATGGTTGGGTAATGTTAGATTGTGTTATAGTTCCTTGTACTCTAGGTCCTTCGGTAATGTCATTTCTTAATTCTTTTATTGGGATGTGTAATTGCCTATTTCTTGTTATAATTTCAGGTTGAGTTTGTGGTGTTCCTATTCTGGATAATGATATTGAATTGCCTATATCTTGTATGTTTAAAGTAACATGTCTGGTAGGGTTAAATCTAATTTCAATTGATCCATACGAATATTCTATTATTTGTTTTAAATCTCTACTTTCTACTTGTTGAGGAGTTTGTAATTGTGTTAGATCCCAATTTTGTGGTAATTGAATTTGATTCCATGGTATGGCTTTTAGGACTACTGTGTTAGCTTTATTTATGTCTGTTTGTAAGAATATAGTTTGGCCTTTCTGGCTACTTTTAAGAGCTCTTGGTATTATGCTAGTGTTCATAACTTTCTAAAGAACATAATAAAGAAGACAATTTTAAAAAAATTGAAAATCAACTAGACACATTAAATATTATTACAAATGGATTTGTTGTCTCAGCAACAAAAATAAAACTGTTTCAAATAAAAATCAGATTTTTAGGACACCATATATATCAAGGAACTATTATATCTATGGAAAGAAGCTTAGAATTTGATGACAAATTTCCTAATGATATAAAAAATAAAACATAACTACAAAGATTCTTAGGCAGCTTAAATTATATAGGAGATTTCTACCAAGACTTGCATAAAATATGCAAGCCATTATATGATAGATTGAAAAAGAATCCACCTGCATGTACTCAAGAACACACAGAAATAGTAAAATTAGTTAAACTTAAATTAAAACAATTACCATTATTACATATAGCCGATCCATTAGCTTATAAAATCGTAGAAAAAGATGCATATCATAATCTTGTTTGCTTGTAGGTTTTGGCCTTTCAGCCATTTTTGCCTTGTAGATATTCTCTGGATAAGAAACTGGTAGGAAATTGGAATCTCCTTTAATAAATTCAATTTTAAAATTAAAACTTCATAAAATAGCTTGCCATCTAGTAAAAATTTGTTTATGATGCATCTGTTTCTACAATTTTATAAGCTAATGGATCGGATATGTGTAATAATGGTAATTGTTTTACTTAAACTAATTTTACTATTTTTGTGTGTTCTTGAGTCCATTTAGGTGAATTCTTTTTCAATCTATCATATAATGACTTGCATATTTTATGTTAAGTCTTGGTAGAAATCTTCTATATAATTTAAGTTGTTTAAGAATCTCTGTAGTTGTGTTTTATTTTTTATTTCATTAGGAAATTTGTTAGCAAATTCTAAGCTTCGTTCTATTGGTATAATAGTTCCTTGATATATATGGTGTACTAAAAATCTGATTTTTGTTTGAAACAGTTTTATTTTTGTTGTTGAGACAACTAATCTGTTTGTAATAATATTTAATGCGTCTAGTTGATTTTCAAATTTGTTTTTAGATTGTCTTCTTTATTGTGTTCTTTACTAGATTCTAAAAAGTGTACTTGTTCTTTTAAATTATTATGGTTTTCTGTTAAGTTTTTAACTTGTCTTTTTAAGTCTTGTCTTTTCCTTTTATTTTCTTTTACTTCTAATTGTAAATTGTTTAAATTTAATGTTCTTTCTTGTGTTGGTTGGAATCTGTTTAAAATATCTGTTATGTTATATGGATTTAATTGGTTATTTGTTTCTACTAGTTTAGATATAGATTCCTGTAAGTTTTGTAAATAAATTCGTTTTAATTCTAGGTCTTGTATATTTTCTGCAAAGTCTAATAAAGTTTTTTGTTCTTTTGTTAGTGTACATATAGATTTTGTTGAGCATTTTAAACATGTACATATTTTATCTTCTTGGTTTAGTTTATCCAAGTCTTCTGAACTAGATTCTTCTTCTTGTTTTGAATCTGTTGTTTATATGTTACTAGTATTTTTTTTAGTTATATTCTGTATTTCATTTGCTGATCCTTCTGAATCTGTTTGGCTAGATTTTGAGAAGTCAGAGGATGAATTTTCTTTTAAAATGTTATGTAGTATTTGTTTTAATTTTTTATCTATTTCTAATTTATTAATTTTATTTCTTAGTCTACAATTTTGGCCGTGGATTGTATTTTATCTGTAAATCTAGTCATATGTCTCTCTGGTCATATGTCTCTTACAGGTTAATTAATGAAGAGATGATAATACCCAAGATATCTAGTATTATAAATGCAATAACTAATCCTACTGGTATTACGAAAGGGAGTAACAATATTATAATGATATAATTTGGTTTGTTTTGTGGAATCTCAATCAAGGGAAGACACACCTAGCAATAGAAACTGCCATTTGCCAAAAACCCAATTTCTATCTGCTCATCATCTATGTGCTGCAGGATTATGTGCCAGAAAATCTGGAAAGTGTAGCTGAGTTCGAGCCCCCACCATCCCCAGACTCGAGCTATGGCCATCCATTCCTGGCGGATGAGGACTTTGCAAAAGAGCCACTTGCTGTCCCACCCCAGCTGCATTTAACTGTCCTTGGGATGCCAAGCCCCACCACGGAGCCATCTTCGTCCTCATCTCTCCCTCCAAAGCCACAGCATGTAGTCCTCAACCACCTGTTCATAGAGAAAGGGTGGGCATCTCAGTCTCTGGTCGCCCTCGGCCTCACCCACCGGTTCCAGTCCAAGTACGTCACTGTTGTACTCTACAAGCCCCTCCGAAGGTAAGTAAATTACTGAAAAAAAAAAAGAACTTTTTTCTCTCTATGTACAGAAGAGTGTTATGATTGTTGGGCGGATATGTTTCTGTTAATAGATCAGCTTCGTCTTCATCTTCTGCTGTGGAATTCTTTTTTACTGTCCTTTTTTTTTTTTCTGTTATTTTATTCTCTAACTAGTGCTTTTCTGGTCAGCATTCTGCTGATTAGATGAACGGATGCAGCTCTACTGGTGGGCCATGCCTGCGTGGTCCATGTTGTAGATTGCGTCCATCTCTATATATTACCTTTGGCCTGAAAGCCCAGGAAGTAAAATCATCAGGTGGGTCATGTAAGTATTGTTGAATGGACTGTCAGCTATCGTTGTTACGCCCCATATGTTTCTGTTTCTAATCTGATTTTTGGGCCACGTCATCTGCACAATGGGGTCCACTTATTGCATGGCTGGGATGTCTGGCACATGTTGGCTTCTCATGTCTCCTTTTATCATGAGATCTCCTTTGCTTTCTAAGGATGATTGTCACCCTCTCGTGCACATCTGAACCACTCATCAGGTAGGTCACACCTTGGATGGTTCATATCATAACTGCACACCCATGAAACAATTCTAATGCTTTTATTTATTTATTTATTATTATTTTTTTAATTTCAGGAAAGAAATAGATGGTCGAGAGTAACTTTGATTTGAATTTGTGGCCTTTTATTTTCTTTCAACTAAAGCCCACTGATGGAATGGTCAGGATTTTGTTATATTATATAATTTGTGGGGTGTGGCCCATCCAAGATATTACCCACCTGATGATAGGTTCGGATTACATACATGTGTGGGGTGGTGTACCATAACGCAAGCGCCACAGGGATTTTCATTTGGCACTGGCAATCTTATTGGTGTGGCCCACCTCTCAGTGATCAATATCCGCCACTGTAGACTGGTGATGGGGCATTGCAGATGATCCCTTACGGATCATTGTAGCCTTCCTAACTTTTGTCCTGAAAGTGGATGGCCCGGAATAAAAAGACGACAGCCGTGCGTAGATAACTTGGGATGATTCGGAGAGGCCCATTTCTATCAGGGTTTAGGTTATGTTTGTTGGGCTCTTAATTACTCATGACCCAACCATTGGCCATTTGTCCATTTTATGATTTTAGTCGTCGGTAGATTCTGGTCGTTTTTACTACCCATACTTCGATCATAACCAGTCGGTGGATGGGCCCACCTCCTGAATGGTTCTGATGGCTGGCACCACTGCCACTGTGAGGAGTCGGCAGACTATAGACCGAACTACTAGGTTGAATATACAAGGTAGGGCTGAAAGTCGGGCGGGTTCAACCGGCCGACCCGTGATTGACTTGACATTGGGTTGGGCTTGGGCACGATGGATCGGTTTAGGTCTTGGGCTTGGGCTTGGGCTAGGGCTATACAAATACCAACCCGATAAAACTTGGGTCAGGTTTTGGGCTTGGGCTTGGGCTAGGGCTATACAAATACCAATCCGATAAAACTTGGGTCAGGCTTGGGTTGAGGTCTCCAGTTGCCCAACTCAACCGCAACCAATCGATAGGTAAGTTCCTTATAAATTATAATTGAGTGTGAATGTTGTGGATAGAAGGCACAAGAAATTCTAATGCCGTCAGGTTTCATTAATCTATGTCATTTCCGATGACTCAAGCTAACTAGATACGCTAGATTTCTCTCCCAAATAGATTGCATGCTATACAACACTACTTTTAAAGGAGTTGTCTTATATTTTAGCTCGTTTGTTTAGAAAAAATGAACTCCTCTATACAAAAAAAAAGAAAAAAGACGTGTATTGAAAATATAATAGAATAATATAATAACGAAGATATTAGCATATATCTACCCAGCCAACCTGACCGAGCCCGCATGGGTTGGGCTTAGGTTTGAGAATTCCCAACCTGAGGTTGGGCTAGTGTTGAGCACCAACCCTGCCCAACCCGCCCAACTTTTAGCCCCAGTACAAGGTGTATGTGTGGAAACTGAGACGTATTCTGTGTATTTTGGGAATTGAACCCGAATGTCTGGTACCACTTGAGATTTGCATCTACCTCATTTTGGGACCATGCCATAAAATGAGCTTGCAAAACAAATGGACGGAGTGGATATATAACAAATACAATTAAAGTGGGCCCCACGGTCAAATCCTCACCCTGTTAACCCTGCATCACCTAATCGGCATCCCTTAGATATCGGATTGCGCAGTGTAGAACACAGCACGGATGTCTGTTGACGTGTTGAAGTTCCGTGGGCACACTATGATGTATGTGTTATATCCACACCATCCATCACCATTTATCCATTTTGCCAGATCATTTTAGGCCATGATGTATGTGTTATATTCATTAACAGGTACATTTGATGAGGATCCTTACTCCTGCTCCGTGATGGGGATTTTCTCCTCATTGGCGGAATCGATGAAATCGAATGGGTTTCAATATCATCGATAATTGCAGGATTTTTCAATCTTGGTTACTGGACTGTTTTTTTGTCCTGTCGATATAATCGAGTGACTTTCAGATGGTATCGAGGTTGTTATCGAAGGTCACGATAATTGTTAGAATTTTCACCCTTGGTTGCTGGACAGTTTTGGTCCTGTCTCGATATCATCGAGCAACTTTCAGATGACATCAACGCTGTTATCGAGAGACCTTCGATATGATCGAAGAATTCCGCAGATGCGATTGCGGAAGCGCAGATTTTGCGGATTTTGTTTCCTATTTGGGTTCTGCCTCTTTCTATTCTTATATAAAGGGGTGTATCCGGGATTGGGGTGTATTCCAGGGTATTCTAGAATTTCCTAAAGCTTTGCAAGGATTTGCTAAAGGGCTTAGGGTTGTGAGAGAGAGAGAGGATGCTTGTGGAAGGGAGGCTATGCTCGTAGAGGTGATCTACCATATCTCAGCGCTTTCACGTCCTCGTAATCGGTGAGATCTCTCCGTCTTCTTTGTTTCTCTTACTGTTTATCCGCTCCTGCGTGAGTGATGAATGTTTGATCCAAGCGGTGTGTGCTCGTGATCGGTTGTAACGTTCTGCTTTATAGTGGATTATTGATCTGGACGAGGTCCCGTAGTTTTTTACCTCTTTGAGGGTTTTCCACGTAAAAATCTCTGGTGTTGTGTGATTGATGCTTTGATTTACTTCATTGCTTTTATTATTCCATAATTCTGGTTTGTTCTGGAGGGCTAGGTCCTAAGGTTTTGTGCAACGCCCCCAACAAAGTGGTATCAGAGCTAAGTTCATTGAACGGGTAGGATCGGTTTGAAATTATGGAAGGTGGCTCATCAAGGATGATCTGCCTCAATGGTTCTAACTGGACCATATCGAAGGCTAAGATGGAGGACTTGCTTTATTACAAGGACCTATATTCTCTAATTTTAGGCATATCAGCAAAATCCAAGGATATGATTGATGATGATTGGAAGAAGATGGACCGAAAGGCGGTGGAGTTTATTAGACAATGGCTGGATGATTCTGTGTTCCACCATGTGTCTACGGAAACCTCAGCCGCTAGCTTATGGCTGAAATTAGAAGGGTTATATGAGAGGAAGACAGCCGGTAATAAAATCTTTCTGATAAGGCGACTTGTGAATCTCAAATTCAAGGATGGTGGTTCTGTGGCCAAGCACATGAATGAGGTCAGCAATATAGTGAACCAGCTCTCCACTATGAAGATGGTCCTGGATGATGAATTGCAGGCTTTACTATTGCTTAGTTCATTGCCTGACAGTTGGGAGACATTAGTGGTGTCTCTGAGTAACTCCGCGCCAGACGGAAAGATATCCATGGAACAGGTTACTAGCCGTCTCTTCAATGAGGAGACAAGGAGGAAGTCTCAGAGGTCTACTCATCAAGAGGCCCTTGTGACACAGGAACGGGGGAGAGGAAAGAACAAGAAGGGCAAGAAGGCCCGAGATAAATCAAGAGGCAAGTCGAGTAACAGAAATGATGTTGAATGCTGGAACTGTGGCAAGAAGGGCCACTACAAGCATGAATGTCGTAAGAATAAGAACGACAAGAAAGGAAAAGGAAATGAGAAGGAAGATGAATCAGATTCTATTGCGGTCGCTTCAGATGATGACATTGTTATTATTCTTTTCACAGATCATGATGTTTGTCTCACGGCTATAGGTCAGGACACCGACTGGGTGATTGACTCAGGAGCTTCTTTTCACGCGACTCCACGCAGGGACTTCTTCACAAGCTACAAGTCAGGTGACTTGGGACCTTGAAGATGAGAAATTCTGGCGTATCGAAAATCGTAGGGGTTGGTGATAATTGTGTGACAACTGATGTGGGCTGCACATTGGTTCTAAGGGATGTGAGGCATATCCCAGACCTTTGCCTCAACTTGATGTCGACGGGAAGGCTGCATGATGATGGCTATGAAAGCCGGTTTGTTGGTGGGCGCTGAAAACTCATTAATGGTTCGTTGATCGCAGCCAGAGGAAAGAAGTGTTGCACCCTTTACAAGGCAAGTGTCAGTGTGTGTAAGGGTGGGTTGAACGCAGCGGAAGATTCAGCTATTGACATGTGGCACAGGCGTCTAGGCCACATTAGTGAAAAAGGGCTTCAGCTACTAGCAAGGAAGTGGCTCCTTCCAGACGTGACAGGTACACCTCTCAAAACCTGTCTTAATTGTTTATTAGGGAAACAACATACAGTTTCATTCGTTAAAACTGCTTCTCATGTTAATAAAGTGCATGCATTAGATTTAGTTTATTCTAATGTTTGTGGTCCTATGAGGATAAAAACCTTGGGTGGGACAGTGTATTTTATTACTTTTATAGATGATACAATTAGGAGGGTTTGGGTTTATATATTGAAATCCAAGGATGAAGTCTTTGGTGTGTTTAAGTTGTTTCATGCTATGTTCGAGAGAGAGACAAGTGGATCATTAAAGTGCATCTGCACTGACAATGGTGGTGAATACATTGGCGACTTTCATGAGTACTGCATGTCCCTGGGTATACGGCATGAACGGACGATTCCTAAGACCCCCCATCATAATGGTGTAGTTGAGCGAATGAATTGCACCATTGTTGAGAGAATCAGATGCATGTTATCCCATGCGAAGTTGCCCAAGACGTTCTGGGGAGAAGCAATGCACACGGCGGTGTATCTAATAAACAGGTCTCCATCAGCCCCATTGAATGGAGAAGTACCTGAGAAGGTGTGGACTGGACAGGATCCATCGTACAGTCATCTCAGGGTGTTTGGATGCAGGGCATCCGTTCACGTACCAAAGGACGAGAGGTCCAAGCTCGATATGAAGATTAGGCAGTGTGTGTTCTTGGGGTACAGTGATGAAAAGTTCGGTTACAGATTATGGGATCCGACCAAGAGGAAACTCGTTAGGAGCAGAGATGTGGTTTTCTTTGAAGATCAGTGTATAAAAGACATTGGTAAGCCAGAGAAGAACCAGCCTATTTCAGGTGAGCTAGAAGACATGGATCCGGTTATTTCTCCCGTGGTGCCTGATGACGGGGGAGTATAGAAAGGTGTAGAGAACGAGGGAGTTCCTACAGAAGATGGACCGGGGGAGCAGCCCCCACCTGATCCACCTACTGAGCCACAAGTGAGGAGGTCATTTAGGGACAGACAGCTGTCCAAGAGGAACTCACCGCATGAGTACATTATGCTAACTGATGGGGGAGAATCAGAAGACTATTCTGAGGCCCTAGCCGATGAGCATAAGGAGGAGTGGTTAAAAGCTATACAAGAGGAGATGAAATCCTTGCAAAAGAACCACACCTATGACATGATGAAACTGTCTAAGGGCAAGAAAGCTTTGAGCAACAAGTGAGTGTTTAGAAAGAAGGTTGAGCAGAAAAATTCATAGACGAGGTTCAAGGCCAGACTTGTGGTAAAATGGTTCGGTCAGAGGAAAGACATAGACTTCGAGGAGATATTCTCACCAGTGGTGAAGATGACATCCATACGGGTGTTGCTTGGGTTGGCGGCTAGCATGGATCTGAAGATAGAGCAGTTAGATGTTAAAACTGCCTTCTTCCATGGTGACCTGGAAGAAGAGATCTACATGCACCATTAAGAAGGGTTCGAAGTTAAGGAAAATGAGCATATGGTGTGTAGGCTGAGGAAGAGCTTGTATGGTCTGAAACAAGCTCCACAACAATGGTACAAGAAGTTTAACTCGTTCATGTTACAGCATGAGTATGACAGAATGGAGTCGGACCACTGTGTGTTCACGCGCAAGTTCTCAGATGGTGATTTCTTAGTTCTGCTGTTATACGTTGATGACATGCTCATCATGGGAAAGACATCAAGAAGATTGATAGGCTGAAACACGAGTTGGGCAAGTCTTTTGCGATGAAAGACTTGAGCCCAGCTAAATAGATCCTAAGAATGGAGATAGCCCATGACAGAAGTAGCAAGAAGCTTTAGCTGTCACAAGAGCGGTATATTGAGAAAGTCCTAAAACGGTTCAATATGAATGCAGCGAAGCCGGTCAGTACTCCACTGGATGGTCACTTTGGATTGAGCGACAGACAGTGTCCTAAGACGAAAGCAGAGGTGAAAGAGATGCAGATGATACCCTACGCGTCAGCCGTAGGAAGTTTGATGTATGCTATGGTGTGTACACGCCCAGACATAGCATATGCGGTTGGTGTTGTCAGCCGGTATCTTGTCAATCCTGGCAAAGAGCATTGAACAGCGGTGAAGTGGATACTACGGTATCTAAGAGGCTCATCCAGGTTGAGCCTATGCTATGGTGACGGAAAACCTGTGTTAGAGGGTTACACAGATGCAGATATGAGGGGTGACATAGACTCCAAGAAGTCTACATCGGGGTTCATGTTCACGTTTGCAGGGAGAGCGATTTCTTGGCAGAGCAAGCTACAGAAGGTCGGAGCATTGTCGACGACAGAGGCCGAGTACATTGCAGTCACTGAGGCATGTAAAGAGATGCTTTGGATGAAGAGGTTCCTACAGGAACTTTGCCTGAAGCAAGAGCAGCACGTGGTCTATTATGATAGCCAAAGTACTATACACTTGAACAAGAATCCAAGTCAACACTCCAAGTCGAAACACATAGAGGTTTGATATCACTGGATTAGGGATACTTTGGAACAGAAGGTGTTACAGCTTGAGAAGGTCCACACGGACGATAATGGGTCAGACATGATGACCAAGGCTTTGCTCAAGGGCAAGTTTGAGGTTTGTAGAAACTGAGCTAGCTTGAAGATGGATTCCTCCTGAGTCGAAAAGGGGGAGATTTGATGGGGATTTTCTCCTCATTGGTGGAATTGATGAAATCGAATGGGTTTCGATATCATCGATAATTGCAGGATTTTTCAATCCTGGTCGTTGGACTGTTTTTTTGTCCTGTCGATATCATCGAGTGACTTTCAGATGGTATCAAGGTTATTATCGATAAACCTTCGATGACATCGATAATTGTTGAAATTTTCACCCCTGGTTGCTGGATAGTTTTGGGTCTGTCTCGATATCATTAAGCGACTTTCAGATGACATCAACGCTGTTATCGAGAGACCTTCGATATGATCGAAGAATTCCGCAGATGCGATTGTGGAAGCGCAAATTTTACGGATTTTATTTTCTATTTGGGTTTTGCCTCTTTTTATTCTTATATAAAGGAGTGTATCCAGGATTGAGGTGTATTCCACGGTATTCTAGGATTTTTTAAAGCTTTGCAAGGGTTTGCTAAAGGGCTTAGGGTTGTGAGAGAGAGAGAGGAAGCTTGTGGAAGGGAGGCTATGCTTGTAGAGGTGATCTACCATATCTTAGCGCTTTCACGTCATCGTAATCGGTGAGATCTCTCCGTTTTCTTTGTTTCTTACTATTTATCCGCTCCTGCGTGAGTGATGAATGTTTGATCCAAGCGGTGTGTGCTCGTGATCGGTTGTAACGTTCTGCTTTATAGTGGATTGTTGATCTGGACGAGGTCCTGTGGTTTTTTACCTCTTTAAGGGTTTTCCACATAAAAATCTCTGGTGTTGTGTGATTGATGCTTTGATTTACTTCATTGCTTTTATTATCCCATAATTCTGGTTTGTTCTGGAGGGCTAGATCCTAAGGTTGTGTGCAAGGCCCCCAACACTCCGGATGTAGACTCTTAGGAGTTTCAACACCTGGTCAAGAGTTCGAGTATCATAGGTGGTGAAATCCCACTAAGGCGTGAGTGTGTGGGGTGTGTTTGCATGTGTTAAAACAAAGAAGAAAAAAAAGGTACATTTGATGAAAATTTTTGCACATTATGTCTTGTATTGTTAAAATTATATTCAAACGAGCCGTTTGATGGCTATCATGATTTTATAAGATAGATGGTTGAGAAAATTCATAAATAAAAAAATAAGCGTTCCATAGGATATTTTAATGGATATAGAGATAATGTTATGTGGATAAATTACCATATTGGGAGATACATGGTGACAAATGTAAGATGGATATTTTGTTACATAACTTGGGATCAAATTGGTGATTTTTGTTTGATGATTGGGTGGGTCTTCTAGTGGTATGATGAAAAACTATGATGGAAGGTTAGATAAATGTGATTTAGGTGTAGACATTAAATATGTATGGCTTAAATAAATGAAGTGACCTTAGGTTAAAATTTCCCCATGATTAAACACCTGCAATTATGTTTTTAAGAATAGTTAAAGGGTTTGGTTGTGTACACCCTTGACTTGTTACTACTAGCGTGTACATTCAATAATACATGGATTGATAGAATTCAATGTTTATATAAGAGATGTTAGTGTTCAACGGTTTGGTGTTTGGATAAGCGACCAATGAGATCTTGACCTTTGGCTCATGATCGATTGATTTGGCTTAAGTATGCAGAAAAATAAATGGATGATTGGGATCATTATGCGATTGCTAGATTAATGTATATATGGTTTTTTTTTTTTATCGGACTTGTATGTAAAAAGATATAAGGGTGGCAAATTGAATGGACTTATATACCATGTATTCCTTAGGTACATGATAAAGATCATATGAGAAATTATTATAATTAAAATTCAATGGTAGGTTAAGCATAGACATAGGTGATGATAAAAGGAACCAAAATCTCCAATAGATGTATATATGAACAAATATTGATTCGTGGTTGGTTTCCTATGATTGAGTGGTCCAGTCACAAATCGGACTATAGGTCAAATATATTAATGGATAATAAGATGATTCAACGATTAACATTTATTGTTTTATGGAACTTTTGAGAATTAAAAGAAAAAAATCTTTTTAATAGCAACAAGAAAATTAAACCAAAAAAGTACAAAAATTACTAAATAAACTCAAAAGATGATTGAAGAAATAAAAGTTACACACCGAAATTGAAACAGGAACCTAAAAAAATGCATCCCGTGATACAACCCTTGAAAGAAAACGAAAAAAATAAAATAAAAAAATCTAGAATATTACACACCATCCAGGTAGGTGGTGTTAGCCATTGTGGGTCCACCATGGTGTATATATTTAATCCACACCGTGTAACCATTTCCAGTTCATTTTATGATGAGCTTGAAAATGAAGTCGATATAAAAATTCTAGTGGACCACACCATATGAAATAGTGGTGATTGAATGCCTCCCATTAAAAACATATTGGGGCTCACCGAAGTCTTGGATCAAGCTTATATTTGTGTTTTACCTTCATTCAGGTGTTGTGTGACCTTATCAACTACTTTGATGGCTCATAAAAATTAATGTGAGGCCTTGAAAGGTTTCAGAGGTGGGTATCACTATTTTGTGTGTGTGGTCCAATTGTGTTTCAGGTTTGCTTCATTTTCGAGGTCAAAGTTCTAAAATGATCAGGCAAAATGGACTCCATGGGTATAAAACACATACACTGTAGTGGGCTCATAACGCTTAACACGCCTGGCTGGTAGTATTGGGACAAAACCTAATCCCCTTCCAATCTCCAGCATCTTAGTCCAATCTTGTTGAATATCATTAAAACTGGCTTACAAACCTCTGAGGTAGGGCCTACCAACCTAGGGTAGTGTATTAGGTGGTGACCCCAACACCAGCTAGCTAATAGCTTTAGGCATTGTGGGGCCCCGATAATGTATGTGTTTTATCCTTGCCATCCATCCATTTTTCAGCTCATTTTATCATGAGCCAAAATATGTAGCAGATTAAAAGCTCAAGTGGTCCATTCCACAGGAAATATTGGTGATTGACTTCAAAGGATCGAGCTTATATTTATGTTTTCCCTTCATTCAGGTCTACATGTAACATGACTTCTGTTATGAGAAATTCGAGCTGAACGGTACAACACTGCCCCAAGCGCCCGTCCGAGCCGAGGCATGATCCATTCGACCTGTTTCGGGACATGACCCATCCGAGTAGATGACACGGTTGGTGCGTGACTCGAAAATACTCCGATCGGATGACCTCTGATGCCTTAACCACACCGCTTATTGAAGTCAGCCCTGCCAACTATGGTGGAACCAACTGAGCCGACCAGGCGGATCGGACTGCTGGTATCCTTAGATAATCCGAGCTGATTAGACCTTCCGACGTGCATATCCCATTCGCTGAACATGGAAATCGCCATAACCACACGTGGCCGATAACTTCGCCCGCAGATGCGCACGATCCACCAGATATGTTGCGCAATCAGTAGATTACGGGCAATATCTCCATGATCCTAGAATCCATCTGATCGTGCCGAGATTATCGGACTCAAACCGCCTCACAGACAAGTATAAATATCACGCATCACCACTTATACAGGTACGTGAAATCGAGCCCTCTTCTACTCTACCTAGACCCTGATTCCCTTGTCCTGAGTTAGGCATCAGAGGGTCCCTCGGCTTAGCCAGGGTCACCTTTGCTTGTTCTCGTGGTGCAGGTTTTAGGGGCAGTGCGTAGGGAGCGACGTGTAGAGGGCCGACCAGATTTTGTTATCAACATTTTTTGGCGCCGTCTGTGGGAACCTAAAACTAGAAGTCAGGTTCTCATTTTCCCAAGCAATGGTGAAGAAGAAGAAAGCTGCAGTGACGCAGCCGCAACCTAATGAGCAGACTCGGTCATCATCATCCCTTCATGCCGAGTCCGCACCAGGGCCTTCCCAGTGGTCACGTAATCGGTCGAGCAAGTATCGCGCCATACAGAACGAGATCTATGCCCTGCGCGACGAGATAAATCGAATGAAACAATAGAGAGAGCCAGAGCTATACCTTGCTCAAGAACAACCTGTCCTCGAGCCGGTGGGACTGTTCATGGAAACCTGCTCCGTATCGAGGAGTGTGAGACCTGAAGCCCCCCAACATTCGGGGGTACCGCACTCGGGTCAAAATCTTCCTGCGGCACGCGCTGAGGTATCCGCGTGGAACCGCACTACTCGAGCTTTGACAACCGTTCATTCAGCAACATCCACCCTACCTCCCTCGGACCTTCGTCATCAGCTGGAACGAAGGAGAGAGAGGAGAACGCCGGAGGTCGAACATGCGCCAGAGGTCGTCGCTGAGAATAAAGATCCCTGGGAAGAGCGCTTTGCGGAGCTGAAGGATAAGTTCCTGACATTTGAGAAAAAATAAGAATAATCGACAGTTCCAGCCACGATTCAGGCGATAATGGAAGAGACCGAGCCTCCCTTCACCCCGGCCATCATGGCTGAAGTGATGCCGCAGAGGTTTCGGATGCCTCTCGTCATCCAGTATTCAGAATCTGGGGACCCGTTCGAACACTTGGAGTCCTACCGATCATGGACGCAGATCCAGACCGCAACAGATGCAATGATGTGTATGGGGTTTTCTATCACGCTCATAAGATCCGCTCGGATTTGGTATCGACAGCTCAAGCCCAACTCCATAGGATCTTTCGCGGAGCTGAGCCGACTATTCCTTACATAGTTTATAAGCAGTAAGAGAAGTCGGAAACCCAACATTTACCTGCTTACCATCAAGCAGGCCCCAAAAGAGTTACTGAAGGATTACATTGCTCGCTTCAACGAAGAAGCATTGTATGTCGAGGACTACGATGATAAGATGGCCCTCGCTGCCATTCTCAGCAGACTGAAAGAAGGAAAGTTTGCCTTCTCCATCGGAAAGAATCCGCCGAAGACACTAGCGGACTTTATGGCGAAAGCTCAGAAGTATACTAACGCAGAGGAGTTCACTAACGCCCGAAAGGGCACACAGGTGTCTGACTCGACGAATAAGGGGAAAAGACCTTGGAACGAAGACTCCCAGCCGACTGGTAAAGGGACGGATGACCGCGCTTCTCGCGATCGTCGACCGAGTCGTAGGCCGAAAGGGAAATTCTGTTCCTACACTCTACTCAATACGTCCGCTGAGCAGATCCTGGTAGACATCCGAGGGGACAGGCTACTCAATTGGCCGGTTTGTATGAGGGCTGATCCAGAGCACAGGGACAAGCGAAAATTCTGCCGCTTCCACCGGGACCATGGTCACAACACGGACGATTGTGTGGATCTGAAAGATGAGATTGAGTCCCTCATCCGCAAAGGACATCTATGTCATTACACCAAAAAGGAAAAATTCGCTAGAAGAGAAGAACAACCGCTAGAGTAGCCGAACAACCCCCTAGAGGAGCCCGCGGAAATTCGCACCATCTTCGGGGGTTCAGCTGGGGGAGGGGATTCGAACAGGGCACGGAAAGCCCATTCCCGGAGGTCCGAGTCGGAACACCACATTCACCTGGCGGAACGTCCCAATAAGGAACTCCGGGTCCCTCCGTGCAGCCTGACCTTCACAGAAGATGATGCACGCGGGATCCAGAATCCGCACGACGACACGCTAGTGGTTACTATGACCATAGCCAATCACAAAGTGTATCGCATCTTAGTTGACACCGGGAGTTCGGCTGACGTCATGTATTCCTAGGCATTCGAGAAGATGGAAATTCCACGGTCCAAGCTCCGACCTGTGAAGACTCCCTTGCACCACTTTTCCGAAGAGATAGTTATCTCCGAAGGAGCCATCTCCCTCCCAGTAATAGCGAAAGAAGTGCAACATCAAGTCACACTTTTGGTTGACTTTTTAGTTGTCAATGTTCCATCAGTCCACAACGTGATTCTGGGCCGACCCTCCCTCAATGCGATGAGGGTGGTCGTCTTAACTTATCATCTGATGATGAAGTTCCCAACTGAAGGTGAGATCGGTTATCTCCGAGGCGACAAACACGAGGTCCGGAGGTGTTATGCGATAGCCGTAAGAAAAGAGGCCGCCAAACAAACGCTTGTAGTGGACGCTTTCGACCCTCGGGGATCGACAGAAGAAAGCTCTTCAGTCGAAGATCTGATAAGAGTGCCGCTCGATGAATCAGATCTAAGTAAAACTGTTCAACTTGGATCATCACTGAATCCCGAGCGGAGGAACGAGTTATTGGCCTTCTTGAGGCAACAACGAGACGTCTTCACATGGTCGCATGCAGATATGTCGGGGATCTCACCCGATGTGCTAGTCCATAGGCTGAACGTGGACCCAGACCACTGGCCAGTTAAGAAAAAAAGAAGGCCATTCGATGCCGAACTATATGAAGCCATTGCCGAGGAGGTCTCCGTCCTACTCGATACGGGCTTCATAGAAGAAGTATACTACCCTGACTGGATAGTAAATGTTGTGCTTGTCAGGAAGTTAAACGAGAAGTGGCGGGTCTGCGTAGACTATTCTGATCTGAATAAGGCATGTCCAAAGACAGCTTTTCGTTACCTCGGATCGACCAACTGGTGGACAGCACGGTCGGACACGAGTTACTCTCGTTTTTGGACGCTTACTCCGGGTACAACCAGATCGCCATGCATCCCCCAGATAGGCTGAAGACCACCTTTGTTACGGACAGGGGGCTCTACTATTACCGGGTCATGCCATTTGGCCTGAAAAACGCTGGGGCAACGTATCAAGATTGGTGAATCAGATGTTCGCCAAACAGATCGGACACACCATGGAGGTGTATGTGGATGACATGCTGGTGAAGAGTATCAAAGCCTCTGACCACCTTGTTGATCTTGAAGAAATATTCAACGTCCTCCGTGAATACCAAATGAAGCTTAACCCCGCCGAGTACGTGTTCGGGGTCGAGTCAGGGAAGTTCCTGGGCTTCCAGGTCAGCCAGCGAGGTATCGAGGCCAACCCAGATAAGATCAAGGCCCTCCTTGACATGGACTCGCCTCGGACCCTTAAGGAGATTCAGTGTCTCACGGGAAGGGTTGCCGCCCTCGGACGCTTTATATCTAGGGCTACAGATAAATGCCTTCCCTTCTTTCAGCAACTGAAGGGCCACAAGAAGGCAGAGTGGACTCCAGAGTGTGAGCATGCCTTTCAGGAGTTGAAACAATACTTAGGTTCACCGCCTCTATTGTCCAAGCTGAAGAGGGGGAGCCTTTGTTCCTCTACCTCGCCGTCTCTACCTCAGCCATCAGCTCGGCTGTGATCAGAGAGGTCGGGAGTAAGCAGTACCTCGTATACTACGTAAGCAAAGCTATGGTGCCCGCTGAAACAAGGTACCAGTCCTTGGAGAAACTGGCGCTCTGCCTCGTTGTCTCAGCCAGAAGACTGCGGACATATTTTTAGGCCTACTCCATAGTTGTGCTGACAGACTCTCCTCTGAGGCAGGTCCTTCAGAGACCCGAAGTGTTGGGTCGGATGACCAAGTGGGCCGTTGAGCTCGGAGAGTTTGACATTCAATTCTGCCCCAGGGCGGCACTCAAGGGCCAAGCTGTAGCCGACTTTATCGCCGAATTCATGACTCTAGACGAGGAGCAGGTCAGCAAGGAAGTCGAAATGACACCATCTGTCCCGTTGAGCAACTAAGAGCCAGTATCGGATCAGGGGTGAGTCCTTTATGTTGATGGGTCTTCCAACATTAAAGGTGTAGGAGCCGGTATTGTCTTGGTCGCGCCTGACTCAATGACAATCCAATACGCGATCAGACTCGGGTTTAAGGCTTCAAACAATGAGGCCGAGTACGAAGCATTGCTAGCGGGTTTTAGGCTAGCAACAAGCCTAGGCGTTCAGACCTTACAAGTCCGCTACGACTCGCAGCTGGTGGTGAACCATATTTCCTCAGAGTATGAAGCCAAGGAAGTCAAAATGATCGCCTACCTTGAGGAGACAAGAAAATTGATCGAGAAATTTTGGAGTTGCACCATCCGGCATATCCCCAGAATAAAAAATTTATGGGCCGACGCTTTAGCAAGACTTGCCTCGGCCTCCGAGGGGAAGATCCCGCGTTTTATTCTGGTTGAGTTTATTGAATACCCGAGTATCGGTCACTCGGAGAAGGTTAATCCCGTCCGGTCCATCCCTAGTTGGATAGACCCGATCTTCAATTATCTGTCAACCGGCGAAACCCCCTCGGACAAACTAGAGGCGAGGTGACTTAGGGTCAAAGCGGCCCGATATGCCATATTGGACGGTGTGCTGTACAAGAAGGGGTATTCTCATCCTTACCTTAGATGCCTCCGACCGAATGAGGCCGACTACGTGATTTGGGAGATTCACGAGGGAATCTGTGGAAACCATTCCAGCAGTCGCGCCTTGGCCATGAAGATACTTCGTCAAGGGTACTTCTGGCCGACTCTTAAGCAAGACTTCAAGGATTTTTTTCAGAAGTTTGACAAGTGCCAGCGTTTTGCTGTGTGCTGAGGCAACCGGTAGAAGAAATGACCCCCATGAGTGGACCATGGCCGCTAGCTCAATGGGGAATCGACATCATCGGTCCCTTGCCCATTCGTAAGGGACATGTTAAGTTCGCTATAGTCGCGGTCAACTACTTCACCAAGTGGGCCGAGGCTGAGTCAGTTGCAAAGATCACCGAGTAGAAAGTGATCGACTTTGTGTGGAAAAATATCATCTGCCGGTTCGGGATTTCGAGGACCATCGTTTCTGATAACGGCCGCCAATTCGATAATGACAAGTTCCGTAGCATGTGTCGAGGGCTTGACATTGTGAACGCTTACTCATCGCCTCGGCACCCATAGTCGAACGGACAGGTAGAGGCGGTCAACAAGATCATCAAGCACCATCTCAAGACAAAGTTGGAAAAAGTAAAGGGAAATTGGGCCGATGAGCTCCCCTTCGTCCTCTGGGCTTACAGGACCAGAGTTCAGACCTCAACGGGTGAAACCTCATTTTCATTATCTTATGGCTCGGAGGCAATGGTGCCAGTAGAGATCGGACTCCCTACGGCGCGGGTAAGAAGCTTCGAAGAAAGTCAGAACTCCGAGCAGATCGCCGCTAATCTAGATTTACTCGAAGAGTTCAGGGAGGGTTCTAAGCTCCGAACGGCGACTCGCCACCAACAGGTAGCACGCTTCTACAATTCCAAGGTCAAAGTCAGGCGCTTCCGACCAGGGGACTTAGTCCTCCGACGGATTTTTCAGAACACGGCCGAGCCAGGGGCAGGAGCGCTCGGACCCAATTAAGAAAGTCCATATCGTGTGGTCAGATCTGCCAAACCGGGCTCGTACCACCTGAAAGACCTCGAGGGCCATCATCTCCCTTATCCTTGGAATGCCGAGCACTTGAAGATCTACTACCCCTGAAGAACTAGCCTTTAAGGCTCACAATAAAATGTACGCTTCCGAGCGGATAGCCATTAAGGCTCTTAATAAAAGATCAATTTTACTTTTGAATGCATGTCCGATCGTCCTATCCGCACAAGTACGAGTTAAATGGTCTGATCCTTTAAGGAATAGGAACCCAACCTTACGAAAGATCGACAAGGCATCCCTCCAAGGGAAAAAACCTAATAATGACCCGACCCTTCGGTTGAGTTCTCAGCTCGGCATACAACAAAATAAAGGCGACGAATCGAGCATCTAAGAGATCGGACTCAACTAAAACTTGGGCCGAGGAGGCTCGGACAACCGACCCTAAGAATTAACTAAACGGCAGCGGATTAAACCCATAAAGAAATCAGCCTAACATCTCACAAGCAAATAGACAATGTAAAAAGAATATTTTTCATTAAATCCCCTCGGAGGGACAAAAGTATATTGTCTAAAAGAACATCGACAGTTTCTAAAAAAAAGAGGAAATGGTGGTCTTCATGGCGGCGGAGCTTGGGCATCAGGGGCTTGAGCGTCAGGTATCTTGTCCGAGCGGACGACTTCGGCCGTATCATCTTCGGAGTTATCGGGCAGGAGGGAGTCAAGATCGAGGTCTGGGTACAAACTCAGAACAACCTCGAGACAAGCGTCGAAGCCGCGGTTGTAGAACGTTGCGGCTTCAACGTCCCTCTCCTTGGAGGTCTTGAAACTCTCAACTGCGACAGCAACCGCTGTGGCCAAAGAAGCTTCGTCCTTTACTCGCTGGGCTTCCACGGCCTGACTCACAGCTCTTGTCCATTCTTCGATCGCTTTTGTCTTGACACGATTCAGATATTCACTGAGCTGAGCGGTCTCCATGGCTAGAGAGTCCGCGTGAGCCATGGTGCGAATCAGCTCGGCGGTCGCCGCATCGCCAGTCTTCTTGAAGTCATCTACCTTGCCCTGCAGATGCAGGTCCCTGGCCTCTAAGTCGATGACGACTCCCTGCAGCCGCCTAACCCTGACCTTCTCGCCCATGAGCTGTTGGCGCAGGCTGGTCTGCTCGGCCTGTAGGGCCTCCAGCTCTGCCTCCCTTGCCTTGTACTCCCGCACTCTCTGCCGAATAGAGAGCAGCACCGGGACGGCCTGAACAGAAAATAAAGATCAGAGTCTACAGTATATAACGACATGAAACTAAGGGAGTCTTCTCGGAGACATACCATGTAGCATACGGAGGCGAAGTCGTTTAAGAAGTCGCCCTCCGACAGATCAAGATTCTGAGCGATATCTTCCTCCTTGGCATGCTTGGCGGCCCACAGAGCCAAATACGCCATATGGTAGCCGGGCTCAAACTTCCTACCGCTTGGGCCGAGGCCTCAGTCCCCTAAGTCCCTACCCTACTGTCGGCTGAGTTTTGACCCTCGGCGCGGACCTCTTCCTTGACCTCGGGGAGGGGGGGGGGGGAGTATATTGTCAACTACTTTACTCGCCCCCTCCCGTTCGGAGGATTAGCGAACGGTGATGGGGAACTCGGGGGCTGCGGCAGGAACTGCAGTGGAAGGAACGGCGACGGCGGGGGCGCAAGCAACAGAGCTCGGCATGGCTGAGGTGCTAGGCTTAGTGACTCGAACGACCCCCGAAGGAGGGCGTACCACCGGGCGCAGGACTACTGGGGGAACCGCGGCGGTGCTGGGACGCACCGGAGTCGGTGATATGGAGGACGAGCCAACTAGCTTCGTTGTTGGGGCTGATGGAGTTAGTGCAACAGAAGATTTCCCCACGGTTGGGGCTGATGGAGTTCGTGCGCAGAAGATTCTCCCACGTGAGGGAGAGCCGGCTTCTTCCGAGTGATCTTCACTCGGGAGGCTTCTTTGAACAACTCCGCCGCCGTCGGAGCTGCTTTCCTCTTCCGATCCCCGGACGCCTCGGCCATACCTGCAAAAAAAAAAATTATGTCAACTACTAAATAACCAAAAGAAAGCTCATCGAAAAGATCAAGGCAACTTACTAAGGGATGAGAGCAGAGGCTGAAATTTTCAGAGCTCGGACCAGTGGAGGTTGGCTGCAGTGATCAGGTCGGCCCAGGAGCGAAGCGACTCCGACCGCGCCCTGGCCTTTGCAACCTGATTTTTCTGGTCCGAGTGGAGGAGCGGCAGCCCCTTTTGAAAAGCTGCAAAAGGAGAAGAAAATGTTACTTCGACTGAAGTGAAAATCAAAGCAATAACTCGGATATGAAATGAAGTCCGACCTGGTTTGGTAAAATGGGTCGGAACCCAGGCAGTTGGGGTCCTAAGCTCAGCCGCCGATGCCTCCCAATCACCCGTCGCCCAGAACCACTTATTCTTCCAGTCTTTATTGGAAGACGGCAGGTGCATTACCAACTCCGATTGCTCCCCCGAGTTACGAAATATTACCATGGGTCGTTGCTATCATGCTTGACCATGTACAGGCTCAGGAGCTCCTCTGGGGTCAGCTCGGGGTTCCCAACTTGCTTTCAAATTATGTAGGCTGAGATCATCACCCTCCATGCATTCGGAGCGAACTGTTCAGGGACCAATCCAAGGTAAGTCGCTACCTTCCAGATGAAGGGATGTAGAGGTAGTCGGACCCCGCACTGTAGCACGCATAGGAAGATGGCCACTTCTCCCTTAGCTGGAGCGCCAACAACGTCCAAGGGACCGGGAGCCCTTATCTGAACGGAGTCTGGGATCTGGAACTCCGAGTGGATGCACTCCATTTGGGATTCTGACATGACAGAATCCCTGGGGACTACCTGTAACATCCCGAAAATCGGGGGGTCGAGTAAAAACCCAACTCACGAGTTCCAAAATGTTATTTATGCAACATAGATATATATGATTGAATGTTGTCAGTATTAATGTATTAAACATGAGTGAGATTAAGCCAGAACAGCATATCCTACTCCAGAGACAGTTAAATTAGCAAGCGGATGACAGTGATAGTATGTATAACATATATAAACTGTTGTATGTCTCCAGAGTGTGAACATGTTACCAGGTTATATACATACATGTATACTCCAAAAGTAAACAAAACGAATATACATGAGTGCCCTAAAAATATAAAATGACAAGTGTCAAGGTATCCAATTAACCTCCCTGTAATCCCGTCAATCAAAACACGCATAAAGGAGAGATCCTCCTCATCATCATCAAATCCAGCTCCGCCTCGCAGGCCGCGCCATCATCTGCAATCACAATAGGGACTGGTGGGTGTCCAGAAACACCATCCCGTAACGTGGGAGTGAGTGATCAACTCAGTGGGATAAGACAGCAGAGATTAGCATGTTATCAAATCAATCATGCGATAATAGTAAAGCAGTAAATCAAACAATCCTAATACTGTTGTTAATGCAATATGACATGGCGTGATGTATGCCCTCACCAACGATCTCCCTCATACGACACCATCTTACGACCGCGGCATGCAATCGACCCTCAAGTGCTCCACATCTTCCAGACACATGCAATGGTATGGTGATATGATTTTTGAGTTGTTATTAGTACATTCAAACAGTAGGATTGGAAAACTAAGGTACTTCCCTTATATCAATCCCAACACAGATCCTGTCTAGGGTCGTCACTCCTAGTAATCTCATACGAGGTATATTTTGTAGGTCGCTGTAAGGGCTGCCAGGGCTGTTGCACGCACTCGTTGCTCTGCTCCCCCATCACCTTATCAATACAGGCCTACTGTACTCTACTGCTACGGAAGGGTCGTCGCCTCCCGTAGACTCAGAATACGCTCGCGGTCACTACAAAGGACTCGTCGCCTGATCAGTGTAGGCCGACAGTAAGAATATAGTGTCCCATACCACCATAATCTGGTCACGAGACTAGGTGCTCACTGGTCACTACGGGGAGGTTTGTGGCCCCAGCATAGGCCGACAGCTCGACCACGGTGTCCCATACCACCATGCCCGGCTCATGAGTCTTCGTGGATCAAGGTACCATGGTTAACAGGGTTTACAATGGTAAGTTCAGTACCCTAGGTTCAAGCAGTTATGACTCATATAGGGTGAACATACAACGGCCAGTCGGGTTACTTGACGGGCTCGACTAGCGCGATCGCATCTCAAGTCGAACGACATGAAGTGCGTAAAACACTTCGCGTGGCCTAACCACTGCCGCCAACTCCAAAACACGACTCGCGTTCATCGACGCGTCGTTCGTAGCAAATACCAGCTAGCCACGAATTTTCTCTGCTACCGACTGCCTGGACTAAGTATAGTCCCAAACACATATGAATCCACATCAGCAATCATGTGAGAGTATTGGAAATGGAATACAAACATGTGAGCATGTTAACGCATGTTATAACGTACAACCTAAGTAAATCATCTCACACATGTCTTTCACACATATAATGAAATTATGCATATCGCCAACATATAGAAAATCCTCTCCATCAGCATATTAATTGAGAATTCAATCTCAAACTAAATCATAAGGAAATCATCAAGTATATGTTATAGCATACCACTTAAGTGCAACATGTAGGAAGCCATTTACATATAATGAAATCGTACATATGGCTAACATGTAGGAAGCCATTTACACCAGCATATTAATTGAGAAATCAATCTCAAACTAATCCATAACACCATTTAATTCAATACATACTAATACAAGTATTTATACAAACACTTAAACTTCACACTTAAGTCTACATATAGTATGTCGATCCGAAGTGCGCATTTAGGCGAATCTCTTCGCCAAACTAATTATGCACGTTTTCCTAGTATCCTAATGCGACAAAAAGCCATGTAAATCACATCAGCAAAATATGGATGAAAACAATACTTCCTACAAATGACTAAAATGGCCTAAATCTCATATTCTTCGTCTATTTACGAAACAAGAAACGGACAGCATGTTGTACATGTCAAACGGCGTTGCCGTCGATAATCTACTATTAAACGACATTGAAAGCGTTGGAAACAGTCAATCAAAGTGTCTAAAATCCGCACCTAGTCTCTTATGGATACGTAAATTTGAACGGAGCGTATACGCTTCGTCTACGGCGATAAGAGAACCTGTTTTACAAGATTTATTGGTTAAAAAGCTATGGATCCTAATGAACCTTAAATCAGCAACTTCTAGGGTTGTTTTATACCTGAAAACACGGAAGAATCACCAGCTTGGTGATCAGGAGGTGTTGCTTAGGCACTAGCAACAGGTGGCACGAAGGCTGAAAAAATCTCTTCTTCACTCTCTCTCAAATTCTCACCTTTTCTCCCTCCAAATCTAGATTTTTCTCAAATTCGGATGGGTGAGAGGAGTGAGGGTTTCAACCCCTTTTATAAGCCCAAAAATGCCAAAAATAGGCTCCGGTACAAAGTTCACTTAGTGCATAACCAAATCGGCGCCGTTTCGGTCCAAAAGATGATTTCTGGTGGTCTCCTGGTCGAATGCGATCGGACTTAAGCTCATGCGTACCAGATCTAGCACGTATTAAGTTTTCAGTCCGGCAGGGTTCGCAGATCGCGCGTGGCGGACCAGTTTCAGTTCAGCGGTCACCGCACGTAGATCAGGGCTGAAAGTCTCATGATATGAAATAGAAATTTTTCCTGATCCGAGGGTGTAATTTGACTGAATTCTGAAGGTCAGAATGCTTAATACTAACGCATCAAGTCGTGTGCCAGATTTGAATTTCAAATTCCAAATCTGTCCCTATTCGCACTCTCTTCGGTCCGGGCTCAATGAAATAGATTGTGATTATCGGTTTGACTTGATTTTCGAAATGATTGTTAAGTCCAGCTAGGCGGTTCTAACGGTCTAAGATAGGAGGTATCGGACTTTCGACGTGCGGTCTAGATCCAATATAAAGATTCAAAGTGGTCCAGAGAACAAACCTGCTTAGAGTTTGGTCCGAGGTTATAGAGTATTATAGAGTCATTGGTTCTACTCGATTTGGGTCTTGTAGAACGTATTTAAAGTGATCAGGGACTATTTCCCAGCTACTCTAATGTTGCGCTAGCTAACTTACGCTTAACTTCCATAGAAATTAATCCTAAGTGGTTTCTTTGGCTATGGAATTGGGTTCTGAGCGATTTTTCAGATGTTTTAGTTGACCCACTGCCTAAGGACGTCAAATCCTAGATTGGTCAAAATTCGGGGTGTTACAATCTACCCCCCTTAAAATAAAATTTCGTCCCCGAAATTGGCTAAGGGTAGTGAGTACTTTTTCTAAGGAAGGTTCAAATCCTATTTAATAACCTAACCTTACGTGGAACCTAACTCAGCTGTTTCGATCCTGGGCCAGTGGGGAAGAGGCTAACCAAGTTTCCGTTGCGCCACTCTGGTCCAACGGTTGCGTTAGCTAATACTAATAAGATTGGGCTCGATACGTTCTACCTCCCTTAAAACTTGGTTCTACTTAAGGTTTAAGATTCTATGTCTCGCCCCGTACATCAGAACGAGGAGCAACTTAAGACCTATCCTTGACATGAATTGGGAAACCTCTCATCACAGTGGTTTTCCTTTGCTAATGATGCGTTCTATGGCATTGGTATCTATGGCGATAGAGATGAGCCTAATCTCTATTGTGGTTGAGTTCAGGGGCAGGTATGAGTTGGTGGCAAGATGTCGAATTCTCTACTGGCTTTAAGTACTCGCCATTTCCCAAGGGCAATGCGATCACATTTGGTTATAGGTGGTTGGGTCATCACAGAAGAAAGGTTGTGTAGTAGGTCTGATCCGGATACATAGACTTTCTGCCTAGAACAGAAAATTTACCATATCAGTTCTTAATCCTAGACGATGCCGATCTTATGCTTGATCAGAGCATTGGATTTATTGGCAACTACCAGGATTTAGAAGTCAATTCAAACCGCGAATACTTCGCTGATAAATGCATTTCTTTTATTTCTCGTTCCCGAATGCAATAAGTCCTTGGGAAAGGCAATTCTAAGGGCGTGCGAGTTCATTCTAAGTTCAATCTGAGGGATTTATAAATTTTCCCTGAGAGTGAATGGTTCTAAGTTAAAAATGCTTTTCTATGGGTTACAACAGAAATCTATAAGTAAGAAGGGGATCTATCGAAGGAATAAGGTTCTACTTCAACCAAATCTAACCTACAATTCCTTAGCATATATAGGCTTTACACTACTTAAGGTAACTAGTAGGCTAGTCTGTAACTCAGTAGCTATAATCCAAAGCCTAAGATTATACGGTAAATGGTTCCATACCATTACTAATACAGGGAATTGCTCTATCGCTTAGGGTCAAGATTATCGAAATAAAATTGACTTTACTATATCGTCAGATCCTTTAAATCTAGGAGTGCTAACACTAGGTCCAAACGCCAAGGGCCGATTGTATGAAACGAAACTACATTCCTAATCCCATGTTGGAATTGGGAGTGACATGCTTGGTTGGAGGGTGGGGTGGGATAAAAACTAATTTGTAGGCTGAATCCCGGGAGTTATAATACTCCCAATCTAGGGACAATACCATACAACAAACGAACGGCATACACTCCATTCAACAAAATTCGGCTATATTAAGCCCAAACCACTAACACAAACATATTTTCTACCTAACAATAACAAAACACAGAAATTTTAAACGGCAATCAAACAAGCGAAGAACATGGAGAAATGGGATGGGTAAGCAGGTTTTCGTGAGTCTGAGGATCAAATAAAAGGAACATGAGAGAGAGGACGATGGAAAGGGAGGAAAAGGCTGAAACAGCCTTAACAATAGCTATGAAAGGAGGAGGAAATGCAGAGAAATGGTTGCCCAAATGGACAGAACGAAATCTAGGCGTTGTAGAGGGATGCTTCAAGCTCCCCTAGAATGGATTTTCAGAAAGAAAAGAGAATGAAAAAGGGGAATGGAGCTCCTCACGATTTCAGCTCGTTCTAGAGGTCGTAAGAGCTCCAAACGATGAAATTTGCAAGAGGGAGGGCTGCAAACAGCAATGGAGTGATGGAGAGTGGTCGTTTTTGGCCAAGGAAGGATTTGGGAGTGATTTGAAATCACGATTTTTGGGATAGGACAGCTGAAAACAAAAATGGGGCTAGGGAAGGGGCTGTTTGTGAAGGAAGTACCCATATTTGGGGTTTTCTTCGGACGGACCATACATGGGAGGGGTACACCACCCAAAATAGGGCGTGCGCCCAAAAATTACCTCAAGTGGGCCCCACCGGTCGGCGATGGCATCGCTGACCAACTCCCTAGTTGGTTGGTGGGACCACATGGGTCTGGTCCCCCATGGTCCAGGGACCCCAAAAATGTATGGTCCCCACCTTGGTTCATTCTAGATTGCCCTATATGGGTCCAAAGATGCATTCGGAGCTTTCCGGGGCCAACCTGCAAACTCGAATACAATCCTCTATCATGCAACATATGTTTTTGGGGTAGAAGGAGCTAGTACATCCATCTAGCCTATTAGTTGCTAAAGAAAGCAAACTTAGAATGGCCTAATGGCCAGTTTTTATGAAATTTTACTATTTACTGTAAAATTTTGTCGAAGTGTGATTTTGTATCATTTTCACACTAGGTTCAGTGCCTAACATGAAAAGGATAGGAAAGAATTGAAGAATGGAGTGGTAAGAGGAAGAATTTTGAAGATTCTAGGTAAAACGGGGTTTTTAAGCCCTGACGATTGAATACAGGGGTTGTGGTTGTCCCACAGCCCAATGATTTACATTTACGGGTTTAGAATCGTTCAAAGAACGTCTCGACTCACTTACCTACAACTTAGGAGTTATTCGGGTTGCTTCACGCGACCCTAGATGTGTTACGGACTCGATCACGCGATCGATTCGAATAGTCTTCGCCTATTGGCGAATCTGCGATCCTAGAAGTGTTTCTAGACCCTTCTCGCACCCACTTAAGTCAAAGAAAGCAACAGCGTACGTCGCGTGACCATAACCTAGGCCTGGTTTAATCCAAATCATGCTCTGATACCATCTGTAACATCCCAAAAATTGGGGGGTCGAGTAAAAACCCAACTCCCGAGTTCCAAAATGTTATTTATGCAACATAGATATATATGATTGAATGTTGTCAGTATTAATGTATTAAACATGAGTGAGATTAAGCCAGAACAGCATATCCTACTCCAGAGACAGTTAAATTAGCAAGCGGAAGACAGTGATAGTATGTATAACATATATAAACTGTTGTATGTCTCCAGAGTGTGAACATGTTACCAGGTTATATGCATACATGTATACTCCAAAAGTAAACAAAACGAATATACATGAGTGCGCTAAAAATATAAAATGACAAGTGTCAAGGTATCCAATCAACCTCCCTGTAATCCCGTCAATCAAAACACGCATAAAGGAGAGATCCTCCTCCTCATCATCAAATCTAGCTCCACCTCGCAGGCCGCGCCATCATCTGCAATCACAATAGGGACTGGTGGGTATCCAGAAACACCATCCCGTAACGTGGGAGTGAGTGATCAACTTAGTGAGATAAGAGAGCAGAGATTAGCATGTTATCAAATCAATCATGCGATAATAGTAAAGAAGTAAATTAAACAATCCTAATACTGTTGTTAATGCAATATGACATGACGTGATGTATGCCCTCACCAACGATCTCCCTCATACGGCACCATCTTACGACCGCGGCATGCAATCGACCCTCAAGTGCTCCACATCTTCCAGGCACATGCAATGGTATGGTGATATGATTTTCGAGTTGTTATTAGTCCATTCAAACAGCAGGATTGGGAAACTAAGGTACTTCCCTTATATCAATCCCAACACAGATCCTGTCTAGGGTCGTCACTCCTAGTAATCTCATACGAGGTATATTTTGTAGGTCGCTGTAAGGGCTGTTGCACGCACTCGTTGCTCCGCTCCCCTATCACCTTATCAATACAGGCCTACTGTACTCTACTGCTACGGAAGGGTCGTCGCCTCCCGTAGACTCAGAATACGCTCGCGGTCACTACAAAGGACTCGTCGCCTGATCAGTGTAGGCCGACAGTAAGAATATAGTGTCCCATACCACCATAATCTGGTCACGAGACTAGGTGCTCACTGGTCACTACGGGGAGGTTTGTGGCCCCAGCGTAGGCCGACAGCTCGACCACGGTGTCCCATACCACCATGCCCGGCTCATGAGTCTTCGTGGATCAAGATACCATGGTTAACAGGGTTTACAATGGTAAGTTCAGTACCCTAGGTTCAAGCAGTTATGACTCATGCAGGGTGAACATACAACGGTCAGTCGGGTTACTTGACGGGCTCGACTAGCGCGATCGCATCTCAAGTCGAACGACATGAAGTGCGTAAAACACTTCGCGTGGCCTAACCACTGACGCCAACTCCAAAACACGACTCGCGTTCATCGACGCGTCGTTCGTGGCAAATACCAGCTAGCCACGAATTTTCTCTGCTACCGACTGCCTGGACTAAGTATAGTCCCAAACACATATGAATCCACATCAGCAATCATGTGAGAGTATTGGAAATGGAATACAAACATGTGAGCATGTTAACGCATGTTATAACGTACAACCTAAGTAAATCATCTCACACATGTCTTTCACACATATAATGAAATTATTCATATCGCCAACATATAGAAAATCCTCTCCATCAGCATATTAATTGAGAATTCAATCTCAAACTAAATCATAAGGAAATCATCAAGTACATGTTATAACATACCACTTAAGTGCAACATGTAGGAAGCCATTTATATATAATGAAATCGTACATATGGCTAACATATAGGAAGCCATTTATACCAGCATATTAATTGAGAAATCAATCTCAAACTAATCCATAACACCATTTAATTCAATACATACTAATACAAGCATTTATACAAATACTTAAACTTCACACTTAAGTCTACATATAGTATGTCGACCCGAAGTGCGCATTTAGGCGAATCTCTTCGCCAAACTAATTATGCACGCCTTCCTAGTATCCTAATGCGATAAAAATTCATGTAAATCACATCAGCAAAATATGGATGAAAACAATACTTCCTACAAATGACTAAAATGGCCTAAATCTCATATTCTTCGTCTATTTAGGAAATAAGAAACGGACAGCATGTTGTACATGTCAAACGGCGTTGCCGTCGATAATCTACTATTAAACGACATTGAAAGCATTGGAAACAGTCAATCAAAGCGTCTAAAATCCGCACCTAGTCTCTTATGGATACGTAAATTTGAACGGAGCGTATACGCTTCGTCTACGGCGATAAGAGAACCTGTTTTACAAGATCTATTGGTTAAAAAGCTATGGATCCTAGTGAACCTTAAATCAGTAACTTCTAGGGTTGTTTCATACCTGAAAATGCGGAAGAATCACCGGCTTGGTGATCAGGAAGTGTTGCTTAGGCACTAGCAACAGGTGGCACGAAGGTTGGAAAAATCTCTTCTTCACTCTCTCTCAAACTCTCACCTTTTCTCCCTCCAAATCTAGGGTTTCTCTCAAATTCGGATGGGAGAGAGGAGTGAGGGTTTCAACCCCTTTTATAAGCCCAAAAACGCTGAAAATAGGCTTCGGTACAAAGTTCACTTAGTGCATAACTAAATCGGGGCCGTTTCGGTCCAAAAGATGATTTCTGGTGGTCCCCTGGTCGAATGCGATCGGACTTAAGCTCATGCGTACTAGATCTAGCACGTATTAAGTTTTCAGTCCGGCAGGGTTTGCAGATCGTGCGTGGCGGACCAGTTTCAGTTCAGCGGCCACCGCACATAGATCAGGGCTGAAAGTCTCATGATATGAAATAGAAATTTTTTCTGATCCGAGGATGTAATTTGACTGAATTCTGACGGTCAGAACGCTTAATACTGACGCGTCAAGTCGTGTGCCAGATTTGAATTTTAAATTCCAAATCTGTCCCTATTCGCACTCTCTTCGGTCCGGGCTCATTGAAATAGCCTGTGATTATCGGTTTGACTTGATTTTTGAAATGATTGTCAAGTCCAGCTAGGCAGTTCTAACGGTCTAAGATAGGAGGTATCGGACTTTCGACGCGCGGTTTAGATCCAATACAAAGATTCAAAGTGGTCCAGAGAACAAACCTGCTTAGAGTTTGGTCCGAGGTTATAGAGTATTATAGAGTCATTGGTTCTACTCGATTTGGGTCTTGTAGAACGTATTTAAAGTGATCAGGGACTATTTCCCAGCTACTCTAACGTTGCGCTAGCTAACTTACGCTTAACTTCCATAGAAATTAATCCTAAGTGGTTTCTTTGGCTATGGAATTGGGTTCTGAGCGATTTTTCAGATGTTTTAATTGACCCACTGCCTAAGGACGTCAAATCCCAGATTGGCCAAAATCCGGGGTGTTACACTACCTTTGCAGTATGTAGACTCGCGAGCATCTCAGTGGCGGTAGCGGTCTCAGCTCGGCGGGGTCGAGAGGCTGTTTTCTTACTGGGCTGCTTGGTCTTAGAAGCCAATATTTTTTGCTTCCGAGGCGGGGGATACAATAGAGTGGTCTCGAAAAGGCCTTTGGATGACCTACTCTCACTTTCAGTAGTCCCCGGCTCGGAGTCATCGCCGTATTCACGAACCATTTCCAGATCGGAAGACATGACAGAAAGAAGAGCGAAGGTCAGCGAGACTCACCGGGTGATTGCCGGAAATCGCTCATTGACGGAAACTTCGAAGTTGGCCGGAATCGCCTCTCCTCGGAAATCGCCTCTCCAGTGTGCTCTTATGAAACAGAATGTAAAATGATATGCAAAGGTCTGGGGCCCTTATATAGGCTGCGAAGGATTTTCACATTGATGACAAACCTTAATGGCAGCAGCCGAATCGGCACGAGCCGATCTCCGAGCACACATGGCAACACTGCATTGGATGCGTACCGAACCGTCGGTACGGCCCTGACATCGGGCAGTGTGCCTTGATATGTGAAGTGACGCCACAGCAGTCGGAGCCATTATGGGCACGTCCTCTCAGGCCTACGTGGTAGCTTCTCACAGGTTGAGAGGGGATGCGGGATCGTAACCGTCGTCACGCGTTAACCAAAGCGACAAGCACGCGCACGATTCGATATCTGCCATCATTCCGATGAGGGCGGGAGATTTCCTGCCTAAGTACTCTCCGAGCCCGCAAGTAAGCTCGAAGAGTAGGGGGCTTCTGTTATGGAAAATCAGAGATAAACGGTACAATACTGCCCCAAGCGCCCGTCTGAGCCGAGGCATGATCCATCTGACCTGTTTCGGGACATGACTCATCCGAGCAGATGACACGGTTGGTGCACGACCTGGAATTATACTCCGATCGGATGACCTTCGACGCCTTAACCACACCGCTTATTGAAGTCAGCCCTGCCAACTATGGTGGAACCAACTGAGCCGACCAGGCGGATCGGACTGCTGGCGTCCTTAGATAAGCCGAGCCGAGTAGACCTTCCGACTTGCATATCCCACTCGCTGAACATGGAAACCACCATAACCACACGTGGCGATAACTTCGCCCACAGATGCGCACGATCCACCAGATACGTTGTGCAATCAGTAGATTGCGGGCAATATCTCCATGATCCTAGAATCCCTCTGATCGTGCAAAGATTATCGAACTCAGACCGCCTCACAGGAAAGTATAAATAGCACGCATCACCACTTCTACAGGTATGCGAAATCGAGCCCTCTTATACTCTACCTAGACCCTAATTCCCTTGTCCTGACTTAGGCATCGGAGGGTCCTCCGATTTAGCCAGGGTCACCTTTGCCTGTTCTCGTAGTGCAGGTTTCATGGGCGGTGCGTAGGGAGTGACGTGCAGAGGGCCGACCAGATTTTGTCGTCAACAACTTTAACAATAGGATGAATGATTAATGAACATTACGGTGAGCCTGAGGAAGGTTTCAACATTGGGTGTCATTAACCCTAATGTTTCCTATTGTGTGGTCCAGTTGTAAGTTGTATTTTGCGTCATTTTTGGTCTCATGAACTAGGCGTAAAACACATACATTATGGTGGGCCACACAGAGCTAGGTGGTATTGGGCCATCACCCAAACGCTTCAAGGGTGGAGTCATTATGCTCGCTATTTCCTTTGGTGTGATCCACTTTAGCCTCAGCTCTACTTTAGTTTTGGGGTCATGTTATAAAATGAGGTAGCAAAATGGATAGATGGCATTAATATAAAGCACATACATCACGGTGGGCCTCACAACACCTGACACCACGTAGACAGTTGGCATTGAACGCCACCAAATCTGCTTCCCATCTTCATCATATGAATATAATTTTACCCCATATAATTAAACTTGGTTTATGTACCTCTTTTAAGTTTGGCGGAACTAGAGTTGTAAATGGGTCAGCGGACCCGATGGGTACCCAGATCCGACCCAACATGTTTATATTAAATGGTATGGGTCTAGGTCTAAGAACAATCCCGGTTACTAAATGGGTCTGAATTTTGTTTGCTTTATATTAGACCTAGCCCTACCTGACCTGAACGACCCAAACCCATTTACACTAAATGGGGAAATGGTCTATGTTGAAAGAGATCCATCTAAATTAGGACTCGTCCAAACTCGGTTTTAAACCTAGTAAAAATACTTACATAACAAATAACATAGGAAGACAAAACCTGTTAGGCCTAACCCAATTATAAATAAGTCTGAGTGGATCTCCCTCTACCAGACCCAGACCCATTTATTGGGTTGACTCAGACCCTACCCACGTGTCCATTAATAAAAAGGATTTAAGTATAAAATTTGGAGCCAGACCCATTTAGTAAATGAGCATGTATGATTTTGGCTAAACCTGCCCCAAACCCGACCTTTTACAACCCTAGGCAGCACGCACCTAGGGAAGTGAATTGGGTGGTGACCCTAACGCCAACCAGTTAGGTGGTGTCAAGCGATGTGGTCTCTAGTGTGATCTATGTGTTTTCCATGCATCCAAGTCCATGTGACCATATCTACTGGTTGGATGACAAATAAAAATTACATTGGCCCTATGAAAATTTCAAGGGTGGGCGCCATTATATCCCCACCATTTCCAGTGCTTTGGTTCACTTGAGCTTCAGATTTGTTTAATTTTGGGGGTCTTGTCCCAAAATGAGCTAGCAAAATAGATGAATGATGTGGGTAGAATACCCATACATTGGGGTGGGCCTGATGCCCAACACCACCTGGCTAGGTTATGTTGGGTCACCACCCAATCCACGTTCCATGAGGATCTACTTAATATTATTTTACTATCATTGAAACAGTCTCTCAAAACTCTTTGTTTGGACCTCTAACCTAGGGAAGCCGATTTAGTGGTCACCCTCAATGCCACTAATGGCATTGTGGGCCCACTCTGATGTATGTGTCTTATTTGAGCTGCCCATCCATTTTTCCAGCTCACTTGACAGCATAAGCCCAATAGCGTAGCAGATTAACCCTCAAGTAGAGACACTCCAGAGGAAACAATGGTGATTGAACACCCATCTTTAAAAACTTCATGTAAGCCTCAAAGTTTTAGATCAAGCTTATATTTGCATTTTTCTTTGTCCAGATCTGTGCAACCTTATCAACAAGTTGGATGGCAGATAAATATTACAGTCGGCCCTAGGAAGGTTTCACAGGCGTGGTTGTCATTATCCCTGCTGTGTCATGTGGTGTGGTGCATTTGATCTTCCGATGTACTTCATTTTTTTGGGATCATGCCATAAATGAGCTAGCAAAATGTATGGATGGCGTGGATATAAAACACATATATCACAGTGGGCCCCACAACACCCGAAATCATGTAGATGGGTGGTGTTGGGTCACCACCAAATCCGCTTCTTATTTCCATCAAATGAATCCAATCTTAACGACTGTAATTAAATCTGACTTACATACCTATTAAAGTTTGGCTTTGCCAACTTAGGATAGCGGATTGAGAGGTGACCCTGACACTATCAAGCTAGTGATGTCAGCATTGTGGGGTCCACAGTGATATACGATTTATCCATGCTGCCCATCGTTTTTGCCGGCTCATTTTAAGAAATGAGCCCAAAAACAAAGTTGATCAAGAACTCAAATGGACAACACCACGTGAAACAATGGTAGTTGAATGTCCTCCCTCAAAAACTTCTTGGGGGCCACCAAAGTTTTGGTTTAAGCTAATAGGTGTGTTTTCTCATCCAGGTATATGTGATCTTATCGTAAATAGAGTGAATGCCATTGTCCCTATCATTTTTTACACTTTTTACACCGTAGTGCACTTGATCTTCAAATCTACTTCAATTGTGGACTTGTGTCTTAAAATGAGATGGCCAAATAAATGAATAACAAAGATATAAAACGCATACCTACCGGTATTGCAAACCATTCAAAGGAACTGGTGAGATAATTATCTCTTGGGCCCACAACACCCAACATCACGTGGACAAGTGGATCAAGTCGTATTTGTGTTTTCCCATCATCCAGCTATGTGTGAACTAAACAACAAGATGGATGGAAAAATGACATTATAGTGGGCCACAGGATGGTTTCAAGGGTAGGGTGGGTATTAATATTATCCCCACTGTTTTCTTTAGCATGGTTCACATGAGCTTCAGATTTGCTTGAATTATGGGGTTGTCCTGAAATGAGCTTGCAAAACGGATGGGCGATGTGGGTATAAAATGTATATTTCGTTGTAAGCCTCGCAATGCTAACACCACCTGGCAATTGGATGTGTCACCACCAAATTTGTTTCTTATCATCCAATTTCAATGACTATAATTAAAACTGGCTTACTAAACTTCTTTAAGTTTGCACCACCAACCTATGGAAGTAGATTAGGTGGTGACACCAATAATACCTAGCTAGGTGGTGTCAGGTGTTGTGGCATCCACCATCCTCGCCGTCCATCCACTTTGCCAGCTTATTTTATGCATGAGCACAAATTGTAGGGGATCAACAGGCCTAGTGGAGCACCCCACCGGAAACAATTGTGATTGAATGCCTCCGTTTAAAAACTTCTCTCGGGGGCTACAAAAGTTTGGATTAAACTTATATTTTCATTTACCCCTTTTCTAGATTTGTATTACCTTTTTTTTTTTTTTTCCACCTTATTACCAGGGTGGGCCCTAGAATGGTTTCTTGGGTTGGTGTCATATTTCTTGCTATTTCTCATGGTGTAGTCCACTTGAGCTTTAGATTTGCTTCGTTTCTTGGGATCGTGCAATAAAATGACTTGGAAAAATGGATGGATGGTGTGGATATAAAATACATATATCACGGGGGCCCCACGACACCAATAACACGTAGATCGGTGATGAGGTCACCATCCAATCCTTTCCGTCAACATCGTATGAATCAAATCTTAACAACTATGATTAAAACTGGCTTACATACCTCTTTAAGTTTGGCACCACCCACCTAGGGAAGTGGATTAGGTGGTGACCCTAACCCCACTCATTTAGGTGGTGTCAGGCACTGTAGGCACCACCACGACGGATATGTTTTATCCACATTTTTCTAGCTCAATTTAGGCTAAAAAATAAAGCTGATTAAAAGATCTAGTGGCGCACACCACAAGGAACAATGGTTACTAAATGCTTACCATTAAATGCTTCTTAGGAGCCACCAAAGTTTTGGATCAAATTGATATACGTGGTTTCCCTTCATCCAGGTATATGTCACATTATCAAATGGTTGGATGGAAAATAAAACTTACAATGGTATGTTAAGAGTTTGGATGGTAAGTAAACACTGTAGTGTGCCCTTAGAAGTTTTCAACTTTAGCTTTCATTATCCCAATTGTTTCTTATGGTGTGGTCCACTCTAGCTTTGGATCCACTTCATTTTTAGTTCATGCCCTAAAATAAGATGACAAAATGAATGAACTATGTGGATATAAAACCTATACACGGTGGATCACCACCCAATTCACTCGACTAAAATGCCAACCACTTCAGGAAGCAGATTAGGTGATGACCCCAACACCACCCAACTATGTAGTGTCATTCATTATGGGGCCCATTGTGATGCATGTGTTTTATCTATGCTGTACATCCATTTTATAAGCTCATTTTTGAGCTCATGCCAAAAAATGAAGTTGATCAAAAGCCCTGGTAGACAACACTATTAAAAACAGTGGCAGTTAAACATCTGCCATTAAAAACTTCTTTGGAGTGACACTAGTTTTGGATCCATTGGTATTCATATATCTACTTGTGTGAAATTATCAAGAGGATGATGGAAAAATGATGTTACCTCGGCATAGGAAGGTTTCATGGGTGGGTGTCTTCCCCTTGTTTCCTTTGGCGTGAAATTATCTTTGGATATACTTGACTTCTGGGGTTGTGTTCTTAAATGAGTTGGCAAGACAGACTGAGGACGACGTGGTATTAAAATGCAACCCAATCCACTTCCTATCAATGTCACCTTAACCTGGCTATCGATGATTTAAATTGACGTACTTAACCTCTTTAAATTTTGGCAACCAACCTATGTAAGTGGTAGATCAGGTGGTGACACCAATGCTACCTTGCTAGGTGGTGTCAGGCGTTATTGCGTCCACCATGATCTATGTATTTTATCTTCTCCATCCATCTGTTTTGTTAGCTTATTTATGGCACAAGCCCAATTTATAGTAGCAGATCAATAGGTCAAGTCACACTAGTTCTGGATCCATTGGTATTCATCATGTATCTACTTATGTGTGAATTTTATCAAGAGAATAATGGAAAAATGATGTTACCTCGGCATGGGAAGGTTTCATGGGTGGGTGTCTTCCCCTTGTTTCCTTTGGCGTGAAATTACTTTTGGATTTACTTGACTTTTGGGGTTGTGTTCTTAAATGAGTTGACAAGACAGACTGGGGACGACGTGGGTATTAAAATGCAACCCAATCCATTTCCCATCAATGTCACCTTAACCTTGCTATTGATCATTTAAATTGACTTACTTAACCTCTTTAAATTTTGGCAACCAACCTATGTAAGTGGTGGATCAGGTGGTGACACCAATGCTACCTTGCTAGGTGGTGTCGGGCATTGTTGTGTCCAACATGATCTATGTATTTTATTCTCTTCGTCCATTTATTTTGCTAGCTTATTTTATGGCACAAGTCTAATATATAGTAGCAGATTAATATGTAGGTCAAGTCGAGCATCCAATAGGAAACAATGGTGATTGAATGCCCCAATTTAAAAACTTACTAGGCCCCACGAAAGTTTGGATTAAACTTATATTTTCATTTTCCCCTTGTCCAGGTTTGTATCACCTTATTAACAGGGTGGATGGCAAATAAACATTAATTAGGGTGGACCCTAGGATGGTTTCTTGTGTTGGTGTCATATTCCTCTCTATTTCTTATGGTGTGGTTCACTTGAGCTTTAGATTTTCTTTGTTTATCAGGCCTGTGCATTAAAATGACTTGGAAAAAATGGATGGATGGTGTGGATATAAAACACATACATCACGGTGGCCTCACAACACCCAATACAACGTAGATTAGTGTTGAGGTCACCATCCAATCGCTTCCTATCAACATCATATGAATCAAATCTTAACAATTAGGATTAAAATTGGCTTACATACGTCTTTAAGTTTGGCAAGTGGATTGGTGGTGACCCTAACCCCACCAATTTAGGTGGTGTCAGGCACTATAGAGCCTATTGTGATGTATATATATGTTTAATCCACGCCATCCATCCATTTTTCTAGCTCAATTTAGGGCATGAGTCCAAAAATAAATCTGATTAAAAGGTATAATGGAGCACACCACAAGAAATAATGGTGAATAAATACTCACCATTATAAAAGCTTCTCAGGAGCCACCAAAGTTTTAGATCAAATTGATATTTGTGGTTTCCCTTCATTCAAGTTTATGTGACATTATCAAATGGTTGGATGACAAATAAAAATGACGGTGTGATGTCAAAAGTTTACATGGTTAGTAAACATTATAGTGTGCCCTTGGAAGTTATCAACCGTATCCGTCATTATCCCAATTATTTTCTATGATGTGGTCCACTTTACCTTTGGATCTGCTTCATTTTTAGCTCATGTCTTAAAGTGAGATGGAAAAATGGATTGGACGGCGTTGATATAAAACCCATACACAGTGGGTCACCACCCAATTCGCCCCACTTATATGCCAACCACTTAAGGAAGTGGATTGGGTGGTGATCCCAACACCACCCAACTAGGTAGTGTCATGCACTGTAGCTCCATTGTGATGTATGTGTTTTATACACCCTGGGCATCCATTTTGTAAGCTCATTTTTGATCTCATTCGAAAAAATGAAGTTTATCAAAAGTCCTGGTGGACAACACCACAGAAAACAGTGGCGGTTGACAACACCATAGAAAACAGTGGCGGTTAAACATCTGCCGCTGAAAACTTCTTTGGAGCCACATGAGTTTTTGATCAAGTGGTATTTGTGTTTTCTCATCATAAATCTACTTATATGTGAACTTATCAATAGGATAGGTGTAAAAATGACATCATTTCAGCCTACGAGGGTTTCATCGGTGGTGTCTCCCTACTGTTTTCCTTGGCGTGGTTCACGTGAGCTTCGGATTACTTTAACTACCGGCGTTGTGTCCTTAAATGACTTGATAAAACAGACTGAGGATGACTAGGTTGTCTTGGGCCACCACTCGATCCGCTTTCTATCATTGTCATCTTAACCCAATCTTATCAGCTATCATTTAAAGTGGCTTACTTAACCTCTTTTAATTTTGGCCACCAACCGAGGAAGTGGATAAGGTGGTGACACCAATTTGCTACCTTGTTAGGTGGTGTCAGGCGTTGTTGTGTCTACCATGATCTATGTATTTTATCCTCGCCGTCTATCTGCTGTTCTAGCTCATTTTATGGCATGAGTTCAAAATATAGTAGTAGATGGTGGGCCATAGGATGGTTTATGTGACCTTTTCAACTGGTTAGATGGAAAAAAGATAATTTACAGTGGGCTTTAGAAAAATTTCAATGGTGGGTGTTATTGTTCCTATTGTTTCCTATAGTGTGGTCTAATCTAGCTAGTCAAGCTTCGGATCTGGTTCACTTTTGGGTTCATCCATTAAAATGAGCTAGTAAAACCGATGAATGGCCTGGATAAATGAAATGATCACTCTGCAGCTTACCATGATATAAAACACATGTATCACGTTGAGTGTTGTTGGGTCGCCACCAATCCAACACCATCATTAAAATAGGGAATTGGACTGGATGGTGACCCTGACACCTGAGGTATCGGGCAACATGGGCCACGGTGATGTATGTTAAAATAATAATAATAATAATAATAATAATAAATAAATCTGTGGTTCATTTGTTCTGTCATTTTTCTGCAAAGGGATAATGAGATATTTGTCGTTTTTAACCGTCCACTAAATGCCTTTTAAGAATCAGATTATGGTATGTGTACAGCTAAACTGAAAACGATAGTTTGTCTGTTTATTTGACTCTTTTTTTTTTTTTTTTACTGACGTATGCAATTTCTAAGCAATTTCGGAGTGCCTGCGTATGATCCCTGGCACTCTGTAAGGGAGTCAAAGTTGTTTTTTTAAGGGTAGGTTTCTGTCAGATAAAAGCTGGCCTCGGCTCTGTTAGAGTAGTCATGGTCCAAATGTGTGTAGGATATGATAGGTCGGCTTATTTTTTCTTTGGGGGAGCCTGCTGGAATAGCCTAGGTTGTACTTATCAATGGTTTTTTCTCCAGATGGTTTTTTCTCTAGAATATAGTGGTGGGTCCAAAGTTTGCTGGGTTGCATCTTTAAAAAAAAAAAGTTGTTTTTTATTTTTTTTTCCTCTTGTAAAAGTAATATTTCCGTATTAAAAAATATTAGTCTCTTATAAAGATTTGATCTATGCACTGTCTTGGGCTATCGATTGTTTATTTGGTGATCTTTTGGTATGACCCACCATTCATATGGGCTTAGATGGCATAAAAATTAAAAATAAATAATAATAATAATAATAGTGGGAAGATGGGGCTGCATACTGATGGAATTAAAAGATTTTCTAAAATCCTTTTATGAAAAATGTTTTAGATTTTCTCTTTAAAAAAATAAAAGATCCATTTTTTTTTTTAAGGATGCAAAATGAATTTGGAGAATATAATTGATTGATATTCTTATATATTTCAATATAATATGGTGGTATGTATCTACAAATGGGATGGCCTCAAATATGAAAAAAAAAATAATAATAATTCAAATCTCAACTAGTAAGGAAGTTTGTAAAAATAAAAATAAAAATAAAAAATTAAATCCCAACAAGCATGAAAATTAAAACATTTCTAATAACCCTTTCAAGTTATAGCATGGAGATTTGTAACACTCAACTTGGTGCATAGAAGATGATACGTAGTTTCGGCCAAATTTAATGGCACATTCGGCATTGCCGTCCGATTTGTATTGGCTACCGGCTCTGAATCCATCATGGTTGAGCGATCTACCCTAGAGTGGGCTGCAACTGCTCGGGTAACGTCTCATATCCTTGTTGAGTGTGAAATATTGGATATTTTCCCCTCATTATTTCTTGATTTTAAGAACATGATAATGCTTAATTGATATATCATGTTTTCTCTTGCGAGGTAATTTTGAGAGCTTAAGGTGAAAATGATTCTAAAGGCATGGATTTGATACTCAAGAATTACCAAAGTGAGAATTAAATATTTGAAGGTCAAGATTGAAGAATTCAAGAGTCTAAGATCCAAGAAAACTAAATGAAGAAGGAATAAATTCGAAGTTACAAAGTGCAGAAAATCAAAGTACTAAGCTAGATAGTTTGATGCTATCGAACACATCTTCGATGCCATCGAAGTAAGTGTTTCATGCCACCAAATGAAGCTCGATCCCATTGAAAAAATCAGAGAAAATTAAGTTTGATTGTTACATCCCGAATTTTCAAGGCCAGAGTATGTGCTCGTGCTCAAGGAAATCAGGTGTTAATAATGTACAACTGGATGCTCTGAAATCGCGCTTTTTTTTTTGTTTGTTTACATCCATATGCATTTATGAAGGTAACATTCATAAGAATAAAATCAACTGTAATGATTATATATCATTAGAGTAAAAGGAATAATCAAGGTCTCATAATAAGAGGTTTATTACAACATCAGAGTTCACAGCGGAAGTATAAAACTAACTATATAATTTATCTTTATATTCCTTTAGTGTAATCTTCTATAGGGTAGTAGTTCTCTAAGTCTTCAGTCAATACGTTACCTGCATCAACTGTATGGTTGGGAGAGGGTCAATGCCCTACTCATAGTGAAGGATATCTTTCAAGATTAATAATAATTCAAAAGATTCATAACAGGTAAAGTAAGGGTCTGATACGTCCCGTGCTCCACTAACACGAGGGTATCAGCATGCGCAAATTACTTATATGAGATGCATGCCTAGCAAAGTATGTGGGGCTCATCATATGTAGTGATCATCACAATGTGAAATGCAATTTATAGATAACCAGCTCGACCCGCACTCTCACTATACGGATATTCGCTGGCATGGCTGACGCTACTGTGGATTTATGAGAACACCTCAGAGCACACAACACATGAGCTGAGTAAATTACGTAACACGATTTGTTCATGGAGCGACTATTTGCGAACATCCAATCCCGGGGTGATGTGGAACTCCAGTAGAGAATTATCTACATCGAAATGTGCACAATTACCCAAAGGCTTAAGGACTTACATGCCCCAAGAGGGTCTCTACTCAGAGCTCATTACAACTATGATAGAATATTTGAATAACTAGTTGTGATACATCTTACACATCACTTGCACTTACAGAGAATATAAAGTGAATAATAACAAATATAACTGAATCCGAATAAAGAATATCAACTGAATTATGGAGATTTTGGAATGACAAGATACATGCCCAAGCCGTCGAGACAGACAATATAAAACCAATATAATAAAGAAAAGAGTGATAATGGTCAACTCAATAAAAGTGACAATGGCCAACATAATAAGAGAAGAGTGACAATAGTCAACTCTATAATATGAAGAGTGACAATGTCTAACTCAAATCAAGAGAAGAGTTGCAGGGCCAACTCAAAAAGGTGATGAGGCAGGGGCAAGGCTTGCATCCATGGCCTCACATAGATTCAGAGAAATCCCTTATAATTGACATCATGTCGTAAACCCAAAGGACCAATAATTGTAATGATAATAATGGAATCAATTGATAGGATAATTCTCAGAAATATAAACATGAAAAACAGGATAAATAACATCATTAAAGGTATGAAAATGTATGATAACTCTCATCATCAAAAGTATAGAAATACAAGATAATTCATATCATAAAAAGGCATGGAAAGGTAAGACAAATATAGTAACTTAAATTAGTGTAAGCTTAAAAGATAAAACCCTCACCTTTGATGTCGGATCGGCCTCATTTGTCGTTATAGCCCTTATATTTACGCCACATGATTGAATTCAAAAACAATTCAAGAGGTTAGGATTTTGCCTAAGATCTAGGTTTGGGCTTAAAGTGGTGATGATTTTAGACCTGAACCTAATATAGGGTCATTAGCATATGAGTGATTTACCCTAACCTCGATCAGTAAAACTTAAATTTAAGCAGAATTTACCTATCGAGTCAGCCCAGATCAGCCGGTTGAGTCGCTGAGTCATCTTGAGTTGACTCGGTTTAACTCTCTCTCCTTTCCTTTTCTTTCTTTCTTCCTTCCTTTCTTTCTTCTTTTCTTTCTAACTCTCTCTTATCCTTCTCCATTATCTTCCTCTGCCGGATCAGGGTCCTGCTAGAACAGACCCAACGTGAACTATTGGTGAGGCTAAGTTGTCTTGGCCGAGAGCAACCAAGGTAGCTGCGGTTTCTCCCTGGATTTCATCGCTCCGGATCTTCTTCTTTAGCTTCCTTTTCTTTTCTTTCCTTTATTTTCTTTGTTGATCGGACAGAGTTCCTCCCTTTCTTGTCGATCGGACAGAGGGTCTGGACGAACCAAACTCTCATCCGCACTCTCTGTTTTGCCGGGATATCTCCCTGCTGCTGCTGATTGGCTGGAGCTCCCTCTCTCTCACATATCTTATTTTTTTTCCTCCAAACGTCAGATAGGGACGTATTTATAGGGGTGTGGACCTTCCAGACCCTACCTGCGTAACCTTGTGCAGATTCATTTGCATAAAGGAGAGAAAACAACGTAGTTTTCTCTACCAATTTCTGTGCGGCGGACTGGAACGTCATGGGAAAAGTGGGATGATCATCAATCCGGTCGGTAGATCTTTCCTAGATGGTCTTGATCATCTCTGAAGGGATGTTCTTCGTCCTTCCAATTTCCTGGCCTGATCATGTTGTGATCAGATGTGCGGATAGGCATGCGAACAGAGTTTCGTTCACGCATTTTCCACATGAACAATGGTGGAAAGTCCTTCTTCCATTCTGCTTCCTTTCCTCTGGTCTCCTTGGATGGGATCGCAAGTATTTCCCCCTGGCTCTGGTGATTATGATCAGTTTATCTGGTCGATCATGATGACCCACCAAACTTGAATTCAGATGCTATCCGTTTGAAGTTGTTGTGCAGAGGCCCTTTTGTTGTTGGGGACAGTTTGCTTGCACGTGTTTAGTCTCACGTACGAATGACTAGGGTTTAGACAAAAGTGGGCCCCAAACAAGATGGACGGTTTGGATCATCTTAAGTGATGATCATGGTGGCCCACAATATCACTTAAACGTCTGTTCGAGCGTCTTACGGCGGGAAAATAGGGAGAGCTCTTTCCCTCTTTGGAAAGCACGGGTCAAACTCGATTTGACCGTGCTAGTGGTTCGGTGCACTGTATACACACAACCATGATCGTGGGAGCCCATTTGTTAAATCTGCATTGTCCATTTGTTTCTCTACCTAATTTAAGGGCTTGAGCCCAAATTTGAAACATATCTAAGGCTTAAGTGGGCCCCCAAAATCAAGGGTTTATGGTTAATCTATATATTGAGACACTTTTATGAAGATCTAAAGGTTGCAATTCGACGTGTACGGTTAAGCTGTGATGCTTGGGGTTTCATACACAGTTCTATACCAAAAGGATCATGGTAATCATGTGATCTTGAACGCAAGGGTTTAGTGTAATGGCATTTTTCATAATTATTGTTGATTTGCGAGTTTTGGAAAATCCAAAGGCTCCACATGGTTATAGGCATGTTTCTAAGAAATACTTACAAAAGAATTTATATCTAAATCATTACGGATAGGGAATTATTCGTTGTGTCATTCATGAAAAAACACTTACGTCAAATCACGTGATAGATGTTCTTATCTTGAAATCAACGGTTAGATGGTTAAATATATTAAATGGAGGTAATTCCCTATGGTTAAGTTTGTGTTAGGGTGGGGATGTAAGGCTAAGATAGTTGAATTGGTAATGTACACACGTATATGTTATGTTGAATCTTACGGTAACGCTCGAGAACTTTCAATACTCGGCATTGAAAAGTTCGGGGCGTTACATTGGTTGTTGGACATATGAGTGTAATTCTCGATCTCATCGAAAGGAGGGTTGGATCTCTCGATCTCATCGAAAGGAGGGTTTGATCTCTCAATCTCATCGAAGAAGGTCTCGATCCCATTGAAGACCCGTTCGATGCCATCAAAGCAAGTTCGATGACATCGGAAAAATCATTAATTATGGAATTTACTCGTTGGACAGTTTTGGATATTTTTTGATCCCATTGAGAACATGTTTGATGACATGGAAGCCAGTTTGATGCCATTAAAGCTTGGGCGATGCCATCGAGGACTTACGCAGATTTCAAAAGTACGTTGCTGACGGTTTCCAAATTTGAATCAAACTTCGATCCCATCGAAGTGCCATCAAAGCTCCCATCGAAAGTACGAAAGCTGCATAAATTGAAATTGGTTTCAAAGTCGGTTTAAGAAAATTTTATATAAAGATGTTTTCTGAGTTCTTCTAAGTACGAATTAGGGTAGGAAGAGTAGAGTAAGGAGTAGTGGTGCTTCATGGAGTTCTTCCTTCTTCTCCAATCTTTCTTTTCTTGTTAGTTTTTATATTTTTCTTTAAGAGTTTTAGTTCAATCATGTCTTTAGTTGGCTAATCTCTTATTTAGAGCTAAGAGGTGAAGCTTGTAGTTTGTTTTAATGTTTATCTTACTTTGCTTCAAGTTTATTGTTTTATATGTTGAATTGTTCATTGATTTCTAGTTTGAATGAAGTAGTATTTTCGGTTCACTTTGATCCATTTTCAACTCTGGGCATAGTGGATGCGTAGAAAGACTTTTGATACTTTCTAACCTATCTAGCAATTGTGTGATCTGTAAAATTCTTTGATCAACCTTCAACTCCGGGCATGGTAGATTCTTGAATTCTCTACGATCATTACATTGGTGTTATGTGAGAGAACTAATTCGACGAATGTTCAGATTCTATTTTGGTGAATTTCATGATGTTTTAACTGCTCCATCATCCAACTAGATATGATAGGACTTCGATTCCAGGTGTGTTCTTAATTGAATCAAGTAAGGTAGCATTAAGATGGCTACAAGTGGATCCTTGGTGCTCTAGTTCTCCTTTAACATTGATAAATTATTCACAATTAATCTCTTTTACTCCAAATACTAGTATAGCTTAGATTCTAGTCATAGTTTTAGTTTATTTCAAAAAGCACACATATAGTAAGTCCCTATGGATTTGACCTCGGTCTCCTCGAGTTATTACTACAGTGCAGTGCAGCCCTGCACTTAGGGTTGTGAACAATCCTAAGCTTGAGCTAGGGCCCATCTGGCTGCTAGAAGATGGAAGGCCTTCGTTGATCAACCCATCATACAGGAGTCAAACAAGATGGCAGTTGTCCTTGGGCGGCATATCCTGTATTCAATTACAAGAGAGTGTCATTATGTAGTTCACTCATGCATCACTATAAATCATAATACACTCCAATTTCACAAATCAAATTCTTATGCACAATTGAAGAAATTAGGAATGATTTCATTATTATTCAAGAAGAAGCATTTTAGTACATTGTTCCCACACAATTAAACTTTCAACATAAAGACTATAAAAACTAGCTAGTAAGTGGGATTACATTTCTCCCTACACTATTATAGATTAAACACATGCTACGATAGAATATAGATTAGGATATACTGATCCCTTGAGTCGGGCGAAGGAGTAGGCGCTCCTTCCTTTTGTACGTAGCATAATATTGCCTTCAATGTCCGGTATATCGTCTTGTACCACCTTTCTGATCTCTCTTCATATCAGCCATCTCAACCTAGAGCACATCTAAGTGCTCTTGTATGCTCTGGGGCACAAAAGGCTCCTCATCGGCTCCCTCAACATCAACTCCTGCCTCATTCTCATCTCTTTCTTCACCTTCAACTTCTTCTTCTTTGCTCTCCTCTTCTTCCTCTTCAATCTCATCCCCAAATTCTTCGGCTCCAGCCCTCTACTTCTTGGGGCCTATGCCCATACGATTCAATGTATCGTCACTTATCAACTTGACCGCTTTGGGCTCACAGTTGGATCCCCAAATCCATACTGTTGAGCTAGCCTACACATGAAGTGACCGAATGGGAGGCCACTGTATTACAATTGGATGTTGCTGCCTTCACAATCTGGTAGAGGACAATAAAGAGAGACAAACGTCCTCCCCATGCCTTACTTGGTAGAGGGATTCTACCATGTAACTAAATAGCTTCATACGATTGCCCACCCTAGGGTACACATTAAATGTGAAGATGTGGTGGAACACTTGATTTGGCACCATTATGAGCGAGGTGAGCAAGTTGCCATTTTTTTCTCTAATTGATGAGCCAGATGCACAAACGAACAGTGTGCTCATTTTGGCGATGTGTTGACTTCAAATTTCCTTCATCGATCTAAATGTTTCCCTGTAGTATGCCAAGTGCCTGCGAGAAGACTTATATGTCAATGTAAATCATGTACTTGTCGTAACTTATATTAAATCCCTAAGATTCCACGTGAAGATTGCTAATTTGGGTGTAAAATAACCTAGCTTACCTTACATCGGCTCGATGATTTCCTTCGAATATGGGGGCTCTATCCACGTTGTGCGAGTCGATCTAGTGCATTGTACTCTCTGAACAATCGGTTGTCCATCATGCACTCGAAGATGATATTTCGGCTTGCTTGCCTACCCACATTTACAACAGGTCGAGTGGGTTGGGCCAAGGAAGCTCTCGGTGTTTCTTTTTTGCTGGCTTCTCACGGCTTGGCCCCACCTCATTGAGGGCAATTGTTTTCTTCCCCATAAGGGAAAGAAGCAAGGGAATCGTAAATGAGGCAATGAATAAAAGGAAAGCCATGTTTCCTTGCTAGAGTATTTGATTTCTAAATGTAGAGGAAAATAGAAGGTTTGAAAGAGGACTTGGAAGAAGAAGATGAAGACTTTACAAGAAATTTGCAAAGATAGAAGGTTTTAAGAGCTTAAAAGGTGGGTATTCTTAGAATTTTTGGAGAATATAGTTTTAGAATGGAGGACATGGGTGGGAATCGGGTGAAATGGGGGTTTGGGAGGCTTGGAAATGGAATAATCAAGATTTTGAAAGAAGAGGATCTTGGGTTGTGGGAATTTGGGGAGAGGAAGGACTTGGTGAGGGAGAGAATGATAAAAAAGATGAGAGAGTTTGGCTCTTAAACCTCTCCCATACATGGGATTTTTGTTGCATAAACGGTCCCGATAGTGGCATTGTCAACCATTGCCCAAAAATCCATTTTCGACAACGGCGCCGTAGTGCTGGCAGTGGCACCGCCGGCCACTATCCCCCCTTTTTTGAAAAAAATGGTGGTGGCGTTGTCGTTGTTTATCCTCTTTGCAGTGGTGCCACCGTAATCTATCCAAATTCTAAAACTTTTGGTGGCGCCAATTGCTGGCCAAAACCCAAAATTTTGGGGTTTTACACTCCCTAGTTGGGCTCCTACTAAACCTGGGTCACTCCTACAACACACAACACTCAAAGTTCTACCTAAAAAGGGGTGTTCAGACCGTAAGTTATTCGAAACAAGCCACTTTTATCCTGAGTAGTGAACCTTACCTTTACTTGTCCAACAAACAACATACTTATTAGCTCTTTATTTCTTCCTTGCCTATTGATTTCCTCTTCAACAACATAGGAAGGGTGGAAGATGAAAATATTTATTGAAGTAACTAAATAACTTCAAACGAGCAGTTACTTATAACTAATCACAACTCAAAGCTGCTTGTCTGTAATAAGTTACTCATCTACTGATGTAAGTAAAAGAGGTAATAAAAAGATGAGCTATCAATGTCTTAAAGGAGGTGAATAAGACAATACTAAATAATCAAAATAAAAGTGCATATATGATTGTTTCGACAAGAAATAAATACATTTGATTTGGGAGAATTCATTCAATGATAACAAGGAAAGAATAAGAGAACAATGATCATAAAGTTTTATTCAGTCTGAGTTCATTTACATCCTCACATTTCCTTTGATTTTAAAAAAACAAAGTGCAATTAACCAACATAATGAATGAAAGAGAAGGAAGTCTAATGGTGATTTCAACAGTAAGCAATTTTAGCAGCATTTTGATGCTTTTGACGGTTTTTCGCAAAGGTATATGGATTGTGTGAACTTGAAGGGACTTGATTCGATTGCGCAATAGGCATTGATCGTCCTTCCACTCATCCTTCCAGTCATACGAACGAACCCTTCTTTCTCCTAGAGCACTCTTTATGTACTTCACATTTCCTTTATTTTCCCTTTATGAATCTGGCAACTGGTGCACTTGATTAAGGAAGAGACATTTCAGGTAAGAACACTGGTGCACAATCTTGGATAATTTGGAAATTCCATGGAGTTGAGTTGTGCGAGTGGACAATTGAGGAAATGGTGGAGACTTTTAGACTTGGGTTGTGCGGTTCTTCCATCATGCTCTACTCTTTTATCTCCTCTGTGAGCTCCTTGAGGCTCTCTAATTTCTGTTAGGAGGGGTGCATAAGCTTTCTCAGAGGTGGAGTGTACAAAGGTCTTCTTCAAACATGGAGCGCATAAAGTTTCCTCCTAGGACAATAGCCCATGGAGAATGGCGCATGAAGCCTTATATCAGGATAGAGCCCCTTACAAAGTGGCGCCCAAGTTTGGGATCAGGGCAAAATCCCTTTCTCAGGACAAGGAACGCACAACACTCCTCTTTAAGTGGCGCTCAGAGACTTTCCTTAGGACAAAGACCTATGGAGAATGGCACACATGGCTTACATTAGGACAAGGTCCATACAAAGTGGTGCAGGAGTGGATTGCGCATAAGAGAATTTCTTCAGTATAAGTGAGAGTACAAAGCTCCTTTAAAGATGGCACAAAGAGTCTCTCTACAAGACAAGAGCGCACAACACTAGCCAAGGTGAGAGTGCACAACACTCCTTTAGATAGGAAGTGGCACAGAATGCTTAGCTTCAGGACAAGCGTATAACCTCTCCCTTGAGAAGTGGCGTAGGAGGTGGCACATAATGCTTGAGTTAAGGCGAGAGAGAGAGAGAGAGAGAGAGAGAGAGAGAGAGAGAGAGAGGTGGCGCATAACCTCTGGTATTAGGATAAGAGAGAGAGAGAGAGAAGTGGTGCACAACCTCTGGTATCAGGACAAGAGAGAGAAGTGGTGCACAACCTCTGGTATCAGGATAAGAAAGAGAGAGAAGTAGCGCAAAACCTCTAGTATCAGGACAAGAGAGAGAAGTGGCGCACAACCTCTGGTATCAGGACAAGTCCAATAAGAGGTGGTGCATAAAGCCTTATATTTGGACAAGGTTCCATTGGAAGTGGCGCATAAAGGCCTGTATGTGGATGAAAGTCCATTGGAAGTGGCGCACAAAGGCCTGTATTTGGACAAGGTTTCCTTGGAAGTGGCGTTGTGCGCACATAAGATTCTCCTCAAAGTGGGCATTATGCGCCACACGTGTTGTGTACCCCACTAACCACCTAGCGCACAACACTCCTTTTTAAAGGAGGGGCGGACGAGCATCTCTCTAACCTTCTCCCCCAACTTTTCTCCTTCTTCTCTTGTCCAAATGAGGAGTGAGGAGGGGCATTTATAGACTTCCCAGGCTCCTCCCTTCCTTAAATAGTGGTGACCACCACCACTTCTCCGTTCATATAACTCCTACCCCCCTTCCTTACATAGTGGTGTTCAAACACTTCTCCCTTCATACAAGGTAATATCCATCCCCCTTTTCCTTCTTTCCTTAAGACAAGGCTTCTAACACATATTCTCTCCTTAAATAGTGGCTTTCAACTACTTCTTCCTTCATACAAGACAACGTCCACCCCTTTTCCTTACCAGATGATGCCCATGCACTCCTCTATTCCAGATGACGCCCATGCATTCTTCTATTCCAGATAACATCCATGCATTCTTCTATACCAGATGACATCCATCCATTCTTTTATTCCAGACGTGGAGCGCACAACCTCTTCTAACATGGAATAGCGCTTCACAAGGCTTTTATACTACTATGGGCGCACAACCCCAGTAAGGATCTGCACAATGGAATTCCCCTGCTAATGCAATGGGCATGTAATGAGATTTTCAGAGAAAGAAAGATGGAATATTTTTTGTGCCTCAACAATGATTTCAATTGCTCAAGTATTGAAACATTGATTCCAAATAATTCATAGGACAACCTTATTTCACGAATGTCTTTAAAATCAATCTTTTAAACTAACAAGAAAAGATAAAATAAATACAACATTCATCACAAGGAATGAAATAAATAACATTCACTACAAAAAAGTTTTCACCACAAGGCACAAAGGGTTATAGTGGTTTGGTGCTTAAAACTCACACTTACTCCACTACTCTCGTAATTTTATCTTTCACTATTTTAAGGTTTTTACAGGTTCACCTTAACAAATTTATATAGTTCTTTTGATTTTCACGGGCTATCACAATTAAATTCCTTTTGTGATTTTCACGGGTTATCACAAATAAAAAACTCACTTTATGATTTTCATTGACTATTACAAACAAAAACTTACTTTGTGATTTTCATATGCTATAACAAATCAACCCACTGAGATTTTCACATGCTATCTTAGAAAAACCTAAATGAAATAAAGTAAATAATGTACTCATCTTCAAATATAGATTTGAAGATGTAGTCGAAGCTTGTATTAAAGATCTTCTTTCTTGAATGTAAAGGAAGCAATATTCGCTCAACCAGAAAGAGTATAAGGCTAAAGTATTTTAGAAAATAAAAACTCTAATTCTATAGATTCAACTCTCTTAATTCTCAAGTGAAGTATAGACTACTCTCTAGAATGTAATTGAAATTAGCTTGAGAAAGAGAATTGAATAAGGTTAAATAAATTTATAAATACTGCACAATTAGCTTAATGAGAACATGATCTTCTTTCACGCTTGTAGAAGGTTTAGAGTAATTTTTTGTTGTGATTTAGAATGAGTGCCAAAGGATTTGAAAATTCGTTTAGCGTAAGAATAAGTTCGGCTGACCGGTTTCCAAATGATTCCGTTCAATGGCTATTGGATTGCGCGTGATATGTTTTATCCAAAATTTAGCTAGCCCAAGGGAAAATTCGACTAGCCGAATTGTCTCAAAAATTATATAATTCTTTGCTGGAATTTGACCTGAACTACACTCGGGTTGGCCGAACTTCAAGTTAAGTTGGCCGAATTTGCAACAAAATTTTAAAATATTAAAATATGAAATTTAGCTCGAACTTGATCAACATAAAGATTATAAAAACTAGATAGTAAGTAGGATTACATTTCTCCCTACACTATTATAGACTAAACGCACACTACAATAGAATATAGATTAGGATATACTAATCCCGTGAGTCGGGCGAAGGAGTAAGCGCTCCTTCCTTTTGTACGTAGCACAATACCGCCTTCAATGTCCGGTATATCTTCTTGTACCACGTTTCTTGATCTCTCTTTGTCTCAACCATCTCAACCTAGAGCACATCTAAGTGCTCTTGTATGCTCCGGGGTACAAGAGGCTCCTCATTAGCTCCCTCAGCATCAACTCCTGTCTCATTCTCATCTCTTTCTTCACCTTCAGCTTCTTTTACTTTGCTCACCTCTTCTTCCTCTTCAATGTCATCCTGAAATTCTTTGGCTCTAGCCCTCTGCTGCTTGGGGCCTATGCCCATACGATTTAATGTATCGTCACTTATCAACTTGACTGCTTTGGGCTCACAGTTGGATCCCCAAATCCATACTATTGAGCTAGCATACACACAAAGTGACCAAATGGGAGGCCATTGTATTACAATTGGATGTTTTCGCCACAATCTGGTAGAGTATAATCAAGGAGAGACAAACATCCTCCCCATGCCTTACTTGGTAGAGGAGTTCTCCCATGTAGCTAGATAGCTTCATACGATTTCCCACCCTCGGGTACGCATTAAATGTGATGATGTGGTGGAGCAAAATTGATTCAGTCCCGACGGTGGCACTGTCGAGCATTGCCCAAAAATCCATTTCTGATAGCAGTGCATAGTGCTGACAGTGGCATCGCCGGCCACTATCCCCCCTTTTTTGAAAAACTTGGCGGTGGTATTGTCGTTGTTTGTCCTCTTTGCAGTGGCGTCATCGTAATCTATCCAAATTCTAAAAAATTTTGGCGGTGCTGCTGCTAGCTAAAACCCAATTTTTTTGGGGATTTACACTCCCCAGTTGGGCTCCTACTAAGCCCGGGTCAGTCCTCCAACACACATCACTCAAAGTTCTACCTAAAAAGGGGCATTCGGATCGTAAGTTATTCGAAACAAGCCACTTTAATCTCAAGTAGTGAACCTTACCTTTACTTGTCCAACAAACAACCTACTTATCATCTCTCTATTTCTTCCATTCCTATTGATGTCCTCTTTAACAACATAAGAAGGGTGGAAGAGATGGAAATATTTATTGAAGTAACTAAGTAACTTCAAACAAGTAGTTACCTATAACTAATCACAACACGAACCTACTTGTCTGTAATAAGTTACTCATCTACTGATGTAAGTAAAAGAGGTAATAAAAAGACGAGCTATCGATATCCTAGAGGGGGGTGAATAAGACAATACCAAATAATTGAAATAAAAGTAGAATATATGATCTCAATTGCCCAAGTATGGAAACATTGATTCCAAATAATTCATAGGACAACATTCACCTAAAATTTTAGGTAGGACAACCTTATTTAATGAATGACTTTAAAATTAATCTTTCAAACTAGCAAGGAAAAATAAAATAAATACAATATGCACTATAAGGAATGAAATAAATAACATTCACCATAAAAAAATATTCATCAGAAGGCATAAGGGGTTATAATGGTTTGATGCTTAAAACTGACACTTACTCTACTCCCAGAATTACTACACTCGTAATTTTAGCTTTCAATATTTTAAGATTTTCATAGGTTCACCTTAACAACTTTATGCAGTTCTTTTGATTTTCATGAGCTATCATAATCAAACCCCTTTTGTGATTTTCACGTGTTATCATAAATAGAAAACCTACTTTGTGATTTTCATATACTATCACGAATCAACCCATTGAGATTTTCACATGCTATCTTAGAAAAATCTAAATGAAATAAAGTAAACAATGTATTTATCTTCAAATATAGATTCAAAGATGCAGTCGAAACTTTTATTAAAGATCTTCTTTCTTAAATGTAGAGGTGGCAGTATTTGCTCAAGCAGAAAGAGTATAGGGCTAAAGTATTTTAGAAAATGAAAACCCTAATTCTACGGATTCAATTCTCTTAATTCTCAAGTGAAGTATAGACTACTCTCTAGAATGTAATTGAAATTATCTTGAGAAAGAGAATTGAATAAGCTTAAATAAATTTATAAATACTGCACAATTAGCTTAAAGAGGACCTGAGCTTCTTTCTCGTTTGTAGAAGGTTTAGAGTAATTTTTCGTTGTGATTTAGAATGAGAGCAAAGGATTTGGAAATTCGGCTAGCCTAAGAATAAGTTTGGCTGACCAGTTTCCAAACGATTTCGTTGAACAACTATCGGATTGCGCGGGATAAGTTTTATCTAAAATTTGGCTGGCCTAAGGAAAAATTTAACTGGTTGAATTATCTCGAAAATCTGATAATCCTTTGCTGGAATTTGACCCGTACTGTACTCGGGCTGGTCGAACTTCAAGTTAGGCTAACAGAATTTGCAATAGATTTTTCAAATATTAAAATATGAAATTTAGCTCGAACTTGAAGTTAGGCTAGTTAAAGAAGTTAGGCTGGTCGAACTCTAGAGCAATTACATCATAGATAACCCAAAATAAGCAAAATTTGAAAGAACCTAACCTAAGGTTTTTCTAGGGTTATAACACATGTTGGTTGGAAAATACAGATATCTTCTAATCTTGATAATCTTAAAATTGAGAGATGTCTTGAGATGATAAAGCAATCTTGAGTTGATCTTCATGAGATGAAGTATAGTTGCAATTTGACCGTGCTTGCGATCTAACCAATATCACTGTGTATCTTTTGTCCTACGAAATTTGACAACATTATGTGTGCTAAACATATAAGCACATACAGTTAACTTATTCAGTAATATTTAAAACGAGTATGAAAATCCACATCGTAGAGCTATAACCTATTGAATCAACTTGTTTCAAGTTAAAATTACACGTCCTATAATACCCTATAACGTCTCGAAAAAAATCTGTACAAAGGCTCGAGTATCACCTTAGGCAGAAATCCCTAAGGACCGTATTCTGTAAAAATTAGACGAAGATTAATTAAGTACTAAACTAAATAATCGGTGGATTTAGCTTGAACCACCATCTATACAAATGGCAAGACCCAATGTCATCAAAATAGCTAACTTAACACTACTTAAAAACTTAAGAGAAATCCTAAAGGCATATTGCTCTCGGGAGCACATGGAAACTCCGTATCGGACCTGGACCACATGTCGAAAGTCCGATGACCATAAAACTATACGGTTATGACCGTCTTATTGGGCTTGACAACCATCACGGGAATTGAGCCCAAATAGTATTCAAAAATGCACAACTTGATCCTGAGCAAAGTGTGTGAGAAACACGAATATCTTTAGAAAATATACTGAAACTTAAGTAAATTGGGTCATTCGCTTACGTGCAAAATTGAAGATTTCAGACCTTCAGTTTCTGACCAAACTTCACCCATGGATCAGGAAAATTTTTCTGTACATATTTGTATACTTCCAGCTCCGATCAAGTAAGAACGACCGTTGATTTGATACAGGTCCTCCACGGTTAATCTGCCTATCTAATTACGCCGAAAACACATCCTAGCATAGATCCATTGTTAAGGAACTTACCCTATGCCGTAAGTGAATAATGGGCCTCCAAATGAGTCTCGTTTGCCTGAAACAGACGCCCTTTGGTTATAACCTAAGTATACCATGGCCCTGGGGCCATTTGCACTAGTTCTGGGCCTATATAAAGCCCTTATACCACCCCATTCCTATTCCATACGAATTTCTCTAACCCTAGGAGAGAGAAGACAGAAAAGAAGAGAAAAGAGTGAGGAGAAAAGAGAGAGTTCTGGAGATCGTTGCTGAGATTCTCTTCCACTACTCCATTTGCTGTTTTACCTCCCCACCATCACTACGTGAACCGTTCCAACTACGATTTGGGTAAGAAAACCTAACCCTAATATTGATTTAGGGATCCAAATAGTGTAATAAATGAAATAACTAACCTATTTCATTGTTTAAGTACTCGTTATTCTGTATTTGAGAACGTAAAATTTCAACCGAGTTCGAAACGAGTATTCTGACGGAAGGTTCAGATTATAAACATTTAGGTTATAGTTTTCAAGGCTTTCAATGCCAGCAATGATTTATGTTTGACTTAATTGTTACCATATGATCTTAGTTACGACGTTTTTGATAAATTATACGTATGTGAACTATCTTGAATATATGATGCATTCCTTGTGTTTGTTGAAATGTTTGAATGAATATGAAATTATGATTTATTCTTGTCATGACTGTTAATCTAGGATTCATGTTCGTTGTATGCATAATAAACTCTTTGTGTAAGGTGATGCCACAATATATGTCGTAACTAATCTAGTCTATGTATTTAGTGAAGTGTAACTTAAGTGTTTGATAAAATGTCTGAATGAGAAAATATTGATGATTTGTATTTATTAAGTGTATTAAGATATGATTCTCAATTAACTTAATTATATGTATAGCTTCTTTCATGAAATCATGATGCCGCTATGCGATTTATGGATTAAATGCAAGTGCTTAGTGACATGTTTAATGTGTTTGATAAAATGCTCAAATGAGGATTGTATTTGGATTGATTGTTGAATGTTAATATGATCATTACATGTGTTTACTTTTCGCATTTAAGTATGATTGAGACCATTACGTAGTCCAGGCAATCGGTAACAATTTTCACTCGAGTGGCTGAATTAGTCTCGTCACATTTGATACGTTCAGTGAATCCAAGTCATATGACGATTGTCGACAGTGGTTAGCCCACAAGGAGTGCTTATGTGCTCCATGTCAATCAAGTCTGCATACGCTCGTACCAATCGAACTTGTCTAGTAAACCGATTGATGTATTGTGTGTTTATCATATATGGACACTACTGTTTAAATTTAAGGTACCAATTACCAATGTAAAGCCTGTTTTAACTATGGTACCACGATTTGCTAAGACTTATGAGTCGGGCATGGTGGTATGGGACACCGTGGTCGAACTGTCGGCCTACGCTGGGGTGACGAGCCTCCCCGTAGTAACCAGTGAGCAATCCAAACTCGTGAGCCGAATATGGTGGTATGAGATACTGTATTCGAGCTGTCGGCCTACATTGAGGTGACGAGCCTCCCGTAGTGACCGCGAGTACAAACTCTTGAATTTGTCCATCCATTGCTTTCATTAGGGGTGATGCCCTATAACTTTCCTATCGTAAGTGGTTAACTAGGATTGATGACCCTAGATAGGTCTTCATTTGAGTTAATAATATAAAGGGAGGTACCTTAGCTTTCTAAATCTGTTGTATGAATAAGATTAATTAAATACTCAGCTAACATGACCATGCACTGCATTGCATGTGCTTTGGCGAGGAAGTTACACCTTTAAGGAGGTTGTCATGCACAAACTTGATTGTCAGAGTCATTTGTGAGAGAGCTTTGTGCGAGGGCATGAATTATTATTGCATTCCATTCCTGCATTAATAAGAGTATTTAGGATATGATTGTTGTACTGCTTTATCATTACTGCTTGATTGAATTGATAACATGTTAACCTTTGCCTTATAGTACCACTAAGTTGATCACTCACTCGCACCTCGGGATGATGTTTTAAAAGATTCTGTTTTAAATGCAGGTTATGGCGAAGCCTATGCAGTAGAGTTGGACTTTATAGACGAGGAGGAGGAATTCTCCTATGTTCAGCTATCAGGCAGGTCTATGTAGACCTCGTGTTGATTCGACAGGATTACAGGGATATATGAATTAGTCGAACACTTTAGATTTTGACATTGTATTTATTTTGAATTAACCCTTGTATATATTAAATCCTGTTACATCATCATACTCTGAAGGTTGTAAAACATCTACCGTTCTGATATATATGTGTTTCAGTCTTCTGCTTGCTTAAATTCAATTATTTCTGAAATATGATATGCTGTTTTAGTATAATCTCACTCATGTTTAATACATTGATATGGACAACATGTAAACATCATTATCCATGTTGCATAAGTGATGCATTGAATCTCGGGAGTAGAGCTTTGCTCGACCCTCGAAATCCGGGGCGTTACATACCTTGTATGCAACAATAACCAACCAAGGCATTCTTAAGTTTTTGATTCCTATGTTCGAGTTCAAAACTTACCAATTAATTGGAAGTTCACTCCTAATGTCCAATTTCACTAGTTTCAAGGTCCTAATTACGTCAGCGAATGTAATATGAAAAGTCCATAGCCCACGGTCTAATTGAATTATAAATTCATGCTCTGATACCTACTTGTAACCCCTCGAATTTCAGGGGTCAAGCACAAACTCGATCCTAAATATTCCAGATGTCACTTATGCTTGGTGGAAGTATGATTTAACTATACTTTTAACCTTCCAAAAAATTATAAAACTAAGTTAAATAATGAAATATACTCTGAACTAAATGTGTCTAAAACAAGCAACAAACTAAAATATACAAAGTACATATATCCAAAGTATGAGAGTCCATAGTTAGGGCCCAATATATAGTTTCAAAATAAATAAAAAATGTGTCATGATCATAATTTATATATATAAAAAAAGAATCTCCACCAAATCCGGCTGAGCAGTGAGCCGAATACAACTCCCTGTCAAATAACTGGAAGTAGAACTCCTCTGGGTCAATGTACGTGTCCTCTAACGCAACCGCATCGATAACCCATGCACTACAACAATGTCCGGTTAATGTTTTAAAAGACCATCCTAGAGTGAGAGTAAGTGATCAACTCGGTGGTTTCATTAATTCTAAGTAGCACATGTTATCAACTCAATCAGCATAGGTAATAATAGAACATGTAAACAAACACTTCATATCTAATCTTATTAGGTATATAAATGTTGTAAATGATGCATGAGCCTTGCAATCCAATAGTCACTTACAACCGACTTCAACACCTATTTTACAAATGCCAACACTCCCTCATAATGTGACTTCAATTCTGATCGCAACAATCTATTTTAATCTAATGTGATTGACATGTATGATTATTCATGTAGTTATTAAATTCTATTTAATCAGTATATTAGGGAAGTTATAGTACCACCATTTTATCATGAGTCTCAACTGGATCATTAGGCTCGGAGTAACCATAACGGCTTCTTATCCATGTCCCTTGATCTGTTTTGGATTTATCACCCTAATCAATCACACATAGCAAATAAGTTATTTTCATCATTGCTCATAGACACTACAAGGAGGCTTGTCACCCCAGCATAGGGTGACAACTTGAACACGGTGTCCCATACCACCATGCTAGGTTCATGAGTCTTGTAGGATCATAAAACTAATAATTATAATTAGACTTATTTAAGGAAAATGGTGGTGTAATGCTTCAAAAATCGACACATGAGTACATAGAGTTTGATTTCGAGTTACAGGGTGTTAGCTTAATAAACTACACATGTGTTTTCATTTAGATTCACATTCATTTCATACACAAGTAATTAAAGTAACGCATTTCAACGTAGAAGAACCAAAGTGAGGTAGAGATTACAAAATCTAAAAATATATGGCTAAGACGCAAAAGTTATAGTTCTAAAAGTGATAACCACCCATATGAGAATTATATGAATCACAATAATTTTAATAGGAACAGAAGAACAACTACAAAGTGAGAAGAAGCTAGAGATCTATTAGGCACCCCGCACGCACTACCGACTGGTCTTTTTCTTATGTTATCTGCATATGTCGAATAAGAGGTATCAAATGTCAACATAGTGAAGAAATATATCTAATATTGTTACGTGGGACATTTTAGTGAATAGAAGGTTCGTAACAAATATATATTCATACATGTAATACACTTAAGTATATTATATTTAATGCTTAGATACTAAGCATGTTACACATATTTTAACATAACCAAGTGTAAGTAATGATAACATAATAAACAAAAAATTTTCTGATTTACTTGGTAGGTATATTAATGCTATGATGAAATGATGCATGCTTCTTACAATCCAATACTCCTTCACAAGTAACTTTAACACTTATTTTGCATATGCTAACACTCCATCATAAGTGACTATAGCATTAAATCACAACTTATCCTATGATATGAATGATTAGCTAAGTGATTATTAGTCTTAGTTCATCTAACAGGTTAGCGAATATAAGATACCATCATTATATCATGAGTCATTATTCGAATCGATTCACGTAGCTCATTGTGACACGTGACGACTCTTCACCAGTGTCCCTTGATCTAAATTGAGGTATTAATATGGTACGGGTCATTACCCTATACTGAGTATGAATAATCAATTTAGAGGTGTGGGATTGTCACTCATAATTAAATTAATACAGAGGAAAGGGCTTGACATCCAAATCCAATCACGCCTAGTCGTTTAAACGGTACTCTAATATGGAACTATTGGCCGGATAATTTGATGGGGGCCATTTGAACAATATTTTATCACCTTAATCATTGCTCGCTGGTCACTATGGGAAGGCTTGTCACCTCAACATATGCCGACAGCTTAAATATAGTATCCCATACCACCATGATCGGTTCATGAGTCTTTACGGGATCGTAACGCACTGATGGTTATGAGTAAACTAAATTAATGGTAATGATGGTATCCCATATTCTATTGAATGTCATACAAACACCAAACATAAGAATGATTGAGCCATCATTAGATTGATGCAATTGATTACTGAGGATCCTAGATAAACTAACATTAGATACAAAGCATCTCGTGTAGTTCCAACTACTGTCGACTGTTTGTGTTCAACTTCAGTTTGTCGTATAAGTCTAAGATAACCTCTCTAAAATGAGTTAGCCACATATTTAAATAATTTACAAAGCTCGATCTATCACTAGAATAATTCAAATTTATCCATTACATAAACATGATTGCAAGAAAATTCAATACCCCACCATGGTACACCAATTAAACACGTGTACAATTCAATGTAGTTCAATTTGCATCACACAATTCAATTATATTAATACTTCTTAGCATTCGACATCGAAGAGTTCTAATATTAAGAGTTTAATGTCATTCAAGTATTTCATTGAGTATGTTATTTACCAAATACCAAACAAATACATTTAATTATTCTAAAATATCAGATAGAAGTTTGAGGGTAAATCTTCACCTTAGAGTCAAAAATTCTTGATTCAAATGCGGTTCTAGCGTTAGAAATTTGAAAAAATTGCTCCAAACCCTAATTTATTTGTAACTTCATTATTAGTAGTGTGAATTATATTCTAAATATATTTTAATTGAGAGTTAAGGGTTTTACCTAACTCAATTTGAGTGAACCCCAACTCGATTCGATGAGTCGGGGGTCCGAAATTGGCGTACCACGGTATTCATATGGGATCACACTAAAGTTAGGTTCTACAATAGCATGAGTCATTCCTAATCGATTATCAGGACTTTAACTCATAGCATAAACTAACCTTAAAGTTAGGGTTTTCAAGAAATGACGAAATGAAAGGGGTTTCTAACCTTAATGATTCAAAAATGTTGGAAATAAAAGAAATAGGTAGAAGGGCAACAAGGGAACCTCTTACCTAGCAAGGGGTAAGGAATTCGACCCGAAATTATTGAATTTTGGCCATGGAAGACGTGAGCTAAGTGTATAGGCGAGATCTTGCAAGATCTAGTGAGCACGAGGATTGGATGGTGTGATCCGACATTGGACCCCACCATTTCTACCATTTCTTCACTCTTCTCTTCTTCTTTCTCTCATTTTCTAGGGTAAATTTAAATGGGGAGTAGGGTAGTGAAATAAATGGGTATTTATAGTTCCAGATTTAGTGCAAATGGTCATAATGGATATATACTTACCATGAGAGGTTGTTTATACCTTTTGAGGCCAACTGGAAGATGTACTAGTCAATCTACCGCATAGGATAGTTTTTTTAAATGACAATTTATGCAAGGCTTTAATCGCCCTATATATCAGACACATCAATCAATGGTTATGATCAAAAGTCAGTTCGACTGTTATTGATCATCAATCGAGATTGCGATTATATATATGTCTCTATGAAATTACTTTTTGTTAGCATCCTAAGTTTGCTTACGATCTAATGGCTTGAAAGTCACAACTTTAAAAAAGATCGAAGGTGGACAATTAACTTAAGTTCATGCTGATTCCAACCAATCCTCGCATAACACATGTTCTGCCTTTCACATCCAATTTAAGTGATTCCATATGCCGCCTCAGATTAACATTTGGGGTGAATGTTAAGCCCAACAAAACAAACATCTTTATATAGTTTCAAGTTCAGCAGTTCATTAACAAGGGTCTTAGAGCTAGTTTGGTTAATTAAGGTATTTCTGAATTAAACTGAGCAACAATATTTCTTGTACACAAAAATTAGATTTTAGATTAGGTAAGTTCATAGCATGGACTATTCGTAATTAGAGGAAATGGTGATTCAAGTCTAATCACCTTAATCAAGAACCCTAATTCAAGTATACTAGAAACTACCCGAATTAGTACAATGTAATAAAAATAGAAAATCATAATTTAATCATATTACATGATTTCATGATTTCTATTGTGATTTGAAAAAACTCTTAAGAAGACACCGAATATAAGAACTATAAAATGAAAAAGTTATGTCCAGCCCATTAGCGACATGTAGTTTAAGAAATTTTTAATTTCAATGGGTCTACTGATTGTATTTTTTCCTAGTAATTTTAGTTACTTTATTATTATTTTTTAATTTTTATAGTAGTTCATCATCAAGTTTAATTTATCCCCACCAAATTTCATTCTATGTTGAGTTCCAAAAACTTTATTAAAATTCTAGAAGTAACAACTGTCTAAAACCCATGATTTTTTGTATAAGTTTTAAAATATCCTAAAATCAACCTCTATTTTAATTTTAAATTTTTTTTTATGAAACTAGAATTATTAAGCTTCCTTTTAGTTTTTAAATCATCTTAATTAGAGTTATAAAGAAGAAGGTACTTATTTTTAAAGTTAGTATACGTAAGCTATCTAAATGAGGGTTGACCTTCAATTTTGATGGCGACCTTCGACTTTCAGACTTTTTTTTTTCTTCATAAAATTGAGGTTTTGGTGGACCCAAAATCACTCCCGATGATTCCAAATACAAGCGAATACACACACTAATATAGAATCAAATTGAGAAATTAAAAGTAACGTCCAAGGACATCCAATTCTTAAGTTGGCAAAAACCCAGGGCATTATAGGTGATATCCTAGATTCAATCGAACGTTATCATACATTATGAATACAATATGATTAAGCATACATTAGAATAATATGATTGACATGGGAGAAACCCCGTTTAAATAGCATTGGGTGCAAAGCATCCTGCGTAGTCCAGCTACTGTTGGTCGTTTGCATTCAACCTTGGTCAATTAAACAAGCCTTGGGTGGCCGACCTAATATGGGCCACCCCCTAAATTGAACAATTTGCCCGCTAACTTCACATCAAAGACGGTTCTGCGCATTAAGCTAATAACTAGGTAATCATTTAAGCAGTCTCACAATGTTAAGCACAAACCCTAAAATCAACATTCTTATTCATCTAGGCATTTCATCAAGGATGCAAATAATCGATAGAAAATAATAATAAGATTTGAAGAAGTAAATTATATGTAATAATGTTATGCTATAAAAACCCTATTCAGAATAAGGGTTCATTAACTAAGACCCTCAAGTGTTGATAAAATGTAGCTTGAGTAATTTTCCCCACCTTGAGATGGTTTGTTTAACTTAGAGCGCTCCTGGGGTTAGGATTTTAGGGAAAGATTACTAAAACCTTAAAATTCATATAAGTCTTTGTAAGATTTAATAGATGACTCATCCTAAAATATCAAAACTTGGGAAGTAAGACTCAAACCTTACCTTCAATTGCTAGCAAAAAGGCTCCTACGAAATATCTGAGAATGGCTAGCATGTAAATCGAACACAAGACCTATCTAAGTAATATTGTTAAATTTAATAATAGAGTAATAACAGATGTGGGTTGCATCCTACCTCGGTGTGGACGGAAAAGGGGCTTTGTGACCATGATATATGGGTTTTATCACGCCGTTCATCCATTTTTCCATGTTGTTTTAGGATATAAGCTAAAAAATGAGGATGATCCAAGGCTCAAATGGACCACATCACATGAAACAAAGGTGATAATAATGTCCACTATTGAAACCTTCGTAGGGCCCACTATGATGTTTAGATTGAAACTGAACTCCGTATTGAGTTTCTCAGTACGCTCTTATCGTACTGAGTAAATCAGTTGGGCCCATCTTGAATATATGTGGTCTATCCACATCGTCCATTCATTTTTCCATATAATTTAAGGAGTTGAGCTCAAAATTAAAGCATATCCAAAGATCAAGTGGATCATACCACAGGAAATAGTGGGGATAATGATTTCCATTGTTAAAACCTTACTAGGCCCCACAGTGATGTTTATTTGTCATTCAACATGTTCATAAGATCATAAGACATGGACGAAGGGAAAACAAAAATAGAAGCTTGATCCAAAACTTCTGTAGCCCCCAAGAATTTTTCAACGGTAGACATTCGATTCAATTGTTTCATATGGTGTAGTCCATTTGAACATTGTATATGCTTAATTTTTGGGCACATGCCCTAAAATAACCGGTTAAAATGGATGGACGGAGCGGATAAAATACATAAATCATGGTGGGCCTAGGAAGGTTTCACAGGTGGTGTCTCCCCACTGTTTCCTTTGACATGGCTCATGGGAGCTTTGGATTTACTTGATTGCTGGCGCTGTGTCCTTAAATGACTTTGGATTTACTTGACTGCTGGCATTGTGTCCTTAAATGACTTGACAAAACAGACTGAGGACTAGGGCTGTACATCGAGCTGAGTTGAGTTGAGTTGGGCCAACCTCAGCTTGACTCGTCCATGCTATACTTGAGCTCAAGCTCGAGCTTGCCCTCGAGCTCAACATTGAAGCTTAGCTTATTTGCCCTAGCTTTCGAGTCAATCTCAAGTTGAGCTAGTAGTTTGAGTCGAGTCGAGCTTGTTCATATGCCAACCCAGCATCTAGCCTGACCCAAACCCACTCCCAACTCAGCCCGATGCCCAACCCGACCTAACCCAGCCCCCACCCTGACCCAAACCCCATCCCGACTCAATCCAATACGGTTGGGTAGGGTTTTTTAGTAAAAACTTTTAAGTTTTAACTTTTTTTAAAAAAAGTTAAACATATTATATATATTTAATATTAATATAATATATATAATATAATATTAAAATATATTACTCGAGCCGAGTCGAGCTCGAGCTCAAACTTCGAGTTGAGTTGAAATGCACCATGGTCAAACTCGGCTTGAACTCAACTTGAGCTTTAGAAAACAAGCTTGACTCGCCCCGAGTTGGCCTTTCAAGCCGAGTCAATCCGAGCTGACTCGAGCTGAGTCAAGCGAACTTTTTGAGCTAGCTTAACTTGTGTACAGCCCTACTGAGGATGACGAGGTTGTTTTAGGCCACCATTCAATCTGCTTTCTATCATTGTATTTTTAACCCAATCTTATCAACTATCATTTAAAGTGGCTTACAAAACCTCTTTTAATTTTGGCCACCAACCTAGGAAGTGGATCAGTTGGTGACACCAATTTGCTACCTTGTTAGGTAGTGTCAGGCATTATTGTGTCTTTCATGATCTATGTATTTTATCCTCACCGTCCATCTATTTTTCTAGCTCATTTTATGGCAGTAAGTCCAAATATAGTAGCAGATCATTAATAGGTCTAGTCGAACATGCTATAAGAAATAATCATTAATAGGTCTAGTCGAACACCCTATAAGAAATAATGGCGATTGAATGCCTACCTTTAAATATTTGTTGAGGGCTACAAAAGTTTTTTATTAAGCTTATACTTTCATTTTCACTATGTATAAGTCTACATGACCTTATCTGTAAGTCTTGTATCCTAGTCTGTACTGTTCAGTCGACTCCCGCGATCCTTCCCGACGAATTTCGATAATCCGTGACGTATAATCGACGTTTGCGCACGATCCTAAGTCGTATCTCGTAGATATGAGTTGGCTCAATCTGAGACTTGTACCCTAGCGACCGCACTATCGTCATGGTTCCGATGCCGCGTATTACACACCGATCCGATACCCAGGAAAGTAGATGTGGGCCCGCGTTCAGTTCGAGGAAAAATGCCACGCGTTGTAATCCCTAGAGAATCCATCACATAAATCACTTACTTGTTAAATTATACTCATTAATCTATCCCATCCCCAAGTACAAAAGCAACCCTTAAAAGTCAACTCTCTCCCTTACACAAGTACACCTATCCATCCCTCTCTCCCATCACTCCTCTCCCATCATCTCTCTCTCTCATTCTCTCTCTCATTTTTCCTCTCAAGCAACTCACGTTCAAGCTCCCCATGAGAGAGCTTGTGTGACCCACCTTCCTACCTCCCATCTCCACCATTCAAAGTTCATCTCAACTGTCGAAATCGTTTCCTTGGAGCTCTAGAGTCTATAGACGGAAGAAGGAAGAAAAGATCAAAGGTGGGTGTTTCTATTTGTTGACTTTGTGATTTAAGGGCTCACATATATGGGACCCATCTTGATGTATTCATGTATAGGGAGGGCCCATAGTGGCAGGGTCCCTCCCCTCTCTCTCTCTCTCTGTCTCTCCCCCTCCCTTTTGATGTGTGGTCCACCCAATGCATGTGACACATCCACACCATCTATCACCGTGGAGCCTACCATGATGCGTGTGTTACATCCAAACCATCCAACGGTGGGACCCCAATTGGTTGACTAACGTCAGTAAGTTTTGTGGGTCCCACGTGATTGTATATGGTGAATCCCAACTGCCCATCTGCTGTTGGGGCCACACAATGATGTATTTGTTTCATTCGCACTGTTCGGACCATCTGAATGGTTCTCGACAGGTTGGACGGTCCTGTGGACCTCACTCGTGATATATGTGATTCATCCATGCTGTAGAGTAGCTGTGGGACCCACGCACTCGTGGACTCCACGTGCATGTGACTATTAAAGCCGTCCATCTGTACAGCGTCCAGGTCTGGACGCTGGAACCTTTTCTTTGAAAAAAAAGTAGAAAGAAAGAAAGAAAGAAGAAAGTAAGAAAATAGGTAGTATGGTGGGCCTTACATGGGACCCACCTTGATGTAATTATTCTATATCTGTACCGTCAGATGGACGGTGCTGTGTAGCACGCACACATAAGGCGTGTGGGTTTTATCCATGCCAACCATTCATCCCAGGACGATGGGACCCACCTGGACTGTATATCTCATCCAGGCTGTCCATCCATGGAGCCTACCTTGATGATGTGTTCTATATCTAGCCGTCCATCCATAAGGGAACCACGTGAGGTATGTTTTATATCCACGCCATCCAGACCGTCCATCATCTAGACGATGGATGTGGGACACCTCACGTGCAGTCCCTGGACGCCATGACGTATGCATTTCACTTGAACCGTCCATTCACCTGGACGATGGGGACCAGCCTTATCGTTGCTGCATTGAGGTCACCTAGTTCTCAGGGTCCCACTAACGGGTATGTGTTATATCTAACCGTCCTGATGTGGAGCCCACCCTGCACGTGTCACACGTGTAGGGTGGTGGGACCCACCTTAATGTAATTGTTTCATCTGCACCGTCCAAGGTGCTGGACGGTGCTGCGGACCTCACCATGACGCTTGTGTTTTATCCTCTACGTTCATCTATTTGCCAGCATGGGACCCACGTCAATTTTTGTATTTCATCCTTGCCGTCCATTCATCTGGACAGTGGGCCCGCAGCAGTAGATTCGCTGGAGCACCGCACCCCGCAATATAACTGCTATAGGACGTCAGAAGCCCCGTTGGTCCAGCGTGATGTATTTGTTATCCTAACCGTCCATCTGTGGATGAGCAGCAGAGCAGCTGCTGTGGTGCTGCCGTCAGCAAATTCTGTGAGGCCCACACATGATCTATGTATTTCATCCATGCTGCTCAATAGCGTGGGCCCCACACACGTGTGGACCCCACTATATGATGCATGTACTATTTCTTGTCAACCATTTGACAGGCTATGTGGGCCGCGCCGCAATGCATTTGTGATCCGCACTGTCGATCTATCCGGTGGACCACACTATGGAAAACTGTGGAGATTGAACGGCTACCATTGAAATTCTTTTTTGGACACGGGAGTTTTGGATCAATATAATATTCGTTTTCCTCTTGAATTCAGGTACTTGTGACCGTATGAATAGATTGAATAGAAAATAAACGTTATGGTGGGTCCTACCTTGATGTATTTATGGCCCATCCATGGGGCCCACCTAGATATATTTGAGGCCCTTTGGTGCGGCTCGTGGATGCGGCCCACTTAATGTATGAGGCCCTTTGGTGTGGCCCGTAGATGTAGCCCACTTGATATATATGAGGCCCAGGTGCAGGGCTCATCTATTATGTATTTGAAGCCCATGGGTTGTAGTCTATTGTGATGTATTTGAGGCTCATGGGCGAGGCCCAATACGACATATATGTGGTCCATTTAGTGAGACAGATGTAATGTATTTGAGGCCCATGTGCAGGGTCCACCTATTGTGTGTTTATGGCCCATTGATGCAGCCCACTTGATGTATGAGGCCCTTTGGTGTGGCCCGTGGATATAGCTTACTTGATATATATGACGCCTAGGTGCAGGGTTTATCTATTGTGTATTTGAAGCCCATGTGTTGTGGTCCATTGTGATGTATTCGAGGCCCATGGGCGAGGCCCAATACGACGTATATGTGACCCATTTAGTGAGGCCCATATAATGTATTTGAGTCCCATGTGCAGGGTCCACCTATTGTGTGTTTATGGCCCATTGATGCGGCCCACTTGATGTATGAGGCTCATTAGTGCGGCCCATGGACACGGCGCACTTAATGTATATTTGAGGCCCATATATGAGGACCAATGCGATGTATTCATGACCCATGTGCCAAGGCCCCTTGCGACGTACTTGAGGCCCATTATGATGTATTTTCGGACCATTTGGTAAAGCCTAATGAGATGTATTTTCTGGCCCTTGTATTGCAGCCCAACTGGCATATATGAGGCCCATGTGCTACGGCCCATTGTGATGAACATGAGGTCCATGAGCGAGGCCCATGGTGATATGTATTAGGTTCTTGTGTAAGGCCATGGGCCCACGATACATTTGGCTCTATGTGGACCACTCCTTCGGAGCAATGTTGGTTGAATGTCCACATTGATGGACAATGTTGGTTGAATGTCCACATTGATGGACAATGATGGTTGAATGTCCACATTGTGATCTTCCCTTAGGCCTTGTTAGGCCCATTCTCATCGATTTCGATTGCCGATTATCGATTTCGATTATTGGGGTCGAAGCCGATTCTGATTGCCGATTACCGATTTTGATATCGGGGTCAAGCCCGATTCCGATTGCCGATTACCGATTTCGATATCGAGGGTCGAGGTCGATTCCGATTGCCGATTATCGATTTCAATATCGGGGTCGAGGCCGATTTCCGATTTCCGATTTCCGATTGCCGATTTCGATTATCGGATTCTAGGCCGATTCCGATTGCTGATTACTGATTTCAATATCAGGGTCGAGGCCAATTCCGATTGTCGATTACTGATTTTGATTATCGGGGTCAAAGCTGTTTCCGATTGCCGATTACCGATTTCGATTACCGATTCTGATTGTCGATTACCGATTTCGATATCGGGGTCGAGGCTGATTCTGAGTGACGATTACCGATTTCGATTATTAGGGTCAAGGCCGATTTTGATTGCCGATTTCGATTATCGAGGTCGAGGCCGACTCCAATTGCGGATTGCCGATTCCGATTATCGAAGGTCAAAGCTGATTTCGATTGTTGAGGCCAATCTTTGAGGCCGATTCCGATTGTCGATTACTAATTCTGATTATTGAGGCGATTCTGATTATCAATGCCGATTCCGATTGTCGATGCCGGATATCAGGGCTGATTGCTGAGGCCCATAGTAATGTATATGCGGCCCATATTTGAGGCCTATTCTGATGAGCATTCGGCCTCGACTTGATGCATTTGAGGCCTACATAATGTATGTGAGGCCTGTGTGATGAGGCTCATTGTGGTGCATTTGAGGGCCAGGCAATGGAGCCCATTGTGATGTATGTTAGGCCCATGCGAAAGGGCCATTGTGATGTGTATTAAGCTCTTGAGTGAGGCCCATGGTGTTGTATATTTAGCCTTTGTGTGATGCCATAGGTCCACTGTATGTTAGACTCTATATAGGTCATTCCTTGGGGATAATGTTGGTTAAATGTCCACATTGTCGAGATCGATTGTCGATGACTGTTATTAATACCGATTATGAGTATGTGGCAGCATAGCATCATGATACATGCCTATACGCATCATCTACATGTTTGTTATGAGATATGATTGATCATTGCATATGCCATAGTGCCGGTTGTTATGAGACTCTCTGATAGGCGAAGATTGTCTCACATGAGCGCACGGTATGCACATGATTGATGCATGACTCGATTGTATGACTTATGCATCTTGTATTGTGCGTTGTGATTATTATACGCGCTAGCAACATTAGGGTCGTGGCCTCGACAGACATATCATGGATGGCCAGATGGGACATCGAAAATCTATTCTAGCATCGGGCTGCCATAGATGACCCTGGGTGAAAATTCCTAAACCTCCGGATTAAGAGATGCCCCAACATCGAGACCGAGTAGATATATGAGCATATGAGGGCCGTATACCAGTAGGCTGTGTCTCCCACTGTGTCGTGGTCGGTTGGGAGGGGGTGTGACCTTACTCGCTCGAGAGTAGGGGGGATAGCTAGATTGAGTTTGACCAGCTCATGAATGGGTCTGCTATCGACGTGTCGGGTAAATATTGGTTGACTACTGGCCAGGCAGATAGTGAGGTCTCTTCCACTTGCATGGTCGCGTGTTAGTGGCAGTGATTTGCATGTAGAGTGTACTAGACCCTAGTGATAATCCTAGAGAAGAACCGTACTGATATATGAACTTATTGAGCAGGAGTTGCATACTTATTCATTCATTCACTATTCACTCAGGCTGGTGGTACAAAACTATTTGTTACGTATACCTCGCAATGATAAAGATTTTGGTTAGGGCGCGCGACTAACCTGAGATCAAGAGTTTACCACATTGAGTCTGACTATCCAAATTTAGGTATGAGAATGGTTTGAATAGAAGTCCTTTGTGATAGACCCCATAGCTTGCGATACCACGTACTATCATCCCGACTTCACACCTTAGCGTGGTCATTCCATTCGCACTGCATATTGTATTACATCTACAGCATATGACATTTTAGGTTACTGTGTTTCTACATTTATATGGTCTAGAAGTGGCTGACGGTATTCGTGAACTCATGAGGAATTGTATATTATATTACATTCTCGACATTTGATATTTGGCTCTTTATGACTTCTTATTTGCATAGCTGATCTATATTGCATACTCTAATATTGTTTGACTCATGATCTTACCAGTATTTCGATATTGTATGATTATGACATTGTATTGAATATTTGGCACTTACCTTGTGCATACACTTACACCACCCTCTAAGCTTTCTATAAGCTTATGCATGATAGATGCGTGCAGGTGATGTTAGGTTGCAGCAGCGTGGAGTTTGGAGCATGTAACTAACTTATGGAGCTTTGATTTTATTTGACATATATATTTTTCCTTTCAGTATTGTATTCAAATTTTATATTAGTGGATATATGATGATGATGTCGCTCTTGTGGTTTGGGTAAACTTGTGGTTATGCTTCTTACAAGATAAATGTACGTTGGAAAAAAAAATCTTCTTTGTAGGATTTCAGGATCGGAACCCGGCATATAAGTGCTGGGAGCCGAGTATGGGGTACTATAGAGGCAGTCAGCACCGTATTCGATGATCAGGATTCTTGTGAATCCGATTTTCGAGTTTGGGGCATGACATTATCCACAAGTTGGACAGCAAATAAACGTTATGGTGATTAAATCTCTGCCCCAATATTATTGAATGTTTATCTTTAGAGAGGAAAAAATATATTATGGTGGGCTTTAGGATGGTTGTTTAGGTGAGTGTCATTTTCCTCACCTTTTCCTTTGGTGTGTTCCACTTAAGCTTCATATTTGCTTCATTTTTGAGCTCATGTAATAAATTGACATGGCTAAATGGATAAATGGCATGGATATAAAACACACATCACGGTGGGTCCTATAACACTCCACAACAAGTACATGAGTGGTGTTGGGGTCACTGCCAATCACTTCTTCTCTTCATCATATGAATATAATCTTAACAACTATGATTAAAATACCTTTTTAAGTTTGGCACCACCTACCTAGGGAAGCCTATAGGGTGGTGACCCCAACACCACTCATTTAGGTGGTGTCAGGTGTTATAGGGCCCATTGTGATATATATGTTTTATCTACATCATCCATCCATTTTTCCGGCTCAATTTAGGGTATGAGCTTAGAAATGAAGCTGATCAAAAGCTTAAGCTAGTGGTACACACTACAAGAAATAGGGGTGACTTAATGCCCACCATTAAAAACTTCTTGGGGCCACCAAAGCTTTGGATCAAATTAATATTTGTATTTTGTCTTTATCAAGGTCGATGCGACATTATTAAGTATGGGTTGGATGGAAAGTAAGAATTACCTTGATATGTCAAGACGTTGGATGGTAAATAAACTTTACAATGTGCCTATGGAAGTTTTCAATAGTGGCCATCATTATTACAACTGTTTCCTATAGTGTGGTCCACTCCAGCTTTAGATTTGCTTCATTTTTGGATCCATGACCTAAGATGAGATGGAAAAACAGATGGATGATGTGGATATAAAACCCATACATCATGGTGGTCTTATAATGCCCAACAACACATCACCATCCAATCTGCTTCCTATCTCTATCATCTTAATCGAATCATATTAAATATCATTAAAGCTTAGATGGTAAATAAACATGTTGGGGGGCCTTGCACAAAACCTTAGGATCTAGCCTCCCAGAACAAACCAGAATTATAGAATAATAAAGCAATGAAATAAATCAAAGCATCAACCACACACCACACGAGAATTTTTACGTAAAAAACCCTTAAAGAGGTAAAAACCACGGGACCTCGTCCAGATCAATAATCCACTATGAAGTAGAACGTTACAACCTTCTTCACTCACGTAGGAGTGGATAAATAATAAGAGAAATAAAGAAAACGGAGAGATCTTACTGATTACGAGGACGTAGAAGCGCTGAGATATAAATTGCACAGTAGACAACCTCCATGAGCATAACCTCCCTTCTACAGGTTTCCTCTCTCTCTCTCTCACACCTTTGATAGTCCTCTTATGTTTTTCTTCTCTATAGAAAAACCCTTAAAGAGGTAAAAACCACGGGACCTCGTCCAGATCAACAATCCACTATGAAGTAGAACTTTACAACCTTCTTCACTCATGTAGGAGTGAATAAATAATAAGAGAAATAAAGAAAACAGAGATATCTTACTGATTACGAGGACGTAGAAGCATCAACCACACACCACATAAGAGATTTTTACGTAAAAAATCCTTAAAGAGGTAAAAACCACGGGACCTCGTCCAAATCAACAATCCACTATGAAGTAGAACGTTACAACCTTCTTCACTCATATAGGAGTGGATAAATAATAAGAAAAATAAAGAAAACGGAGAGATCTTACTGATTACGAGGACGTAAAAGCGCTGAGATATAAATTGTACAGTAGATAACCTCCACGAGCATAACCTCCCTTTTACAGGTTTTCTTTCTCTCTCACACCTTTGATAGCCCTCTTATATTTTTCTTCTCTCTAGAAAAATCCTAGGAACCCCTATTTATAGTTTTAGGAAACTCCTTTCCGCATCCCAATTGTGAAAGGATTCAGATTTCCACAATCCGCAAAATTGCGGAACGAATCTGTGTAACTACGACTGGTCGAGACAAGGCCATGACCGGTCGAGCACCCGGAGAAAAATAACCCAAAGTCACTGGACTTTGAGTCGAGTTAAGGCTCGACTTCACGACTGGTCATGCACCAACCCTCGACTGGTCGTGTAGGGCTCACGACCACTCGAGCACGGGCAAAAAACTCCATCAAATCTCCTTCTTTTTGACCCAGGAGGGATTCACCTTCTTCAAGCCAGCCTGGTTTCTACAAACCTCAAACTTTTCCTTGAGCAAAGCCTTGGTCATCATATCTGACCCATTATCGTCCGTGTGGACCATCTCAAGTTGTAACACCTTCTGTTTCAAAGTATCACAGATCTAGTGATACCGAATCTCTATGTGCTTCGACTTGGAATGCTAACTTGGATTCTTGCTCAAGTGTATAACACTCTGACTATCGCAATAGAGCACGTGCTACTCCTGCTTCAGGTTAAGTTCCTGTAGGAGCCTCTTCATACAAAGCATCTCTTCACATGCTTTTGTGACTGTAATGTATTCGGCTTCTGTCGTCGACAATGATACGACCTTCTGTAGCTTGCTCTGCCAAAAAACCGCTCCCCTTGCAAACATGAACATGAACCCCGATGTAAACTTCCTGGAGTCTATGTCACCTGCCACATCTGTATCTGTGTAGCTCTCTAATACAGATTTTTCGTCACCATAGCATAGGCTCAACCTGGATGAGCCTCTTAGATACCGCAGTATCCATTTCACCACTGCCCAATGCTCTTTGTCAGGATTGACAAGATATCGGCTAACAACACTAACCGTATATGCTATGTTTGGGCATGTACACACCATAGCATACATCAAACTTCCTACAGCCGATATGTAGGGTATTTTCTGCATCTCTTCCACTTCTGTCTTTGTCTTGGGACACTACCTGTCGCTCAATCTAAAGTAACCATCCAGTGGAGTACTGACCGACTTTGCTGCATTCATATAGAATCGCTCTAGAACTTTCTCAATATACCGCTCTTTTGACAGTCAAAGCTTCTTACTGCTTCTGTCACGTGTTATTTCTATTCCTAGGATCTTTTTAGTCGGGCTCAAGTCTTTTATCATAAATGACTTGTCGAACTCCTATTTCAGCTTGTCGATCTTCTTGATGTCTTTTTCCATGATGAGCATGTCATCAACGTATAACATCAAAACTAAGAAATCACCATCTGAAAACTTGCGCGTGAACACACAGTGGTCCGACTCTGTTCTGTCATACCTATGCTGTAACATGAATGAATCGAACTTCTTATACTATTGTCGTGGAGCTTTTTTCAGCCCATACAAGCTCTTCCTTAGCTTACACACCATATGCTCCTTGCCCTTGACTTCGAACCCCCCTGGTTAGTGCATGTAGATCTCTTCTTCTAGGTCACTATGGAGAAAGATAGTTTTAACATCTAACTACTCTATCTCCAGATTCATGCTAGCCGCCAACCCAAGCAACACCCATATGGATGTCATCTTCACCACTGGTGAGAATATCTCCTTGAAGTCTATACATTTTTTCTGACCGAATCCTTTTATCCCAAGTCTGGCCTTGAACCTTGTTTGTGAATTCTTCTACTCAACCTTCTTTTTGAACACCCACTTGTTGCTCAAAACTTTATTGCCCTTAGGCAGTTTCACCATATCATAGGTGTGGTTCTTATGCAAGAATTTCATTTCCTCTTGCATATCTTTCAACTACTCCTTATGCTCGTCGGCTAGTGCCTTAGTGTTGAGGGTCAAATAATGCATATTAGACCGCAGATATTGTCTGAATTTACGAATGTTGTACTGTCTAACGGTCCGTTTTAACCGTGTTTGTGCTGCAAGGTGTAATTACAAGCTTAGACTGAAATAAGTGCCTAAAGCATGGATTTAACGCTTTGATGACACTAGAAGCAAGGGATACACCCCTGGGGATCAAGATCAATATCTGGGATCCACAAAAATCAGGAAACTGAAGCTCAAGTGGCCCGAAAGTCATCTAGAATACAAGATCACAGGGTTTCCACCATCTGTTCAGCTCAAAACTTCATATATGGCCTTAGGATCACAAATTAACCGTACATGTAAAATTTTAGCCATTGGATCCCTCTAGAAGTAGCCCAATGGATAGATCAGACCATAGATCTATGAATCGAGGCCCACCTGATACCTGGATCTGCTTCAATGTTGGTCTCAACTCATTAAATGAGCCGAAAAAGCAGATGGATGGAGAAGATTTCTCATGAGAATCAAGGTGGGGCCCACTTTGAGGAGTGGGAGTGCACACTAGTTGTGCACTTTCAGTGCACCAAACCGATGGAATCGGTTAGCAGGTGCTGACCCAATTTCCATTTTCAAAACGGAGACAACGTCCGCTGTTCGTAATAGGGAGTTGCCCTCAACTCCTGGTAGGCCACCATCATCATGAATTTAGATGATCCATACCGTTCATTAGATTCAGGAGGCCAAACCGACCGTTCCATGATCTATAGACGGATTTCTGCGGTTATTTAGTGTCCTTGGAGGATCCAAACGGAGAATGGACGGCTGAATGAAAACTACATGGGCCGCTCCAAAATAGACTTAAAATCAGTCATTCCCGACCGATATTTCGAGGGTAATACAATGAACGGAGTAGATTGTCTGAAGAAATCCGATCGTGGGCCCCACCATCAGTCCAGCGCAGAAACAACGTTGATTCTGCGCCAGAGAAAACCGGCCGTTGCGGGCCGTTGTGTGATCTTGATCGTGGTCAAAATCACAATCTGTACCGTCCAAAATGTCCACAGGGAGACCATAACCATGTCCAAGAAGTCCGTTTTGAGAGAATCTGACGGCTAGTGTCTCATACTTGGGTCAAACGTAAGTGGCTTGCGGTTACCTGCTGCGTAAAGACTGTTGCTGCGTAAACAGTACCTTCGCACCTAACTTCTTGTGCGTTGCAGTTTCAGCCGACCGCCCTATCTCTCTCTATAAAAAAAAAAAAAAAGAGAGAGAGCTGGACGTAAAAAAAAGAGAATTTTTGGGGGGAAGCAGCAAGAGGGCTTGACGTGGAGCAAAGAAAGAGAGAAAGAGAAAGAGAGGGAGAGAAATTCTTGGTTTTTCTTTTCACTTTTCTTTTCCTTTTCTTTTTTTCTCTTTATTTAGTTGGATTTAGCCTGACCATGTGTGGCTAAACCTCCTAGCTAGGGCTAGGAGGTGAAGCTTGTAGTGAGATGGAAGATGATATGCTTTTAATTTAATTTTAATTGTTGAATTGATGTTGGTTTTAGTCTGATTTTAATAGAAATATTCTTGGTCTTTAATGGTCTGTTGTGACTGAAATTACAATGGGTCTGCAATGGCTTTGAATATTTTCGTTCTCCTTTATGTCTATGACGTTAGGAAGCCCTATTGTTCACCATAGTCTCCTGGGCATGGTCGGATGACGGTACCCTTCCTAACCTTCATACATGTGATGGGTTGGTAATCAGTTTAATTCTGTTGTTTGCCATAGTCTTTTAGGCATGGTTTGGTGATGGAATCCATTCTAATTCATACACCTTTCATCTCTTTGAAAACTAGATCAACGGCAGTTCAGTAATTTCCATAATTTTTGATGCAAGCATAAATTCTCCCTGATCTCTACAAGTGGATCCTCTGAATCCCTAGTTTCCTATCTCTGATTTGTTTCCTAAGTTTTAGATTAATTATTCTGCAAGTATTCCACCATTGCTAATTGATTTAGAATTCATCTTAGCCTAGTTCTAGTTCTAGTTAGTTTTAGATAACGTACAAGTTTCAGTCCCTTGGGATTCGACCTCGGTCTTACCGAGTTATTACTACATCACAACCCTTCGCTTGGGGAGTGAACACTTAGAATAATCTTCTAAGCTCCCCCATCAGTCAGCATAATGTACTCATGTGGCGAGTATCTCTTGGACGGCTGTCTGTCCCTAGATGACCTCCTCACCTGTGGCTTAATAGGTGGATCAAGTGGGGGTTGCTCCCCTGGTCCATCTTCTAAAGGAACTCTCTCTTCCTCTACATCTTGCTGTACTCCTTCGTTATCAGGCACCACGGGAGGAATAATCGGATCCATGTCCTCTAGCTCACCTGAACTACGTTGATTCTTCTTTTGCTTACCAATGTCTTCTATACACTAATCTTAAAAAAAACCACATCTCTGCTCCTGACGAGTTTCTTCTCGATTGGATCCCACAATTTGTAATCGAACTTTTCATCACCGTACCCTAAGAAGTCACCCTGCCTGTTCTTCATATCGAGCTTGGACTTCTCGTCCTTTGGTACGTGAACGGATGCCTTGCATCCAAACACCCTGAAATGACTGTACGATGGATCCTGTCCAGTCCACACCTTCTTAGGAACTTCTTCATTCAACAGGGCTGATGGAGACCTGTTTATCAGATACACCGCTGTGTGCATTGCTTCTCCTTAGAACGTCTTAGGCAACTTCGCATGGGATAACATGCATCTGATTCTATCTACAATGGTGCGATTCATTAGCTCAGGTACACCACTATTCTTGAGGGTCTGAAGAACCTTTTGTTCATGCCGTACACCCAAGAACTTACAATACTCATGAAAGTCGGCAATGTATTCACCACCATTGTCAGTGTTGATATACTTCAATAATCTACCTGTCTCTCTCTCAACCATAGCATGAAACAATTTAAACATACTAAAGACTTCGTCCTTGGATTTTAAAATATAAACCTAAATCCTCATAGATGCATCATCTATAAAAATAACAAAATACAATGACCTACTCAAGATTTTTGTCCTCATAGGACCACAAACATCAGAATAAACTAAATCTAATGCATGCACTTTATTAACATGAGAAACAATTTTAACAAATGAAACTCTATGCTGTTTCCCTGATAAACAATCAAGACAGGTTTTGAGCGGTATACCTGTCACGTCTGGAAGGATTAGGTTCCTCGCTAGTAGCTGAAGCCCTTTTTTACTCATGTGACCTAGACGCTTGTGCCACATGTCAATAGCTGAATCTTCCACTGCGTTCAACCCACCCTTGCACACACTAAAATATGCCTTGTAAAGGGTGCAACACTTCTTTCCTCTAGCTGCGATCAAAGAACCCTTGATGAGCTTCCAACGCCCACTAGTAAACTGACTTTTATAACCATCATCATCCAACCTTCCCGTCGACATCAAGTTGAGGCGAAGGTCTGAGATATGTCTTACATCCCTGAGAACTAATGTGCAGCCCACATCAATTTTCACACAAATATCATCGACCCTTGCGATCTTCGATACGCCAGAATTTCTCATCTTCACGGTCCCATAGTCACCTGACTTGTAGCTTATGAAGAAGTCCCTGCGGGGAGTCGTATGAAAAGAAGCTCCTGAGTCTATCACCCAGTCAGTGTCCTGACTCGTAGCCATGAGATATACATTGTGATCTATTGAAAGAATAACTACAACGTCGCCATCAGAAGCGACTGCAGTGGAATCTGATTTATTTTCCTTCTCCTTTCCTTTTCCTTTATTGTCATTCTTAACCTTACGACATTCATGCTTATAGTAGCTCTTCTTGCCACAATTTCAGCATTCAACATCCTCCTAGTATTCGACTTGCCTCTTGATTTATCTCGGGCCTTCTCGCCCTTCTTGTTCTTTCTTCTCTCTCGTTCCTGCGTCACAAAGGCTTCTTGCTGAGTAGACCCTTGAGACTTCCTCCTTGTCTCCTCATTGAAGAGACAACTGGTTACCTGTTCTATGGATACCTTTCCGTCTGGCGCGGAGTTACTTAGAGACACTACCAATGTCTCCCAACTGTCAGGCAATGAACTAAGCAACAGTAAAGCCTACAATTCATCATCCATGACCATCTTCATAGCGGAGAGCTGGTTCATTATATTGCTGACCTCATTTATGTGCTCGGCCACAAAACCACCATCTTTGAACTTGAGATTCACAAGTCGTCTTATCAGAAAAATCTTATTACCGGCTGTCTTCCTCTCATACAACCCTTGTAATTTCAGCCATAGGCTAGTGACTGAGGTTTCCGTAGACACATAGTGGAACACAGAATCGTCCAACTATTGTCTAATAAACTCCACCGCCTTCCGGTCAATCTTCTTCCACTCATCATCAAATATATCTTTGGATTTTGTTGATATGCCTAAAATTGGAGAATATAGGTTCTTGCAATAAAGCAAGTCCTCCATCTTAACCTTCCATATGGTCCAGTTAGAACCATTGAGGCTGATCATCTTTGATGAGCCACCTTCAATAATTCAAAATTGATCATACCCATTCAATGAACTTAGCTTTGATACCACTTTGTTGGGGGGCCTTGCACAAAACCTTAGGAACTAGCCTCCCAGAACAAACCAGAATTATAGAATAATAAAGTAATGAAATAAATCAAAGCACCAACCACACACCACACAAGAGATTTTTACTTGAAAAACCCCCAAAGAGGTAAAAACCACGGGACCTCGTCCAGATCAACAATTAAATATGAAGTATAACGTTAAAACCTTCTTCACTCATGCAGGAGTGGATAAACAATAAGAGAAATAAAGAAAATGGAGAGACCTCACCGATTACGAGGACGTAGAAGTGCTAAGATATAAATTGCACAGTAAACAACCTCCACGAGTATAATCTCCCTTCTACAAGCTTCCTGTCCCTCTCTCTCTCTCTCTCTCTCTCTCTCATGCCTTTGATAGCTCTCTTGTGTTTTTCTTCTCTTTAGAAAAACTCTAGAAACCCCTATTTATAGTTTTGGGAAACTCTTTTTCGCATCCCAGTTGTGAAAGGACTCAGATTTTCACAATCCACAAAATTATGGAACGAATTTGTCTAACCACGACCGGTCGATCCCCACCTTCGACCGGTTGAGCACCCCGGAGAAAAATAATCCAAAGTCGCTAGACTTTGAGTTGAGTCAGGACTCGACTTCACGATTGGTCGTGCACCAGCCCTCGATTAGTCGTGTAGAGTTCATGACGGGTCGAGCACGAAAAAAAAAACCCATCAAAACATTATAACGTGGGAGGTTTTCAAATGTGGCTATCATTATTGCAACTGCTTCATATGTGTGATCCACTTGTACTTTACATCTGATTCATTTTTTTCAACCATATTGCCCTGACATGAATGGCAAAGCTGATGGACTCTTTGGATATAAAGCCCATAGAAGGTTTTGGTCCCATGATGCCCAACCCGTCACCACCACCTTTTTTTTCAACCAAATTGATTGACGCTAAAGCTGACGTAAATGGCAACCACCTATGGATGCCGATTGGGTGGTGACCCCAACAACTCCTAAGTGGTGTCATGTGTTGTGGGGCCATTGTAATGTATACGTTTTATTCATAATGTGCGTTCATTTTGCAAGCTCATTTTAAACTGGGAGCCTAAAAAGGAAGCTAACCAAAATCTCCAGTGGAACACACCATAAAAAATAGTGGTGATTGAAGGCCTGCTATTAAAAACTTCCAAGGGGCTACAAAAGTTTTGGATCAATCTGATATTTGTGTTTTTCCTTCAACTAGGTTTAAGCAACCTTTTCAGCTGGTTGGATGGCAAAAGATAGTTTACAGTGGGCCTTAGGAAAATTTCAATCTTTGCTGTCATTATTCCTATTGTTTCCTACAGTGTAGTCTATTCTAGTTAAGCTTCAAATCTGGTTCACTTTTTGGTTAATGCCTTGAAATGAGCCCGTAAAACAGATGACTGGCCTTGATAAATGACATGATCGCTCCGCAGCTTACCGTGATATAAAACACATGTATCACGTTGGGTGTTGTTGGGTCGCACCCAATCCAATTCATATCTCTCAGTTCACCTATACCAACGCCATCATTAAAATAGACTTAAATGCACCGACCTAAGGAAGTGGACTAGAGGGTGACCCTGATACCGGGGGTGTCGGGCAATGTGGCCCACTGTCTTGTATGTATTTTATCTGTAGTTTATCTGTTTTGTCAGCTCATTGTAGAATATGATTTTAAAATGAAACAGAACAAAAACTTAGGCGTATGTTTTACCTATGCTGTTCAACTAAAAAATGAAGCAGATCAAAAGCCCAAGTGGGCCATACTACAGCAAACAGTGGTGGTTGAACATTCATCATTAAAAACATCCCAAGGGTTATAAAAGTTTTGTATAAGGCTGATATTTGTGTCTTCTGTCTTTACGACCTTGTGGGCAAGTTGATGAATGGGTATTTATGGGTCCTTACTCTTACCCGGGTGGTAGACTCCTTAGAGTTTCAACACTAGGTTAAGGGTTCACGTACCCATGGTGGTGAAATCCCACAGTGTGCATGTGGAGTGAGTATGTGGGAGTGTGTGTGCGTGTGTAAAAAAAAAAGAAAAAAAAGTTGATGAATGGGTTATATAATACTCTAGCAGCATATAACACTGGACATAGGCACACTAAAATTGTACACGTGGCATACATTATAAAAATTAAACTGATGATACTATGGAGTCCACTCACTCTAAGTCACGGTCTCAAAATCAGATGATTTGAACAATCCTAACGTTTAATTCATGGATTCTTTCTATTTTTCTGAAAATGGATAATGGAATAGTTTTCATTTTTAACCGTCCACTAAATGTCCTTTAAAAATCAGATCATCGTATGTGCAGCTCATATATATGTTCGTTCATGGTACAACTAAACTGAAAAGGATAGTTTGTTAGTTTAGTTGACTTTTTTGTGTCTCACCTATGCAGTATCTAAGCAATTTCGTGGTGCCTGCGTATGATCCCTGACACTCTGTAAAGGTGTCAAAGTTTTTTTTTTTTAAATTTTTGTAAAAGTAACTTTTCTGTATAAAAAATTGTTAGTCTCTTATAAAGATTTGATCTGTTCACTATCTTGGGCTATCGGTTGTTTATTTGGCAATATTTTGGTATGACCCACCACTCATATGGGCTTAGATGCCATAAAAACTAAGAAATTATAGCGGGAAAGACAGGACTGCATACTGGTGGAATTAATAGATTTTTTAAAATCCTTTCATGAAAAATGTTTTAAATTTTCTCTTTAAAAAATAAATAAAAGAATCAAAAGTTGTTGAAGGCAAAATGAATTTGGAGAATATAATGGATTGATTTTCTTATATATTTCAATATATGGTGGTCTGTATACACAAATGGGATGGCCCCGAATATATATATATATATATATATATATATATATATATATATATATATATATATATATATATATATATATATATATATATATATATATATTCAAATCTCAACTAGTAAAAATGCTCCAAACTTTTTTTTAAAAAAAAATTATACAGAAAAAGATAAGGAGATCATATATTTCTTTAAATAATTGGATGATTCAATTTTTAGTTTTCTTAAAATTAAAATTTTAGAAATACCTTATAAAGAGAAAAAGAAAATAAATATTATTCTTAGAATAACTTTATTAGAAAAAATATTAAAAAATAGTGGATTTAGTTTTCATTATTAAACAGTTTTTAATAAAGAAGGCGTGGAGTCCGAACACAGGACTTTTTGATCACGCTGTCTCTGCTAAATTTAATAACAGAGTAATAACTGATGCGGACGTCCTGCATCGTACCTCAGTGTGGACGGAAAAGGAAAGGGCTTTGTGACCAGATATATGGGTTTGATCACGCTGTTCATCTATTTTTTCATGTTGTTTTAGGATATAAGCTAAAAAATGAGGGTGATCCAAGGCTCAAATGGACCACATCACAGTAAGCAGAGATGATAATAACGTCCACTATTGAAACCTTTGTAAGGCCCACCACCGTGATGTTTAGATTCAAATCGGACTGCATACTGAGTAACTCAGTAGGCTCTTATCGTACCAAGTAAACTCTGTTGAGCCACCTTGAATGTGTGTGGTCTATCCACCCTAACCATTCGTTTTTCCATACAATTAAGGAGTTGGGCTCAGAATTAAAGCATATCCAAAGATCAAGTGGATCATATCCTTGGAAGTAGTGGGGATAATGATTTCCACCGTTGAAACCTTGTTAGGCCCCACGATAATGTTTATTTGTCATCCAACATGTTCATAAGATCATACAGACATAGATGAAGGGAAAACAAAAATATAAGCTTAATCGAAGACTTTTATGGCTCCCAAGAATTTTTCAACAGTAGATGTTTGATTCAACTGTTTCCTATGGTGTGCTCCATTTGAACATTGTATTTACTTAACTTTTGGGCACTTGTCCTAAAATTATCTGTTAAAATGGATAGACAGAACAGATAAAATACATAAATCATGGTGGGCCTCCCAGAGTTTACTTAGTGCGCTAAGCACGGTGAGTTACTCACCACGCAATCCGCACCCGTTTGGATTTCTTTTGCACCCGCTGGTGTAGAGCACGTGTCTACGTATGCCTGTGCGCCCAAAGCATCTGTGAGATCCACAGTCATCCATTTTATCAGATAATTTTAGTGCTTAAGCATAAAAATTAAGTATATCAAAACTTCAAATGGACCACACCATAAGAAACAATGTGAATTGAGCATCTACCGTTGAAAATTTCTTGGTGGCCATGGAAGTTTTGGATCAAGCTTGTATTTGTGTTTTCCTTTCAACCGTATCTTTTTTATCTTATGAACAGGTTAGATGAGAAATAAATATTAATGTGGGCCTATAAATGTTTTACAGTGAAAGTCATTATTTCAACTGTTTGCAATGATATGGTCCACTTGATATTTGGGTATGATAAAATTTTGGACTCAGCCCATAGAATAAGATGGAAAAATAGATGATCGCGTGGATAGACCAGATGCATTCACTGTGACCCAACAGAGTTTACTGAGTGCGATAAGAGCCTATTGAGTATGATTTTAACGCGGGGAGAGGATTGCCTGGTGTACCACACACCACCTAATTGGCTGTTGTGTTGACATCACTAAGTTCTTTAGGTCCCACTATCAGGTATATATTATATCAAAACTGTCTGTACATTTGGGGAGTTAGTTATAAGGCTTGAGCTGAAAAATAACACAGATTCAAAGATCAAGTGGACCACACTATAAAAAAATCCGTGGGGAGTGAATGTCTAGCATTAAAAGCCTTTTGGTGGCTACAAAAAGTTTTGGATCAATGATATTTGTTTTTCCGTTCATTCAAGTATGAGTAACTTTACCAACTGATTCGATAGAAAATAAACGTTATGCTATGCCCTATGAATGCTTTAACGGTGATAATCATTCTCCTCACTGTTATCTGTTTTGTGGTTTATTTAAGCTTTGGATATGACTCATGTTTTGAATAATACTCTAAAATGATCTCGCAAAATGGATGAATGGTGCAGATAAAATAAATGCCTGATAATAGACCCTATAACTTTGATATCCTTTGGATGGTTCGTACACCTTGGGGTTCAAGGCACGCCAGCGCTCATCTTCCGCACGACACGTAACCACATCACCTAAATCAGTGGTGTGGAGTACACCAGCCCATCCGCTTCCCCAGTGCAGTTCATTTCCTGAAGTCACTGCACGCAGCCCGGATTAGGGGCTCCTCGGTCTCAACTAACAGAGCGCTGCACTGACTGCGCAGCTTTGATGTACATATCCGCGCCTAGCTCATTTTAGGGCGTCAGCCTAGAAATGAAGTAGATCTAAGTCTAAGATGAATTACCTCACATGAAACAATGATAATTTACCATAAAAACTCATAATGGATGACAAAAGTTATTAATCAATCTGATATTTGTTTTTTCCCTTCATCTAATTCCATGTGACTCAGTGAATAGGTTAGATGAAAAATAAACATTATAGTGGGCATATAAATTTTATAATGGCATGCACTCAATCATCATGTCTTCCCATGGTGTGGTTCTCCTGAAAATTGGTTCGCTTCTTTTTAGGTACATGCATTAAAATGAGCTTGAAAAACATATTAACAGCATAGCTGCGACATTATCAAATGGTTGAATGGCAAATAAAAATTATGATGTGATGTTAGAAGTTTGGATGGTTAGTAAACATTATAGCATGCCCTTAGAAGTTTTCAACCGTTCTTATGGTGTGGTCCAACTCTACCTTTGGATTCACTTCATTTTTTAACTTATGCCCTAAAATGAGATGAAAAAATAGATAGGCAGCATAGATATAAAACCTATACTCCATGGGTCACCACCCACTTCGCCCCACTTAAATGCCAACAACTTAAGGAAGCGGATTGGGTGGTGACCCCGACGCAACCCAAATAGGAAGAGTCATGCACTGTAGCCCAATGAGACGTGTTTGTTTTATTAATGCTGTACATTCATTTTGTAATCTCAGTTTTGAGCTCATGCCAAAAAAGGAAGTTCATCAAAATTTCGGTGGACAATACCATAGAAAACAGTGGCATTAAATATTTACCTCTAAAAGCTACTTTGTATCTACATGAGTTTTGGATCACGTGGTATTTCTGTTTTCTCATCATATATGTACTTATGTGTGAAGTTATCAACAGGATCGGTGAAAAAATGACATTATCTCGGCTTAGAAAGGTTTCACGGGTGGTGTCTCTATACGGTTTCCTGGAAACGGATTGGCTACTCCCCCCCCCCCCAAATGGCTGGTGTTTGGTGGTCTGTGGGCCCCACCATGATGTATGTGTTTCATCCATGCCGTCTATCTATTTTTATAGATTATTTTATGATATTACACAAAAAATGAGGTATATCCCAACTTCAACTGGACCACATTATAGGAAACAGTGTTGAATAAATGTCGACCATTAAAAAATTTTTGGGGGCCATAAAAGTGTTGGATCAAGCTGGTCTTTGTTTTTTCCCTTCATCTGGGTCTTTATGACCTAATCAACAGATTGGATGTCAGATAAACAGTACAATGGGCCTTAGGAGGATTTAAATGATGGATATCCAATCATTATTGTTTTCCTGTGGTGTGGTCCACCTAAGATTTATATCCCTCTTATTTTTGGCACGAAGCCATAAAATGATCTTTAAAAATGGATAAACAGAATGGATGAAACACATAAATCATGGTGGGGCCCACAAACCACTGAACACCAGCCACGGGGCTGGTATCTGGGGGAGTAGCCAATCTGTTCCCTGTTTCCTTTGGCATGGTTCATGTGAGCTTGACTGCTGGCATTGTGTCCTTAAATGACTTGACAAAACAGCCTGAGGACGATTAGGTTGTTTTGGGCCACCACTCAATCCACTTTCTATCACGGTCATCTTAACCTAATGTTATCAACTATCATTTAAAGTGGCTTACTAAACCCACTAGCCGAGGAAGTGGATAAGGTGTTGAAAATCTTTGGTTTTTAAAAAATAATAAAAAAAATGAAAATTTTAAAATTTTCAAAATTTCGGGATTTTCCCGTCAAAATTCTTTTTGAAAATTTTGACTTAAAAAGTGCGGTGTGTGCTTTGTCCCACATCGGAAATGATTGAAATCGTTTTGTGGTTTATATGAGATGTTGTGACAAGTATTCTTACTTGGAGCTTTTGGAGGAGGTGATATACAAGTCGGGCTCAGGCTTGGGCACGGGCACGGGCACGGGCGTGGGCGTGGGCAGTGAGGCAGTGTGGCTGTAGTGGCGCTAGATGGTGCGCTTCGCACGTGCGCATCGTGTCGCAGAGTAATCGCTCCCTCGCGACCTTACGCGAACCAGCGCAAGACGGTGCAATCGCGATGTGATATGGTGCGACCTTATGCAAATCGGTGCGAGAAGGTGCGACCGTACGTGAACCAGCGTGAAACGGTGCAACCTTACGTGAACAGGCGCCTAGCAACGGTCCACTACCTAATGCCTATATAAACTGGACCGTATCAGTCCGTTTGAAGAATCTCAATACACTCCTCTCTCTCTCATCAAGTCAGATACAATTTATAGAACATCTCAATCATCTGAGTTTGCCAGAACGAATGTACTGTGATGAAATTGTTCCACAGTGGACCGATCGTGATTGCTGCACGCTGGGTCCAGTAGGCTTGTCTTATCCTAGAAGCAATTCGCCTGTAACCCGTTAGCAGTTTATGAGGGGGCGAATCACGCTTTAAGGATAGCATAATTTTATACGTGATTCAGCCTGGTGAAATATTTTTCGATTTAATTTTATATTTTCGGTGTATCCGATTATAATTTTCTAACAATCTTAAAGCGTGATTCGATGGACACCGAAAGCGTTTATCAGTTAAATTGATGAACTAGGATCTGATCCGTTTGGACCGATTCGATGGTTCGAATTTCAGCAGATGGCAGGACAAATTAAAATTCCTACTAACTGCTCTAAAGATCTACGACATCCTGGACCCTTCTCTCCAGCCTCTGCCTGAAGCAACAGACACTGACACTCCTGAATAAATTGCTGCTAGGATCAAGCGACAAGAAGATGAATTGCTGTGTCATGGCCACATCCTCAATGCTTTCTCTGATCGATTGTACGATTTGTACACATGGACCACATCAGCAAAAGAAATTTGGAGTGCACTGGAATACAAGTACAAGGCTGAAGAGGAAGGTACACAGAAATTTTTAATTGCCAGGTATTTCGACTTCACAATGGTAGATAATCTACCACTGCTTGCCCAAATCTAGGAATTGCAACTTATTGTAAATAAAATAAAAGCCATCAAAATCGATCTCCCTGAATCCTTTCAAGTCGGAGCTATAATCGTAAAATTGCCTCCGAGTTGGAAAGATTATAGGAAGAAACTACTGCATAAGTCTGATGAGTTCACCCTAGAACAAATCCAAAAGCATTTTCATATTGAAGAAGAATCTCGTAATCGAGATAAAAAGGATGACGCTTGTAGTGCATCCTCATCTACGGTGAACGCAGTAGAACGACCATCCTAAAATAATGCATATGAGAAAGCAGATTCCCTTAAACCTAATAAAGATCAAGAAAAATTCAAGAAAACTCAAAAGAAGAAAAACGGTAAACCTAAGGGAGCTTGTTATGTCTACGGAAAGACCGGGCATTTCGCTCGAGTCTGTAGGAACCAAAAAAATCTTAAGAAAGAGGCTAATGCAGTAGACGATGACATCGTAGCCATGGTCACAGAAGTGAACCTAGTTAAAGAAAAAATTTCCGGTTGGTGGTATGATACGGGAGCCACAGTCCATGTATGCAACGATCGATCTGCCTTCAAAACCTATGAAGACGAGACCAATGGTCAGGAGGTTCAAATGGAAAATGAAGGATGGTCGAAAGTTGTAAGAAAAGGAACAGTGGAATTATTCTTTACCTCTAGAAAGAAAGTAATCTTGACTAACGTACTGCATGTCCCAGACATAAGGAGGAATCTAGTCTAAGGGGATCTCTTAAGTAAACTTGGGATTAGGGTTGTGTTTGAATTAGGCAAGCTGATCTTGTTTAAAAATGGAAACTTTGTGGGTAAGGGATATACTTGTAATGGGATGATCAGACTTTCTTTGAATGAAAAGAATTCTTTTGCTTATATGATTGAGTCTGTGACGTTATGACATGGTAGACTAGCCCATATTGGCTACAGTACCATAAAACTCATGGCTAAGAATGACCTAATATCATATAATGATAGTGACAAAGATAAATGTGAAGTATGCATATGGTCTAAAATAATAAAGAAATCATTCCCTAGTGTTGAGAGATCATCTCAAATGTTAGACGTAGTGTATACTGACATATGTGAACTAAATGACGTTCTTGACATATGTGAACTAAATGACGTTCTTACCCGTGGAGGTAAAAGGTACTTTATAACGTTTATAGATGATTGTTCAAGATATGTATATGTATATTTGCTAAAATCGAAAGATGAAGCATTTAATACATTCAAGATCTATAAATCTGAAGTAGAAAATCAATTAGACAAACATATTAAAATCCTTCGTAGTGACAGAGGAGGAGAATATTTCTCTAATGAATTTTTTAACTTTTGTGAAGAACATGACATTATACATCAGTGCACAACACCATATACACTACAACAAAATGGTGTAGCAGAAAGAAAAAATAGGACATTACTAGAAATGGTCAACTCAATGCTAATACAAGCACAATTGCCATTAAACTTATAGGGAGAGGCATTATTAGCCGCATGTCATGTTTTAAACCGAATTCTATCTAAGAAAACAAGACCTCTCCATGCGAAATATGGAAAGGAAGAAAACCAAACATAGGGTATCTTAGAGTGTGAGGGTGTCTTGCATACTACAGAACTCCAGAACCTAAAAGAAGTAAGTTAGGACCAAGAGCTATCAAGTGCGTCCTTGTAGGATATGCACAACATAGTAAGGTCTATAGAATAATGGGATTCAATCTCCTAATGGAACTATAGTAGAAACACAAATAGAAGAAAAAACACCTAGTGAACCTCATAAGAGTCAAAAGCAAGAGTAGAAAAGAGTCTTGATCCTGATCAAATAGACTCTCACCGACTCTCTTTTCATCTAGTTGAAGGTGAAAGAGAGAAGGTAATTAGGAAAATACCTATGGTTTTAACTATAGAAGATGAACCTAAAACCTTTAGTGAAGCTATGTCTTCAAGAGACTCTGCTTTTTGGAAAGAAGCCATTAATGATGAAATGGATTCAATAATGTCTAACCAAACATGGGAATTGGTAGATCTACCTCCAGGTTCTAAACCAATAGGTTGTAAGTGGGTATTTAAGAAAAAATATCATACAGATGGTACAATTCAAACCTTTAAGGTAAGATTAGTTGCTAAGGGTTTCAGACAGAAAGAAGGAATCGATTATTTTGACACTTATTCACTGGTAGCTCGAATAACATTGATTAGGATCTTGTTCGCTCTAGCATCTATACATCATCTTCATATCCATCAAATGGACGTGAAGACAGTATTCCTAAATGGTGATCTCGATGAGGAGGTTTACATAGAACAACCAGAAGGGTTTGTTCTACCAGGAAATGATAGAAAAGTGTGTAGACTTGTTAAGCCTTTGTATGAATTAAAGTAAGCACCAAAACAGTGGCATAATAAATTTGATTCTAAAGTTCTGTCTTATAGTTTTAAACATAATATTGCTGATAAATGCATATATTCAAGAGTAGTAATGATTATATTGTAATCATATACTTGTATGTAGATAATATGTTAATAATTAGTAATAAAATAGAAGGTGTAATTGAAACCAAAAAGTTCCTCTCCTCAGTTTTCAAAATGAAAGATCTTGGACAAGTGGATACCATATTAGGTATCTGTAACACCCTGAAAATCGGGGGTCGTGTATAAACTCAACTCCCGAGTTCCAGACCGTCACTTATGCAACAAAAATGGTTATGATTCAATGTTGTCTGATTTAAAGCATTCACATGAGTAAAAGTATACCAAAACTGCAATTCATACTTCAGATCCGGTGATAAAAGCAAGCGGAAGACTAAACAATGTATATATCACTGTATGGAAAAACAAAGTAATCTCATCTGTCTCCAAAGTATGACTACATCTCTGAGTCTCATATACATGTAAATAAACAAAAGAATAAAGTTCAAAATAGTCCCACTGAAGTCCCCCTCGACCCAGGTCACCTACGGGAAGCCGTCGTGATACTGCATATACGAGAACTCATCCTGGTCCTCGTCAATCTCCGGCTCCACCTCCTGGATCTCGTCCTCACCTGCAACTACGACAGGGTCTGGTGGGTGTTGCAAACACCATCCCGTAACGTGGGAATGAGTGATCAACTCAGTGGAATCATAGAGCAAAGATTAGCATGTTCACAATTCAATCACGCGATAATAGTAAAGCAGTAAATCAGACAATCCTAATACTGTTGTTAATGCAAGATGATATGACGTGATGTATGCCCTCACCGACGATCACCCTCATGCGGCAACATCTTACGACCGCGGCATGCCACACTCCCTAGAGTGCTCCACATCTTCCAGGCACATGCAATGCTATGGTGATATGATTACCAAGTTGTTATTAGTCCATTCAAACAGCAGGATTGAGAAACTAAGGTACTTCCCTTGTATCAATCCCAACACGGATCCTGTCTAGGGTCGTCACTCCTAGTAATCTCATACGATGTACATTTCGTAGGTCACTGCAAGGGCTGCCAGGGCTGTTGCTCGCACTCGTTGCACCGCTCCCCCATCACCTTATCAATACAGGCCTACTGTACTCTACTGCACGGAAGGGTCGTCGCCTCCCGTGGACTCAGAATACGCTCGCGGTCACTACAAAGGGCTCGTCGCCTGATCAGTGTAGGCCGACAGCTAGAATATAGTGTCCCATACCACCATAATCTGCTCACGAGTCAAGGTGCTCACTGGTCACTACGGGGAGGTTTGTGGCCCCAACGTAGGCCGACAGCTCAACCACGGTGTCCCATACCACCATGCCCGGCTCATGAGTCTTTGTGGATCAAGGTACCACGGTTAATAGGGTTTACAATGGTAAGTTCAGTACCCTAGGTTCAAGCAGTTATGATACATACAAGGTGAACATACATCGGCCAGTCGGGTTACTTGACGGGCTCGACTAGCGCGATCGCATCTCAAGTTAAACGACATGAAGTGCGTAAGACACTTCGCGTGGCCTAACCACTGCCGCCAACTCTCAACACGAATCACGTTCATCGACGCGTCGTTCGTGGCTATGACCAGTCAGCCACGAATTCGCTCGGTTACCGACTGCCTGGACTAAGTCAAGTCCCACACATCTATTAAATTACATTAACGCTATATACCAGGGTATTGGAATTGAAACACATCATGTGAGCATGTTAGCACATGTTATAACATTCAACTTAGGCAAATCTTCAAGGTATGCTTTCCATGCATATTCAACTTAGGTAAATCTTTAAGGCATCATTTCTATGCATGTGATGCAATCATGCATAAGGTCAACATATAGGAAATCATTTAGGTCAGCATATTAATCATGAAATCAATCTCAAACTACTACATAACATTATTCAATGCAATACATACTAATACAAGCATTTATACAAACACATACTCTACACACTTAAGTCCACATATAGTATGTCGACCCAAAGTGCGCAACTTGGCGAATCTCTTCGCCAAACTGATTATGCAAGCATTCCTAACTCTCTAATGCGGCGACAAATCATGTCAATCACGTCAGCAAATTATGCATGGAGACCGTACTTCCTACAAATGACTAAAATGCCCTAAATCTCATATTCTTCATTAATTTACGAAACAGGAAACGGAGAGCATGTTGTACATGTCAAACGGCGATGCCATCGATAATCTACTATTAAACGACATTGAAAGCGTTGTAAACCGTCAATCAAAGCATCTAAAATCCTCACCTAGTCTCTTACGGTCGCGGGATTTTGAACGGAGCGTGTACGCTTCGTCTACGGCTGTAAGAGAACCTGATTCATGGATTACGTTAGCTAATATGCTCAGAATCTACGTAAACCCTAAATCAGCAAGTTTTTGGGGTTTTTCTATACCTAAAAAAGTGGAAAAATCACCAGCCAGGTGATTGGAATGAAGTGTTGAAGCAGCACTGTCAGGGGCTCGGATGCGGGAAAAATCTCCTCTTCCCTTTCTCTCAAACTCTCTCTCTCTTTTCTAGGGTTTGTGAAATTCGGATGCAAGGAAGGAATGAGGGTTTCAATCCCTTTTATAAGCTTGGAAACGCCGAAAATAGGCTCCGGGACGAAGTTTACTTAATGCCTATCCATTTCGGGGCTGTTTCGGTCCAAAAACTGATTTCTGGTGGTCCCCTGGTCGATTGCGATCAGACTTAAGCTCATGGGTACCAGATGTACCTCGTATTAAGTTTTCAGTCTGGCAGGGTTCGCAGATCGTACGTAGCGGACCAGTTTCAGTTCAGCGGTCACCGCACATAGATCAGGGCTGAAAGTCTCATGATAATAAATAGATATTTTTCCTAATCCGAGGGTGTAATCTGGATGAATTCTGACGGTCAGAACGCTTAATACTGACGCGTCAAGTCGTGTGCCAGATTTGAATTTGAAATTCCCAATTCGTCCCTATTCGCGGTCGCTTCAGTCCAGGTTCAACGAAATACTCTGTGATTATCGGTTTGACTTGATTTTCGAGATGATTGTCAAGTCCAGCTGGGCGGTTCTAACGGTCTAAGATAGGAGGTATCGGACCTTCGACGCGCGGTCTAAATCCAATACAAAAGTTCAATATGGTCCAGAGGACAAACCTGCTTAGAGTTTGATCCAAGGTTATAGAGTATTGTAGAGTTGTCTGTTATACTCGATTTGGGTCTTGTAGAACGTATTTAAAGTGATCAGGGACTATTTCCCAGCTACTCTAGTGTTGCGCTAGCTAACTTACGTTTAATTTCCATGGAAATTATTTATACGCGATTTCGGGTCAAATCGGTACTCGATTCCAAGTACGAATTTTTCACGGGCGTTACAATCTACCCCCCTTAACAAATAATTTCGTCCTCGAAATTTGTACCTGTTCGTACTCCTCGAGAAGATGTGGGTAATTCTTTCTGATCTCGGCTTCTGTCTCCCAAGTAGCCTCCTCCTCAGAGTGATGCGTCCATAGTACCTTTACAAGGGGAATCACCTTGCTACGCAGTACCTGCTCCTTCCGGTCTAAGATGCGTGTCGGTCGCAGGATATAAGTAACATCCTCTCCTAACTGCACCTGCTCCCATCTGATGATATGGGAAGGATCAGCAACGTACTTCTTCAGCATAGAAACATGAAATACGTTGTGGACGCTCGCGAGGGGCGTGGGTAAAGCCAATCGGTAAGCCACTGCTCCCACACGATCGAGGATCTGAAATGGACCAATGAATCGCGGTGCCAGCTTCCCCTTCTTCCCGAACCGAAGGACTCCCTTCATAGGGGAAACTCGCAAAAACACATGATCCCCGACTGTGAACTCTAGTGGCCGTCGTCTCGTATCGGCGTAGCTCTTCTATCTGCTCTGCGCTGTAAGAAGCCGACGTCGAATAATATCAATCTTCTCTGACGTCGCCTGCACCAACTCTGGGCCAATCAAGCTACGCTCACCGACCTCTAACCAGCAATGCGGTGCGCGACAAGGTCGCCTATACAGCGCCTCATAAGGTGCTATGCCGATACTCGTCTGGAAGCTATTGTTGTACGCAAACTCCGCATATGCAAGACAGTCATCCCAACTGTCCTTGAAGTCCAATGCGCAAGCCCGCAACATGTCCTCCAGGATCTGGTTCACTCGCTCCGTCTGTCCGTCCGTCTGTGGGTGGAAGGCAGTACTGAGCTTCAACTTCACACCCATAGCCTCCTGAATGCGAGTCCAGAAAATAGAAGTGAACCGCGTGTCTCTGTCCGACACGATCTCCAACGGAACTCCATGCAGACGCACAATCTCTCGGATATACAATCTAGCCAGCTCGTCTGCAGAGTTCGTAACTCTGATCGGTAGGAAGTGCGCTGACTTCGTCAATCGGTCGACGATCACCCAAATGGAATCATGCCCCTTCCTCGTCTTCGGCAACCCAGAAATGAAATCCATGGAAATGAAATCCCACTTCCACTCTGCAATCGGCATAGGCTGCAAAAGTCCAGGTGGTCGGAAATGCTCTGCCTTCACCTGCTGACAAGTGAGACAACGGGACACGAACTCAGCAATGTGAGTCTTCATACCTTCCCACCAATACGTCCTCTTCACGTCACGATACATCTTCGTACTGCCTGGATGCATCGCGAGTCTAGTAGAATGCGCAGCCTCGAGAATCTCTCGTCTCAAGTCAGGGACACCTGGGACGCATAGGCGGCCACGGTAACGTAAGCCCCCATCCATACCAACTCGCCAGTCGGCGTCAGCATCATCACTGGCCTGCTCTCGAAGCTCAGTAAGATGCGCGTCGTCCCTCTGCGCCTCGATGACACGGTCATCGATTTGGGATCGCACCTGTACGTATGCGATGAACTCAAATGGCTCCTCTACGGTGAGTTTCTGCTCAAAGTCTCGCAAAAACTCAACCATATCCCACTCGGCAACCATCAGCGGAGCCGCAAACTCTATCGCCTTCTTGCGGCTCAACGCATCAGCCACAAGGTTCGCCTTCCCAGGATGGTAAGAGACTTCAAACTTGAAGTCCTTCAGCGTCTCCATCCATCGCCGCTGCCTCATATTCAAGTCTCGCTGCGTGAATATGTACTTGAGGCTCTTGTGGTCGCAAAAGAGCTCGAACTCCTCTCCGTAGAGGTAATGTCTCCAGAGTCTCAGTGCGAATATAACGGCTGCCAACTCCAGGTCGTGTGTAGGGTAATTCTCCTCGTGCTTCCTTAATTGTCTCGAGGCATACGAAATTACCCTGTCCCTCTGCATAAGGACACAACCCAAACCAACGCTAGACGCGTCAGTGAATATAGTGTATCTAACCCCCTGCTCGGGCAATACTAGCACAGGGGCGGACGTAAGTCTGTCCTTCAGCTCCTGAAAAGCTGACTCCGCCTTATCATTCCAGGCGAACTTCACGTCCTTCCGTGTCAACTGAGATAAGGGTCTCGCGATCTTCGAGAAATCCTGAATGAAGCGCCGATAGTAACCAGCGAGACCCAAGAAACTCCTCACCTCAGTGACAGAACCAGGCTGCTCCCAGTCCTGCACCGCAGCTACCTTAGACAGGTCAACTGCCATGCCATCCTTGGACACCACGTGTCCCAGAAACTTCACCTCCTGCTTCCAGAAGTCACACTTCTTGTACTGTGCGAACAACTGATGTCGTCTGAGCGTATCAAGGACCAAACGCAAGTGATCCTCATGCTCCTCTCGACTCCTTGAGTATACCAAAATGTCGTCGATGAAGACAACGACGAATCGATAGAGGAAAGGCCGAAAAACCCGGTTCATCAGATCCATGAACATGGCCGGTGCGTTTGTGAGACCGAACGACATCACGAGGAACTCGTAGTGGCCAAAACTGGTCCTGAATGCTGTCTTTTGCACGTCCTCATCTCTGACGCGCAGCTGATGATATCCTGACTGAAGATCAATCTTCGAGAAGTACTGCGCTCCTCTCAACTGATCAAACAAGTCATCGATCCTGGGCAAAGGGTACTTGTTCTTCACCGTGAGCTGGTTCAGCCTGCGATAATCAATACACAATCGCAGCGAACCATCCTTCTTCTTCACGAACAAGACCGGTGCTCCCCAAGGAGACACGCTAGGCCGTATAAAGCCAAGCTCTAGCAGGCCATCAATCTGCGTCCTCAACTCCTCCATCTCACATGGTGCCATGCGATACGTCGGCAGTGAGACGGGTGTAGAACCAGGAATCAGATCGATAGTGAAGTCGATCTCACGTCGGGGCGGCAAACCAGGGATCTTCCTGAACAGATCCCCGAACTCAGAAACAACTGGCGTCTGCTCAAGTACCTGGGCACCAGCGTCGCGCAATAGAGTGGCGTAGCTAAGAATGCGAAAAGGAAGATTTACCCGCACTGGAAATGTGAAGGATGCACCCTCAGGCTCGTACGCTGTGACTATACGAGTCTCGCAGTCAATCTCGGCTCTCGCTGCAGTCAACCAATCCATGCCAAGAATGACGTCGAGATAAACGAGAGAGGGATCGACGACCAGATCAAGAGTCATCGTCCTGCCTCCCAGATCAATCAAACAACCCTCACACATCTGGGTGACATCCGAAAAATCTCCATGAGCTGCAAAGACTCGCACGCTATCCATAGTGATAGTCTGCAACCCAAGACGTCTGACCACGGCACGCGATATCAAAGAAATCGTGGAACCAGTGTCCACCATGATAAGAACGGGAGTACCTCCGATATGGCCCGTGACCTCGAAGGCTGAATGCTGGAAAGTCGGCGTCGTAGCTGCCTCAGCGGTCAGTGCATGAACTCGAGCCTGCTGTGGCCGGTTCGGCCGCTGTGTCAAGGGCCGTGGAGGCTGTCGAATCTGTGATACCGTAGGTCTGAACGAAGGATGCGCAGGAGCTGACCGTATAGGCGGTGCTGATATCGCCTGTGGACGTACACGATCAATCTTCTGCAGCGGCGAGAACCCACTGTCCCGCATCCTGGAAAAGCAACTCTGCGCTAAATGGCCCGTCCTCCCACAGTATGTGCATGATAAATCAGGGCGCCGAAACGGTCGTACAGGCGCAGTGGTCCTGGTAGGAGGATCAATGCGAGGCCTCTTGCCCGCGAAGGGCCTGTCTGGCAAATCCGGTCGCGGCCTAGAAGTAGTCGGGCCTCGAGATCGCGCAAGTCGATCCACGTCCTGCTCTGCTCGCATGGACATGTGAACCAACCCGCATAGGAGGGGAAACTGACACAGCACATCTTCGACCGAATATCCGGTCGCAAGCCCTCCAAAAAGCGCCGTATGCGCATCTGCTCATCAGCTAGAATCGTCGGGACGTACCTGCCCAACTCTGTGAACCGATGCTCATACTCGGTAACCGTCATCGCTGCCTGCCTGAGACGGAGAAACTCATTCTCCCTCTCGTGCCTGTAGGTCTGGGGATAATACTTCTCATGGAAGCGGAACTCGAATGCTGCCCACGTCCATACGAAATCTGCGGCAACAGTCCGCAATATACTATCCCACCACATACTGGCCTCTCTCTCAAATAGGAAGGTAGCCAGCTCTACCTGCTCAGTCTCGGTACAGTGCAACATGCGTAGAATCTTCGACACTCGGTCGAGCCAGAACTCTGCCTCCTCGGGTCTGTGAGAACCCGAAAAAGTAGGAGGCCGCAAGCACTGAAATCGCTCCAGTAGGCCCCGTGTGTCGGCAGGATTCCCCGCAGGGAAAGCAGGCTGCGCAGGATGTGCTATGCCCTCATCCTGGGCGTAAGTATAGGCATCCTCAGCTGGATGCGCAGGTGGTGCAGGTGGAGTAGAGGTAGTCGCACCCCCACCCTGGGCTAAAGTCCCAACTACAGTGGTCAAAAGCTGCTGCTGCTGTAGCATCATAGCCATCATCTGCTCGAATCTATCAGGGGGTGGAGCAGGCTGTGGCGGATAAGGTGCGGAAGTAGATGCGTGCTGTGGCTCTCTAACTGATGGTGTAAATGGCGGTGGTCCATCTGTAGGACCAACAGCAGGCTGAGACGACCGAACCGTCTCAGGAATCGGGCCCACAGCAGGGTCCGGACGAGTGCCAGACTGAGAAGGAGTCTGATCCATCTGCTCAGACAATGAAAGCCGAACCGCGCTCCTCGTAATCTTAGGTGGCATTCCCTATATTCAAAATAGGGCGCAACTTTGTCAGTCTCAAGTGCACATATACACCACAATCATTCACTTAAAGAGTCAAAGGCATTCCATGCATTTCAATTAATCAAAATTGTCACAATACAAGGGATATATCCTTACAAGCATCATGACTAGAATTACATGGAAATTAAGACAGTTAAGCAACAGTAACATAAGCAAAGCACTAGCCCTAATAGGCTTTACACACATAAAACAGGAAATGGCTAACTACTAATAACAACATCAAAGATCGCATCGCTAGTCGGAATCTGGTGACGGAGGAGGAGCACCCTTATCCTGTAAGCAACACAGGATTGCCTTCAAGGTGCGAGTCACCTTTCCAAACTTCTTCTTCGTAACGGCCTTGACATCGGCGACTTCTGCTCGAAGTTCTTGGACTTCCCTTCGCAAAGCGGTCTGGCTCTCCTCCATCCGAGCAATGCGGTCGTCGATAGTAGTCTGCGCAGGAGGAGGGCTCTCATCAGTATCCTGAGCCTCCTCTTCTGCTTCTTCCTGAACCTCTGCTCTAGGTTCTTCTTCGCTTTGATCTTCCTCTTCATCAAAGTCATTCTCACTATCCCTTTCAAGTTGATTTTCACGGTATTGCGACCCAATCTTCATCTTAATCATTGTTGACTCATCGATGGTGTGAATCGATACCGGCAATTCGGGTCCAAGTCTATAGGCAAACTCAAGCGCAATCTTGCAAATGAGTCGGCCAAAGGGAAGGGATTCGGATGTTCTCCTCGACCTGGCTATGAGAACTATCTGCCGTAAGATGAAAGTGGCCATACATACGTTCTCTCCCTGGGCCACCAGAAATAAGAAATCGACCATAAGACGTGTACATTCAATGCGGTTCGTCGACCTAGGATAAACATTGAACGTGCAGATATGATGCAGCAGGAGCAAATCCTCAGACATGTACGTCGCCTTGAGGCTATTATTAGGCTGCCATGGAACCAACTTACCGCACAGAAACCTGGTGCGGCGATCTCGTTCACGTCTAGTCCTCAAATTCTTCTCACTTGGATGCACATCACCTAGAGGCACATTGAGAAGTCGCGCAATCAACCGGACGTCGATCGTAGCCATCCGATCTCTACCAAAAGGGATTTTGAACTGCAAAGGCTCTAAGGTAGGATTCTGGATATTAGCATAGAAGGCACGAACGGTGCTCACATTAGTACGAGAGCGAGCTTCAAAGATCGGTCCCCAGTGCGCAGCTTCAATGCATTCGAACAACAGATATTCGCCGAACAATCGTCCATCTACGTCCGCCTCAAATAACACTCTACGATCAGTGTATTCACCATGAGGCATCTCTTATAGAATAGTTCGTCCAAGGTGTGCATGGGGATCCAAATTCCGCTTTGTACGGCACTCCAGGACTGCAGTTGGACCTGCGGCGGTGCTTGAACTTGCGGCACCACCCCGCGGTCTTCTCAATCGAACAGGGCGGCTCGGTCCAGCCTCGTCTGTCGCAGTTTTCCTCTTACCCATCAAAGATATGATGGATGAGAGCGACAAAAGGTCCAAAATGGCTTCCACAAAAGCCATGAAAAACGCTGAAAATGCGGAGAAATGGCTGCGCAATCTGAAAAAAGGAAATCTAGGCGTCGTAGAGGGATGCTTCAAGCTTCCCAAGGCTGTACTTAAAGGAAAAAATACGAACAAAAAGATGGGATGGAGCAGCTCACGATTTCAGCTATATTTGAGGGATTTTGGAGCTCCAAATGGGGAAATCTTCAAGGAAAGAGGCTGCCAACACCCAATAAATGATGGGTGGTGGTTGGTTTTGGCCAAGGAAGGGTTTAGAGGTGGTGTGGGACGCTGGGGTCTGGAATAGGTTGCTGAAAATCGAATCTAGGCTATGTAAGGGGGCTGTTTGTGAAGGAGAGGTAGGATTTGGGGGTTTTCATGATGTGGGAGGTACATAGGGGTGATGTGGACCCTATTTAAGGGAGTGCGCCCGAAGGACGGCACCAACGGAGGTCGCCGGCCGGCGATGGCATCGCCGGTCAACTCTCAAGTTGACCGGTGGGACCCCATGGGTCTGGTCCCCCATGGTCCCAGGGTCCCAAAAAGTTAGGTCCCACCCCCTGGTTCATAGTATTTTGGTCTCTATGAGCCCAAATATGTGTTCGGGGCTTTTCGGGTCCACATCGCAATACCGAATACCAAACCATATGATGCAGCATATGAATTTGGGGTAGAAGGAGCCAGTACACCTATCTAGCTCCTTAGTTGCTAAAGAAAGTGAAGTTATAATGGCCTTATGGCTATTTTTCATGAAATTTTACTATTCACTGTAAAATTTGGTGAATGTATTAATTTGTGTTATTTTCACATTAGGTTTGATGCCTAACATGAAATGGATAAGAAAGAACTGAAGGTTGAAGTGTTTAGAGAAGGAATTTTGAAGATTTTTGGTGAAACGGGGTTTTTAAGCCCTGGCGATTGATTACAGGCATCGTGGTCATCCCACGGCCCAAGGAGTCGCCTTTGCGGTTTAAAACCGCTCATAGGACGTCTCAACCCGACTTCCTACAGCTTAGAAGTGATTCGGGTTGCATTACGCGACCCGAGATACCTTACAGACTCGATCTTGCGATCGATCCTTATAGACTTCGCCTATCGGCGAATCTGCGATCCTAGAAGTGTTTCTAGACTCTTATCGCACCCAACTAAGTCAAAGGAAGCGACAACGTACGTCGCAAGACCATAACCCAGGCCCAGTATACTCTCATTCATGCTCTGATACCAACTTGTAACACCCTGAAAATCGGGGGTCGTGTATAAACTCAACTCCCGAGTTCCAGACCGTCACTTATGCAACAAAAATGGTTATGATTCAATGTTGTCTGATTTAAAGCATTCACATGAGTAAAAGTATACCAAAACTGCAATTCATACTTCAGATCCGGTGATAAAAGCAAGCGGAAGACTAAACAATGTATATATCACTGTATGGAAAAACAAAGTAATCTCATCTGTCTCCAAAGTATGACTACATCTCTGAGTCTCATATACATGTAAATAAACAAAAGAATAAAGTTCAAAATAGTCCCACTGAAGTCCCCCTCGACCCAGGTCACCTACGGGAAGCCGTCGTGATACTGCATATACGAGAACTCATCCTGGTCCTCGTCAATCTCCGGCTCCACCTCCTGGATCTCGTCCTCACCTGCAACTACGACAGGGTCTGGTGGGTGTTGCAAACACCATCCCGTAACGTGGGAATGAGTGATCAACTCAGTGGAATCATAGAGCAAAGATTAGCATGTTCACAATTCAATCACGCGATAATAGTAAAGCAGTAAATCAGACAATCCTAATACTGTTGTTAATGCAAGATGATATGACGTGATGTATGCCCTCACCGACGATCACCCTCATGCGGCAACATCTTACGACCGCGGCATGCCACACTCCCTAGAGTGCTCCACATCTTCCAGGCACATGCAATGCTATGGTGATATGATTACCAAGTTGTTATTAGTCCATTCAAACAGCAGGATTGGGAAACTAAGGTACTTCCCTTGTATCAATCCCAACACGGATCCGGTCTAGGGTCGTCACTCCTAGTAATCTCATACGATGTATATTTCGTAGGTCACTGCAAGGGCTGCCAGGGCTGTTGCTCGCACTCGTTGCACCGCTCCCCCATCACCTTATCAATACAGGCCTACTGTACTCTACTGCACGGAAGGGTCGTCGCCTCCCGTGGACTCAGAATACGCTCGCGGTCACTACAAAGGGCTCGTCGCCTGATCAGTGTAGGCCGACAGCTAGAATATAGTGTCCCATACCACCATAATCTGCTCACGAGTCAAGGTGCTCACTGGTCACTACGGGGAGTTTTGTGGCCCCAGCGTAGGCCGACAGCTCAACCACGGTGTCCCATACCACCATGCCCGGCTCATGAGTCTTTGTGGATCAAGGTACCACGGTTAATAGGGTTTACAATGGTAAGTTCAGTACCCTAGGTTCAAGCAGTTATGATACATACAAGGTGAACATACATCGGCCAGTCGGGTTACTTGACGGGCTCGACTAGCGCGATCGCATCTCAAGTTAAACGACATGAAGTGCGTAAAACACTTCGCGTGGCCTAACCACTGCCGCCAACTCAACACGAATCACGTTCATCGACGCATCGTTCGTGGCTATGACCAGTCAGCCACGAATTCGCTCGGTTACCGACTGCCTGGACTAAGTCAAGTCCCACACATCTATTGAATTACATTAACGCTATATACCAGGGTATTGGAATTGAAACACATCATGTGAGCATGTTAGCACATGTTATAACATTCAACTTAGGCAAATCTTCAAGGCATGCTTTCCATGCATATTCAACTTAGGTAAATCTTTAAGGCATCATTTCTATGCATGTGATGCAATCATGCATAAGGTCAACATATAGGAAATCATTTAGGTCAGCATATTAATCATGAAATCAATCTCAAACTACTACATAACATTATTCAATGCAATACATACTAATACAAGCATTTATACAAACACATACTCTACACACTTAAGTCCACATATAGTATGTCGACCCAAAGTGCGCAACTTGGCGAATCTCTTCGCCAAACTGATTATGCAAGCATTCCTAACTCTCTAATGCGGCGACAAATCATGTCAATCACGTCAGCAAATTATGCATGGAGACCATATTTCCAACAAATGACTAAAATGCCCTAAATCTCATATTCTTCGTTAATTTACGAAACAGGAAACGGAGAGCATATTGTACATGTCAAACGGCGATGCCGTCGATAATCTACTATTAAACGACATTGAAAGCGTTGTAAACCGTCAATCAAAGCGTCTAAAATCCTCACCTAGTCTCTTACGGTCGCGGGATTTTGAACGGAGCGTGTACGCTTCGTCTACGGCTGTAAGAGAACCTGATTCATGGATTACGTTAGCTAATATGCTCAGAATCTACGTAAACCCTAAATCAGCAAGTTTTTGGGGTTTTTCTATACCTGAAAAAGTGGAAAAATCACCAGCCAGGTGATTGGAATGAAGTGTTGAAGCAGCACTGTCAGGGGCTCGGATGCGGGAAAAATCTCCTCTTCCCTTTCTCTCAAACTCTCTCTCTCTTTTCTAGGGTTTGTGAAATTCGGATGCAAGGAAGGAATGAGGGTTTCAACCCCTTTTATAAGCTTGGAAACGCCGAAAATAGGCTCCGGGACGAAGTTTACTTAATGCCTATCCATTTCGGGGCTGTTTCGGTCCAAAAACTGATTTCTGGTGGTCCCCTGGTCGATTGCGATCAGACTTAAGCTCATGGGTACCAGATGTACCTCGTATTAAGTTTTCAGTCTGGCAGGGTTCGCAGATCGTACGTAGCGGACTAGTTTCAGTTCAGCGGTCACCGCACATAGATCAGGGCTGAAAGTCTCATGATAATAAATAGATATTTTTCCTGATCCGAGGGTGTAATCTGGATGAATTCTGACGGTCAGAACGCTTAATACTGACGCGTCAAGTCGTGTGCCAGATTTGAATTTGAAATTCCCAATTCGTCCCTATTCGCGGTCGCTTCAGTCCAGGTTCAACGAAATACTCTGTGATTATCGGTTTGACTTGATTTTCGAGATGATTGTCAAGTCCAGCTGGGCGGTTCTAACGGTCTAAGATAGGAGGTATCGGACCTTCGACGCGCGGTCTAAATCCAATACAAAAGTTCAATATGGTCCAGAGGACAAACCTGCTTAGAGTTTGATCCAAGGTTATAGAGTATTGTAGAGTTGTCTGTTCTACTCGATTTGGGTCTTGTAGAACGTATTTAAAGTGATCAGGGACTATTTCCCAGCTACTCTAGTGTTGCGCTAGCTAACTTACGTTTAATTTCCATGGAAATTATTTATACGCGATTTCGGGTCAAATCGGTACTCGATTCCAAGTACGGATTTTTCACGGGCGTTACAGTATCAAAGTTAAAAAACATAGTGGGGGTTTCGCATTAAGCCAATCTCATTATATTGAGAAAGTAATAAACAAGTTTAATCACTAGAAAATTAAAGAGGCAAAAATCCCGTTTGATCCAAGTATCAAATTAAAAGAAAACAGTGGAAGAGCAGTTGCACAACTAGAGTATGCTAGTGCTATAGGCAATCTTATTTATGAAATGCAATGCACAAGACCGGATATAGCATATGCCGTGAGTAAACTAAGCAGGTTTATGAGTAATTCAAGTGTTGAACACTGAAAAGCAGTAAGTAGAGTTCTAGGTTATCTTAAAGAAACCAAAGAACTAGGGCTATTTTACTTAGAATTTTCAGTAGTATTGGAAAGATATACTGATGCAAGTTGGATATCGAGTGCAGGGGACAACAAGTCCACTACTGGGTGGATAGCTACTACAGGCAAAGAGGCTGAGTGGTTGATGGATCTTCTATTAGAAATATCATTTTATGCGAAGCCTATACCGGTTTCACTTCATTGTGATAGTGAAGCCACTCTAGCAAGAGCCTATAACGGTACTTATAATGGAAAGTCCAGACACATAAGTTTAAGACATGACTTTGTAAGGCAATTGATTTAAGATGGAATCATTGCGATCTCTTATGTAAAGTCAAGTAATAACTTGGCTGATCCTTTTATTAAACCTCTAACGAGAGAGGTAGTAAGGACAACATCTAGAGGGATGGGGTTAAAACTCTTTACTTAAAGTTTCACCAGTGAAAGAAACCCAACCCTAAATTAGAAAATCTCTAAATATTGATTTTAATGGGTAATAACAATTCACTGATAAGTGAAAAGTTTTAGCACTAAATAAATAAACCTCATCCAGGATGATAGTGCTAGCCGTTTGAAAAGAGGGATGAGTATTAAACTCTTAATGAAGTCCAGTCAAACAGGACAAGTGTTTTAAACGAAAACACTGGAAGAATTTGACCTATGTGAACGTAGAAGTGGTGCCGCTGCTTATGAGAGTTACAGTTATCTCAGGATCGTTCATGAAACAGGAAAAGCACATGGCCATTAAAAGTGCTAAGTGAGATTATAAAGGAACATCTAACACAGGAGCTATTATGCGTGTGGTATTTTCGGTTATATCATATAGGAATAGCTGGTTCAATGCTGCGGCAACCAGAAATTTCGAAATAACTTTAAAATACTTACACTAAGGAAAGATTCAAATTGCAAGATATCTTTCTTTATGCATAATAACTATTATTATTCTGACAGAGTTTTTATTATTTTAAAAAACCAATGGGGGATTGTTGAAAATCTTTGATTTTTCAAAAATAATAAAAAAAATGAAATTTTAAAATTTTTCAAAATTTCAGGATTTTTCCGCTAAAATTCTTTTTGAAAATTTTGACTTAAAAAGTGCGGTGTGTGCTTTGTCCCACATCGAAAATGATTGAAATCGTTTTGTGGTTTATATGAGATGTTGTGAAAAGTATTCTTACTTGGAGCTTTTGGAGGAGGTGATATACGGGTTGCGTGTTCCAGTGCGTAGCACTGGAACACACGCACTCACATGCGCTCGCGCTCGCGCTCGGGCTCGAACTCGGGCACGGGCGTGGGCATGGGCAGTGAGGCAGTGTAGCTGTAGTGGCGCTAGATAGCGCACTTTACACTTCACACGTGCGCATCGTGTCATAGAGTAGTCGCTCCCTTGTGACCTTACGCGAACCGGCGCAAGACGGTGCGATATGGTGCGACCTTATGCAAACCGGTGCGACCGTACATGGACCAGAGTGAAACGGTGTAACCTTACGCGAACAGGCGCCTAGCAATGGTCCACTACCTAATGCCTATATAAACTAGACCATACCAGTCCGTTTGAAGAATCTCAATACACTCCTCTCTCTCTCATCAAGTCAGATACAATTTATAGAACATCTCAATCATCTGAGTCTGCTAGAACAAATCTACTGCGTTGAAATTGTTCCACAGTGGACCGATCGTGATTGCTGCATGCTGGGTCTAGTAGGCTTGTCTTATCCTGGAAGCAATTCGCCTGTAACCCGTCAGCAGTTTATAAGGGGGCAAATCACGCTTTAAGGACAGCATAATTTTATACGTGATTCAGCCTGGTGAAATATTTTTTGATTTAATTTTATATTTTTGGTGTATCCGATTATAATTTTCTAACATAAGGTGGTGACACCAATTTGCTACCTTGTTAGGTGGTGTAAGGCGTTGTGTCTACCATGATTTATGATTTTATCCTTGATGTCTATCTATTTTTCTAGCTCATTTTATGTAACGAGATTAACAGGTCTAGTCGAGCACCCTATAGGAAATAATGGTGATTGAATACCTACCTTTAAAATTTTGTTGAGGGCTACAAAACTTTTTGTTTAAGCTTATACTTTCATTTTCACTGTGTACAAGTCTACATGACGTTATCCACAAGTTGGATGGCAAATAAACTGTACAGAGATTAAATCTCTGCTCGTATTATTGAAGGTTTATCCTTGGAGAGGATAAAAAAAAAAAAAAAAACATTATAGTAGGCCTTAAGATGGTTTATGTGACCTTTTCAACTGGTTGGATGGAAAAAAAAAATGAAGAAGATATTTACAGTGGGCTTTAGAAAAATTTCAATGGTGGGTGTCATTGTTCTTATTGTTTTCTATGGTGTGGTCTAATCTAGTCAAGCTCCATATCTGGTTCACTTTTGGGCTCATGCATTAAAATGAACTAGTAAAACGAATGAATGGCCTGGATAAATGATACGATCACTCTGCAGCCTACCATGATGTAAAACACATGTATCACGTTGGGTGACTACCATTCTAATTTCTTCTCTCAGTCCACTTATACCAGTACCATCATTAAAATAGACTTAAATGCACTGGCCTAGGAAAGTGGACTTAAATGGTGACCCTGATACCTAGGGTGTCGGGCAACATGGCCCACCGTGATGTATGCCTTAAAAAAATAAAAAATAAAATCAGTGGTCCATCTGTTTTATCAGCTCATTCTACGATATGATTCTAAAATGAAGCAGATCAAAAACTTTGGTCTGCCACTCCACAGTATCAGTGGTGCAACAGCCATTAAAAAACTTTTTAGAAGCACGGAAGCTATGGATAGAGTTGATATTTTTATTTTCCTTTTATCCCTGTACATGTTAGCAGGCCTTAGAAGGGTTTAGTGTCATTATCCTCTTCGCTTCCTGTGGTGCAGCCTACTCCAAACCAGTAAAAATACTCCAAACTTTTTTTTAAAAAAAATTTATAGAGAAAAAGATAAAGAAATCAGATATTTCTTTAAATAATTGGATGATTCAATTTTTAGTTTTCTTAAAATTAAAATTTTTAAAATACCTTATAAAGAGAAAAAGATAATAAATGTTATGGGAAGATCCGAGCCAACTATTCCGAGCCGACCCATCGCCATTACGTTTGGGGCACGACCCATTCAATCCGGACTTAGCGTCAACACCATGCGAGTTTTAGAGCAAAGTTTAGTTCGGAGGGGGGTTACATCCGATCGGACCACAATATACCCTCAGCCGACCACGTGAGCTCGGACTTGCAGGTCGGATGCCGAGACTATGGTCGGACTGGCCGAGCCAAGGCGATGATCAGAGTCGCATGCCCCACTTGCTAAACATGGAAACTGCCATAACCTAACGTGGCCAGTAACTTCGCTCGCAGATATGCACGATCTACCAGATACGCTGCGAAATCAGTAGATTGCGGGCAGTATCTCCATGATTCTATAATCCCTCTGATCGTGCCGAGATTATCGGACTCAGACTGCCCCACGAGCAAGTATAAATAGCACGCATCGCCACATCTACAGGTACGCGAAATCGAGCTCTCCTCTACTCTCTACTTGACCCAGATTCCCTTGTCCTGACTTAGGCATCAGAGGGTCCCCCGGCTTAGCCTGGGTCACCTTTGCTCGTTTTCTTGGTACAGGTTTCAGGGACGACACATAGAGGGAGGGCCAACCAGATTTTAGCATCAACATTTTTTGGTGCCGTCTGTGGAAAACTGAAACTAGAAGTCAGGTTCTCATTTTCCCAAGCAATGGCGAGGAAGAAGAAAGCTACAGTGGTGCAGCCGCAACCTAATGAGCAGACTCGGTCGTCATCACCACTTCATGCCGAGTAAGCTGTAGGGCCTTCCTAGCATTCGCGCAATCGGTAGAGCAAGTATCGCGCCATGCATAACGAGATCCAGGCCCTGCGAGACTAAATAAATCGGATGAAACAACAGAGAGAACCAGAGCCACGCTTGGCTCAGGAACAATCCATTCTCGAGCTGGTGGGGTTATTTGTAGAAACCTACTTTGAACCGAGGAGTACGAGACCCGAGGCCCCCCGACACTCGGGGGTGCAACGTTCGAGTCAAAATCCTCCTGCGGTACACGCCGAGGCATTCGCTCGGATAGTCACCACTCGGGCCCCGACAACCGTTCATTCAGTCACATCCGCCCTGCCGCCCATAGACCTCCGTCATCAGCTAGAACGGAGGAGAGAAAGGAGAACACCGAAGGTCGAGGGTGCCCCGGAGATCGTCACAGAGAATGGGGACCCGTGGGAGGCACGATTCGCGGAATTAAAAGACAAGTTCCTGACATTGGAAAAAAAACAGCAACAATCGATAGTTCCAGCCACGATCCAAACAATGATGGAAGAGACCGAGCCTCCCTTCACCCCGGCAATTATGGCTGAAGTGATGCCGCAGAGGTTTCGGATGCCTCCTGTCATCCAGTATTCAGGATCCGGGGACCCATCTGAACACCTGGAGTCCTACCGATCGTGGATACAGATACAAACTGCAACGGACGCGATGATGTGTAGAGGGTTCTCTATCACCCTTACAGGATCTACTCAGATTTGGTATCTCCAGCTCAAACCCAACTCTGTAGGCTCTTTCGCGGAGCTGAGTCGACTATTCCTTACATAGTTTATAAGCGGTAAGAGAAGTCGGAAGCCCAACACTCACCTGCTTACCATTAAGCAGGCCCCGAAAGAGTCGTTGAAGGATTACATCGCTCGCTTTAATGAAGAAGCACTACATGTCGAGGACTACGATGATAAGATGGCCCTCGCTGCCATTCTGAGCTGACTGAAAGAAGGAAAGTTCGCTTTCTCTATCGGGAAGAATCCGCCAAAGATGCTAGCGGACTTCATGGCGAAAGTCCAGAAGTACACCAATGCCGAGGAGTTCACTAACGCTTGAAAAGGCGCATAAGTGTCTGACTCGACGAATAAAGGGAAGAGACCTCGGAACGAAGACTCCTAGCCAGCTGGTAAAGGGACCGATGATCGCGCTTCCCACGATCGTTGACCAAGACGCAGGCTAGAAGGAAAATTCCGTTCCTATACCCCGCTCAATACATTCACCGAGCAAATTCTGCTGGATATCCGAGGAGACAGACTGCTTAATTGGCCGGTCTGCATGAGGGTTGGCCCAGAGTACCAGGACAAGCAGAAATTTTACCGTTTCCACCGCGACCACGGTCACAACATGGACGATTGTGTAGATCTAAAAGACGAAATTAAATCCCTCATTCGCAAGGGACATATACGTCGTTATACCAAAAAGGGGAAGTCCGATCAGAGAGAGGAACAGCCGCGAGAGCAGCCGAACAATCCCCCAGAGGAACCCGCCGAAATTCGTACTATCTTCGGGGGATCAGCTGGGGGAGGGAATTCAAACAGGGCTCGAAAAGTCCATTCCCAGAGGTCCGAGTCGGAACACCATATTCACCCGGCGGAACGTCCCAGCAAGGAACTCCGGGTCACTCCGTGCAGCTTGACCTTTACGGAAGATGATGCGCGCGGGATCCAGCATCCGCACGATGACGTGCTAGTGGTTACTATGACCATAGCCAATCACAAAGTGTACCGCATCTTAGTCGACACCGGGAGTTCAGCTGATGTTATATTTTTCGAAACATTTGAAAAGATGGAAATTTCACGGTCCAAGCTCCGGCCTGTGAAGACTCCCTTGTACGGCTTTGCTGGAGAGAGAGTCATCTCCAAAGGAGCTATCTCCCTTCCAATAACAGCAAGAGAAGGGCAATATCAAGTCACACTTTTGGTGGACTTTCTAGTTATCATTGTTCCATCGGTCCACAATGTGATCCTGGGCCGACCGTCCCTCAACGCAATAAAAGCAGTCGTCTCAACTTACCATCTGATGATGAAGTTCCCAGCTGAAGGTGGGATCGATTATCTCCGAGGCGATCAACGTGAGGCCCAGAGGTGTTATGCGATAACCGTGAGAAAAGGAGCTGTTAAACAAATGCTCGCAGTGGACGCCATGGACCCTCGGGGATCGACAGAAGAAAGCTCATCAGTCGAAGATCTGATGAAAGTGCCGCTCGATGAATCAGACCCAAGCAAAACTGTTCAGCTCGGATCATCACTGAATCCAGAGCGGAGGAATTAGATATTGCCCTTCTTGAAGCAACACCGAGACGTCTTCGTATGGTCACACGTAGATATGCCGGGGATCTCGCCTAATGTGCTGGTTCACAAGCTGAACGTGGACCCAGACCACCGGCCGGTTAAGCAAAAAAGAAGATCGTTCGATGCTGAATGATATGAAGCCATTGCTGAGGAGGTCTCAGTCCTGCTCGATATAAGTTTCATAGAAGAAGTGTACTATCCAGATTGGATAGAAAATGTTGTGCTCGTCAGGAAGTCCAACGGGAAGTGGTGGGTCTGTGTAGATTATTCCAATATGAATAAGGCGTGTCCCAAAGATAGCTTCCCGTTACCTCGGATCGACCAACTAGTGGACAGCACGGCCGGACATGAGTTACTCTCGTTTCTGGACGCTTACTCTGGGTACAACCAGATCGCTATGCATCCCCCAGATAGGCAGAAGACTACCTTTGTCACGGACAGGGGGCTCTACTGTTACCGGGTCATCCCATTTGGCCTAAAAAATGCTGGGGCAACGTATCAGAGGCTGGTGAATCAGATGTTTGCCAGCCAGATTGGGCGCACTATGGAGGTGTATGTGGATGACATGTTAGTAAAGAGTACCCAAGCCTCCAACCACCTTGCCGACCTTGGAGAAACATTCAGCGTCCTCCGAGAGTATCAGATGAAATTGAACCCCGCTAAGTGTGCATTGAGAGTTAAGTTAGGAAAGTTTCTTGGCTTTCAAGTCAGTTAGAGGGGTATCGAGGCCAATCCAAATATGATCAAGGCCCTCCTCAACATGAACTCGCCTCAGACTCTTAAGGAGATACAGTGTCTCACGGGAAGAGTTGCCACCCTCGGACGCTTCATATCTAGAGCTACAGATAAATGCCTTCCCTTCTTCTAACACCTGAAGGGCCACAAGAAAGCGGAGTGGACGCTAGAGTGTGAGCATGCCTTCCAACAATTAAAACACTACTTGGGTTCTCCACCCCTATTGTCCAAGCCCAAAGAAGGGGAGCCTCAGTTCCTCTACCTCGCTGTCTCGGCTTCAGCTGGCAGTTCGGCTCTGATCAGAGAAGTCGGAAGCAAGCAGCACCCTGTGTACTATGTAAGTAAAGCCATGGTACCAGCTAAAACAAGGTACCAGTCCTTGGACAAAATGGCGCTCTGCCTCGTCGTCTCGGCCAGAAGACTGCGGCCATACTTCTAGGCCCACTTCATAGTTGTGCTAACAGACTCTCCTGTGAGGCAGGTCCTCCAGAGACCCAAAGTGTTAGGTCTGATGACCAAGTGGGACGTAGGACTCAAAGAGTATGACATTCAATTCCGCCCTAGGACGGCACTCAAGGATTAAGTTGTAGTCGACTTTATCGCCGAGTTCACAACTCCTGATGAGGAGCAAGTCAGAAAGAAAGTCGAAATGACACCACTTGTCCCGTTGAACAATCAAGAGGCAGCATCAGATCCGGGGTGGGTCCTTTATGTTGACATCTCTTCCAACATTAAAGGAGCAGGAGCCGGTGTTGTCCTGGTTGCACCTGATTCAGCAACAATCCAATACGTAATCAGACTCGGATTTAAAGCTTCAAACAACCAGGCCGAGTACGAAGCATTACTAGCTGGACTCAGGCTAGCAGCGAGCCTGGGCGTCAAGACCCTGCAAGTCCGTTGTGACTCACAGCTGGTGGTGAACCACATTTCTTTAGAGTACAAAGCTAAAGAAGTCAGAATGATCGCCTACCTCGAAGAAGCAAGGAAATTGATCGATAAATTCTTGAGTTGGACCATCCGGCAAATCCCCAGATTCGAGAACTCATGGGTCGATGCCCTAGCGAGGCTAGCCTCGGCCTCCAAGGGGAAGATCCCACGTTTTGTTCCGGTCGAATTCATTGAACACCCGAGTATCGGCCAGTCGGAGAAGGTCAATCCCGTCCAGTCCATTCCTAGTTGGATGGACCCGATCTTCAATTATCTATCAACCGGCGAAGCCCCCTTGGACAAACTAGAGGCAAGACGACTTAGGGTCCAAGTGACACGGTACGCCATATTGGACGGAGTGCTGTACAAGAAGGGGCATTCTTAGCATTACCTTAGATGCTTCCGACCGAATGAAGCCGACTATATGATTTGGGAGATTCACTAGGGAATCTGGGGAAACCATTCTGGTAGTCGCGCCTTGGCCATAAAGATACTCCGACAAGGGTACTTCTGGCCTACCCTTAAACAAGACTACAAGGACTTTGTTAAGAAGTGTGATAAGTGTCAGCGTTTTGCTGCCGTGTCGAGGCAACCGGCAGAAGAAATGACCCCCATGAGTGGGCCATGGTCATTCGTCCAATGGGGATCGACATCATCGGTCCTTTACCCACTGGAAAGGGACAGGTCAAGTTCGCTATAGTCGCAGTCGACTACTTCACAAAGTGGGCCGATACCGAGTTAGTCGCAAAGATCACCAAGTAGAAAGTAATCGACTTTGTCTGGAAAAATATCATCTACCGGTTCGGGATCCTAAGAACCATTGTTTCTGATAACGGCCGCCAATTCGATAATGACAACTTTCGCAGTATGTGTCAAGGGCTTGGCATTGTGAACACATACTCATCGTCTCGGCACGCATAGTCGAATGGATAAGTAAAGGCCCTTAACAAGATCATCAAACATTATCTCAAGACAAAGATGGAAAAAGTAAAGGGAAGTTGGGCTGAGGAGCTCCCCTTCATCCTCTGGGCTTAAAGGACCACAGCCCAGACTTCGACGGGTGAAACCTCATTTTCGTTATCATACGGCTCGGAGGCAATGATGCCAATAGAGATCGGACTCCCTACGACGCGGGTTAGGAGCTTCGAAGAAAATCGGAACTCCGAGCAGATCGCTGCTAATTTGGACTTGTTCGAAGAACTCAGAGAGATTTCCAAGCTCCGAACAGCGGCTCGACACTAGCAGGTAGCGTGCTTATACAATTTAAAGGTCAAAGTTAGGCACTTTCGACCAAGGGACTTAGTCCTCCGATGGATCTTCCAGAACACGGCTGAGTTAGGGGCAGGAGCGCTCGGACCCAATTGGGAAGACCCATATCGCGTGGTCAGATCCGCCAAACCAGGCTCGTATCACCTGAAAGACTTCGAAGGCTGTCATCTCCCTCACCCCTGGAATGCCAAGCACTTGAAGATCTACTACCCATGATGAACTAGCCTTTAAGGCTTATAATAAAATGTATGCCTCCGAGCGGATAGCCTTTAAGGCTCTTAATAAAAGATCAATTCTACTTTGGATGCATGCTCGATTATCTCATCTACACAAGCACGAATTGAATAGCCCGATCCTTTAAGGGATCAGATCCTAATCTAACAGAAAATCGATAGGGCATCCCCCCGAGGGAAAAAGCCTAACAATAGCCTGACCCTTCATTGAAGCAATTGGCTCGACATACGAAGGAACAAAGGGTTCTCACCAGAGGCGACAAGTCGAGTATCCTAAGAGATCGGACCCAGCTAAGACTTGGGCCGAGAGAGCTCGGAGAACCAACCCTAATGAACCAACTAAACGACAATGAAGGGGCTAGGCTTGTAAAAAATCAGCTCGACAACATCCCACAGCAAGTTGACACAATGTAAAAGGAATGCTTTTCATTGAATTCCCTTGGAGGGGAAAAAATACACTGATCAAAATACATCGATAGTTTCCAAAAGGAAAAGAAAATGATAAAATGCCTTCATGCCGGAGGAGGAGCTTGTGCGTCCGGGGCTTGGTCCGAGCGGACGACTTTAGCCAGGGCATCTTCGGAGTCATCGGGCTGGAGGGAATCAAGATCGAGGTCTGGGTATAAACCCAGAACTGCCTTGAGACAAGCGTCGAAGCTGCGGTTGTATAACGTTGCAGCTTCAGCGTCCCTCTCTTTGGAGATCTTAAAACTTTTAACTGCGGCGGTAACCGCTGCGACCAAAGAAGCCTCGTCCTTAGCCCGCTGAGCTTCCACGGCCTGATTCACGGCTCGTGTCTGTTCTTCAGCCGCCTCGGCCTTGGCGCAGTTTAGGGCTTCACCGAGCGGAGCGGTCTCCATGGCCAAAGAGTTCGCGTGAGCCCTGGCGCGGGTCAGCTCAGCGGTCGCTGCATCACCACTCTTCTGAAAGTCATCTGCCTTGTCTTGCAGATGCAGCTCCCTGGCTTCTAAATCAATGACGACCCCCTGCAGTCGCCTAACCCTGGCCCTCTCGCTCGTGAGTTATTGGCGCAGATTAGTCTGCTCAGACCTTAAGGCCGTTGCCTCGGCCTGAAGAGCCTCCAACTCTGCCTCCCTCCTCTTGTGCTCCCACACTCTGCTGAATCGAGAGCAGCACCAGAACGACTGAATAGGAAACAAAGATCAGAATCTATAAAATATATGTATAACGACATGAAAGAAAGGGAGTCTTCTTGGAGATATATCATGTAACATACAGAGGCGAAGTCGTTTAGGAAGCTGCCCTCCGACCGCTCAAGGTTCTGAGCGATATCCTCCTCCTTGGCATGCTTGGCGGCCCACGGAGCCAAGCACGCCATGTGATAGTCGGGCTCAAACCTCCCACCGCTTGTGCCCGCTTGGGCCGAGGCCTCAGCCCCCTCGACCCCTATCCTGCTGCCGGCCGATTTTTAACCCTTGATGCGGACCTCTCCCCCGACCTTGGGGGGGAAGCATATTGTGAGCCACTTTATTAGCCTCCTCCCGTTCGGAGGAAGAGGGAACAACGTTGGGGAGCTCGGAGGCTACGGCCGGGACCACAGTGGGGAGAACGACGACTACATGGGCACGGGCACCAGAGCTCGGGATGACTGGGGTGTCGGCCTCAATCACTCGAACGAGTCCTGGAGGAGGACGTACCACCAGGCGCAGGACTGTCGAGTGAATCGCGGTAATGCTAGGGCGCGCCGGAGTCGGTGGCATGGAGGAAGAGCCGACTGGCTTCAGTGTTGGGGTTGTTGGGGTCGGCGTATTGGAAGATTCCCTCAAATGAGGGGGAGCTACCTTCTTCCGAGTGATCTTCACTCGGGGGGCTTCCTTTAGCAACTCCGCCGCGGTCGGAGCTGCTTTCCTCTTTCGAGCCCCGGACGCCTCGATCATGCCTGCGAAAGAGAAGATTGTTAGCTACTAAATAACCGAAGGAAAGTTCATCGAAGAGATCAAGGCAGCTTACTGAGGGATGTGGACAGAGGCTGGGATTTTCAGAGCCCGGACCAGTAGAGGTTGGCCGCAGTGATCAGATCAGCCTAGGAGTGAAGCGTCTCCGACAGCGCTCTGGCCTTCGCAATTTAATTTTTCTAGTTCGAGTCGAGGAGCGGCAACCCCTTTGCGAAAGCTGCACAATAAAAAAAGAGATGTCACTTCCACAGAAACATGTGAAAACTAAGGCAGCAACCCGGACGTCAGATGAAGTCCGACCTGGTTTCGTAAAGTGGGTCGAAATATGAGCTGTTAAGGCCCTAAGCTCAGCCGTTGGTGCCTCCCAGTCACCTGCCGCCCAGAACCACTTATTCTTCCAGTCCTTGTTGAAAGACGACAGGTGCATTACTAATCCCGACCCCTTACTCCCCCGAGTCACAAAATAGTATCATGGATCGTTGCTATCATGTTTGACCAGGTACAAGCTCAGCAGCTCCTCTTGGGTCAGCTTGGAGTTACCAACTTGCCTCCAGATAATGTAGGCAGAGATCATCACCCTCCAGGCATTCGGAGTAAACTACCCGAGGGCCAATTTGAAATGAGCCGCAACCTTCCTGATGAAGGGATGTAAAGGAAAACGGACCCCGCACTGTAGCGCATAAAGGAAGATGGCCACTTCTCCCTTGACTGGAGTGCCAACAACATCCAAAGGACGGGGAGCCCTTATCTGAACGGAGTCAGGGATTTGGAACTCCGAGCGAATCCACTCCATCTGAGATTCTGACATGACAGAACCTCTGGGGACTACCTCTACGGTACGCAGACTCGCAGACATTTCGGTGGTGGTAGTGGTCTCGACTCAGCGGGCTCGGGAGGCTGTCTTCTTGCTGAGTTGCTTGGTCTTTGAACCCAACGCTTTTTACTTCCGAGGCGGGGGGTACGGGAGAGTGGCCTCGAAAGGGCCTTTAGAAGACCCGCTCTCACTTTCAGTACTCCCCGGTTCGGAGTCATCGCCGTATTCACGAACCATCTCCAAATCGGAAGACATGGCAGAAAGAAGGGCGAAGGTCAGCGAGACTCACCTTGTGATTGCCGAAAATCGATTTCTGCAGGAAACTTCGAATTCGGTCGGAATCGCCTCTCGTCGGAAATCGCCTCCTTCGGTGTGCTCTTATAAATCAGAATGTAAAATGACAAACAAAAGTCCGGGGCGCCTTATATAGGCAGCGAAGAATTTTCGCATTGATGACAAGCTTTAATAGCAGCAGCTGAATCGGCACGAGCCGATCTCCGAGCGCACATGGCAACACCGCATTGGATGAGTACCGAACCGTTAGTACGGCTCTGACATCGGGCAGTGTGCCTCGATATGCGAAAAGATGCCCCAGCAGTCAGAACCATCATAAATACGCCACTTTAAGCCTGCATGACAGCTTCTCATAGGTTGGGAGAAGATCCGGGATCATAACCATCGCCACGCGTTAACAAAAGCGACTAGCGCGCGCGATTCGAGACCTGTCATGATTGTGATAAGGGTGGGAGATTTTCTGTATAAGTACTCTTAGAGCCCGCAGGCAAGCTCGAAGAGTAGGGGGCTTCTGTTATGGGAAGATCCGAGCCAACTATTCCAAGCCAACCCAGCACCATTACGTCTGAGGCACAACCCATTCAATCCGGACTCAGCGTCAACACCACGTGAGTTTTAGAGCAAAGTTCAGTTCGGAGGGGGGTTACATCCGATCGGACCACAATATACCCTCAGCCGACCACGTGAGCTCGGACTTGCGGGTCAGATGCTGTAAGACCCGTATCTTGGTCCGTACCTTTCCGTACACTTCCACGGTCTTACCGGTCGAATTCCGGCAACTTTCGACCCTTAACCGATATCGACGCGCGACCTGGATTCATGTACCGACAACCCGAGTCGACTCAACCCGAGACCAATACCATAGCGACCGCACCGTCGCCGCGGTTCTGATACCGCGACTCGCGCGCCAAGGCGATACCCTGATCAAGAGATATGAGCCAACGTTCGGTGCGAGAAAACGCCGCGCATTGCGAAAACCAAGGGAATCTCAACGATGTGTCACATCAATCACATCAATCCCATCAATCAATCACCCATCAACCCATCACATGTCAAGTACACATCACTTCCATCCCTTTTTCCAAGCAACCACAAAAGTCTCCCAAACCCATACCTCTCTTACACAAAAAGCCACAAAAGTCTTCTTAACCCATACTTCTCTTACACAAAAGCCACAAAAGTCAAATTTCTCTTACACCACCATCACTCACCCATCCATCCATCACTCTCTCTCTCTCCCTTTACATCACTCTCTCTCTTCCTCTCTTTCTCATTCCAAAAATGTCCAAGCAACAAAAATTCCAAGAGCTCCCACGTATGGAATTTCCCAAGTCCCTCTAAGCTTCAAGTGGCCCACCTTCCTACCCCAAAATCTCCCATCTCAACCCTTCATTCTTCATCTTAGCCATTGAAGTTGAAGACAAGGTGCCAAGGAACCCCTAGGAGCGAGAAGATCAGACGGTGGGTGCCTCTATAGGGTAGATTTATTTGTTTTTACGGTGGACCAAGTGAGGCCCACCGATCAATGGTGTGGATCTCACTTGGGACCCTAAAATGTGGCCGATGGACTACTTGGATCATCATGATCGTTCCATGATGGGGCCATTCTCCATGGACCCCATCATGATGGTTATTTCATTGCAAAAAGGTCATCTAGACCGTCCATAACGGTGGAGAATGGATCTCCACCGTTGATTTATAATTTTGATGGTCCCATGATCAAAGGGATCCATTTATTGTATGTTTCATTGCAAGGGAGGGCCCATAATGACGGGGTCCCTCCATCACAAGCCGTGTCCCACTCTCCATGTCTCTCTCTCTTTTATTTCTTTTATTTTATTTTATTTTATTTTATTTTCATTTTTATGCTAAGGGAGTTGTGTGGCCCACTTGAATGGACCTCACCTTGAGGTATTTATTATGTGCAAGGGTTCTTCAAGTGGGGCTCACCTTGCATGTCATACCCCCACCATCCATCAGTGGTGGCCCACTTAAAAAGGCCCACCACAATGTATCTTTAAATTAAAAAAAAAAAAGGGGGGGCCCATCGTCCAGCGTCTGGGACGCTGGACGTCCCTTTACAAAAAAAAGAGAAGAAAGAAAAGAAAAGCAAGGCTTTTTGGGTATTCCCTTGCATAGGCCCCACCATGATGTATTTGAGTAATCCAAGCGTCCATCCTCTTACCTACGGTGTTTTAGCCGTTGGGTAGAAGTTTGGGGTTGATTGGAAGATCTGGTGGACCATAATATCAAAGAATGCATCACTACCATTCAAGATTATTATTTTGTTTTATTTCACTGTCTAAGCATGAAAAAAATTCGAACTCTGGACTCATTTGGGCGGCCTCGGGCCACTGATCGTAATGGCCGGAGCAGATTTCATTTTAGCGGGCCCCAAAGGTGAAAAACTGCAGGAAAACAGGATTTTTCAGATTTTGGAAAGAGGCTAGCCTCTGCCTCCTGACAACGTGCAGCGCTGCACGCTGCTGCGTGCAGCCGTGCAGCGGGCGGGCGGTCGTCCAGCAGGTGGCCCACGGCCCTGCACGTGGGCCCCACAGTAATGTTTATTTGTCATCCGACTTGTTCGTTAGGTGGGCCACCCCAGTGGTGGGCCCCCCTCCAAAAATAAGTCAGATCCAAAACTCAGGTGGCCCACACCACGCGAAACAGTGTGAATTGAGTTCTACCGTTGAAAGGATTTTGGGGCCCACAGAAGTTTTGAATCAAGCTGAAATTTGAGTCGTCCCTTCACCCAAGTCCGAGTGACCTTATGAATGGGTGGGATGGTGAACAAATATTACAGAGTGGGCCCCACATGGGACCCACATTTATGTATGTGTTTTTATACACCGTCCACGGTTGTGGACGGTGGACTCCCATCATAATATATGTGTTATACTCCACCGTCCAGCGGACGGTGGGGCCCCCTTGTGGCATATGTGCTTTGTTCGCACTGTCCACTGGACAGTGGGACCCACTATGATGCATGTGATGCATCCGAACCGTCGATTCATTAAATTGTTTAAGGCCTTTGGGGTTAAGCCCATTTGTCTACAAAAGGCCTATGGGCTAGACCCATTTGAGTTATAAAAGGGTCTATGGGCTAGGCCCATTCGAATTTCAAAAGGCCTATGGGCTAGGCCCATTTGAATTATAAAATGCTTATGGGCTAGGCCCATTCGAATTTCAAAAGGCCTATGGGCTAGGCCCATTTGAATTGTAAAATGCTTATGGGCTGGGCCCATTTGATCCATTTAAGGCCTAAGAATTTGGGCCCACTTGATACGTAAAGCCTATGGGCTTGGGCTCACTTGTACTTAGGCCCATATGATGTGTTGCAAGTCCATGGGACTAGGCCCATTCGATGTACTTCAAGGCACAGGTAATTGGACCCTTTTTGTTGAAATTTAAAGCCCATGGAGGTAGGCCATTTGATACATGCAAGGCCTACGGGTTTAGGCCCATTTAAAGTACCATAAGGCCTAGGGGTTTAGGCCCATTTGACTCATATTAGACCTATAAGTTGAGGCCCACTTGGTCCACATGTGGGACCCAATTAGTGTGGCCCATTGGTCATATATTAAACTCATGTGACTAGGTCTAGTTGATGCAATCTAAGGCCCACGGGTTTTGACCCATTGCAATGCACACAAGACCCATTAGTGTGGTCCATTTATATGGCCCATCTGATGACTAAAAGGCCCATAAGATAAGGCCCATTTGATATATATGTAAGATCCAATGGGGTTAACCTACGGTCCATTGCAATGTGTAAATCCATTACAGACTAAGTACTGACGTGTACAAAGATCGTGCCTAGGATGCAATGTTGGTTTGACGTCCACATTGCGAGTGTAATGCTGGTTGGATGACCACATTACGACTCTCCTTAGGGCCCATTACTGGGCCGTACTTATCGTGTATAGACCGTTCCGGCCCATCTGCATCGTAAGATAATTCATTTTATTATAACATGTTTAGTATAGTTTCATAACCCATGATCATATGCATCATATGTATGCTTGATATGAGGATTGACTGATCATAGCATTTACCTTCGGGCAGGTTGTTTATGGGCTCCCGGTTAGGCGGTGTTGCCCTACATGAGCGCACGGTATGCGCAGGATTGGTTACATGACTGGATAGCGTGATTCATGCATTCCGCATTTGTGTGATATGGTTGTTATACGCCCTAGCGACATCAGGGCCGTAGCCTCCACAGACGCATCGTGGTTGGCAGGATTGGATACCGAAAATCTTGTTTTACATGGGGTACTATAGATATCCCTGGGTGAAAGTCCCTAAACCCTTATGGTACCAAGAGGTTGCTCCAACGTCTAGACCGAGTGGGTAGATGAGCGTTGAGTGCCGATTACCAGACGGTTACGCTCTCCACTGTGTCGTGGTCGGTTGGAAGGGGGTACGGCCTTACCCGCCTGAGAGTAGGGGGCAATGCTAGGCTGAGTCTGACCAGCTCGAGGAATGGGTCCGCTATCGACGAGTCGCGCCCGATATTGGCAGACGGATAGTGAGGTCTCTTCCACTTACCTTATTGTGCGCGATGTGGCGGCAATCTGGTTTAGAGTGTACTAGACCCCGGTGATATTCCATACTTTGAGCTGTATTGATGTGTGGACATTGATGAGTATCCGTATGCTTGAGTTGCATTATACATTGCATGGCCTTGGGATGGCCGATACCATTCATGTCTTGCATCGCATAAGCCTTGGTACGGCTCATGATATTATGTTTCCATTTGCATATTCCGCATCACTCTGACATTGCATGTACATATTACTACCTTGAGCACACACCTTCACCACCCTCTAAGCTTTCTGTAAGCTTATGCACGACCGTTGCGTGCAGGTGACGTCGGATCGCAGCAGCGTTGAGGCAGGAGCACGTTGCTGATCATTTTGGAGTTTTTCTGTTATTTACCCTTGTATTTCCCTTTATGCCCATTGTACTTGTAAAGTTTTTGATCATAGTGGAAATGCAATGGATTTCTTGGTTGTTGTTTGTGGGTTATGCCTTTGGTTATGCTTATTACGAAACAAACTGGTATTTAAAATCCTCCTCGTAGCATCCCAGGATCGGAACTTGGCGAATGGGAGCTAGGAGCCGAGAATGGGGTTCTACGGAGGCTGTCGGCGCCGGATTCGGCGATCGGAAATTTTGTGAGCCCGGTTTTCGAGTTTGGGGCGTGACAGATGCCGAGACTATGGTCGGACTGGCCAAGCCGAGGTGATGATCAGAGGCGCATGCCCCACTCGCTAAACATGAAAACTGCCATAACCTAACGTGACCGGTCACTTCGCTCGCAGATGCGCACGATCCACCAGATACGCGAAATCAGTAGATTACGGGCAGTATCTCCATGATCCTAGAATTCCTCTGATTGTGCCGAGATTATCGGACTCAGACCGCCCCATGGGCAAGTATAAATAGCACGCATTGCCACATCTACAGGTACGCGAAATCGAGCTCTCCTCTACTCTCTACTTGACCTAGATTCCCTTGTCCTGACTTAGGCATCGGAGGGTTTTCCGGCTTAGCCAGGGTCACCTTTGCTCGTTTTTTTGGTGCAGGTTTCAGAGACGACACGTAGAGGGAGGGACGACCAGATTTTGGCATCAACAATAAATATTATTTTTAGAATAACCTTATTATAGAAAATATTAAAAAATACTAGATTCAGTTTTCATTATAAAACAGTTTTTAATAAAGAAGACGTGGAGTCCGAACACAAGACTTTTTGATCATGCTGTCTCTCTCAATTGACGTATCTAAGTAATACTGCTAAATTTAATAATAGAGTAATAACTGATGCGACGTCTTGCATCGTAGCTCAGTGTGGACGGAAAAGGAAGGGGCTTTGTGACCAAGATATATGGGTTTTATCACGCCGTTCATCTATTTCTCCACATTGTTTTAGGATATAAGCTAAAAAATGAGGGTGACCCATGGCTCAAATGGACCACATCATAGTAAGCAGAGGTGATAATAATGTCTACTATTGAAACCTCCGTAAGGCCCACCATCGTGATTTTTATATTAAAATTAGACTGCATAATGAGTAACTCAGTGGGCTCTTATGGTACTGAGTAAACTCAGTTGGGCCCACCTTGAATGTATGTGGTCTATCCACGCCATCCATTCATTTTTCCATATAATTGAAGGAGTTGAGCTCAAAATTGAAGCATATCCAAAGATCAAGGGGATCATACCACAGGAAATAGTGGGGATAATGATTTCCACTGTTGAAACCTTGTTAGGCCCCACAATGATGTTTATTTATCATCCAACATGTTCATAAAATCATACAGACATGGATGATGGGAAAACAAAAATATAAGCTTGATCCAAGACTTCCGTGGCCCCCAAGAATTTTCAACGGTAGACGTTTGATTCAACTGTTTCCTATGGTATGGTCCATTTGAACATCGTATATACTTAGTTTTTGGGCACATGTTATAAAACTATTTGTTAAAATAGATGGACAGAGTAGATAAAATATACAAATCATGGTAGGCCTCCCAGAGTTTACTTAGTGCGCTAAGCACAGTGAGTTACCACGCAATCCGCACCCATTTAGATTTCTTTTGCACCCGCTGGTGTAGAGCACGTGTCTGCGTATGCCTGTGCGTCCAAAGCGCCTATGAGATCTACCATCCATCCATTTTATTAGATAATTTTAGGGCTTAGCTTAAAAATTAAGTATATCAAAACTTCAAATGGACTACACCATAAGAAACAGTGTGAATTGAACATGTCCTGTTGAAAATTTCTTAGGGTCCTTGGAAGTTTTGGATTAAAATTGTATTTGTGTTTTCGTTTCAACCCTTGTCTTTTTTTATCTTATGAACAGGTTGGATGAGAAATAAACACCAATGTAAGCCCTAAAAAGGTTTCAACAGTAAAAGCCATTATTCCAACTATTTTCAATGATATGGTTGACTTGATATTTGGGTATGATAAAATTTTAGACTCAACCTACAAAATAAGATGAAAAAACGGCTGATCAGCGTAGATAGACCGGATGCATTCGCTGTGGCTCAACAGAGTTTACTCAGTACATTAAGAACTTACTGAGTACGCAATCCGATTTTAACGCGGGAAGAGGATTGCCTGGTGTACCACACACCACCAGACTGGCTGCTGTATTGACGTCACTAAGTTCTCTGGGTCCCATTATCAGGTATATATTATATCAAAACTGTCCGTACATTTGGGGAGTTGGTTATAAGGCTTGAGCAGAAAAATAACATAGATTCAAAGATCAAGTGGACCACACTAAAAAAAATCAGTGGGGATTGCATGTCTAGCATTGGAAGCCTTTTGGTGGCCACAAAAGTTTTGGATCAATATAATATTTGTTTTTCCTATTCATCCAAGTATGAGTAACTTTATTAACTGATTGGATAGAAAATAAACGTTATGCTGTGCCCTATGAATGGTTTAACGGTGATAATCATTCTCCCCACTGTTATCTGTTTTGTAGTTTATTTAAGCTTCAGATATGACTCATGTTTTGGATAATGCTTTAAAATGATCTCGCCAAATGGATGAATGGTGTAGATAAAATAAATGCCCGATAATAAACCCTATAACTTTGATATCCTTTGGACGGTTCATACACCCTGGGGTTCGAGGCACGCCAGCGCTCATCTTCCGCACAACACGTAACCACACCACCTAAGTCAGTGGTGTTTGGTACACCAGCCCATCCGCTTTCCCCAACGCAGTTCATTTCCTGAAGTCACTGCATGCGGCCCAGGTTACGGGCTCCTCGGCCTAAACTAACACAGCGCTGCACTGACCGTGCGGCTTTTATGTACATAACCGCACCGTAGCTCATTTTAGTGCGTCAGCCTAAAAATGAAGTAGATCTATATCTCAGGTGAATTACCCCACATGAAATAATGATAATGAATTACCCCATATGAAATAATGATAAGTTACCATTAAAAACTTATAAGGGATGACAAAAGTTATTAATTAATCTGATATTTGTTTTTTCCCTTCGTCCAATTTCATGTGACTCAGTGAACAGGTTGGATGAAACATAAACATTATAGTGGGCCATATAAATTTTGTAATGGCATGCACTCAATCATCATGTCTTCCCATGGTGTGGTTCTCCTGAAAATTATTGGATCTGCTTCTTTTCAGGTACATGCGTTAAAATGATCTGGAAAAACATATCAACAGCATAGCTACGGCATTATCAAATGGTTGAATGGCAAATAAAAATTACGGTGTGATGTCAGGAGTTTGGATGGTTAGTAAACATTATAGTATGCCCTTAGAAGTTTTCAACTGTTCTTATGGTGTGGTCCAACTCTACCTTTGGATCCACTTTATTTTTTTAGCTCATGCCCTCAAATGAGATGGAAATATGGAAAGGCAGCATGGATATAAAACCTATACACCGTGTGTCACCACCCAATTCGACCTACTTAAATGCCAACAACTTAAGGAAGCAGATTGGGTGGTGACCTCAGCACCACCCAACTAAGTACAGTCATGCACTGTAGACCCAATGTGACATATTTGTTTTATTTATGCTGTACATCCATTTTGTAAGCTCACTTTTGAGCTCATGCCAAAAAATGAAGTTTATCAAAAGTCCAGTGGGTAACAACATTGAAAACAGTGGCAGTTAAACATTTGCCCCTAAAAGCTACTTTCGATCCACATGAGTTTTGGATAATGTGGTATTTGTGTTTTCTCATCATATATCTACTTATGTGTGAGCTTATCAATAGGATAGGTGTAATATGACAATATCTCGGCCTGGAAAGGTTTCACGGGTGGTGTCTCCCTGCTGTTTCCTGGAAACGAGTTGGCTACTCCCCTTGCCACCACCAATGGATGGTGTTTGATGGTCTGTGAGCCCCACCATGATGTTTGTATTTCATCCATGCCGTCCATCTATTTTTATAGATCATTTTATGATATTACACAAAAAATGAGGTATATCCCAATCTCAAGTGGACCACATTACAAAAAACAGTGTTGAATGAACGTAGACATTAAAAACTTTTTGGGTGCCACAAAAGTATTGGATCAAGCTGATCTTTGTTTTTTCCCTTCACCTGGGTATTTATGACCTAATCAACAGATTGAATGTCAGATAAACAGTACAGTGGGCCTTAGGAGGATTTAAATGATGGATATCCAATCACTATTATTTTCCTGTGGTGTGGTCCACCTAAAATTTATATTCCTCTTATTTTTCGGATAAAGCCATAAAATGATTTTTAAAATTGGATGAAACACATATCATGGTGGGGGTTCACAGACCACCGAACACCAGCCAAGGGGCTGGTGTCAGGGGGAGTAGCCAATCCCTTTCCCAGTTTCCATTGGCGTGATGTGCGTGAGCTTTGGATTTACTTGACCGCTGGCATTGTGTCCTTAAATGACTTAACAAAACAGCCTGGGTACAATTAGGTTGTTTTGAGCCACCACTCAATCCGCTTTCTGTCATTGCGCTTACTAAACTTCTTTTAATTTTGGCCACCAACTGAGGAAGTGGATTAGGTGGTGACACCAGTTTGCTACCTTGTTAGGTCGTGTCAGATCTATGATTTTATCCTCGCGGGCTCTCTTTTTTTCTAGCTCATTTTATATAATGAGTCCAAAATATAGAAGCAGATTGACAGGTCTAGCCGAGCACTTTATAGGAAATAATGGCGATTGAAAACATACCTTTAAAATATTTTTGGGTGTTACAAAAGTTTTTGATTAAGCTTATACTTTCATTTTCACTGTGTAAAAGTCTACATGGCCATATCCATAAGTCGGATGGCAAATAAATGTTATAGAGATTAATCTCTATCCCCATATTATTGAATGTTTATCTTTGGAGAGGACAAAAAAAAAAAAACATTATGGTGGGCCTTTGGATGGTTTTTGTGACCTTTTCAACTGGATGGATGGAAAAAAAAAAAAAGAAGAAGATAATTTACAGTGGGCTTTAGAAAAAAATTCAATGGTGGGTGTCATTGTTCCTATTGTTTCCTATGGTGCGGTCTAATCTATAGTCAAGCTTCAGATGGTTCATTTTTGGGCTCATGCATTAAAATGAGATAGTAAAACCAATGAATGGCCTGGATAAATGACACTATCACTCTGCAGCCTACCATGATATAAAATACATGTATCACGTTGGGTGTTGTTGGGTGACTACCAATCTAATTTCTAATCTCTCAGTCCACTTACACCAATACCATTATTCAAATAGACTTAAATGCACCGGCCTAGGAAAGTGGACTTAAATGGTGACCCTGATACCTGGGGTGTCGGGCAACATGGCCCATGGTGATGTATTTTTATTTTTTTTAAAAAAATAAAAATCCGTAGTTCATTTGATATGATTCTAAAATGAAGCAGATCAAAAACTTTGGTGTACCACACCACAGTATCAGTGGTGCAACAGCCGTTAAAAAACATTTTAGAAGCACGGAAGCCATGGATATAGAGTTGATATTTTTTGTTTTCCTTTTATCCCTGTACTTGTTAGCAGGCCTTAGAAAGGTTTGGTGTCATTATCCCCATTGTTTCCTGAGGTGCAGCCTACTTAAGCGGGGGATCTGTTTCATGTTTCATTTTAGGCTTATGCCCTAAAATGAGGGGTCAAAACGGATGAATGACAATTAGGTAGAGTCAGGTGCTGTGGGCCCACTGTAATATTTGTTTTACCCACACGCTGTTCAGCCTAAAAATAAAGCAGATCAAAAGCTGAAGTGGACCATACCACAGGAAACAGTGGTGGTTGAACGCCCATCATTAAAAACATCCTCAGGGCTATCAAAGTTTTGTATAAGGTTGATATTTGTGTTTTCCGTCTTTGTGAGTCTGGAAAGGGTGAATGGGTTATATGATATTCTGGCAGTGCATAACATTAGACAAAGGCACACTAAAATTGTTCACGTAGCATACATTATATCAAAAAACATCTCGAGGGCTATCAAAGTTTGCCAGTTTATTTGATTTTTTTTCTGTCTTACATACGTGGTATCTAAGCAATTTTGTAGTGCCTGTGTATGATCCCTGACACTATGTAAGGGTGTCAAAGTTTTTTTTTTTTTTTGGCAAAAGTAATTTTTCTGTATTAAAAAAATTTATAAAGATTTGCTCGGCCTATCGATTGTTTATTTGGTGATCTTTTGGTAGGGCTTAGATGGCATAAAATTATATATATATATATATATATATATATATATATATAAACAAAAAAAAGGTGGCAAAGATGGGGCTGTATACCCATGGAATTAATAGATTTTTTAAAATCCTTTTATGAAAAATGTTTTAGATTTTCTCTTTAAAATAATAAAAGATCCAAAATTTTTAGAAGCATGCAAAATGAATGTGGAGAATTTAATTGATTGATTTTCTTATATATTTCAATATAATATGGTGGTCTTTGTTGATGCAGTTTTTCAGCGGACCCTTCGCGGTGCACCTTCTTGAACTTGCACAGGCGAATATGAGAGACAAAGGAGGCCCTGGCTTGTACAAGGGACTCTTCAATGCCTAAGTCAGGCTTGAGGTTTTTAAAATGGGGTAGGATCTCTAGAAAAGAGACCAGTCGAGTATTGGGGTTTTTGTGAACATACCTTAAACAGTGGGGAGGATCCTATAGTACGGGGATTCTTTCCTAATATCTTGGAGATCTGCTATAATCCAGGATATTCCCGAGATTGTTAGGATTTGATCTTATCTCCCTAAATCTTGGGAGAGATCTTCAAGGCTTAGAAGGATTCTTTGAAATTGTGGCTTGGCTTTAGGTTAGATCCCAAGGTGGGTACAGAGTTGGGAATGAATGATACTGACCTAATCGACAGATCTGCATTCACCATTTTCGACCGTCAGTCGAGCTGGAAGGTTCATGTTCCCCTCGTATAGGTGTTAAGACCTTTTGACCTTGTCAAGGATACTGTCGATCTATGATCGTGTTATGGTCGATGTATGACCGATCTATGTCTAATATGTGGCCGATCTATGACCGATCCATGATCGAGCTATGGTTGGTTTGTGACTGATCCGTGGCTGATCTTTGATCGATCTATGATCGAGATATGGTCAATCCATAATCGATATATGGCTGATTTATAGGTGATCCATAACTATGCTTTAGCCGAACTATAAATTAGATTTGTATTTCAGTCACTTATGTGAGCTTGGGAGCTTTTTCAGTGTCTTTACAGTTGCGCTACCTCCTTGAAGGTTGCTCTGTTTTCTGGGCGTAGAGGCTTTATCAAGCTCGGGTTTCCATGGGCCCGTGTTGGTTTAATAGAGTAGGTCCATTCCATAGGTTGACTTATGGACTTGTAAATTTTTTCCCAACAGTAAGCTCCCCTTATTTTTTGAACGGAGGTTCGGAAAGTAAGCTCAGTTGTAGCCAGGTCGGGTTATGCATGGACTAGGTTGAGTGGCGTTGTCATTAATGTCAGGTATGGTGGCCAACATGATAGTCGAAGCATTGTCAGTCCATAATCATGATGTGTTGTCTCGTGGCTCGAGGTCACGTAGGGCGTTAAGCTGTTGTTTCGATGACGGACTAACGAGGTCATGACGCGTGGCATCGTACTCGATATTAGGATCAAGTAGTGTGTCGGGTCACACCACGTGTCGAGTCGAGGTAGCCGATGGGGCGTTGTACGACGCGACACTGATAAGCACCTTAAATGGCTGCCATGCGGCCCGACTATTTAAGGGAAGCCCTAATGCTTAGGGCTTTCCTCTTTCGCATTTCGTCTTCTTCCCCCTTTTGTTTCCCTGTTCTTCTGTGTGCATTCCGGCAACTATTCTTGCCGTAACCTCGTCGTTCCACCAATCTCAACTCCAATGAGCCTCCCTTCTCCCTCCTTTCATTTTTCAATTCAATCATCATGTCCGGCTCTATGAGCTCGCGGGAGGGGGCTTCCGATGGCGAAAGTGGGGTAAGTATTCGCCTTAAGCTAATGTTGAACCCACCTTCGCCACTAGTGGTGATGGAGGATGCCACTTTTAAGTATTCGTCGTCGAGGAGAGCACTGGAGCGGTCCTTGGCGCAGAGATCGGTGCCCGCCGCTAGGGTGTTGAATTTGTCTCCCATACGTGAGATGGTGGCCGGAACACGGGAAATAAACGCGCCCTTGGTTACTGAATAAGTCGCTGAAGTGAGTGACCCACCTGATGGGATGAAGCAGGGGAACCCGAGGACGAGGAGGATCCGAGGGCGCTAGTGCCTTCGACCTTATCCGATGAAGAGTTAGTTTAGATCAGGCTCGATTATCATATCTTCGAGTCCGTGATTCTTAGGCTCCCTTTGGCAAACGAACTCCCAGACCGACCTCCTGAAGGGGCCTTAACGATTTTTCAGGTTGCCATGTGTAAGACCCGTATCTTAGTCCGTACCGTTCCGTAGACTTCTGCGGTCGTACCAGTCGAATTTCGGCAACCTTCGACCCTTAATTGATATTTACGTGCGACCCTGATTCATATGCCGTCAACTCGTATCGACTCAACCCAAGACCATTACCATAGCGACCGTGCCGTCGATACGGTTCTGATGCAGCGACTTGCGGCCGAGGCGGTACCCTAGTCAGGAGATGTAGGCCAGCGTTCGGTGCGAGGAAAATATCGTACGTTATAAAACCCAAGGGAATCTCTACGATATATCACATCAATCCATCAATCCATCAATCCATCACATGTTAAGTACACATCACCTTTCACCCATTCCCAAGCAACCATAAAAGTCAAGAATCTCTTACAAAGCCCATACCCTTCTTACACCAAAAACCCTCAAAGTCAAAAAGTTCTTACACCTCCCATGCCTTTCTTACACAAATGGCCACAAAAGTCAAGAAATTCTTACACACCTATCACTCAACTCATCCATCACCCATCACTCACTCTCTCTCTCTCTCTCTCTCTCTCTCTCTCTCTCTCTCTCTCTCTCTCTCTCCCTTTACAACACTCTCTCTCATTTTCAAACTCAAAAAAAAAGTAAGAAAAAAATCCATACGTATGAGAAATTCTCCAAGCTTTCCAAAACTCCAAGTGTGACCCACCTTTTCTACCCCTTCATCTCCCATCCTAGCCATCCATTTCTCATCTCCTCCATTGAAATCAAAGCTAAGGTGCTTAGGAACCCATAGGAGTAAGAAGATTGAACGGTGGGTGCTTGATGTTAGTAATTTTTCATGTTTTCAAGTTTGGCCAAGTGAGACCAACCGATCAATGGTTTGGATCTCACTTGGGACCCTAAGTTGTGGCCGATGGTCCACTTTGATCATCATGATCATCCATGATGGGGCCATTCTCCATGGACCTCATCATGATGTTTATTTCATTGCATTAGGGAAGTCATCTACACCGTCCATATTGGTGGAGAAAGGATCTCCACCGTTGAATTCGATTTTGTTAGTTCCATGTGTAAAGGGAACCATTTTATTGTATGATCTCTTATAAGGGAGGGCTCATAGTGGCGAAGTCCTCCATCACACGCGTGTCCCACTCTCCATCTCTCTCTCCCTTTTATTTCTTCTTATTTTATTTTATTTTATTTTATGAGGATATAATAGGGTTGTGTGGCCTATTTGAATGGACCCCCACCATGAAGTATTCATTTTGTCCAAATTATCCTCAAGTGGGACCCACCTTGAATGCATTGTACCTGCATTATCCTCCATGAGGTGGCCCACCTAATCAGGGCCCACCTCATTACTCAAGTCCAATCGTCCAGCGTCTGGGACGCTGGACGTCTCTGTTTAAGGAAAGCACAAATATAAGCTTGGTTCAAAGCTTTGGGGGTGGGCCATTGTGTAGGCCCCGCCTTGTTGTATGTGTTCAATCCACGCCGTCCATCTCTTTCCCTGGGTCATTTTAGGCGTTGAGCCAAGTGATGGGGTTGGTTGGAAGGTCTGGTGGGCCATAGCGTTGGAGATTGCACCCTTACCATTCAAAGATCTTATTTTATTTTATTTTATTTTCTAAACACAAAAATTACTCTATATTAGACTCGTTAGATTTGTTCCAAGCCAAGGAAGCCAATGGATGGGGTGGAGCTACTTGATGCGGGCCCCAGATGCGAAAAACCCCAGAAAAATGGGTTTTCCCAATTTTTTTTAAAAAAGTACAGAGGCTTTGCCTCTGCCTTTGACGTGCTGCAGCAGGTGGGCGGGCACCATGATGTATATGTCTTATCCACGCAGTTCATATGGCGGGCCCCTCTCTGAAGCAGGCCCCCTCCAAGTTTCAATTGAATCCAAAACTCAGGTGGCCCACACAACACGATACAGTGGGATTGAACCTCTACCATTGAAACCTATTTTTGGGGCCCACATAAGTTTTGAATCAATCTGAAATTTGTGTTTTCTCTTCATCCAAGTCTAAGTGACCTTATGAACGGTTTGGATGGCATTTAAACACTGAGGTGGGCCCCACATGGGACCCACAGTGATGTATGTGTTTTACATCCACCGTCCAGTGGATGGTGGAGCCCTCTGTGATGCATGTGTTATGTCCACCACGCCCATCTGTCTCTCAAGTGGGACCCACCGCTGATATATGTGACACATCTAAGCCGTCCATCCAGTTGGCTAGATTTCATCTAGGCTTGGGATGAAAATAAGACAGATCTACTTATCAGGTGGGTCACCACTAAATACAGTGGAGCATTGAATGTCTACCATTGAAATCCTTTGGGTATCACAGGGAATCTGTATCAACATGAAAATTGTTTTCCTTTATTCAGGTCCGTGTGACCTTATGATCAGATTAGATGAAAAATAAATGCTATGGTAGGCCTTGGGGATTTCAATGGTGGAAATCATTACCACCACTTATGTTTGGGTGTGGCCCAATTTGATATACTTGAGGCCCATTGACGTGGCTCTATTTGATGCACATGAGGCCCATGGTCGAGGTCCACTTTGATATATGTGTAAGGCCCATGGGTCGAGGCCCATTTAATGTATTTTAAGGCCCATGGAATTATGCCATTAGATGTATTCTAAGGCCCACGGGTTTTGACCCATCGCAATGCACATAGGGCTCATTGGTGCGGCCCATTGATGTGGCCCATTAGATGAGTAAAAGGCCCATATGACATGACCCATTTGATGTATTTAAGGCCCAATGGGGTGTACCTAAGGTCCATTGCAATGTGTGATCCCAACCTAGTTCACGTAATGATGTTCACTACGGGCTACACCTTGGGAGCAATGTTGGTTTGACGTCCACATTGTAAGTATAATGTTGGTTAAATGTCCGCATTATGACCCTGCCTAGGGCCCATTGATAGGCCCGTACTTGTTGTATGCCAGCCGTCTAGGTCAGCTGCGTTGTAAGGATAGTGCATTACTTTATAACACGTGTAGTATAGTTCTATGACTCATGATCATACGCATCATATGTATACTTGATATGAGAAGTGACTGATCATAGTATATGCCTTCGGACAGGTTATTTATGGGCTCCTGGTTGGGCGGTGTTGCCCTACATGAGCTCACGATACGCGCAGGATTTGATGCATGATTGGATAGTGTGATTCATGCATTTCGCATTGTGTGACATGGTTATTGTACGCCCTAGCAACATCGGGGCCGTAGCCTCCACAGATAGATCGTGGTTGGCAGGATTGGATATCAAAAATCTTGTTCTATATGGGGTACTATAGATATCCCTAGGTGAAAGTCCCTAAACTCTTATGGTACCAAGACGTTGTTCCAACGTCTAGACCGAGTGGGTAAATGAGCGTCGAGTGCCGATTACCAGATGGCAGCGCTTTCCACTGTGTCCTAGTCGGTTGGAAGGGGGTGCAGCCTTACCCGCCCTAGAGTAAGGGGTAAAGTTAGGCTGAGTTTGACCAGCTCGAGGAATGGGTCCGCTATCGATGAGTCGAGCCCGATATTGGCAAACGGATAGTGAGGTCTCTTCCACTTACCTTATTGTGCACGATGAGACAAAAATCTGGTTTAGAGTGTACTAGACCCCGGTGATATCCCAGATTTGAGCTATATTGATATGTGGACTTGGATGAGGATTGTATGCTTGACTTGCATCTTGCATCGCATAGCCTTGGTACGGCTCATGATATTTATGGATCCATCTGCATATTCCGCATTACTTTGATATTGCATGATCATTACTATATTCCGCACACACTCTCACCACCCTCTAAGCTTTCTATAAGCTTATGCACGACTGTTGCGTGCAGGTGACGTTAACTCGCAGCAGCGTTGAGGAAGGAGCGCTTAATAAATCGTTTTGAAGTTTTTGTTCATCATCATTGATTTCCTCTTTATGCTCATTGTACTTGTAAAGTTTTTGATCATAGTGAAAATGTAATGGAGTTCTTGGTTGTTGTTTGTGGGTTATGCCTTTGGTTATGCTCATTATGAATCAAACTGATGTCGAAAATCCTCCTCATAGCATCCCAGGATCGGAACCTGGCGAATGGGAGCTAGGAGCCGAGAATGAGGTTCTACGGAGGTTGTCGGCACCGGATTCGGCGATCGAATATTTTGTGAGTCTAGTTTTTGAGTTTGGGGCGTGACACCATGCAATGCGGCCTGATATTCCCACTTCAGGGAATTGTCCGGCGTCTTCTATCCTGCCTTGGCTTGGCCTCGGGACAACTGACTCCGAATGGGTGAATGGACTTGTTTGACTGTGCAGTCTTATGGGTTGAACTGGAGTAACCTGAGCTATCAGTGGATGAGTTCCTCTACTTGTATTAAGTAAAACCGAACACCCTTTAACTCGACTGGTATTACTTTTCTGTATGACGAAATACCAGCGGGGCCTTGATAACTGATCCCCCTCCTCCAATAAGCACTGGAGGGATAAGTGGTTTTGGGCTTATGGATGCTGGGAGACAGCCGACCCAGTATCGATTAAGTCTCTCATCCCCCAAGCTTTCTCCGAGCCAGGTCCGTACTGCAATGGTTATTCATTTTTCATTGATCGTCTTATATTGTCAGCTGACTTTGTTCACTTGTCTCTTGTCGCAGCTATACCCAAGCATCAACCTCTACTTGACAGCAGGTCATTGGCTCGGATTAGGGATCTATGGGCCGTCGAATAAGGTAGACGATCTTGGAGAGTCCTTCTTCAACTCGAGTGACTCTTCTAGACGAGCTTAGATTTGGCTCTCACAAGTACGACCCTGGGTAAGACCTTTAGCTGAGCTTCGGTCCTTAGAGTAATTTCCTTGTTTGAAGACTTTTTATACTCCTTTGTCTTTGTGCAGAGATGCCTGAAGCTCGACCCTTCATTTGCCCTCTCTCTAAGGTCCGCGTGCCTTCTCGAGATGAGGTGGCGGCCCCAAAGAAGAAGAGATAGAAGACCTCCTCAAAATCTAAGGGGAAGGTTTCTCTCTCTTGCCTGGTCGTCATTGAGGATGAGGGAGAGGGCATGGAGGTGGAGACCTCCTCTAGAGTGGCAGGGATGGTCGCCTCAAACCGCACCATTCCTACTGAGGTTCAAGGGGTTGCCGAGCCTCTGGCTGAGGCTCGTCCTTCTGAGGGGGCGAAAGCTGGAGAGAGGTGAGGGATTTGCCTTCATCGGACTGTGGAGGAGATCCTTAGGTGGATCTCCATACGTCCGACGAAGAGTATGTCACCTTATTTGACTCTCCGATAGAGATGACCCTCACACACATGACGAACACCCTTCTAGGGGTAGGCATTTCGTCGCAAGTAGATTTTATCTTTCAGATTGCTCATACTCATCTTTTTCCTTTCCTCTGCAGCTCGCTCCGTGTGTGTTGAAGGCATGCACTAATTTTACTCGGATGCATGGTTGGGCAGAGGGAGTCGAGCGAAAGGTGGCTCAGCTGGATGTTGAGCTTGAGATCACGAAGATGGCTCTTGAAGTGTCTTCTGCTGAGAAGGCTGCAATGGCGAGGCAGCTGGAGGAGGCCAAGCACATGCACGCTGAATGTCACGCCGACCTGCTCGAGGCTAAGGGGAAGCTGGATAAGCTAAAGGCGGAGACTAAGGTCATCATCACCAAGGCTTTGGAGGAGGTCGTTTGTCAGTTCGTATCTTCCCAGGCATTCATGGATGAGAGAGACACCCTCTTTCACCAGGGTTACGCCATGTGTACGAAGGACATGAGGGCCTCCTTCTCTAACCTCGATCTCTCTGCTTTCGATGAGGCATAGATGAGCTCCGATGGGTCGGGAGATGAGGCGACCCTCGACGCAGCTCCCGAGATGGCGCCTGAGTCTTGAAGTTAATTTTTCACAGAAGTATTTCCTCCCTTTTTAAGCTTCAAGCACTTCACGCATACCAAGCGTCTGAGCTTTAAGCACTTCAAGCACACCTAGCGTCGTCTTCCTTTATATTTTTCTTTTGAATTCTGTTTATTGTCTAATGTACAAACTTGAACTTGTAGTCGATGTAAAGCTGATGTAATCAGACCATTTTAGGTCTTTATCAATGGAAATGTCTTCTTTTGAAAATGTGTTTCCATATTTTTACTACTATAGGGCTATCTATAGAACAGATGTTGGCCGCTGCTTCTCAATAAAATCCGTACAAGTGATATTGCTCGGATATAGATCGAGCATAGCTCAGATAGAGATCGTCCGTAGATCTGATTTAAATCAATCATTAATCACATAAATGAATTTTTTACTCCAAAGCAAATTACAACAAAGGTCATACCGACCAATTCAAGGGAAGAAAATCTTCAGATGCTCAGTATTCCATGGGTGATGGAGCAACTGGCCGGTCAAATCTTCTAGTTGGTACGTACCAGGTCGGATGGTGCCCGAAACCACATAAGGCCCTTCTCAGTTCTTGCCCAGGGTCCTTGTTCCTGCTTTTTTGGTGTTTTGGAATACCTTTCGGAGAACCAAATCCCTAACTCGAAATATTCTGACCTTGACTTGAGCATTATAAAACAGTGATACTTGCTGTTGACGGACAATAGTTCGAAGCCGAGCTTGCTTCCTTTACTCTTCCAAGAGGTTGAGATCGAGGGACATAAACTCGTCAATGGTCTGTTCATCATATAAGCTCATTCGGGTTGTAGGTAATCTGATCTCTATGGGGTTAACCGCCTTCGCTCTGTATGCTAGGGAGAATGAGGTTTCTCGAGTAGTTGTTCGGGTAGTAGTTCGATAAGCCCATAGAACTTTGGAAAGTTCCTCAGCCCAAGCTCCTTTGGTGCTCTCGAGCTTAGTTCGGAGGTGAAGTTTAATGATCTTGTCGAGTGTCTCAACTTGCCCGTTTGCTTGCAGATGTTGTGGCGATGAGTAAATGTTACGAATACTGTGGTTCTTGTTGTCGAATTATTTCCCATTATCAGAGACAACAGTTCGAGGTATTCCGAACCTATATACGATATTTTTAAAAATGAAATTCGTTATCTTTTGTTCGGTTATCTTCGCTAATGGTTCAGCTTCTGCCCACTTGGTGAAGTAATCTAATGTCACTGTGGAAAACTTAGTCTGACTTTTGCCTGTGGGGAGTGGATCGATGATGTCGATCCCCCATTGAGCAAATGGCCAAGGTTCGGCCATTAGTGTGAGCTCTTCCAGCGGCTACCGAGGGATGTTCGCAAACCTTTGGCATTTGTTGTATCTCTGGACGAGCTTTCGGGCATCGTGCTGGATGGTGGGCCAGTAATATCCTTATCGGACGACTTTGTGTGCTAGTGAACGCCTCTTGAGTGATTTCCGCGTATTCCTTTGTGGGTCCCCTTAGGACGTATTCCACTTCCTCTGGTCGGACACACCTAAAGTAAGGAAGGTAGAATCCTTTCTTGTAGAGCATGCCATTGAGTATGATATACCGGGTGACCTTGACTTTCATTCACTCGATCCTCAGGGAGTTCATTATTCTCGGGGTACTGGATAATCAAATCTATGCACGTTGGTTCTAAACTAACCAGAAAGACAGGCGTAAGGTCGACCCCGTTGATGCTCGGTTTAGCCAAGAACTCATCGGGATGAATCTTGGGATTTCGTCCTCATTTGCTATAGCGAGCTTTGCCAATATGTCGGCTTTAGAATTCTCCACTCATGAAATCAAAGAGATGTTGCATTTCTGGAAACTTTCGATCAATTCCTTGACTTTTTGGAGATAGGCTTTTAGACGTTCTTTCTTGGCTTGGTAAACATTGGATATTTGGTTGATGACTAGTTGTGAGTCGTTGAAGACTTCAAAATGCCGAGCCCTCATGTTTGCTGCCAGTTTGAGTCCGACGATCAAGGCTTCGTATTCTACTGTATTATTGGAGGCTTGAAATCCAAATCTCAAGGCATATTGCATGCACGTATGATTAAGAGTCTCTAGGACTACCCCAGTCCAACTTGCCTTAGAGTTGGAGGAGCCATCAATGTAGAACGTCCACTTGGGTGGGTTGGGAAGTACTTGGGTGTCAGACAGTTGTGCGATATGTTACTCTACCGACCTTTCTGCAAAAAACCCTAACCTAGGTTGGTCAGCTATAAGTCAGACATTGATCGACCCTAACTCTGAGCTATATGTTTGGGTTGTTTGTCGGTCGTTGGTCAACTCTTGCTCTGGAGATTGTGTTAGTTCGACAATGAAGTTAACTACTACTTGGGCTTTGACTGTGGCTCGTGGCTGGTACTCGATGTTAAACTCGCTCAGCTCGATCGCCCACTTAGTCAACCGACCCGAGGCTTAAGGTTTCTGCAGTACTTGGCGCAGTGGGTGATCGATTAGAACAACGATTTAGTGAGCTTGAAAATATGGCTGCAAACGTCGGAAATATGTGACCAAAGCTAGAGCCAACTTTTTCAAGGTCGGGTATATTGTCTCTGAAGGAACTAATGCTTTGTTGACGTAGTAGACCAAAAATTGCTTTCCTCATATTCTCTTATTAATGTCAAGCTGACAGATGCATCTGATACGGCTAGATACAACACCAGAGACTTGCCCAGCTCGGGTTTGGAGAGTAGAGGCGGCGATCCTAGGTATTCCTTGAGCTGCAAAAAAGTTGTCTCGCATTCTTCGGTCCATTCTATAATTTGTCTCCCATTTAGTTGTTTGAAGAAATGGAGGCATTTATCAGTAGCTCTGGACACGAAGTAGTTGAGAGCTATTATTCTTCCAGTCAATCTCTGTATGTCTTACTCGATGATTAAAAACTCGATGAAACTTTCCTGAGCTTACATTGAAAGCGCATTTGCTCGGGTTTAGTTTCATCTGATATTTTCGAAGAATGAGAAACATCTCCTCTATGTCGATCATATGGTCTGTGGCTTTTATGCTCTTAACGAGTATATCATCGATATAAACCTCCATTGTTTGCCCTATTTTCCGAGCGAACATCTTATTGACAACCTTTGGTAGGTCGCTCATGCATTCTTTAAACTGAAAGGCATCATGCAATAACAATAAAGACCTTTTTTAGTGACAAAGGTAGTCTTGATTTATCTACACAGATACGCCACTTCCCATTAGCTTTGTTGACTAGTATGTAAGACCCATATCCTACACCGTACCATTCCGTTGGCTTCCGTGGTCCTTTCGGTCAAATTTTGGCAACCCTCGACTCGTATCCGACATTTGCGAGCAATCCTAAAAAGGGTCCCGCATACCGAAGATGGCTCGAACCGAAACCTATATCATAGCGACCGTGCCGTCCCCGTGGTTCTAACGCTGCGACTCGTGCACCGATCCGATACCTAGGGTAGAAGATGTCGGCTTGCATTTATTCCAAAGAAACGTCGTGCGTTGCGAACTTCGAGAGAATCTCTACAATATGTCCCATCAATCAATGTCAAGTACACACTATGCCCTAAGTATAACAATCCATCCCTTCCTTTTCAAAAGTCAATCCTCTCTCCCCTCTCACCATTCCTCCTTTTTACAATTTTCAAACATAACCATACTCCTTTTATAATTTTCAAAACTCACCCAAACCCATCCATCTCCCATCCTTACAAGACCACTCCATCCATTCTTACACCCATTGTTTCTATCTCCCTCTCTCATTCTCTAGCAAATATCCAAATCCCATGAGAAATTCCACACGTCCAACACTCTCTCTCAACTCCAAGTGTGGCTCACCCTCTCATCTCTCATCCCCACCATAGAAACTCCATCATCCATCATTAAAAGTCGAGCATAGGAGCTTACAAGCCTACGGGAGCTAGAAGAAGACTTAGAGGTGGGTGATCCACCGTTAAATTCTTATTTTAGGGCCCACTTGTTGGTGGGACCCATTTTGATCTATGTAATGTAAGAACGGAGGGCCCATAGTGGCGGGGTCCCTTCTCTCTATCACCGTCTCTCTCTCTCTCTCTGTCTCTCTCTTTCTTTTAATGGTGATGATGGTGAAGGGGTGAGTGTGGCCCACCATGAATCATATACTTTATGTGGAACCCATCAGATGAATGTGTCGGATCTACGCCATCCAGCCCATTAGTGGGCCCGGATGGAAGGAAAACATAAATATCAGGTGGTTCTAACAGGTGGGCCACATACATGTGGGACCCACCATGATGCTTGTGTCGTATTCACATGTCCAGCATCCCTAGACGCTGGACGTGGGGACGTGGGTTCAACAAATGAGAGCAGGGGCGGCTAACATGGAGTGTGTGTACAGACATGGTGTGTACTAACAAGCTAAGGTTTTTAGCTTTTGGGGTGGGCCACTCATGCAAGCCCCACTCGATGTACGTGCTTAATCCAAGCTTCCCATCCTCTTCCTCAGGTCATTTTAGGCGTAGAGCCAAAATTTGAGGCCAATTTGATCATCGGGCGGACCATAGTATAACAAATAGTGTTTCTACCATTGAAATACCGTCGGATGTTTTGGTATGCCAAAAACCTATCCAATATTGGACTCATTGGGATTGTAACGAGCCACAGGGACCAATGGCCAGGTTAGATTCGTCCGAGGTGGGCCCCACCTACCAAAAACCATCGGATTTTAGTTTTTTTTTTTTAAAAAACAGCAGCAGTGTTGCTACTGCTGCTGACAGAAGACGCAAGCTGTGCCTGCGGCTGCGCGGGCGAGCGGACGGACGGGCTGACCCTCACGGCTCAGCTGTGGGCCCCACCATGATGCGTTTCAAACATCAACACCGTGCATTTTAGGCGTCCCCTTTAAATTATGGGATATTCTAAAAATCAGCCGTATACGGAACTCAAGTGGGCCATACCATCTAAAATCATGTGAAGACATGCCTAAAATATATAAAATCACTTGGTGGGGCCTACCTGAAATATGGATGCGGCTGAAACTTTGTCTGAACCCTCAGTCAAGTGGGACACACATAATGGGTGGACTGGATTTGTGAACCACATTACGGTGGGCCCCAGGCCCACTCCCAGGTCCATGTGACCTTATAAACAGGTTAAATGATAAGTAAATATTACGGTGCCCCCCCTGGTCCGTGTGACCTCTGAACAGGTTAGATGAAAATAAACATTACAGTGGGCCCTACCCTGGTCCATGTGACCTTATGAATAGATTGGATTGCAAATAAAAATTACAGTGGGCCCTACCCTAGTCCACAAGACCTTATGAATAGATTGGATTGTAAATAAAAATTACAGTGGGCCCTACCATGGTCCACGTGACCTTATGAACAGTTGGATTGCAAATAAACATTATGTTGGGCCCTAGGTTAGGTGGAAAATAAACATTATGGTAGGTCCTACTTAGAACCTACTTATGTATGTATTGTGTCCACACCTTTCATCAGTGTGAACCTCCACCATGGAGTATGTGATTTATCTATGCCTTCCATTCCTGTGGGACCTACCATGATGCTTGAGTTTCATCCCAACCGTTCAACCATTTTGAGATAATTTTAAGGCCATTATTGAGGGCTATCTTAATGTATTTGTGGCCCGCCCACTAAGACTCACTTGATATATATGAAACCCATGTTATGAGGCCTATTATGATGTATTCAAGGCCCATGTGTCGAGGCCCAATAAGGCGTACATAAGGCCCATTGTAGTGTGATTCCACCATGGTTTGTGTTGATCTTTATAGCAGGCTATACCTTGGGAGAAATGATGGTTTGACGTCCACATTGTAAGGGCAATGTTGGTTAAATGTCCGTATTATCACTCTCCCTAAGGCCCACTGATAGGCCCATACTTGTGGTAAGTAGGCTGTCCAGGCCCATATCCGTCATGCACAAGCCCATCACCCTATGACATGTTTAGTATAGATTCATGATTCATGATCATATGCATCATATGTATGTCTGATATGACAAGTGATTGATCATAGCATATGCCTTCAGTGGACAGTTTATTGGGCTCCCTGATAGGCGGAGTTGCCCTACATGAGCGTGTGGCACGCGCAGGACTGTTGCATGTTTGGTAGGGTGATTCATGCACTTGCATTTGTGTGATTGTGATTATTGTATGCCCTAGCGACATTAGGGTCATAGCCTCCACAGACACATCCTGGGTGGCTGGATTGGATATTAAAAATATTTGGTTCTAGCATACGGGCGCCATAGATGTCCCTGGATAAAAATCTCTAAACTCGATAGTACCAGAGGATGACTCCAACGTCGAGACCGAGTGGATATATGAATGCACGAGGGCCGAATACCAGGAGGTCGTGTCTCCCACTGTGTCATGGTCGGTTGGAAAGGGGTGTGGCCTTACTTTCTAGAGGGTAGGGGGCAATATTAGGCTGAGTCTGACCAGCTCGTGAATGAGTCCGCTATCGACATGCGAGATAGGTATTGACAGACTATTAGCCAGGCGGATAGTGAGATTTCTTATGCTCACTTGGACTGTGTGGCTGGAAGAGCGGCAGTGCCATTTGGAGTGTACTAAACCCCGGTGATTATCCAGAATGAGAACTGTACTAATATATGATGAGGATTGGTATGCTTGAGTTGCATCCCGCATCGCATGGCCGTATTCGTGGTTATGCTCATTATGAATCAGATTGATGATTACAAATTCTCCTTCCAGGATCGGAACCTGGTGTATGGGTGCTGGGAGCTGAGAATGGGGTACTATGGAGGTTGTCGACGCTGAATTCGGTGATCAAAAATTTTGTGAGCCCAGTTTTTGAGTTCGGGATTTGACATAGTACGACGTTGGTCACCCAGTCCGGGTAGTAGTCTTTTTCGATGAAGTTGGCTCTAAGTAGTATGCCAACCTCTTCCCCCGATTGCTGCGTATCTTTTCGGACTGATGACGCGTTACTTTTGTCCAATTAGCCAGTAAGACGGGTCGATGTTCAATCGATGCGTGATTATGGCTGGATCAATGCCTAGCATGTCCTCGTGGGACCACGTAAAAATATAAAAAAAGCATCGAAGGAGGGCTACTAACTTGTCTTGCAACGGTGGCATCATGGAGGACCCAATCTGTACAGTCTTAGATGGATCAGACTCGTTCAAAAGGATCAGAACAAGGTCTTCCATAGGTCGGCTTCATTCCTGAGATTCCTCTCGTGGATCCAGGGATTCGATCGTCATCGTTTCGCATGGAACCTTAGTGTTGCATGTAGCACTGTTGAGTGTCCTGTTGGTAGTCGCCCTTAATGATTCTCACACCATGTTTGGTTGGAAACTTCATGGCGGGGTGGTAGGTTGATATCGCTACCCTGAGGAGGTATAGTGATGGTCGGCCAAAGATGGCATTGTGGACAGATGACTGGTCGATTAGAAGGAAGTCGACCATTACGGTGGTCTAATTTTGGTCATCTCTGGCCAAGAGAGGGAGCTGATAGCTCCTTCGGGCATAACCTGACCCCCTGAAAATTTGATCAAGGGGGTCTTCATGGGTTGGAGTGAAGCTCAACCAATGCCCATTTTATCAAAGGCTTAGAGGAAAAGTACGTCCGCGGACGACCCCGTGTCGATGAGAATCTGAAAGACCTTTGGATTAGCTATGGTCACAGAAATCACCAACGCATCATCGTGAGGGTGGTGAACACCTCGGGTGTCTTCGTTGGTGAAGGTCGCACTATACCTCTCTAGCTTTCTCTCTTTCATGGGTCGGGTAAGGACCATAATTTCCCCCTCGGGGTGACTAATGTTTCTCGCATGTATCTTTCGTGCATTGTTTGAGTTGTCTCCACCTTTGTGACCCCCAATGATCATGTGGATTTCCCCAGTAAACTGATTATCGATTGGTTGTTCCTCTGCAATTATGATCTGACTTCCTCTCTGATCTACGTGTTCACTGAGGTGACCCTCTTGAATGAGCCTTTCAATTTCTTATTTAAGGTTATATCAGTTACTCATGTTATGCCTGTGATCCCGATGAAAATAGCAATATCTGTTCTTGCTTTTTCAATCGGGATTACTTCGTAACTCGTTCAGCCATTGAACAAAACTCTCATCTTTTATCTCCATCAGGACCTGCTCTCAGGATTTGTTGAGTGGGGTGTAAGTAGTGAACTTACTGTCAGGTCGTTTGCTTGACCTACGGTGGTCTCGAGAATGATCATCCTTTCGATTTTTTGCTTGTGTTGGTCGGATGAGGCTCTTTCTTCATCTGCTCTCTTGCGGGGGTTTTTTTTTTTTGGAAAGCATCTCGCAAGATCCTGGACTCCTTGGCATTGGCATATTTTTGTGATCGGTTCAGAAACTTGGCCAATGTAGTAGGAAGATTCTTATACAGAGAAAAGAGGAACGACTTATTTCTCAGCCCAATTATAATGGCGTTCAGTGTGGTCTCATCCGAGTGCTTCCGAACCTGCAATGCTTCCAGATTGAAGCGTTTGATGTAATCCTTTAGGAGTTAGCCATCATTCTAAACTGTGTTCAAAAGGTGGGCTGGTGCTTTAAGCCTCTTTTTTCCTCTAATGAAATTAGTGACGAAGGCCTCACTGAGTTCAAAGAATGAGTTGATGGACTTCGGTTTTAACTGTTTGAAATAGAGTCGAGCAGCATCGGCAAGAGTTAGCAAGAAGGCTCGGCACATGACCGGGTCAGAAGCATTATAAAGTTCTATATAGGTCCGGAAGGACTCCATGTGCTCCATTAGGTCGGTATTCCCTGTGTAGAGCGGATCTGGAGCAGTCAAAATCTATCCGACAATAGTACCCATATGATGTCAACCGTGAATGGGGATTCGGTCTCTTCTAGGGAAGTCGTATTGCCTTGGTAGGTCTGTTTTATGTCTGCGATCGATCTGTTGTGGTAGACTTTGCAACTCGGTCCTCCAAGGTTCCTCATTGTCGGCAGTGGCTTCCGCTGGGGCTTTGCTGCACCTCCTTCGATCTATTTCATGACGCAGGTCAGAAGAAGGCAATGGAATAGTCCCTGAAACATGAGATGTAATAGGTTCAACAGGAGCATGTTGTAAGCTTGGTTTCGAGGCGGCCTGTGTGACAGAGGGTCGAGGTGGATTAGTTCATGGCCGAACATAGCTCGACTATCCTTCCCTTTGGTCAGGCTCATGAACACATTGGGGTTGCATGTTTTCCATCATTTACTTCAAATAGCCTAGGTCGGGCCTGATATCTTCGACCTCACTCTCGAGAGTGTCTCATCGACCATTTCTTTCGTGCCTTTGCTGACCGTGCCAACTTAAAACCGAGGTGGCTTGATGCTATGGAGAGCCCCAACGACTCTCCTGTCGTTCAAGACGCTCAACGGGTTTCGGGGCCTGAGCGGTCATAGGAACAATAGCGATTGGAATGGCTATGGGAGAGGATTGGGCTTTCTTCTTTCCCTTGGCCATTAATGGATTTGAGACGTTCACTGATAGGGCTAGAACGGCTTAACTACGTCGATCCTACTGACTGAGCCAAACTGTTGATGTAGTTTTCCAGCAGACCCCCCTCATTACACCTTCTTAAACCTGCATAGGCGAAGGTGAGAGATAAAGGAGGCCTTGGCTTGTACAAGGGACTCTCCAATGCTTAAGTCAGCCTTGAGGTTTTTTAAATGGGGTATGATCTCTAAAAAAGAGACCAGTCGAGTATTAAGGTTTTTGTGAACGTACCTCAAAGAGTGGGAGAGGTTTGTACATTTATAAGAGAGAGATGAACCCGTAGTATGGGGATTCTTTCCTGACATCTTGGAGATCTGCTATGATCCAGGATATTCCCGAGATTGTAGGTTCCCGAGATCATCGGGATTTGATCTATCTCCCAAAGATCTTGGGAGAGATCTTCGAGACTTAAAAGGATTCTTTGAATTTGTGGTTCGGCTTTAAGTCAGATCCCAAGGTGGGTACTGAGTCAGGAATGAATGATATTGACCTGATCGACAGATCTGCATTCACCATTTTCGACCGTCAGTCGAGCCGGAAGGTTTGTGTTCCCCTCGTTTGGGTGTTGAGACCTTTTGACCTTGTCAAGGATATCGTCAATCTATGATCATGTTATGGCCGATCTATGACTGATCTATGACCGGTCTATGGCCAATCTGTGGCCGATCTATGACAGATCTATGATCGAGCTATGGTCGGCCTGTGACCGATCCATGGCCGATCTTTGATCGATCTATGATCGAGCTATGGTCAATCTGTAATCGACATGTGGATTATTTATAGGCAATCCATAACTGTCCTTTAGCCAACCTATAAATTAGGTCGATATTTCAGTCACTTATGTGAGCTTGGAAGCTCTTTCAGTGTCCTTACAGTTGCGTCAACCTCCTTGAAGGTTGCTTTGTTTTCTGGACGTAGAGGCTTTATCAGGCTCGGGTTTCCATGGGCCCATGCTGGTTCAGTAGAGTTGGTCCATTCCATAAGCCGACTTATGGACTTGTAGATTTTTCCTCAACAGTATGTATATACAAATGGGATGGCCCTAAATATGAAAAAAATAAATTCAAAATTCAAATCTCAACAAGCATGAAATTCAAAACATTTCTAATACCCCCTTCAAGTTATAGCATGGAGATCTGTAGCACCCAACTTCGCGCATAGAAGACGATGTGTGGTTTTGGCCAAATTTAACGGCACATTCGGTGTTCACAACCCCAAGTGTAGGGTCACGATGTAGTAATAATCTCGGTGAGACCGATGTAGAATCCACAAGGACTAAACTTGTGTGTCTTCTGAAAGTAACTAGAACTAGAAAAAGATGAAAACCTAAATCTAGAATATTTGAGAGAGTAATTCTGAATAAAGTAATAAAAAATTAAGGAATTCAAAGGTGGGAAAAATAGGGTTTCTAAGGATCCACTTGTAGAGATTAGAAAAATCTATTATTTAATTCAAGGACGCAATTGAAATCAGAGTCCTATCTTATCTAGTTGGAAGATATAGTAATTAAGATCAATCTGAACTTCCTTTGATCTAATTCTCAAAAGAGGAGAATTATGATAATTGGTAGGGATTCCATCACCAAACCATACCCATGAGACAATGGAAAATAACAGGATTTACCAATCCTATAATCTTAAAACATGCAAAGAAGATACTTAAAGCTATTGTTGATCTACTGTAATTTGAGTCACAATAAACCATTAAAAACTGAAAGTATTTCTTTAAAATCAAACTAGAATCAAAGTAAGTTCATCATAAACATGAATTAAAGCAATAGAAACATTCCTTCATGCTACAAGCTTCACCTCTTAGCCATATTTAAGAGGTTTAGCCAACCATAGATATGATTGAACTAGAATCTCTTAAGAAAAACCCAAAAACAACTAAGGAAATGGAAGAAAAACTCTTGACGACGACTTCTCCATGCTTTTGCTCCACTCTTCAAATCCTAGATGATGCCTAGGAGTGCCTTGGAAACTTTTATTTATAGTTTTGTAGCACCTCCTTTTGCACTGATTTAGAAAAATATAGAAATCGCTTCAAATTTATGCAGCTTTGATATATCGAAGTTTCTTTGATATTATCGAACAATCCTAGATATATCAAAGATCGGTCCAGAACTGTCCAGCGAGTTTGGCCTAAAATCCTGAATTTCTCGATTAATCGAAGGGTCTTCGATATGTCCTTCGATATTATCTACAGGTCTTTAATATATCGAAGGTCATTTTGGCAGTTTTTCAAAACTAGACTCTTCTGGCCTCGGAATCTATTTTCAGGACAATTTTCAGGCTTCCTTTTCTTCACTTCAATTCTTCGGTTATCTTCCTTCATCACTTGGTTTCCTTGGATCTTTAGCATGTGAATTCTTCAATCTTAATCTCCTAAGATCCATCCCTTGGCTTGGTGATTCTTGAGCATTAAATCCATGCTTTTAGCTCTATTTTCAATCTAAGCTCTTAAATTCACCTTGCAACACAAACATGAGTAAAATAGAACATTAAGCGTTATCATGTTCATAAAACCAAGATATAAATGGGGGATAATATGCAATATTTGACCCTCAACACAATCCCCAACCAATATTTTGCTAGTCTCGAGCAAAATATGTGAAAAATGAACTATAATGCGCAATGTTCAAACCTTTTTCAGAAAATAATCTTTTGTGTAATCAAGTATAAATGAGTAGACTCAAGATGAGAAAGTGAGATTTTGAAAACTTAGAGCCGAATCACATAAGCAATCAATCAGATAAGTCCTTTATCTATTAAGTCAGAGCATAGTTCGCATATCAAGTTTTTCAACGTGCTCAGTGAAATACTATTTTTTCATATTGTTAGCCATGCTCATCACTTCAAAATTGGTTGAAAACTCAAGATCCAATTCCGAACTTATCCCATTTTTCCTTTTTTTTTTTTTTCAGATTGTTTATTCTTTTTCAAACTTTTTTTATCTTTTCACCATACATGACCTTTCTGTCAATCTCCTGTTTTTTAACTGGTTCTTTTCTTCTTTTAAGGTGGATAAAATTCTTCAAACTTGGTTCTCAATATTTTTCAATGATCATTATACTAACAATCAGAAAATCTAATACTATTCATCGAAAACAATTTAAATAACATAATATTTGAACTTACTCTTAAGCAATTGCATGTAAGAACCATAAGTGATAGGCTACTTAGTTGCTCTAAATCCAACCATTCAAAAGTCAAATTCTATCTTATCTTCATACTCAAAACAGTCTTAAATACACAAGTTATTGCTTTCCAAACAGATAAACATTAAAAAAAATTTAAAAAATTTACACATTTTGCTCAAAACTGAGAAAACACTGATTAAGTTACATAATCTCTCATCCCCAACCTAAAATCTATTTTGTCCTCAATGTAAAATAAATAAGCATGACTTGTAAAAGAGGTAATTTAATTGGAAGAGAAGTGATGGAAATATAGTACCTGATGAAGAGATTTTGAGGCTTTTTCCAAAGGACCTCAACGTGAGGGTGAGTCAGCACAAGAGTTAATCAACCAAAATTAAACTATCCTCAAACGGCGGAAGTAAACTATCTTAGAACAGTAGAAGAAAACTATCCTAGAATGGCAGAAAGTAATAAACCTAAGTACACCTCCGTCAGACTAGGAGATCAATCCTGAAAAATAAAATCATTCAGAGGTATGGACATGTCCTCTAAATCAAATTTCTCAACAAATGGCTTTAATCGATGTCCATTTACTTTAAAATCAATGTCATTGTTTGGATTTCGAATCTCGACAGTCCCACGAGGATAAACATTGGTAACAGTGAAAGGGCCGGTCTAACAAGATCGGAGCTTACCCGGAAAGAGATGTAATCGAGAATTATACAAGAGAACTTTTTGACATGGTGTGAATGATTTTTGAAGAATGTGTTGGTCATGAAACACCTTCATCCCGTCCTTGTAAATTCTTGAGTTCTCGTATGCATCATTTCAGATTTCTTCAATATCATTCAACTGAAGTTTATGTAATGAGCTAGCGTTATCTAAATTGAAGTTCAAATTTTTAATCGCCCAATAGGCCCTATATTCCAACTCCACAGGTAAGTGGCAAGCCTTCTCATAGACAAGTGTAAAGGGAGATATTCCAATAGGGGTTTTAAATTTAGTACGGTAAGCCCATAAAGCATCGGTCAATCGGATTGACTAATCCTTTTGATCAGGGTTAACCGCTTTCTCCAAAATGTGTTTGATATCCCTATTGAAAATCTCATCTTGTCCACTTATTTGCGGGTGGTATGGAGTACTCACCTTATGAGAGATGTCATATTTCTTCATTAAGTTCGCGAATGGTCTATTACAAAAATGTGAGCCCCCATCACTAATGATGGCTCGAGACGTTTCGAACCGGAAAAGGATGTTCTCTTTTAAGAATTTAATGACTGTGTGATGATCATTATTTTGGCACGAGATCACTTTGACCCATTTAGTGACATAGTCTACAGTGAGTAAAATATATAAATTTTGAAAAGATTAGGTGTATGGTCCCATGAAATCAATGCCCCAGCAATTAAATTTCAATGATTAGAATGTGGTTCAAATGCATCATGTTTCGACGGGACAATGCTGCCAATTTCTGACAACTCTCACAAGCTTTGTAAAACTCATGAGTGTCCTTAAATATAGTGGGCCAGTAAAAGCCACACCGCAAAATCTTAACATGGTCTTTTTAGCAGAAAAGTGACCACCACTGGCCTGAGAGTGACAGAAGAAGATGACACTTTGGTGTTCATTTTTTGGCACACATCTCCTTAGGATTTGGTCTGGATAATATTTAAACAAATACGGATCACCCCGGAAGAACTTAAGAACCTCGGCGAAGAATTTTTTCTTATCTTGCGCAGTCCAATGTGTTGGCGTGAAACCTATGACAAGATAATTAGCAATATCAGCAAACTAAGGTGACTGAGAGACTTTGAACAATTGTTCGTCAGGGAACATGTCATTTATATGTGTCGTCTCAAGGGAATCAGAGAGATTAAGGTAGGAAAGATGGTCAGCTGTTACGTTCTCTACTCCCTTTTTATGTTTTATTTCTAAATCAAATTCTTAGAGTAGGGGGATCCATCTTATCAGGCAGGGCCTAGCATCATTCTTAGAAAGAAGATTCTTAAGCACTGCACGATCTGTGTAAATGAAGCTCTTAGATCTGATCAAGTAGGACCTAAATTTATCCAAAGCGAACATTACGACTAAGAGTTCTTTTTCCATAGTAGAGAAGTTCACTTGGGCAGGATTTAGAGTTCTACTTGCGTAATGAGTAACATAGGGCTTCTTTTCTTTTCTCTGACCTAAAATCACCCCAAGAGCATAATCAGACTCGTCGCACATATGTTCAAAAGGAAAGTTCCAATCGAGTGGCTGCATGATAGGTGCAGTGGTTAACATACCCTTGAGCTTAGTAAAAGCTTCCTGGAATTACTCAGTCCACTCGTATTATGCATTCTTTTCAAGTAGATTACATAGAGGATGAGAGAGGTGACTAAAGTCTTTTATGAATCTTTTGAAAAACTCTACGTGTCCTAGGAAGGATCGTACATCTCGTATGGTCTTGGGTGGAGGTAGGTTAGAGATAAGATCGATTTTATCCCTATCTACCTCAATTTCCTTAGATGAGATGATGTATCTAAGGATAATTTCCTTACGAAACATGACATGACACTTTTCTCAATTCAATACCAAGTTTTTTTTCTCCCATTGCTTCAGTATATTTTTCAAAATTTTCAAGCATTCACTGAAGGATGGACCAAAAATTAAGAAATCGTCCATGAAGACCTCTAAATATTATCCCACCATATTGGAAAAAAATATTCATCATACATAGCTGAAAAGTGGCGGGGGCATTACATAGCCCGAATGGTATCCTTCGGTAAGCAAGGGTTCTAAAAAGACATGTGAACATGGTCTTTTCTTGATCTTAAAGGGCTATCTCGATCCGATTGTAGCTCGAATATCCGTCAAGAAAATAGTAATAGGAATGATCAGCTACCCTTTTTAAAATTTGATCAATGAAGGGCAAATGAAAGTGGTCATTCCTCGTGACGGTATTCAACTTTCTGTAGTTAATGCACATTCTCCAACCAATAGTGACTCTAGTTGACACGAGTTCATTGTTGGTATTGGCTACGATGGTGATTCCGGACTTCTTAGGAACCACTTGAGTTAAACTCACCCATTGACTATGGGATATAGGGTATATGATACCCACATCCAATCGTTTAAGAACCTCAGCCTTAACGACTTCCTTCATGTTTGTATTTAGTCTACGTTGTGGTTGTCGTGAGGTCTTCGCATTATCCTCTATATGAATGCAATGAGTACAAATCAAAGGGTCAATTCCCTTGAGGTCCGCAATCGACCATTCAAGGGCTCCTTTGTGCTCAATGAGAGTAGAGATGAGCATACTCTCTTATTCTTGCTCAAGGTGGGAAGAAATCACCATCGGAAATGTTACTTATTGACCTAAATAAACATATTTCAAATCAGAAAGCAAACATTTTAGGTCGAGCTTCGGTGCCTTGAAGTTAGACGGTAGAGGCACTACATCAGTTTGGGATAATTTTTTAAATTGTGGCCTCCACCGGTTAACTTAAGTACCAGCACATCATCAAACATGGCAACCGTCTCCCTAATCATATCATCATCTAAATCATGGATGAGGGCCAAGCATGTCTCTAGAAGGTCAGAGGATAAGGTCAATAGTGTTCTATCTTTCACAAAAGAATCAATCAGGTTAATATCATGGGAATCGTCTTCATCCTCTAACTATTTGCCTGTGTTGAAAAAAATATTCAACTCTAATGTCATATTCTCAAAAGACATACTCATGACTCCATTCCTGTAATTAATGATTGCGTTTGAAGTGGTAAGGAATGGACGACCAAGAATGAGAGGAATTTAAGTGCTCATGTCCATGATGGGTTGAGTATCCAAGATAATAAAATCTACCGGGTAATAAAATCTGTCAACCTGGACCAACACATCCTCGATTATCCCTCTCGGTACATGAACTGAGCGATCGACAAGTTATAATGTAGTTCGAGTAAGTTTTGAATTCACCAAAACATAGTTGTTCATAGACTGAGTATGGGATTAGATTTACGCTCGCTCCTAAATTAAGAAGTGCGTGCTCAATATAGTAATTCCCAATTACACAAGAGACGGTTGGGCTACCAGGATCTTTATATTTCTGTGGCATATCTTGCTTTAGGATGACACTCACTTTTTCAGTTAAAAAGATTTTCTTTTGAATATTTTGCTATCATTTAGTTGTACATAAGTCTTTCAGGAATTTGGCATATGAAGGTATTTTTTTAACAACAATTTGCAGGTCTGAAACCCTTCCGTTTTCAACAAATGTGGTTCCATCATGATGCTTTTCTTCCTTTGGTTAAGGCAGCCTGGGCTATGGTAGAAGATCCCCACCCCATGCTCAACATCCTCTCCAAGATGAAGGCGGTTAAAGCTCAGTTGAAGAGCTGGAACAAGGTTAAATTCAGAAACATTTCCATGGTAGTTAAGCAAGCCAAAAAATCACTGTCAGAAATGGAAGTGAAAATTTAGTAAGAGGAAGGGCTGGCAGTGGAGGGGAGTACTTACCAGAGTGATTTCTTGGAGGCAAGAGCTTTGTTGTCCCACTTGGAACTCATGGAAGATTTTCTGGAAGCAGAAAGCCAGAAATAATTGGCTGGAGGAGGGTGACAGGAACACGGGCTTCTTCCATGCGTCAGCAACTGAGAAAGCCAGGAGAGCAATTATCAACTCCATCAAGTTGGATATGGAGCAGACAGTGGAGTCACAAGCAGACATCAAGAACGAGGTAATCAGATTTTTTTCATTGCCTTTTCTCTTAGGTGCGGTCGAGCAGGGGGAAGAGGTCCTCGCTTCCATCCCTTGGTTTTTGCTGAGGATAATGTGTAGCTAATGGCTTTGCCAATGCTCCTTGAAGTGCAGCAGGCGGTCACCTCCATTCCAAGGGATGGAGTAGCAAGACCGAACAGTTTTTTCGGTGCGTTCTTCGTAGGCTGTTGGGATATTGTGGGCCAGGACCTGTTTAGAGTTGCTACCTTTTTGTTTGAGGGTGAATCAATGCCTAGGGCCTTCACTTTTTCCCTGATAACTCTAATTCCAAAGGCTGCAGCGCGAAAGTGATTTTCAGATTTTAGGCCCATCAGCCTCTGCAATGTGGTTTATAAGATCTTCGCTAAAAATATCGTAAACAGGTTGAGTAAATCGCTGCCCTTGCTGATCTCCCTAGAGCAGGGAGCTTTCGTCCAGGGTCGCTCGATCTCAAAAAACATAGCTCTGTCCTAAGAGTTTCTTAGGGAGATGAACAAAAGCGTCAAGGGAGGGAACATAGTGGTTAAGCTTGACATGGAAAAAGCTTATATAGAGTGCAGTGACTCTTCTTCAAAAGGGTGCTAGGGCGTTTTGGTTTCTCCGCTCCATGGATTAAGCTAGTGGAGCATTGTTGGAACAATTACTAGTTCTCAGTGCTAGTTAATGGGGAAGTTGGGGGTTACTTTAAGTCCACACGACCCGCTATCCTCTAGCTTGTTTATTTTAGCTTCAGAGGTGCTTGAGAGAGGTTTTAAAAACCTGGTGGTTTCAAAAACCTGTCTTCCATTCAAAGGTCACCGCGATAACGTTGTAGTGTCTCACCTTCTTTTCACAGATGATATGCTATTATTTCTCAATGGAGGCTTCCGTTCCATCCGAGCGACGAAACGTTTTCTAGATGATTATCAGCGGGTGTCAGGCCAAAAGGTCAATTTCCATTAGAGCATTTTCCTCTGCACTGAAAACATGGTGGCTTCTAGGGCCACTGCAGTCCAAAGGGAACTGGGAATGGTTAGAATGTTGGAGAGCATCACTTATCTGGGGGTCTCGATACCAGTGGGTAGGAGGAAAAAAGCCTTGTTTCAAAGGCTAGTTGATAGGGTGGATTGTCGTATTAAAGGTTGGAAGGCATGATGCCTTTTAATGGCGGGTAGAGTCACGTTGGTGAAACACGTGTTGGGTATCATTCCAGTGCATACGCTGGTAGTGACGCATATTCTAGTAGGGGTCTTGAAGGCCTTAGAAAGTCACTTCGTGGACTTCCTTTGGGGTTGGGCGGAAGGTAGGAAAAAGCTCCACTGGAAAAGCTGGCGGTAAATAACAGCTCCAAAGTTGGAAGGGGGGCTAGGCATTAGGAGCCTATTAGACGTCATGACAGCTTTTCGCATCAAAATGGCTTGGGCTATGCAATTCAAAGTAGACAGTGGGCTGTGGAGCTTGTTTATGCAAGCCGGATATAACTAGGACCTCCAACATGAGGGGCAGCTACAGCCTTTGTCATTAGTATCTCCGTTGTGGAAGAGAATCAAAAGTCTTGTGGCAAGACAACTAGACTAGCTCGGGCCCGCTTAAAGGCAGGGTGACGTGTGCTATCACCCCTAACCTTCAAAACCTCAAAGTAAAGGACTTCTTGGGCAGGATGGGCCCGCTTCTACCTTCGGCTGTGTTCTCAGTCCTTTCCCAACAAGACATTGATTCTATCTTCCATGGAGGGCACTGCTCGTCGGATGGCCCAGATAATCCTATCTAGCGGCTGAACCTCTCAGGAATTTTCTTTGTTTCGTTAGCATGGGAAATCAGCAGGATGCACAGGCCTTTCATGTCCTGGGGAGCCAGGATCTGGAATGTGAAGATCCCACCAAAAATCTCAGTGTTAGTCTGGAGGATTATCATGGGGGCATTTCCAGTCAACGTAGCCATTCAATCCCATGGGATTCAGCTTACTTCCCGTTGTAGTTGTTGTATAGATGACCAGTGACAAAGGTAGAGGCCAGCGATGGAGTCTTCAGTTCATTTATTTTTGTAAAGCGTCCCAACGAGAGCTGTCTGGGCTCATTTCGCCCACATTTTTGACATTCAACAGTGCAACTTCCTTTTGATGGAAGACCGATTGAAACATTAGTGGGGATCCCGTTTAGCACATGGGCCTTCTGCCCCATTAAAAAATATGGTGCCCTGTTTTAGTCTCTGGGAGCTGTGAATAGGTAGAAATGCTTTGAGATTCGACGGGGGGTTGGTGGATGTGGGAATCCTCATCTCACGCATCAGTGGCTAGGTTTGGTGCATAGTAAATAGATGGGGCATTCCGCAATCTCGGGCAGGCTCATCTTGCAGAGCCCTTGCGGCCATGGGGATGTCAGTGCAACCCTAGGAAAGGAAGCCGACCCAGGTGGTGATCTGGAGGAAGCCCCCGATGGGCTAGGTGAAGCTGAACATTAATGGGTCTTTTAGGGGTAATCTGGGCATGGCAGGTGGTGGGGGAGTTTACAGAGGAGATAAGGGCGAATTCTGCTTTCGGTTTTATGTAGGTTACGGGTTCACCTCGAACAAGAGAGCAGAACTTCGAGTAGTTCATGATAGTCTTGTGCATTTCCTTCATCATGGATTCGCGAACATCATTGCTGAATCCAACTCTCTTTTGGTGGTGAATTTCCTCTCGGGGGTATCTTGCCCGGGTTGGAAATGAAAGTATTGGGTTAACAGGATCAGGATCCTTAGTATCTCCAACCATGTAAAGTTTGTTCATATTTGTAGAGAGAGTAATGGGCCGGCAGATGCATTAGCCAAAATGGTTAGCGAGAAGTAAGGGCGGTTCTATTTTTAATCCATGTCGACCTTCCACCGGAAGCCAGGGCCTCCTTTTCCTCGATAGAGTGGGTTTAGGAGCAGTTAGGAGGGAAAATTAGGTGCAAATGCATCTTCTTTGGGCTGTTTTCCGCGGCCCTATATTAGAGTTTTTCATTTTCTTCCCTACGATAAGCTCCCCTTTCCTTATGATAAGGTGTAACGCCTTGAAAATCGAGGGTCGAGTATAACCCAACTCTCGAGTTCCAAAACATCACTCATGTAACAATTTTAATGATGGTTGTATGTGGTCTGTATTAGTGCATGAAATATGAAATAGATTAAGCCAAATCAACAAAACATAATCTAGGGACAGTTAGAAAACACAAGCGAAGTCTGAAATAAATATATAAACCAGTACAAGTTCCCAAAATATGTGTGCTATGCTGAGGCAATAATTACAAGCCTTGTTTCAAATACAAATAACAAAATGTGATAGTCTTCTATAAAGTGTAAACCTTAAAACCCCGGCGATTTAGAACGGTCTAAGAGAACCCGCCTGAATATTGCATAAATGAGAATGCCTCCTCGTCATCCTTGAACTCCGACTCTACCTCGCAGGCAACACCATCACTTGCAGCTAAGACAGAGTCTGATTGGTGTTTAAGCACTGTCCCAGAACGTGGGAGTGAGTGATCAACTTAATGGAGCTATACAGCAGAGATTAACATGTTATCAATTCAATCAAGCAGTAATGATAAAGCAGTACAAGCAAACATGTCCTAATTACTCTTGTTAATGCAAGGGTGTATGTAGAAATGATGCATGCCCTCGCCTGCACTCCCTCTTACGACAACATCTAACGATCGCGGCATGAATCACTACCACTGTGCTCTACACCAACGCCAACGGCACATGTAGTGCGATGTTATGAGCATGATTACGAAGTTCTTATTAGTCCTTTTCATACAGCAGGATTAGGAAGCTAAGGTACCACCCTTTATATCATTTGTCCAACATTGATCCATCTAGGGTCCTCAATCCTAGTTAACCACATACGATAGGAAAGTTCAGGTCACTACCACCAATGCTCTACCAACTGGTAGTCTATTTTTGAAGGCTCGTCACCAACATGACTGGGGACCACAGTCAGGCTGTGCGGAGGTAGGCCTATTCATACTCGAGGTCACTCCACTAACGCCCTACTAACTGACAGTCTATTTTTGAAGGCTTGTCCCCAACCCGACTGCGGACCATAGCTAGGCTGCGCTAATGTAGGCCGAAAACTCGAATAGAGTGTCCCATACCACCATATTCGGCTCACGAGTCTGGGTTGCTCACTGGTCACTACAGGGAGGCTCGTCGCCCCAGCGTAGGCCGACAGCTCGACCACGGTGTCTCATACCACCATGCCCAGCTCATGAGTCTTAACGGATCGTGGTACCAAGGTTAAATGAGCATTTCACTGGTAAGTTTGGTATCTTAAGTTCAAGCAGTAGCGTCTATACATGGTGAACATACATTAGGTCAATCGGGTTACTTAACGAGCTTGACTGGTATGAGCGCACATCGAGATGATCAACATGAAGTACGTAAGCACTCCGTGTGGCCTAACCACTGCCGACATCCCAAGTACGGCTCGGATTCATCGAACACATCCTGCATGGTAAAAAAATAATCTCATCCACCAGAACAAGGCCTGTTACCGATTGCCTAGACTATGATATAGCTCCAACCGCGTGCATTCACAACAAGTAAGCATATGAGATAAGCAAGCAGTAATGAATACTGAAGTCAAATCCTACAATCATGTGAGCATACTATAGAATATAACTTACACATGAATATACAGTACATGGAGGAAATCATACACACAGTTAAACATGCATAAACAGACTATACAGTACATGAAGGAAATCATACACATAGCTAAGGTAGTTGAGATTCATATCCCCAGTCCCTTATAAATCACACTTTACTAACTACAAATTATTCAGACATTTTCACAAACACTTAGACTACACTTTTCAACATACATCGCATATGTTGGTTGTATTACGTATTAGGGCAAATTCTTTTGCCTAGGAGTTGTCGCATACATAACAACCATGTACCTATGACAATTAATCATGAAAATCACAACATCAAATTCCAAATGCATAGAAATATTTCAACAAACACATGAAATACCCTATTCACAACATAGTTCATATATAACTGAAACGCGAAACAAACATCGCATTTGGCATGTGAAATAACACCCACGTCAGTAATAAATAATTAACTGACACCTATACGCATATAGTCCACACCTTATGCCGGTAAACGCGCATCGAACTTAGTTTGTATGTTAAGTCACTGCCTACGACACGAGGGCCACCTATAACACGCAATAGGTTAGCTATTTCAGCACCTAGGCTATTTGAAACCCTAGAACGGATTAGGGTTAGGTTTACTTACTCAAGTACGGTGTTGGAGCTACCAGAAGAACTATACGGGATTGGCGTTTCAGCAGGTGGATTAGCAGGGAAGAATCTAAGGAATCCACACCAACTTCTCTCTCACTTTCTCTCTTTTTACTCTCTTCTCTCTCCTAGGGTTTTTTCCAAATTCGTATGGAATATGTGAGAGGGGTTTTAAAGCTCTTATATAGGCTCAGAACTGATAGGAATAGCCCCAGGGCTAAGGTATACTTAGGTTATGTCCAAATCAGGTCTGTTCCGATCCAACGGAGCATTTCTGAAGGTCCCTTTACTGAATGCGATCGAACTTAAGCTCCCTGATATTGGATCTTGGTCAAGCTAAGTTTTCAGTCTGATCAGATTTACAGATCGACCGTGGTGGACCAGTTTCAGTTCAACGGTCACCGACACTCGATCAAGGCCACAAGTACATTGGCATGTGTGGGACATTTTCCCTGATCTGAGGGTATATTTGGGACTGATTCTGACGGTCTGAATGATTATAATTGGCCCGCACATGACACGACTCAGATTACTTAAATTCAGATTTATTTCATAAAGATATTTACGTTTCTCACACACTTCACTCCGGACTCAAGAAAATAGTCCCAGGACATCATCTGGACTTGATTTTTGAGGTGATTGTTAAGTCCAACTAAGCGGTCATATTTGTCTAAGTTTGTCGCTATCGGACTTTTGATGTGTGGTGTAGGTCCAATACGGAATTTCAATGTGCTCCCAAGAGCAACCGGGTTTAGAGATGGATCCTAGGTTTCAGGGTATTGTAGCATTAACAATTCTACAAGTTTTGGGCCTTACAGATCGTATTTAAAGTGATTGATGCTAATTTCTCAGGTAATCTGATTTAGCGCTAGTTAATTCTCGTTTAATTTCTAAAGGATTTAACCCTTAGTAATTTCTGCTTGAGGTAGTACTTGGGTCTTTGTATGGATTTTTTTTTGGGACGTTATAGGGTGCCCGAAACTAGGATGTCGATCTTAGCTCTGTAAATCCCTTTGATTTATGAATGAATGCATCCTCTGAAATAAATAAATAAATAAATGTCCAGACCATTAGCGACATGTAGTCGCTGAAATTTTCAGTTTCAATGGGTCTATTGATTGTATTTTTTATGGTAATTTTAGTTACTAGATTATTATTTTTTAATTTTTATGGCAGTTCATCATCAAGTTTAACTTATCTCCACCAAATTTTATTTTATTTCGAGTACCAAAAAAATTATTAAAATTCTAGAAGTAACAACTTCCTGAAACCCATGATTTTTTGTATAATTTTTAAAATATCCTAAATCCAACCTCTTATTATTATTATTATTATTTTTTTTTTAATGAAACTAAAATTATTAGGCTTCCTTTTAGTTTTTGAATCACCTCAATTGGTGTTATAAATAAGATACATATTTTTAAAGTTAGTATATGTAAGCTATCTAAATGAGGGTCAACCCTCAATTTTGGGGGTCGACCTTCGACTTTCTGACTCTTTTTTTTTTTTCTCTATAAAATTGAGGTTTTGGTGGACCCAAAATCACTCCTAATGATTTTAAATATCAGTGAATACACATACAAATATGCACTCAAATCGAGAAATTAAAAGTAATGTCCAAGGACATCCAATTCTCAAGTTGGCAAAAATCTAGGGCATTAGGTGATATCTTAAATTCAATCGAACATTATCATATATTATGAATACAATATGATCAGTCATGCATTAGACTAATCAGATTAACATGGGAGAAACCCGGCGTAAATGACATTAGGTGCAAAGCATCTTACGTAGTCCAGTTACTGTTAGTCGTTCGCGTTCAACCCCGGTCAATTAAACAAGCCTTGGGTGGCCGACCTAATACGGGCCACCCCCTAACTTGAACAATTTGCCGGTTAACCTCACATCAAAGACAGTTCTACTCATTAAGCTAATAGGTAGGTAATCATTTAAGCCATATCACAAAGTTAAGTACGGACCCTAAAATCAACATTCTTATTCATCCAAGCATTTCATCGAGCATGCAAATAATCAGTAGAAAGTAATAATAAGATTTGAAGAAATAAATTATATCTAACAATGTTATGCTACAAAAACCTATTCACAATAAGGATTCATTAATTGAGACTCTCAAGTGTTGTTAAATGTAGCCTATGAGTAATGGTCCACACCTTGAGATGGTTCACTCAACTTAGAGCACTCCTGGGGTTAGGATTTTAGGGAAAGATTACTAAAACCTTGAAATTCATATAAGCCTTTGTAAGATTTGAGAGATGACTCAACCTAAAATATCTAAACTCGGGAAGTAAGACTCAAGCCTTACCTTCAATCGCCAGTAAAAAGGCTCCTATGAAGTGTCGAGAATGGCTAGCACATAAATCGAATAGGAGAATGTCAAACCCTCTCTCTCTCTCTCTCTCTCTCTCTCTCTCTCTCTCTCTCTCTCTCTCTCTCTCTTCTTCTTCTTCTTCTTCTTCTTCTTCTTCTTCTTCTTCTTCCCCTCTTTCTCTCTTTCTCTTTGAATATTAGGGCAAAAAATTTATATGAGGAAAGGGGGTATTAAATAGTGAACTATTTATAGTATCAGAATGGGTGCAAATGACCCCAATGGCTAGGTATTAGCTATATTACCCCTATGGGATATCATTTTTAACCATTAGGACCCACGGGGAGGTTTATATGCCAATTTAAGTCATGGGGTAGGTGTCCCACCAGGAGATTCATGTTTGGATGCAACCATCTGACGATTGGATATGCCAATTAACGAGGAATGTATAATTCAGTTCGACAGTCATTGAGCAATGATCAAGGTTACAATTATACGAATGTGTGTAGGGTAATAATTTAGATTAGTTTCTTAAGTTGATCACCATCTAACAGTCCAAAAGTCACAACTTTGGCGAAGAACGAATGGTGAACATTTTTCTTAACTTTAGGTTATCACCTAAGGCACTCGCACACTCCATGCACTCGACCTTCGAGCCTAAGTTGAGTGATCCTAGACACTATCTCAGCCCAATATCTGCGATGGACATCAAGCCCGATATGAGGGATGTCTAGCGAACCACGAACATGTGGTCTAATAATATTTTGATTAACTAGGGCATTTTTGGAATAAGTTGCACGTCAAAATTTCTCATAGGTGATAGTTAGTGTTAGGATTAGCTAAGTTCATGATGTTACCCATTTGCGATTAGTGAAACTGGGTATTCAACTTTAATTATCCTGAACCTTCAAATGCTAGTGTAATTAGGGCATTTAGTGGGGTTAGTACAAACTTTTGATGGTTCTACTCGTGGACATATTACAGTTTTTGTATTGAATTTTACAGGACATTACATACAGTTTCATGTGATACGGCTCACTTGCACATCAAATTTGATTGATATTTGCAGGTCTGCCTTATATCGACCTTTAAAAAGCAATGAACCATGCGGATCAAGCCCCACATGTACCAGTGAGCCCAACATATTTTTCAAGTAAAAAACAAAAGAAGTGTTTGCAACATAGGTGTTTTGCTTCTTCTTTTTTGTTTTACATGTGTAAGGTGCACTAAAATTCACTATATATGTGCACATCAATGTTACAATTGTGCATGGGTTGGTCTCATGATAAATTCAAACCATCCATCATGTGGGCCCTACGCATAAATCCTATTATAATAAAAAAAATAGATAAAAATAATAATATAATAAAACACTGATCTTTTTGTGAGCCTTCTCTCTCTCTCTCTCTCTCTCTCTCTCTCTCTCTCTCTCTCTCTCTCTCTCTCTCGCACCCACCCCCTACCTTATTTTCTTATTTGAAGTTCTCGGAGAGACGCATGCATCTCTCTTAGTAAGGGAGGACGGTTCTTGTACCATAAGGATAAGGAAGAGGAAGTTACAACCACTGGCATCAACCCTTCGACTTATTTTAAAACCACAAGGGTCTCAACCGTTAAACTAATCAATTACTTATATTAAAATATGGGATTATAAATATAAGAACTAACACATATGTGTGAGTATGAAAAAATAATGTGTTATTACATCACCCTAGTCCTCTCATATCTGCCATTCTTGGGGACCAGACAGTCCTCGGCATAACCATCTGCCATTACTCTATTGCTCAAATAGGTGTAACCCTTAATCAAGTGCCCCGTCAACCCACTGTCAGCCCAACTAGCCCCGATTACAAGAACCCATCTTTTGTCCTTATTTAGGACCCCTAGTCTTTGTTGTTCCTTTGTATTTCTTTGGGCTCTTGGTCTTGGATGATAAGAGGAGAGTTTTCTCACTTGCTTTTCTAAAAAAGTTGTTGATTTAATTTTACTTTTTTAAAATAATTTGATAAATATAAAAATAATTTTTTTTTATGTTTAAAACATTATTCAGATTATTAAATTTTTAAATATTTAAAATCACATTTTTAAATAATTTCTATAGAGAAGAAGATAATGAAATCAGATATATATATATATATATATATATATATATATATATATATATATATATATAATTCAATGATTCAATATTTATGTTTCATAAAAAAATTATAAATAATTTCAATACATAAAACGATAATATATATCTAATATCTAAAATAATTTAACATGGGAAAAAAGATTCCAGACTTTTAAAAAATAAATAAAAAAAAATCCATAGAGAAAAAGATAAAGAAACCAAATATTTCTTTAAATAATTGGATGATTCAATTTTTAGTTTTCTTAAAATTAAATTTTAGAAATACTTTATAAAGAGACATAAATAATAAATATTATTTTAAAATAACTTTATTATACAAAATATTTTTTTTAAAAAATACCTGGATTCAGTTTTCATTATAAAACAGTTTTTAATAAAGAAGGCATGGAGAACACAGGACTTTTTGATCATGCTGTCTCTCTCAATTGACCTATCTAAGTACTATTGCTAAATTTAATAATAGAGTAATAACTGATGCGGACGTCCTGCATCGTACCTCGGTGTGGACGTAAAGGAAGGGGCTTTGTGACCATGATATATGGGTTTGATCACGACGTTCATCTATTTTTCCACGTTGTTTTAGGAAATAAGCTATAAAATAAGGGTGATCCAAGGCTCAAATGGACCACATCACAGGAAGCAAAGGTGATTATAATGTCCACTATTGAAACCTTCGTAAGGCCCACCATGATGTTTAGATTGAAATCGGACTGCATACTGAGTAACTCAGTAGGCTCTTATCGTACACTTAGTTGGGCCCACCTTGAATGTATGTGGTCTATCCACACTGTCTATTCGTTTTTCCATATAATTTAAGAAGTTGAGCTCAAAATTGAAGCATATCCAATTTAAGGAGTTGAACCTAAGTTGGTGGTGTGTGGTACACCAGCCCATCCGCTTCCCCCTAGCGCGGTTCATTTTCCGTATTTTGTAGCCATCCTTTTTCCGAGCCATATGTGAATTGGTTAGGATGGCCTAAGAAAAGTGACTCCTTAGGTTGATAAGAAATCTATGGTTGGCCCCAATTTATTAAATTGTAGATTGGACCTATGCACGGTCCATGTTAAAGGGTGAATGATGATGGGGTTGTAAATGCCAAATTGATGTAATATTTGCATGGTAGCACATAAATGCATGTTAGAGTACTTAATGGAAGATGGTTTACATCAGCCAATTGGATTGCATTTACGTGTTTATATCAATAGAGTAGATGACAGGTGAGGGCATTTAAGTAATTTACCAATGAGAATGGTCTATATAAGCCGATATTGTTAGAGATATGGATCCAGAGAAGGTGTGTACTAGATTTTAGATCAGTGCATTTTATCAAAGTGAGGAAAATCATGGCGGTTGCAAAGAAAGCGGCCCTCTTGGTGGGATGCAACTACCCCGACCTACTCAAAGACATCGAGCTGCATGGGTGCATAAATGACGTGAAAGCCATGCATGCCCTGATCCTTCAACCCCGCTTCGGCTTCAAGAACGAGAACATTACGATCTTGACCGATGAGACGGAGAAGAAGCCCACGCGTCATAATATTCTAGGTGCGCTTAAGAAGATCATCGATGATGCTAAGAAGGGAGACACCTTGTTATTCTACTTCAGTGGGGGTGGGGCGCTGGTTCTCATTCCACTGATCCCCAAGCCGATCTCCTTTCCAGTGATCGTTCCTTACGATCTCAACCCCATTTCAGGTGAGGATGAATGAGATTTGAGAAATGTTCTGAGACTGGATGCATAGTCGGCGTTCCACCGTCCATTCCCAAAGGACTCAAGACGGTGTGATATTGTTTACGAGAGACACTCCACTGCCTCGATATCCATTTGGGAATATATGGTGATGATGGACAATACGTAGAATGTTGGTGTATAAATAATTTCTTTTGTTTCATATTTAAGAGTTCTGTATCATTGAGACAATAGTACATGTTGTTGCACAAAATCTCACGCGTGGAATCCACCGAGGTGGGTGGAACACTGACTGTAGGTCTCACGGTGATGATTTATGTACATTAAATTTTCACATCATCCAACCATTTTAAAAGCTCACTTTATTGCATGATCCAAAAAGCGAAGTTGACAGACCACACAATAGGAAACAGTCTTTATTGAATCCACACCATTAAAAACTTTATGGATTCCCCAGAGTGTTTATTTTCCATCCAACATATTGATAAGGTCACAAAGACCTAGATGAAAAGACCACACAAATATCATCTTGATCCAAAGCTTTTTTAGCCCACAAAAAGTAATTACACTGCTTCCTGCAATATGGTCCAGCTAAGATTGGGATCAGCTTTATTTTTTGGATCATGCCTTAAAACGAGCTTTCAATACAGATCGACGGTGTGGATATAGTCATATACATCGTGGTGGTCCCCACAGTCAGGGTTCTCACCCACCTCGGTGAATCTCGGGATCCACCCAAGCCACGCCCCAAAATCTTCCTAATTTTAAGAGCAAGGCCGTTGACTCGCGCTAATTCTCCATTGAATCCGGACTGTTTCTTTGGTCACTGAGTACAAAACAACGATGGGCCACACCACCTCTAATTCAGCGTGGTGAGCCCCGCCTGATGAACGGGTTAGATGCAACATACACACCATGGTGATCAGCTCCATGCAAACCTATGGTTGGTGGCCCATCTCAGTTGTGGATAGGGCTGATTTTTGACCTCGCGTTCTAACTTACATGTCAGACTCACAACAGTACAATACAATAGGTATTGTAGAGGATTCGATCCGTGCATACGTAACACCACTCGTGCTTGAAATACCCTTTTTGTAAAAGTACTGCAACTAACATGAACCGAATCCCCTTCCAGGTTATGACATCCGGTCTGAACTCAAACGGTTGCCGGACGGGACATTCTTCACCTTCATATGCGACTCGTCATACAGCGGCGGCCTCTTCGGCGAGAAGGTTCAGACTGAATCCAATGTCCCTGATTATGTGAACAACTGCAACTTCAAATCGAAAACCATTCCTTTTAATTTACTTCAGCCTATCAATGTTAGCGAGAACTTGCCAGCAGGCATCCCACCTCCACCCAAACATATTATCCTGTTCAGCAGCTCTAGGGGGAACGAGGAATCGGTGGAAGTGCATCTAAACTGCGATGTGTCAATGGCATTCAGCGCATACAGCGGTGCGATCCAGCAATTTTTTAACTCGCCCCTAGCAGTGAATGGTCTCAAAGCACCGTACGCCAATAGGGAGGTAGCTGCATTTACTAGGGCATCGTTGGGCTTTCTAGTGTTCGATCAACGCCCATACCTCAACTGCAGTGACATTGATGCGGCTGCACCTTTCCTGGGCGAAGTGGGCTTACTGGGTGATCTGCACGTTGTCTAGCTATTGCATGGAATAAAGATAATTGTGTGTGAAGGTTTGCATATTAGTTTTCTACCTAGGTTCTCCAAGCGTGTAGCGGGTACTACTCTGCACGTTATCTAGCTCTTGTGTGGAATAAAGAGAACCATGTTTGAAGGTTTGTATAATGTTGTATATCCAGTTTCCTCAAGCGTGTAGCGGATAGCCTGCACGTGTATAACTATTGTATGGAATAAACAGACTAGTGTTTGCTGGTTTGCATACAAGTGTCTACCTAGTTTCACTAAGGCCTCATTTGTTTGATTTCTTCTATTTGGAGTGCATTGGATACCATATTAATCCTCAATTGTGCTTGGTATCCTGTAATTGGAATGCATGGCAATCAAAAGTTTTTTTTTTATACTCTACGTTATGAAAGCATTAGAGTATATTAGTTAGGATGGCCTAAGAAAAGTGGCTCTTTAGGTTGATAAGAAATTTGTGGTGGGCCCTAATAAATAAATTGATCAAATTGTAGATTGGACCTGTGCAACGTCCATATTAAAGGGTGATGATGATGGGGTTGTAAATGCCAAATTGATGTAATATTTGCATGGTAGCACATGAAATGCATATTAGACCTAAAGGCTGATGGTCTACATCAGTCAATTGGATTCCATTTAAGTGTCTATATCAATAGAGTAGATGACAGGTGAGGGCATTTAAGTAATTTACCAATGAGAATGGTCTATATATAAGCTGATATTGTTAGAGATATGGATCCAGAGAAGGTGTGTACTAGAAATTAGATTAGTGCATTTTATCTAAGTGAGGAAAATCATGAATAAATTGGCCCTCTTGGTGGGATGCAACTACTCCAACACCCACACCATAAAAAACAAGCTGCATGGGTGCATTAACGACGTGAATGCCGTGCAGGCCCTGATCCGTCAACGCTTCGGCTTCAAGAACATTACGATCTTGACCAATGAGACGGAGAAGAAGCCCACTGCTGTTAATATTATACGTGAGCTTGAAAAGTTGATCGATACAGCTAAGCAGGGAGACAGATTGTTATTCTACTTCAGTGGGGGTGGGGCGCTGGTTAAGAATGAGAACAAAGAGGGCATTCCAGCGATCATTCCTTGCGATCTCTTTCCCATTACAGGTTAGGATGAATGAAATTTTAGAAATCTTCTGAGAGTGGATGCATAGTCGGCGTTCCACCGTCCATTCCCAAAGGACAAAGATGGTGTGATATTGTCTATGGGAATGTACGGTGGCGATTGACTATACATAGAATGATGGTGTATAAATGATTTCTCTCGTTTCATGTTTAGAGTTTTGTATCATTGACACAATGGGCTCACAGTATATATGTGGTTGCGCAGAATCTCAGGCATGGGTAGGGGTGTACACCGAGTTGAGCTGGCCTTAGCTTGACTCGGCTCAGCCACTAGCTGACCCCAGCTTGAACTCGGCTTGGTTCGGTCCTCAAGCCTGACTGGCCAGCTCGGCTCGGTTCGATCAGCAGCTCGGGCCAGTTCGAGCTGAGTTCGAGCCAAATTTGGGTCTCTGTGACATTTTCACGAACATATGTTATGCACTTTCAATTTTTTCAAACTGTATTTAAAACAGTAGCAATTGTTTACAAGTATTTCATCAAACACTTTGTAGGCAACATTAAAATCAAGAAAAATGATATTTATTTCATATACATACCTTTTTTGCCACCAGCCGACACCCTGTTGAGTCATTTCACCAAATACTTGGTGAGCAACAACAATATCAAAGTAACAAAGTCACTGAACTAGTTTGATGCGAGTTCTGAGTTGGGGTTCGATCCGAGTCGAGTCAAGTTACGGTTTGAAATTTTTCGAACTCAAAAAATCAGCTCGACTCGGCTCAAACCCAGCCTTGAACCGCGCCAAATCGAGGCTTTTTCGAGTCGAGTCGAGTCAAGTGAGCTAACTCGGTTCTTGTACATCCGGTAGGCGTGGGATCCACCCAGGTGGGTGGGACCCCGACTATAGGGCTCACAATGACTTATGTACGTTAAATCCACATCGTCCAACCAATTTAAAAGCTCACTTTAGTACTTCGTCCAACCAAAAATGAAGTTGAGGGCGGTAAGCCCAATCACAGAACTACCCGTTCGTTGCCAGAGACGGGTGGCGTAGTACACAATCCGCGTCCGTCTACCGTTTGCACAGGTGGCCAAATACACGGTTGGAAAGAAAATACAAGTGGCCCACACAATCCACATAAAAGGCCAAAGATTCTACGTATCAAATCTTTAAATATATATATTTTTTAAGAATCATGGACTATCAACGGGGGGCCGCTCATTCAGATCTTTAATCATTTTAACTTTTTTTTTTATGGACTATGAACAGTGGGCCATCATACCAACGGTTTAGATGGCTTAACTATGGTCCACTTGCACAAACTGAAAACCTGAACAAATTGTAGATACCCTCATAGGTCGAGTAACGTATGCTAACTCGAGCTTTGCTAGTTCCACACGTGTATGGGAGCCTTGTACGTGCACAATCAGGCGCATGCCACAATGGAGTACGTGTGTGGGATCAGATCTTTCAACATTTGGGCTGGATTGTTTAAAATCCCTGACCTGAGTTTCAGGCCATTTCACTTCTAAGTTTGCCACGACATCTAAAATAAATGGACGGTTAGGAAATTTTGTTTTCCATGTCAGTGTGGTTCCTACATTTTGCGGCCCACTTGCCTGTCAAGTGTGATTACAAGGTTCCCTGTAATCCAAAGCTCTGTGGGGCCCACCATGATCGTTGTGTTATATCGACTCCGTTCATCCATTTCATCAGCTCATTTAAAGGCATGAGAGAGATCCAAGACTAAGTGAGCCATACCACAGGAAAGAAAACGGTGGGGATGGAGACACCCACCGTTGAAACCTTCTTGGGCCCACCATGTTGTTTGGATGCCATCCCACCCGTTCATAAGTAATTCCCAACTTTGATCTCCCCTATTTTTGGATTATGTCCTAAAATGAGGCCCATTTAAGTATATCATAAACCAAAATTTTAATTTATTTCGTGGACATTTATTGGACGGTTAAAACTGAAAAATATCCAACCGGCTTATTTCAAGAAACAAGTGTCCTCGACACACTGTTTCCTGTGGTATGATCCGCTTGATCCTTGGATATGCTTCAATTTTGAATTCATCTCTTTAAATTATTTGTTAAAACGGATGGACGGTGTGGATAGACTACAGACGTTCACGATAGGCCCAACTGAGTATACTAAGTACGATAAGAGCCTACTGAGTAACTCCCTATACAATCCGATTCTCCATCAGAGGTTTAGGTTATCAGAATTTGATTAGTATAATACATGCCACGTGAACAATTTCTAAAGCCCATACCAAGCATCATAGCAGCCAGAGTATGAAATAACTCCAACGCCAAAGATCCATCTTTATGGGAATCGCGTGTTAACCTCATGCCCCGTACCACGGGTTACGCTCTCTACAGGTGGGACAAGCACCCTAAAGTGCTTGAAATCCACGCGGTCCATCAGCTAAGGCACACCTTTTTTGCTCCTTACTTCAAGAATCAGACTCAGGTGAGCCACCCCAAAAAAAATATTACCTAAAACTGTTAAATTCAAATAGTATCGTCCATCTGGGTTTTGGAATACTGTGATTTATACGTAATTATATCACCCTGATGAGGCACGTCAGATGAATGGATTGGATGGCATATAAATACTACGGTGGGCTTGCACAAAAGTAACTGTGGCCAAATCATCCCAACCAATGGTGTGGTCGACTTGAGTTTAGGATGATCAGGGATTTTTGCCACAATGGTTTCTACAAGGCAGCCTACCTGATGGACGGAGTAGATCTCATGAAAGTTACACCCACGTGACTTAAGTACGTAGAGAGGAAAGCGATGCACTGAAAACTATACTGCCCTATTATTGCTGACGTGGAATTTCCTTTTATTCCTTTTTTCTATATTCAGCCGGAAAGAAGGACAAAAGCGTCATTTCTCCGGTGGTAACTCCCAGCGACAGGAAGGAGACGAAGCCCTACAGCCCGCCGGAAAAACTTTTCACCGGCGGACATCTCCGGCGCTCTCCTCTGACGTGCCGCGAAGCGCTGGTGGCGCGCCTGATGGGGTTGGAGGTTCCGGCGGCTTCGCGGCTGGAATCCGCTGCGGAAGCTGCTGGGAGCTCTGGAGAAGTGCGACCAGGATTTGAAGTCGCTGAAGAAGATCATCGAGGCCGTACAGGGGTCGCAGGACCGCCGGAGCCAGTGGCGCTGAATCGGCTGAGATCGGGTGGAGAATCGGTGGCGGGGGCCCGGATCCCGGATCGAGCGGGTCTGGAGGCGTGGGGATGCGGTTTGAGGAAATTGGACGGTGGAGATTTGACGAAAGTAGAGAAGCGATGTTCGGAGTTTAACGGAGAGCAGCCGGTTTCGGTTCTCGAGGAGAACCATTCGCCTTTTAAAAAATGGTCCGATAGATCGGACAAAGGTACGTACGCTTACATGCATGCATACGTGTGGAGCATGTGGACCAACATTCTGACGATCGAACCGACGGTACCAATTGAATGATCCCAACGGTTGGTTGTATCAAGCGACCAATCAGATGGACGGATATGGTTCATCACATACTGGTCCATCGAATGAACGGTTTGGATGAACGAAAGTGACCCCACGTGTATCATTAGGTTGTAGTTTTCAGAATGGGAAAATGTACACGTGGCAGGCACACTCATGCGTTGGAGCTGTCCATCTAAAAAAACCTAATGTTGATGGCCCACTGAGGGTTACAGAAATCACAGAATTCTGTACCATATTTCCAAATGTAGGCCATCCATGGTAGGGACCACAATATGGACGGTCCATATTTATACAATCCGCTGCAGAGTGTACGGTGAGATGAATCCCCACCTTACCTACCACTGCCCCATTGTTAGTCAGACAGAGAAATAGAGTCCAAAACGACCAACCGAACGGTCATTTGAGAAGTAGATGGCCCTGCCTCTGACAAGACAAACTCAGTCCAGGAAAGGGCTCTGTGGGGCCTACCATGATGTATGTGTCTTATCCACACCGTACATCCGTTTTGGCAGTTCATCTTAAGTATGATTGCGAGAAGGAGAGACATCCAAGGCTGAAGTAGACCACAGGTGGAGATTGAATAAGGTCACAGGATGAACATCACGGTGGCCCTAAGAAGGCGGATTGCGTCCGACCCTAGCATGTATCTAGCCACGAACGGGCAGTTCTGTGGGCAGGCCCACCGTGATGTATACGTATATCCAAGCTTTCGATCCCTTCTATTACATCATTTCAAGGTATGTGCACAAAAATGAGTCGGATCCAACACTTATGGTTCACTTGAGCGCTGGAACTGCTTCATTTTTGTGCACACACCTTTTTTTATTTTTTATTTTTTACACCCACAACCAGTTCACACTTCATTTTTGTGCACATACCTTGAAATGATGTGAGAAAAGGGATGGACGGCATATACAGATACATCACGGTGGCCCGGCCACAGAATTGTCCGTTTGTGGCCAGAGATGCGGGGTAGGACGTAATCCGCATCCCAATGGGTGTGTGGCCATCATCATCATCACTGCTTCCTTAGTTGTGGTCCACTTGAGCCTTGGATTTGCCTCTATTTTGGGCACAAGCCCTAAAATGATCTATCGAAATAGATGGACGGTGTGGATAAAACACATATACTACAGTGGGCCCTATGGAGACCTTGATTCATGGCCCTTGCCAGATGGGCCATGACCCAAAATTAGTTGAAATGGATGATTCCCGTAGCAGGGTTGGGTCCAAGGTATCCAAAAGCAGTTGATAATTGTCATCTTGGGGCCCTAATGGCTATTATGGAAAAATAACCATAGCTGTAGTTAAACCTTACTCGTCTGGGCCCACCCATATAATGTTTAAAAAACTAAAAATAATAATAATAATTACCCCCTCACACCACATGGAACACGATGCTAAGTCCCTGCCTTAGGAAGCTAGGTGGGGCAACTATGGTGTTTGTGAGAAATTCAAGCCGCTCATATATTCTGCGACCACATTTTAGGACATTAGACTCAAAATGAGCCAGATCCAAGATTCAAGTAGGCTACAAGAGAGGAAACAGTAGGATTGAATAACCAGGGTTGAAACATTTATATGGCCGCAAAATCTTTATATCGAAATAAGTTTTTTGTGTTTTCAGTTCATCCTAGTGGAAATGATAATAGATAAAATTTCTTTTTTAATAATACTTTAATTATTTTATGCTTCATTCCATGATACAAAAGTAAATCTTACTAATTGTTTTAGGTTATTTTTCTTTTGTTTGAGAATTCTTCCGTATCCAAAATTTGATGCATCAATTTTATAAGATAGTGGATCGGCTATATATAATAATGGTAATTGTTTTACTTTAGTTTAACTAATTTTGTTATGTATGTGTGTTCTTGAGTCCATGCAGGTTGATTCTTTCTCAATCTATTATACAATGACTTGCATATTTTATGTAAGTCTTGGTAAAAATCTCTTATATAATTTAAGCTGCCTAAGAATCTCTATAGTTGTGTTTTATTTTTTAATTTTTAGCTAGTCTGAGAAGTTAGAAAATGAATTTTCTTTTAAAATGTTATATAGTCTTTGTTTTAACTTTTCATCTATTTCTAACTTGTTAATTTTATTTCTTAGTGTACAATTTTTTGCAAAATGTCCTATTTTTCTATACTTATAACATGTTGGTTTCTTTTGAAAGTAAGGTTGGAATTGTTTTTTCTTTTTAAAGTTTGGTTGATAGACTTTCTTATTTTTATAAAATTTTCTTCTAGTACTTTGATATATTTATTTCCAGTGATATAATTTATTAAAATTTCTTTGAAAGTTTTTCTTTCTAAAGTGATTTTGTTTTAATTCTTTTCTTTTATCTGAATGAGCTATTATTTTTTAGTGTCCGAATTGTTCACAAAAATTACCTAATTCATGTTTACTTAATTTTCTATCTTTTTTCATTTTAGCTTTAAATCTAAGATCTGTACATAATGCTAATCCTTCATTTGTAATAACAACTATTAATTCTTTATACGACCTATCATATGGCATATTACCATTATAGATTTGTCTTAATTTTTGTTTAATTGTTTTTGCATATAGTTTTTAGTAATCCTGCAATAAATCGTTCTTTCCAATAAGGCATATTACAGTCTTGTCTTAGCATTCCTTTACTAATAAAAGTATCTTTATACCATGTAAAATCATCAGTTTTGGACATTTAAGATTATTTAATATTTTACTAGTTCTTTGTCTGATATTGTTTGGGTCTCCTATAAAATGTTTAATGATTGTATATAAGAGGGTCTTAACTGCATCTTGTATAGGCTGTCCTTGATCTAAGATGGGTTGTCCGTTAGATTTTAATTTGATTGTGGATGATAATCTTTCTCTATCTGATAATAACATATAGTTATCCCACTAGCCTTTAAGTTGTCTAGTAAAACCTAAAACTAATAATTGGGCTGCCGTAAAAGTATTATCTATTACATTTATAAACAGTGGCTACCATAGTCATTTCATGTACGAAATTTATAATGTTATATTTCGACATGCCATCTATGTTCCACTTATAGATCTCGTTAGAATAAGCGCTATGAGTTATTTGGTTTCTTTCTTCAAATTGTAGATCTATTGGAGTTGGTCTAGAATAATAATTTCTAATTGTTGGTAAAGGGTTTTTATATTTAATCTCGTTAAATTCTAATTCAGATTGTGTTCGTACTAAATGGGATATATGTTTATCTTTATTTAATAGGTTACTTGGGGATTCTGGAATAGATATAATTGCTATTTTTTTGTGATTTCTTCTAACATTTCTTTAATTGAATATTTGAGAGTGAATTGCATTGTTTTTGAAAATTCATGTGGTTTAAATAGGGGTGCTTCGTTATTAATATCTAATGAGAAATGTATGGTATTTGACTCTATTTTTGTTTTGTATAATTTTTCAGTTAGGCTATCAATTTTATTTGTAATAATTTTTATTCAATCTGTTTGATTTCGTATTGTTTGTAAGTATTGGTTTAAATAATTGTTTTGATCTATTATGGTTTTAACTTCTTTTATAATAGTGAAATTAGTTGGAGTGATTAATTCACGGTTTTGTATACTTCTAAAAAGTGTAGCTTGAATTTCTGAGTTTTTTTTACTTGTAATTGAATTGAGTGTAGAAGTGGATGTGTAGATGTAGTTATTTTATTTTCTATTGTCTTCCATTCTTTAGTTATTTTTATGGTTACATTTACTTGTTTAGGTTTTAATTGTGTAGGGAATGATTTATTTCGCTAATCTTTAAACCATTGAAAGAATGAGATATTTTCTTTTTATTGTATACAATATTTAAAATGTAATTCTTCCATGTAATCTTATTTATATTGTTGAGGAAATATTTTATAAAATTCTTTTCTATTCTTTTTATTATAATCTTACTTAAATTCACTGGCTATGAATTATTTATCTAATATGAATTCTTTTTCTAATACAAATATTTCTGGTTCCATATGTGATTGTGTTGGAAATAAGTTTTTTTTAGTCTTCTTGATTTGCTGTATGATATGGTCGGGTAATGTTAGATCGTGTTCTACTTTTTTGTATTCTAGGTTCTTCATTTATGTCATTTCTTAATTATTCTAATGGGACGCCTAATTGCCTATTTCTTATTATAATTTTCAAGTTGAGTTTGTGGTGTTCATATTCTGGATAATGATTTTTTAGAATTGTATATATCTTGTATGTTTAAAGTAACATGTTTGGTAGGGTTAAATCTTATTTCTACTGATTAATTTGAATGTTCTATTATTTCTTCTAAATCTCTACTTTCTACTTGTTGAGCTTGTAATTGTGTTAGATTCCAATTTTGTGGTAATTGAATTTGATTCCATGTTATGACTTTGGGATTACTGTGTTTACTTTATTTATGTGTGTTTGTAATAATATAGTTTGGCCTTTGTTGCTACTTTTAAGAGCTCTTGGTATTATACTAGTGTTTATAACTTTATAATGAATTCTATATACTGTGGTTAAGGATAAACTTTCATTCATTAACTGATATCCGCTAGTTTTGACAATAAGTGTTAGTGCATGTAGGATATTTGGATCTCTTAGATTTACTAAAAAGTTTGGATAACAATTAAAATAAATTGATCCATTACATAGGTTGAATTCTATAATTCTCAATACAAAATCATGAAAGTTTAAATGTCTATAATATCTTAAACATATTAAAGTGCTAGCATTTAACTAGCATTTAATCATTCTCTGGTTAATGGTTTAACTGCTATTTGTACTAATTTTATATGACGATAACTATATTCTTTTTTATATGTTTTATAATTGCTTGTTCAGAAAATAATTTCATTGTTTCATATTCATTATCTAAGTTAATAGTTTGTTCTCTGATTTTTATATAGTAATCGAATAGAAATTCAAATGTTTATATTTTGTATATTTATTTGTTTGGTACATTAGTTATTTTTTAACTTGCTAAATTTTTATTTATATTTTCATAATTTATTTGAAAAATATTTATTATATATTATCATCTACTACAGAAGAAAAACTTATTTTTGATATATGTGAGGTACTGTTATTGTTGTGAAATAGTCTATCCATCATACCACCATTTATGATACTATTCAGAGACTAAATTGTTCAGTTACGGGTCCCTTGCGGCAATGTGGCATTCTCTTGCCTGAAACCATTATGGGTCTACACCTTAGAGTAGTAGATCAATTTGACCATTGATCATAGAACAGTGTTGATCTTGGAAACACTATTTGCTACGGCAATGACCTGTACTACATTCAGAATAATGCTCTTAATTGTAAACTTGACTTCGATACCACTACATTCAGAATAATGCTCTTAATTGTAAACTTGACTTTGATACCATTTTGGTTGTGGATCGTATTTTATCATTAAATCTACTCATCTTTTACGGATTAATTAATGAAGAGATGATAATACCTAAGCTATCTAGTATTATAAAGACAATAACTAATCGTACTCGGATTACGAAAGGGAGTAACAGTATTATAATGACATAATTTGGTTCGTTTTGTGGAATTTCAATCAAGAGAAGACACACCTAGCAATAGAAACTGCCATTTCCTAAAAACCCAATTTCTATCTGCTCATCATTTCTGTGCTACAGGATTATGTGCTGGAAAATTTGGAAAGTGTAGTGGAGTTTGAGCCCCCACCATCCCCAGAGTCGAGCTATGGCCATCCATTCCTGGCGGATGAGGACTTTGCGAAAGAGCCACTCACTGTCCCACCCCAGCTGCATCTAACTGTCCTTGGGATGCCAAGCCCCACCACGGAGCCATCTTCGTTCTCATCTCTCCCTCCAAAGCCACAACATGTAGTCCTCAGCCACCTGTTCATAGAGAAAGGGTGGGCATCTCAGTCTCTGGTCGCCCTCGGCCTCACCCACCGGTTCCAGTCCAAGTACGTCTCTGTTGTACTCTACAAGCCCTTCCGAAGGTAAGTAAATTACTGAAAAAAAGAACTTTTTTCTCTCTCTCTATGTACAGAAGAGTGTTATGATTGTTGGGCGGATATATTTCTGTTAATAGATCAGCTTCTTCTTCATCTTCTGCGGTGGAATTCTTTTTTCCTGTCCTCTTTTTTCTGTTGTTTTATTCTCCAACTAGTGCTTTTCTGGTCAGCATTCTGCTGATTGGATGAATGGATGTGGCTCTACTGGTGGGCCATGCATGCGTGCGTGGTCCATGTTGTAGATTGTGTCCATCTCTATATATTACCTTTGGCCTGAAAGCCCAGGAAGTAAAATCATCAGGTGGGTCATGTAAGGATTGTTGAATGGACTGTCAGCTATCCTTTTACACCCCATCTGTTTCTGTTTCTTATCTGATTTTTAGGACACGTTATCTGCACAATGGGGTCCACTTATTGCATGGCTGGGATGTCCGGCACATGTTGGCTTCTCATGTCTCCTTTTATTATGAGATCTCCGTGGCTTTCTAAGAATGATTGTAACCCTCTCGTACACATCTGAACCACTCATCAGGTAGGCCACACCTTGGAAGGTTCATATCATAACTTCACACCCATGAAACAATTCTAATGCTTAGATGGGATTTTTTACTTTTCTTTTTATTTTTTATTTTTAATTAATTATTTATTTTTATTTCAGGAAAGAAATGGATGGTCAAGAGTAACTTTGATTTGAATTTGTGACCTTTTATTTTCTTTCAACTTAAGCCCTCTGATGGAATGGTTAGGATTTTGTCATATCATATGATTTGTGGGGTGTGGGCGTGTGGCCCATCCAAGATATTACCCACCTGATGATTGGTTCGGATTACATACATGTGTGGGGTGGTGTACGATAACTCGAGTGCTACGGATTTTCATTTGGCACCGGCATTCTTATTGGTGTGGCCCACCTCTCAGTGATCAATGTTTGCCACTGTAGAATGGTGATGATCCCTTACAGATCATCGTAGCCTTCCTAACTTTTTGTCCTGAAAGTGGATGGCCCAGAATAAAATGAGGACAGCCGTGCGTAGATAGCTTGGGATGATTCAGAGAGGCCCATTTCTATCAGCGTCCGTTATGCTTGTAAGGCTCGCTCTTCTTATGACCCAACCATTGGCTATTTGCCCATTTTATGATTTTGGTCGTTTTTACAACCAACACTTCCATCATAACCAGTCGGTGGATGGGTGGTTCTGATGGCTGGCACTACGGCCACTGTAAGGAGTAGGCAGACTGGAGACCGAACTACTAAATTGAATATGCAAGGTGTATGTCCTCAGATGTATGTGCGGGAACGGAGACGTATTCTGGCCCCATGGTATATGTTGGGAATTGAATCCCGAATGTCTGGTCCCACCTGAAATTTTTGGGACCATGCCATAAAATAAGCTTGCAAAACGAATCGATGGAGTGGATATATGACAAATACATTTGAGGTGGGCCCCACGGAGAGATCCTCACCCTGTTAACCCTTCATCACCTAATCGGCATCCCTTGGATATCGGATTGCGCAGCATAGAACACAGCACGGATGTCTGTTGACGTGATGTATGTGTCATATCCACATCATGATGTATGTGTTATTTCCACACCATCCATCACCATTCATCCATTTTGCCATATCATTTTATGCCATGATGTATGTGTTATGTCACACCATCTATCACCATTCATCCATTTTGCCGTATCATTTGAGGCATGAGGCCAGGGTGTATGTGTTATATCCACTAACCAGTACCTTTGATGAGAATTTTTGCACATCATGTATCGCATCGTTAAAATTATATTCAAACTAGCCGTTTGATGGCTATCATGATTTTATAAGATAGACGGTTGATAAAATTCGTAAATAAAAAATAAGTGTTCCATAGGATATCTTGATGGATATAAAGATTATGTTTTTGTGTATAAATTACCATATCGGGAGATACGTGTCAAATGTAATATGGATATTTTGTTACATGCATAGAACTCACTCTGATCACTTTTAAAAAATCTAAAACCAAAGGATTCTTTGTCTAAAGGCTTATGGGCTCCAGAAACAGGTCTAATCAAACCCCGATTTAAATGTAACTGGAAGGGTTCAATGGAAAAATGTAGGGATCATATTGGTGATTTTTGTTTGATGATTGGTGGGTCATCTAGTGGTATGATGAAAAACTATGATGGAAGGTTAGATAATGTGATCTAGTTGTAGACATTAAAGATGAATGGCTTAAATAAATGAAGTGACCTTAGGTTAAATTTTCACCATGATTAAACACATGCAATTATGTTTTTGAGAATAGTTGAAGGTATGGGTGCGTACACCATTGACTTCTTACTACTAAGTAGTGTTGGGACTTGAGCGTGTACATTCAATAAAAAATAGACGGATAGAATTCAATGTTTATATAAGAGATGTTAGTGTTCAACGGTTTAGTGTTTGAATAAGCAATCAATGAGATCTTGACCCTTGGTTCATGATCAATGGTTTTGGATTAAGTATGTGGAAAAGTAAATGGATGATTCGGATCATTATGCGATTACTTATCGGACTTGTGTGTAAAAAGATATAAGGGTGGCAAGTTGAATAGTCTTATATACCATGTATTCCTTAGGTACATGATAAAGATCATATGAGCAGTTATCATAATTAAAATTCAATGGTACTTTAAGCATATACGCAGGCGATGATAAAAGGAACGAAATCTCGAATAGATGTATATATGAACGAATATTGATTCGTGGTTGGTTTCCTATGATTGAGTGGTCCAGTCACAAATAGGACTATAGGTCAAATATATTAATGGATAATAAGATGATGCAACTATTAACATTTATTATTTTATGGAACTTTTGAGAATTTAAAATAAAGATCCATTTTAATAGCAACATGAAAATTAAACCAGAAAGTACAAAAATTACTAAATAAACTCAAACTATTAGATGGTTGAAGAAATAAAAGTTACACACCAAAATTGAAACAACCACCTAAAAAAATGCATACCGTAATACAACCCTTGAAGAAAACGAAAAAAATAAAATAAAAATCTAGAATATTACACATCATCCAGGTAGGTGGTGTTAGGCATTGTGGGGTCCACCATGGTGTATGTATTTTATCCACACCTCATTACCATTTCCAGCTCATTTTAGGACATGAGCTTGAAAATGAAGTCGATAAAAAAAATTCAAGTGGACCACACCATATGAAATAGTGGTGATTGAATGCCTCCCATTAAAAAAATTTTGGGGCTCACCGAAGTTTTGGATCAAGCTTATATTTGTATTTTACCTTCATCCAGGTGTTGTGTGACCTTATCAACTAGTTTGATGACTAATAAAAATTACTGTGGGGCCTTGAAAGGTTTCAGGAGTGGGTGTCATTATCTCTCACTATTTCCTGTGGTGTGGTTTAATTGTATTTCAGGTTTGTTTCATTTTCGAGGTCAAGTTCTAAAATGAGCAGGCAAAATAGATTGAACATGGGTATAAAACACATACACTGTAGTGGGCTCATAACGTTTAACACGCCTGGCTGGTAGTATTGGGTCAAAACCTAATCCCTTTCCTATCTCCAGCATCTTAGTCCAATCTTGTTGAATATCATTAAAACTGGCTTACAAACCTCTGAGTTAGGGCCCACCAACCTAGGGAAGTGTATTAGGTGGTGACCCCAGCACCAGCCAGCTAATGGCTTTAGGCATTGCAGGGCCCTCTATGATGTATGTGTTTTATCCTTGCCATTCATCCATTTTTCAGCTCATTTTATCATGAGCCAAGATATGTAGCAATTAAAAGCTTAAATGATCCATTCGGCAGGAAATATTGGTGATCGACTTTAAAGGATCAAGCTTATATTTATGTTTTCCCTTCATTCAGGTCTACATGACTTTAACAAGAGGATGAATGATTAACAAACATTACGGTAGGCCTGAGAAAGGTCTCAACATTGGGTGTCATTAACCCTAATATTTCCTATTGTGTGGTCCAGTTGTGTGTTGTATGTGTCATTTTTGGTCTCGTGAACTAGGTGTAAAACACATACATTATGGTGGGCCACACAGAGCTAGGTGGTATTGGGCCATCACCCAAACGCTTCAAGGGTGGAGTCATTATGCTTGCTATTTTCTTTGGTGTAATCCACTTGAGCCTCGGCTCTATTTTAGTTTTGGGGTCGTGTTATAAAATGAGGTAGCAAAATGGATGGATGGCATGAATATAAATCACATACATCACGGTGGGCCCTGCAACACCTGACACCACGTAGACGGGTGGCATTGAACGCCACCAAATCTGCTTCCCATCTTCATCATATGAATATAATTTTACTGCATATAATTAAAATTGGTTTATGTACCTATTTAAGTTTGGCGGCACTAGAGTTGTAAATGGGTCAGTGGACCCGATGGGTACCCAAATCTGACCCAATGGGTCTGAATTTGGTTAGCTTTATATTAGACCCAGGCCTACCTGACCCGACCGGAACCCAATTAGTAAATGGGGGGTATGGTCTATGTTGAAAGAGATCCATCAAAATTAGGACTCGTACAAACTCGGTTTTAAACCCGGTAAAAATACTACATAACTTAACATGGGAAAACGAAACCGTTAGGCCCGACCCAATTATAAATAAGTCCCAGTGGATCTCCCTCTACCAAACCCAGACTCATTTATTGGGTTGACTCAGGCCCTACCCACATGTCCTTTTAGTAAAAAGGATTTAAGTATAAAATTTGGACCCAAACCCATTTAGTAAATGGGCATGTACGATTTTGGCTAAACCTGCTCCAAACCCGACCATTTACAACCCTAGGCAGCAGGCAGCTAGGGAAGTGAATTGGTTGGTGACCCTAACACCAACCAGTTAGGTGGGGTCAAGCGCTATGGTCCCAAGTGTGAACTTTGTGTTTAGTCCATGTGACTATATCTACTGGTTGGATGACAAATAAAAATTACATTGGCTCTATGAAAATTTCAAGGGTGGGTGCCATTATATCCCCACCATTTCCAGTGGTTTGGTTCACTTGAGCTTCAGATTTGCTTACTTTTGGAGGTCTTGTCCTAAAATGAGCTAGCAAAATAGATGAATGATGTGGGTAGAATACCCATACATTGGGGTGGGCCTAATGCCCAACACCACCTGGCTAGGTTGTGTTGGGTCACCACCCAATCCACTTCCTATGAAGATCTACTTAATATTATCTTACTAACTATCATTGAAACAGTCTCTCAAACCTCTCTATGTTTGGGCCTCTAACCTAGGGAAGTCATTCTAGTGGTCACCCTCAATGCCACTAATGTCATTGTGGGGCCCACTCTGATGTACGTGTTTTATTTGAGCTGCCCATCCGTCTTTCCAGCTCATTTGATAGCATAAGCCCAATAGTGTAGCAGATCAACGCTCAAGTAGAGACAGAACACCCAGCTTTAAAAACTTCTTGTAAGCCTCAAAGCTCTAGATCAAGCTTATATTTGCATTTCCTTTGTCCGGGTCTGTGTAACCTTATCAACAAGTTGGATGGCAAATAAATATTACCGTCGGCCCCAGGAAGGTTTCACAGGTGGTCGTCATTATCCCTATTGTGTCATGTGGTGTGGTGCATTTGATCTTCAGATGTACTTCATTTTTTTGGGATCATGCCCATAAAATGAGCTAGAAAAATGGATGGACGGCGTGGATGTAAAACACATATATCACAGTGGGCCCCACAACACCCAAAGTCATGTAGATGGGTGATGTTGGGTTACCACCCAATCCGCTTCTTCTTTACTTCAAATGAATCCAATCTTAACCACTGTAATTAAATCTGACTTACATACCTATTAAAGTTTGGCTCCACCAACTTAGGATAGCGGATTGCGAGGTGACCCTAACACTATCAAGCTAGTGGTGTCAGCATCGTGGGGTGCACTGAGATATACAATTTATCCATGCTGCCTATCTTTTTTGCCAGCTCATTTTAAGAAATGAGCCCCAAAACAAAGTTGATCAAGAGCTCAAATGGACAACACCACATGAAACGATGGTGGTTGAATGTCCTCCTTAAAAACGTCTTGGGGCCACCAAAGTTTTGGTTTGAACTAATGGCTGTGTTTTCTCATCCAGGTATGTGTGACCTTATCAATAGCTTGAATGCCACTTTAACATTACAATGAGCCTTCACAAGGTTTCATGGGTGAATGCCATTGTCCGCATCATTTTTTACACTGTAGTGCACTTGATCTTCAAATCTACTTCAATTTTGGGCCCGTGTTTTAAAATAAGATAGCAAAACAAATGAATAGCATAAATATAAAACACATACCTACCGGTATTGCAAACCATTCAATGGAACAGGTGAGATATTTTTCTCTTGGGCCCACAACCCCCAACATCACGTGGACAAGTGGATCAAGTTGTATTTGTCTTTTCCCATCATCCAGCTATGTGGGAACTAATCAACAAGATGGATGGAAAAATGACTTTATAGTGGGCCATAGGATGGTTTCAAGGGTAGGGTGGGTGTTAATATCCCCACTGTTTTCTTTAGCTTGGTTCACATGAGCTTCGGATTTGCTTGAATTTATGGGTTTGTCCTGAAATAAGCTGGCAAAATGAATGGGCGATGTGGGTATGAAATGTATATTTCATGGTAAGCCTCACAATGCTAACGCCACCTGGCAATTGGTTGTCTTGGGTCACCACCAAATTGATGGGGATTTTCTCCTCATTGCTGGAATCGATGAAATCGAATGGGTTTCGATATCAACGATAATTACAGAATTTTTCAATCCTGGTCATTGGACTGTTTTTTGTCCTGTCGATATGATCGAGAGACCTTCCGATCATATCGAGGATGTTATCGAGAGTGTCTCGATGGCATCGATAATTGATGAAATTTTACCCCTGGTTGCTAGATAGTTTTGGTCCTGTCTCTATATCATTGAGCGACTTTCAGATAACATCGACGCTGTTATCGAGAGACCTTCGATATGATCGAAGAGTTCCGCAAATGCGATTGTGGAAGCGCATATTTTGCGAATTTTGTTTCTTATATGGGTTCTGTCTCTTTCTATTCTTATATAAAGGGGTGTATCCGGGATTGGGGTGTATTCCAGGGTATTCTAGGGTTTCCTAAAACTTTGCAAGGGTTTGCTAAAAGGCTTAGGGTTGTGAGAGAGAGAGAGAAAGAGAGAGAGGAAGCTTGTAGAAGGGAGGCTATGCTCGTAGAGGTGATCTACCATATCTCAGCGCTTTCACGTCCTTGTAATTGGTGAGATCTCTCCGTCTTCTTTATTTATCTTACTGTTTATCTGCTCCTGCGTGAGTGAAGAAGGTTTGATCCAAGCGGTGTGTGCTTGTAATCGGTTGTAACGTCCTGCTTTTTAGTAGATTGTTGATCAGGATGAGGTCCCGTGATTTTTACCTCTTTGAGAGTTTTTCACGTAAAAATTCCTGGTGTTGTGTGATTAATGCTTTGATTGTTTTTCATTGCTTTATTATCCCATAATTCTGATTTTTTCTGGAGGGCTAGATCATAAGGTTTTGTGCAAGGCCCCCAACAAAGTGGTATCAGAGCGAAGTTCATTGAACGGGTAGGATCGGTTTGAAATTATGGAAGGTGGCTCATCAAGGATGATCAGCCTCAATGGTTCTAACTGGACCATATGGAAGGCTAAGATGGAGGACTTGCTTTATTGCAATGACCTATATTCTCCAATTTTAGGCATATCAGCAAAATTCAAGGATATGACTGATGATGATTGGAAGAAGTTGGACCGAAAGGCGGTAGGGTTTATTAGACAATGGCTGGATGATTTTGTGTTCCACCATGTGTCTACGGAAACCTCAGCCGCTAGCCTATGACGGAAACTAGAAGGGCTGTATGAGAGAAAGACAGCCAGTAATAAAATCTTTCTGATAAAGTGACTTGTGAATCTCAAGTTCAAGGATGGTGGTTCTGTGGCTGAGCACATGAATGAGGTCAGCAATATAGTGAACTAGCTCTCTGCTATGAAGATGGTCCTGGATGATGAATTGCAGGCATTACTATTGCTTAGTTCATTGCCTGACAATTGGGAGACATTGGTGGTGTCTCTAAGTAACTCCGTGCTAGACGGAAAGATATCCATGGAACAGGTTACTAGTTGTCTCTTCAATGAGGAGACAAGGAGGAAGTTTCAGGGGTCTACTCATCAAGAGGCCCTTGTGACACAGGAATGGGGGAGAGGAAAGAACAGGAAGGGCGGGAAGGCCTGAGATAAATGAAGATACAAGTCGAGTAACAGAAAAGATATTGAATGCTGAAACTGTGACAAGAAGGGCCACTACAAGCATGAATGTCGTAAGAATAAGAACGACAAGAAAGGAAAAGGAAAGGAGAAAGAAGATGAATCAAATTCTACTGCGGTCGCTTCAGATGGCGATATTGTTATTATTCTTTCCACAGATCATGATGTTTGTCTCACGATTACGGGTCAGGATACCGACTGGGTGATTGACTTAGGAGCTTCTTTTCACGCGACTCTATGCAGAGACTTCTTCACAGGTTACAAGTCAGGTGGACCGTGAAGATGAAAAATTCTGGCGTATCGAAAATCGTAAGGGTCGGTGATATTTGTGTGAAAACTGATGTGGGCTGTACATTGGTTCTCAGGGATGTGAGGCATATCCTAGACCTTCGCCTCAACTTGATGTCGACGGGAATGCTGGATGATGATGGCTATGAAAGCCGGTTTGTTGGTGGGCGATGGAAGCTCATTAAGGGTTCGTTGATCGCAGCCAGAGGAAAGAAGTGTTGCACCATTTACAAGGCATGTCTCAGTGTGTGCAAGGGTGGGTTGAACGCAGCGAAAGATTCAACTATTGACATGTGGCACAGGCGTCTAGGCCACATGAGTGAAAAAGGGCTTCTACTACTAGCGAGGAAGCGGCTCCTTCCAGACGTGGCAGGTATACCTCTCAAAACCTGTCTTGATTGTTTATCAGAGAAACAGCATAGAGTTTCATTCCTTAAAACTGCTTCTCATGTTAATAAAGTGCATGCATTAGATTTGATTTATTCTGATGTTTGTGGTCCTATGAGGACAAAAACCTTGGGTGGGGCATTGTATTTTGTCACTTTTATAGATGATGCATTTAGGAGGGTTTGGGTTTATGCATTGAAATCCAAGGACGAGGTCTTTGGTGTGTTTAAATTGTTTCATGCTATGGTTGAGAGAAAGACAGGTAGATCATTGAAGTGCATCCGCACTGACAATGATGGTGAATACATTGGCGACTTTCATAAGTACTGCAAGTCCCTAGGTATACGGCATGAACAGACGGTTCCCAAGACCCCCCAGCATAATGGTGTAGCTGAGCGAATGAATCGCACCATTGTTGAGAGAATCAGATGCATGTTATTCCATGCGAAATTACCCAAGACGTTCTGGGGAGAAGCAAAGCACACGGCGGTGTATCTAATAAACATGTCTCCATCAGCCCCATTGAATAGAGAAGTACCCGAGAAGGTGTGGACTGGATAGGATCCATCGTACAGTCATCTCAGGGTGTTTGGATGCAGGGCATCCGTTCACGTACCAAAGGACGAGAGGTTCAAGCTCGATATGAAGATCAGGCAGTGTGTGTTCTTGGGGTACGTTGATGAAAAATTCGGTTACAGATTGTGGGATCCAACCGAGAGGAAGCTCGTCAGGAGCAGAGATGTGGTTTTCTTTGAAGATCAGTGTATAGAATACCAATATTGGTAAGCCAGAGAAGAATCAGCCTAGTTCAGGTGAGCCAGAGGACATGGATCCGGTTATTCCTCCCGTGGTGCCTGATGACGGGGGAGTACAGCACGGTGCAGAGGACGAGGGAGTTCCTACAGAAGATGGATCGGGGGAGCAGTCTCCACTTGATCCACCTGTTGAGCCACAGGTGAGGAGGTCATCTAGGGACAAACAGTCGTCCAAGGGGTACTGGCCGCATGAGTACATGATGTTGATTGATGGGGGAGAACCAAAAGACTATTCTGAGGCCCTAGCCGACGAGCATAAGGAGGAGTGGTTGAAAGCTATACAAGAGGAGATGAAATCCTTGTATAAGAACCACACCTATGACATGGTGAAACTGCCTAAGGGCAAGAAATCTTTGAGCAATAAGTGAGTGTTCAGAAAGAAGGTTGAGCAGAAGAATTCACAGACGAGGTTCAAGGCCAGACTTGTGGTGAAAGGGTTTGGTCAGAGGAAAGGCATAGACTTCGAGGAGATATTCTCACCAGTGGTGAAGATGACATCCATACGGGTGTTGCTTGGGTTGGCAGCTAGTATGGATCTGGAGATAGATCAGTTAGATGTTAAAATTATCTTTCTCCATGGTGACCTGGAAGAAGAGATCTATATGCATCAATCAGAAGGGTTTGAAGTCAAGGACAATGAGCATATGGTGTGTAGGCTGAGGAAGAGCTTGTATGGGTTGTAACAAGCTCCATGACAATGGTACAAGAAGTTCGACTCATTCATGTTACAGCATAGGTATGACAGAATGGAGTCGGACCACTGTGTGTTCACGCGCAAGTTCTTAGATGGTGATTTCTTAGTTTTACTGTTATACGTTGATGACATGCTCATCATGGGAAAAGACATCAAGAAGATCGACAGGCTGAAACAAGAGTTAGGCAAGTCTTTTACGATGAAAGACTTGGGCCCGGCTAAACAGATCTTAGGAATAGAGATAACCCATGACAGAAGTAGCAGGAAGCTTTGGCTGTCACAAGAGCGGTATATTGAGAAAGTCCTAGAGCGGTTCAATATGAATGCAGTGAAGCCGGTCAGTACTCCACTGGATGGTCACTTCAAATTGAGGGACAGACAGTGTCCCAAGACGAAGGCGGAGGTGAAAGAGATACAGAAGATACGCTACGCGTCAGTCGTAGGAAGTTTGATGTATGTTATGGTGTGTACATGCCCAAACATAGCATATGCGGTTGGTGTTGTCAGCCGGTATCTTGTCAATCCTGGCAAAGAGCATTGGGCAGCGATGAAGTGGATACTACGGTATCTAAGAGGCTCATTCAGGTTGAGCCTATGCTATGGTGACAGAAAATCTGTGTTAGAAGGCTACACAGATGCAAATATGACAGGTGACATAGACTCCAGAAGTCTACATCGAGATTCATGTTCACGTTTGTAGGGTGAGCAGTTTCTTAGCAGAGCAAGCTACAGAAGGTCGTAGCATTGTCGACTACAGAGGACGAGTACATTGCAGTCACTGAGGCATGTAAAGAGATGCTTTGGATGAAGAGGTTCCTACAGAAACTTAGCCTGAAGCAAGAGCAGCACGTGGTCTATTGCGATAGCTAAAGTGCTATATACTTGAGCAAAAATCCAAGTCAGCACTCCATGTCGAAGCACATAAAGGTTCGGTATCACTGGATTAGGGATACATTGGAACAGAAAGTGTTACAGCTTGAGAAGGTCCACACGAACAATAATGGGTCAGACATGATGACCAAGGCTTTGCTCAAGGACAAGTTTGAGGTTTGTAGAAACCGAGCTGGCTTGAAGAAGGTGGATTCCTCCTGAGTAGAAAAGGGAGAGATTTGATGGGGATTTTCTCCTCATTGCTGGAATCGATGAAATCGGATAGGTTTCGATATCATCAATAATTACAGGATTTTTCAATCCTGGTCGCTAGACTGTTTTTTGTCCTGTCGACATGATCGAGAGACCTTCCGATCATATCGAGGATGTTATCGAGAGTGTCTCGATGACATCGATAATTGATGGAATTTTATCCCTGGTTGCTGGACAGTTTTGGTCCTGTCTCGATATCATCGAGCGACTTTTACGTGACATCAACGCTGTTATCGAGAGACCTTCAATATGATCGATGAGTTCCGCAGATGCGATTGCGGAAGCGCAGATTTTGCGAATTTTGTTTCCTATATGGGTTCTACCTCTTTTTATTCTTAAATAAAGGGGTGTATCCGGATTTGGAGTGTATTCCAGGGTATTTTAGGATTTCCTAAAGCTTTGCAAGGGTTTGCTAAAGGGCTTAGGGTTGTGAGAGAGAGAGAGAGAGAGAGGAAGCTTGTGGAAGGGAGGCTATGCTCGTAGAGGTGATCTACCATATCTCAGCGCTTTCACATCCTCATAATCGGTGAGATCTCTCCGTCTTCTTTGTTTCTCTTACTGTTTATCCACTCCTGCGTGAGTGAAGAATGTTTGATCCAAGTAGTGTGTGCTTGTGATCGGTTGTAACGTTCTGCTTTATAGTCGATTGTTGATTTGGACGAGGTCCCGTAGTTTTTACCTCTTTGAAGGTTTTCCACGTAAAAATCTCTGGTGTTGTATGATTGATGCTTTCATTGTTTTTTATTGCTTTATTATCCCATAATTCTGGTTTGTTCTGGAGGGCTAGATCCTAAGGTTTTGTGCAAGGCCCCCAACACAAATTTGTTTCTTATCATTGTTATTTTAATCCAATTTCAATGACTATAATTAAAACTGGCTTACTAAACTTCTTTGAGTTTGCACCACCAACCTATGGAAGTAGATTAGGTGGTGACACCAATAATACCTGGCTAGGTGGTGTCAGGTGTTATGGCATCCACAATCCTCACTGTTCATCTATTTTGCCAGCTTATTTTATGGAATGAGCCCAAATTGTAAGGGAATCAACAAGCCTAGTGGAGCACCCCTGTGCTTGAATGCCCCCATTTAAAAACTTTTTGGAAACCACAAAAGTCTGGATTAAACCTATATTTTCATTTTTCCCTTGTCTAGGTTTGTATCACCTTTTTTCCCCCACCTTATTAGCAGGGTGGGCCCAAGGATGGTCTCTTGGATTGGTGTCATATTCCTTGCTATTTCTCAGGGTGTGGTCCACTTGAGCTTTAGATTTGCTTCATTTTTTGGGATCGTCCAATAAAATGACTAGGAAAAATGGATGGATGGCGTGGATATAAAACACATACATCACGGTGGCCCCACAACACCCAATAACACGTAGATTGGTGTTGAGTTCACCATCCAATCGCTTCCTGTCAACATCATATGAATCAATTCTTAACAACTATGATTAAAACTGGCTTACATACTACTTTAAGTTTGGCACCACCCACCTAGGGAAGTGGATTGGGTCGGGACCCTAACCGCCTCATTTAGGTGGTGTCAGGCACTATAGGGGCCTCCATGATGTATATGTTTTATCCACACCCAACATCCATTTTTCTAGCTCAATTTAGGCTAAAAAATAAAACTGATTAAAAGATCTAGTGGCAACACCACAAGGAACAATGGTTACTAAATGCTCACCATTAAAAGCTTCATAGGAGCCACCAAAGTTTTGGATCAAACTGATATTTGTGGTTTCCCTTCATCCAGTCTATGTCACGTTATCAAATGGTTGGATGGCAAATAAAAATTACAATGGTACGTCAAAAGTTTGGATGGTAAGTAGACATTATAGAGTGTGCTTAAAAGTTTTCAACCTTAGCGGTCATTATCCCAATTGTTTCCTACGGTGTGGTCCACTCTAGCTTTGGATTCACTTCATTTTTTATTCATGCCCTAAAATGAGATGGAAAAATAAATGGATGATGTGGATATAAAATCCATACAATGTGGATCACCAACCAATTTGCTCCACTTAAAAGCCAACCACTTAAGGAAGCGGATTGGGTGATGACCCCAACACCACCCAACTAGGTAGTGTCATTCACTATATATGAGGCCCATTTTGATGCATATGTTTTATCTATGCTGTACATCCATTTTATAAGCTCATTTTTGAGCTCGTGCCAAAAATTGAAGTTGATCAAAAGCCCCGGTGGACAACACCATAAAAAACAGTGGCAGTTAAACATCTGCCATTAAAAACTTCTTTGGAGCCACATGAATTTTGGATCAAATGGTATTCATCATGTATCTACTCATGTGTGAACTTACCAATAGGATGGATGGAAAAATGATGTTACCTCGGCATAGGAAGGGTGTCTCCCCATTGTTTCCTTTGGCGTTGTTCACGTGAACTTTGGATTCACTTGACTTATGGGGTTGTGTCTTTAAATGAATTAGCAAAATAGACTGAGGAGGACGTAGGTATTAAAATGCATACTTCATAATGGGCCCCCAACGCTAAAACCACCTGTCTAAGTTGCGTTGGGCCACCACCCAATCCACTTCCTATCAATGTCATCTTAACCTTGCTAGATCATTTAAATTGACATAACCTCTTTAAAATTTGGCCACCAACCTATGTAAGTGGATCAGGTGGTGACACCAATGCTACCTTGCTAGGTGGTGTCATATGTTGTTGTGTCCACCAGGATCTATGTATTTTATCCTCGCTGTCCATCTGTTTTGCTGGCTTATTTTATGGCACATGCCTAAAATATACTAGCAGATCAATAAGTCTAGCCGAGCACCCTATAAGAAATAATGGTGATTGAATGCCCACCTTAAAAAATAATATGACGGCTAAAAAAGTTTTATGGTGGTTAAATCTCTGCCCATGTTATTGAATGTTTATCTTTTGAGAGGAAAAACAAAAAAATAAAACAAAACAAGACAAAACCATTACAATGGGTCGTAGGATGGTTTCTTAGGTGGTTGCCATTTTCCTTTTTTGCTTTTTTCTTTTTTTTTTGGTGGTGTGGTACACTTGAGCTTCATTTTTTAGCTCGTGCAATAAAATGACCCAACTAAATGGATAGATGGCATGGATATAAAACGCACATCACGGTGGGCCCCATAACACTCAACAACACGAAGATGAGTGGTGTTGGGGTCACCACCCACCCAATCCTTCTTGTCATCGTTATATGAATCTTATCTTAACAACTATGATTAAAACTAGATTACAGCCTCTTTAAGTTTGACACCACTCACCTAGGGAAGCCAATAGGGTGGTGACCCCAACACCACCCATTTAGGTGGTGTCAGGTTTTGTAGGGCTCATCATGGTGTATATGTTTTATCCACGCCATCCATTCATTTTTCCATATCAATTTAGGGCATGAGCCTAGAAATGAAGCTAATCAAAAGCTCAAGTGGTAAACACTACAGGAAATAGTGGTGACTGAACGCCCACCATTAAAAACTTCTTGGGGCACTAAGGCTTTGGATCAAATTGATATTTGTGTTTTCCCTTTACCCAAGTCCATGTGACATTATTAAGTAAAGGTTGGATGCATGGCAAATAATAATTACCTTGGTATGTCAAGAGGTTGGATGGTAAATAAACACTATAATGTGCCTTTCGAAGTTTTCAACCATGGTCATCATTATTATAATTGTTTTCTATAGTGTGGTCCACTTGAGCTTCGGATTTGCTTCATTTTTGGATCCATGCCCTAAGATGAGATGGCAAAACATATGGATCGACTTGTATATAAAACCCATACATCCTGGTGGTCCCCATAATGCCCAACACATCACCATCCAATTTGCAGCTTCCTATCTCCATCATCTCAATCCAACCATATTGAATATCATTTAAGCTTAGGTGGTAAATAAACATTATAATGTGGGAGGTTTTCAATTGTGGCTATCATTACTGCAACTGCTTCATATGTGTGATGTACTTCAACTTTACACATTTGTTTCATTTTTGGACCCATGCCCTAAGATGAGATGGCAAAACAGATGGACTGCGTGGATATAAAACTCATAGATGGTGGTGATCCCTATGATGCCGAACAGGTCACCACCTAATCTTCCTATCTCAATCCAATCATATTTATTGTCATTAAAGCTGACTTTAATGGCAACCACTTAAGGGATGCCAATTGGGTGGTAACCCCAGCAACTCCTATCTAAGTGGTGTAATGTGTTGTGGGCCATTGTAATGTATATGTTTTATTCACACGGTACATTCATTTTGCAAGGTCATTTTAGTACATGAGCCTAAAAAGGAAGCTAATCAAAAGCTCCAGTGGACCACACCATAAAAAATAATAGTGATTAATTTAACGCTCCCCATTAAAAATTTATCAGGGGTTACAAAAGTTTTGGATCAAACTGATATTTGTGTCTCTCCTTCAACTAGGTTTATGTGACCTTTTCAGCTGGTTGGATGGCAAAAGATAATTCACTGTAGGCCTTAGAAAAATTTCAATGGTGGGTGTATTGTTTTCTATGGTTTGGTCTAGTATAGTCAGTCTTCAACCTGGTTTACGAGACCTTTTCAGCTAGTTGGATGGAAAAAGATAATTTACAGTGGGCGTTAGAGGCGTTAGAAAATTTGTAATGGTGGGTGTCATTGTTCCTATTATTTCTTATGCTGTGGTCTAGTCTAGTCAAGCTTCAGATCCGATTCACTATTGGGCTCATGCCTTAAAATGATATGGCAAAACAAATGAATGGCCTGGATAAATGACATGATTACTCTGCAGCCTACCATGATATAAAACACAAGTATCACGTTGGGTGTGGTATGGTCAACGCTCAGTCCATTTCTTATCCCAGATCAGTGTACTCATACCAACCAGCATCATTAAAATAGGCTTAAATGCACCCACCTAGGAAAGTGGACTAGGGGTTGACCCTAATATATGGGGTGTCGGGCAAAGTGGCCCCACCACAATGTATTTAATATGCAGATGATCTGTTTTGTCAGCTCATTTTAGGATATGATTCTAAAATGAAGCAGATCGAAAGTTTATGCGTACCAAACCACCAGATCAGTGGTGACCCTTGTTACCGGGTTGGATTGCGACTAAACAGTGGGCCCTTGGAAGATTTGGTGTCGTTATCCCCATTGTTTCCTATGGTGCAGTCTACTTGAGTATGGGATCTGCTTCATTTTGGGCTCGTGCCCTAAAATGAAGGGAAAAATGGATGAATGGCAATCAGGCAGTGTCAGCAGGTACTGTGGGAGTAGGTGTTTTATTTGAGCTGCCCATCCATTTTTCCAGCTCATTTGATATCATGCATAAGCCCGGCAGTGTAGCAGATCCAAGTAGCACTTGATAGGAAACAGTTAATGGTGATTGAATGTCTATCTTTAAAAACTTCTTATCAGCCACAAAAGTTCTAAATCAAGCTTATATTTGTATTTCCCTTTGTCTTGGTCGTGTGGCCTTACCAACAAGTTGGATGGCAAATAAATATTACAGTCGGCCCTTGGAAGGTTTCACGGGTTTGGTTGTCATTATCCCTATTGTATCATGTGGTGTGGTGCACTTGATCTTCAGATGTACTTCATTTTTGGGATCATGCCATAAAATGAACTAGCAAAATGGATGGATGGCGTGGATATAAAACACATAAATCACAGTGGGCCCCACAACACCCAAAATCATGCAGATGGGTGGTGTTGGGTCACCACCCAATCCACTTCTTATTTCCATCAAATGAATCCAATCTCAACGACTGTAATTAAATCTGACTTACATACCTATTTAAGTTTGGCACCACCAACTTGGGGTAGTGGATTGGGAGGTGACCATAACACTATCCAGCCAGTGGTGTCAGCATTGTGGGGTCCACGGTGATATATACAATTTATCCAAGCTGCCCATCAAGAGCTCAAATGGACAACACCACATGAAACAATGGCGGTTGAATGTCTTCCCTCACAAACTTCTTGGGGCCACCAAAGTTCTGGTTCAAGCTAATACTTGTGTTTTCCCTTCATCTGAGTATGTGTGACCTTATCAATACATTGAATGCACTTTAACATTACAGCGGACCTTCAGAAGGTTTCCCGGGTGAGTTTTATTGTCCACATTATTTCTTATATTGTGGTGCACTTGAACTTCATATATGTTTTATTTTAGTCTTGTCTTAAAATGAGATAGTAAAACATACTTGAACTTCATACATGTTTTATTTTAGTCTTGTCTTAAAATGAGATAGTAAAACATATGGATGGCTTGGATATAAAACATGCATATACATCCCGGCAGCCGTGTTTAGGTACTGTGAACCATTCAATAGAATTGGTTACATATTTGTCTCTTGGGCCCACAACACCCAACATCACGTGGACGAGTGAATCAAGTGATATTTGTGTTTTCTCATCATCTAGGTATGTGTGAACTAATCAATAGGATGGATGGAAAAATGACATTATGATGGGCCATGGGATGGTTCCAAGGGTAGGGTGGGTGTTAATATCCCCAATGTTTTCTTTAGCGTGGTTCACATGAGCTTTGGATTTGCTTGAATTTTATGGTTGTCTTGAAATGAGCTGGCAAAATGGATGGGCGAGGTGGGTATTAAATGTATATTACGCGGTAATCCTCACAATGCTAACACCACCTGGCAATTAGTTGTGTTGGGTCACCGCCAAATCTGTTTCATATCATTGTCATCTTAATCCAATATCATCGACTATAATTAAAATTGGCTTACTTAAAACTTCTTTTAGTTTGCACCACCAACCCATGGAAGTGGATCAGGTGGTGACACCAATAATACCTAGCTAGGTGGTGTCAGGGGTTGTGGCATCCACATTCCTTGGCGTCCATCCATTTTGCCGGCTTATTTTATGGCATGAGCCCAAATTGTAGTGGATCAACAGGCCTAGTGAAGCACCCTACTAGAAACGATTGTGATTGAATGCCCCCATTTAAAAACTTCTTGGGGCACAAAAGTTTGGATTAAACTTATGTTTTCATTTTTCCCTTGTCCAGGTTTGTATCACCTTACTAACAGGGTGATACCCTAGGATGGTTTCTTGGATGGGTGACATATTCCTTCATATTTCTTATGTTGTGGTCCACTTGAGCTTTAGATTTTCTTTGTATTTTGGACACTTGTAATATAATGAGTTGAAAATAAATAAAAATGGATGGATGGCGTGGATATAAAATACATACATCACGGTGGGCCCCACAACACTCAATAAAACGTAGATTAGTGTTGAGGTCATCATCGAATTACTTTTTGTCAATAACATATGAATCAAATTTTAACAACTATGATTAAAACTGGCTTACATACCTCTTTTAAGTTTGGCACCGAGAACCTACGGAAGTGGATTGGGTTGTGACTCTAAGGGTGTGTTTGGACGGGCACGTTGGATGGGATTGGGTAGTATTAGGGTGGATTGCACGCCTTTTCAGACGGTGTTAGTGGATTACATGCAATCCTACTGGATTGCTGTATCCACCAGCCCAGGTATGGCGTGTTTGGACGGGCAGATGGTAATCCAGAATGCATATAGTGATTGTGTTTGGACGAGCTGCTGGTCGGTGCTCCATGGGACCCACCACAATGTATGTGTCTCATCCATGCCGTCCATCTAATTTAATAGATCATTTTATGATATGACGACAAAAATAAGTTATATCCAAATCTTAAATGGACCACATTGCAGGAAACATTATTGGATGAGCGTCGACCTTGAAAAAACAATTTGGGGCCATAAAAGTTTTGGATCATGGTCATTTTTGTTTTTTCCCTTCATCTGGTGCTGTACGACCTAATCAACCTATTGGATATCAAAAAAATAGTATAGTAGGCCTTACGAGGATTTGAATGATGGATGTCCAATCAATATTGTTTTCATGTGGTGTGGTCCAACTAAAATGCGTATACCTCTCATTTTTTTGATCAAGCCATAAAATGATCTGTAAAAATGGATGAACGGAAAAGATGAAACACATACATCATGGTTTCCAAAAAAACCCCTATTCAGCATTGAATCCTACAGGATTGCACCGTACGCCCAAAAACCCCCACCATCCAGCGTCCAAATCCCTCACAATCCAGCGGATTTTCATTCAGCCGCAAATCCACCGCCTGTCCAAACAAACAACTGCTCGGACGCTATGGGATTCGAGTACCCAATCCAACTTAATACGGGCTACTCCAATGAACACTGCGTGTCCAAACACGCCCTAAGGGCCTGTTCGGGCGGTGGGATTAGAAGGGATTAGGTGGGATGGGATTCAAAAAACATAATTATTATCCATGGCAGGGATTGTCCCCTGTTACCATGGGATAAGATTAATGTCATGCTTTGTTGGTAATACAGTGGTTCATTGAATGGATATACCCACTATCATTTGAAATTATTGAGAATAACACACATGTGTTATATCTAAACCGTTCATTTGTTTTGTAACATCATTTTATTGCATGGGCCTAAAAATGAGGTAGATTCAAAACTTGTGTGGCCCCAAAGAAGTTTTCAACAGTAAGTATTCAATCCTCATTGCTTTCTATGGTGGGGTCCACTTGAGCTTTAGATTTACCTGATTTTTTGGTCCATGTTCTAAAATAATCTCAAAAAAATGGGTGGACGGTGTGGATATAGCCCACACGTTATGGTTGGACCTACACAACTTGCTAACAATGAGTGAAATTGGCACGGACCTAATGCAATTCCATCAAATCTAATTCTAAGCTTTTCCATTCTTCCTAAAATTGACACAAGACAGATGAATCCCATCCCACCTAATCCCTTCTAAGGGTGTGTTTGGGCAGTGGAACACACGACAAGAAACACTGATGAATAAATGCTTGCCGTTTTAAAAGCTTCTTAGGAGCCACCAAAGTTTGGATTAAATTGATACTTATGGTTTCCCTTCATTCATGTCATGTCTCTGTGACATTATCAAATGGTTAGATGGAAAATAAAAATTAGGATGTCAAAAGTTTGGATGGTAAGTTTTTCAACCATAGATGTTATTATTCCAACTGTTTCTTATAATGTGGTCCACTCTAGTTTTGAATATGCTACAGTTTTAGTTCATGCCCTAAAATAAGACAGCAAAATAGATGGCAGTTTGGATATAAAACCCATACACTATGGGTCACCACCCAATTCGCCCTACTTAAATGCTAACCACTTAAGGAAGTGGATTGGGTGGTGACCCCAACACCACCCAACTAGGTAGTGTCATGCACTGTAGGGCCATTGTGATGTATGTGTTTTACCTAGGCTGTGCATCCATTTTGTAGGCTCATTTTTGAGCTCATGCTAAAAAATGAAGTTTATCAAAACTCCTAGTGGATAACACCATAGAAAACAGCGGCAGTTAAACATCTACCATTAAAAACTTCTTTGAAGCCACATGAGTTTTGGATCAAGTGGTATTTGTGTTTTCTCATCGTATATCAAATTATGTGTGAACTTGATGTAGAGCGGGTCGCAGACAATTTCATGGCTAAGATGGATCAGAAAAGGCACGGTCGGCGACAGAAGTGATCCGGACCATCGGACCTTAGATCGGGCGTATCTCACAATCCGGAATGAGTTATCCGACGTAAAATATATGATTTTGGGGTAGAACGAGCTACTTTAGCCAACCAACCCACGCCGGGTTGCGCAGCCCGGATTTGCGAAAAAACCCCTGATCGACGGTCGTTTCCTCGTTTTAATTTTGTTTTTACTATAAATAGTAAGTTTTAGTTTGAGTATAACTTTTCATCCGTTGGGCTTTAGGAGTTGTGTCCAACATGAAAAGTGCTTAGGATAATTAGGAGAACGGTTTGTTGAAGCCAAATAGGACACTTACTATTTTTGGCCGAAAACCTTGCGCACTAGTAGACATCGTGACCGTCTATAAATAGTAAGTTTACTAATTATAGTAAGTTGCGAATTCTAGGAGTTTTAGTTGTAGTATGAGTCTGATTTCTTTCATGTTGCTTGGTTCCCTTATTTAAAGGGGTGTAAACTCGTTTTTAATAATTCATCAATCAATTTCGAATTTATTAGAATTATTTCTATTTTCCTGCTTCCTTTCCTCGTGGATTCGAGAAGTCTCTGTGAGGAGTCCAGAGAAGCTCCGTGGATTCGGAGTAGTTATCCTTGAGGAAGACGGTGATCGACCTCATCACGTTCATCCCTGCGTCAATTTGGTATCAGAGCGAGGTTTTCCCTCGGGCCGATGGCAAACAACGAAGGTATGAATCAAAATACTGTGGACGATGATCCAGGGATTCGTTATCTTTCGGAAAGAATGGAAGCTTTCCATCGGGAGAGTCAGTTGACCATGCAAGGGCTGCAGGCAACCCTCGACCGTCTTGCGGATGCGCTACTTCCGCCCCGAGCCCTAGGCGGTGCTCCACCACCTATGGTCGCTCCACCACCCGTGGGTGCTGTACGACGTGACCCTGATTATCGCAGAGCACTACCAGCGGTAAATCGTAGGGCTACACCAGATGATTCTAGTTCCAGCGACGAGGACATTAATGAGAGTTTTAATCGACGACCAGTCCATGGAGGCGATCGTTTAGATCGTGCTGAAAGAGACTATCGAGGTAAGGCTGAACTTCCTAGTTTTAACGGTTTATTACGTATCGAAGATTTTCTCGATTGGCTAGCCGAAGTAGAGAGATATTTCGATTATATGGATGTGCCAGACCATAAAAGGGTGAAGTTGGTAGCGTTTAAATTGAAATCTGGTGCTTCTGCATGGTGGGAACAATTGCAACTCTCACGAGCCCGCCAAAACAAGGCGCCCATCGCATCATAGCCTCGGATGAGACGTCTTCTTCGTTCACGATTTCTCCCCAGTGATTATGAGCAGATATTATTCCAGCAATACCAAAATTGCCGACAAGGAAATCGAACTGTTATAGATTACACTGAAGAATTTCAGTGGTTGGCTACACGAAACGATTTGTCAGAATCTGAGTCACAGAAAGTGGCACGATTTATAGGTGGGTTGCGACCGGTAATTCAGGATCGAGTTCAGATGTACCCAGTCGGGACCGTAGATGAAGCAGTTCAATTGGCAGGAAGGGCAGAAACGCAGCTTGCAAGAGCTCCTGCTCGTCCCTATCCTTCAAATCGACCCCCTATGACAGGTCCCACACAGGATCCAGTGCTGGCTCGAGGAAAAGATCCGGTAGGAGAACGTCCTCAACCTCCTCCACCCGCGAACCGTGATACGGGAAGCGGACCATCCAGACCTCAACGGGCAGCACCCACAACAGCGGGCCCGAGTAGGATTCCGAATCCTTATGCTCGGCTAAGGCCGAACAATTGTTACCGCTGTGGCCAACCAGGCCACTTATCAAACACTTGTCCTCAACGTCCGGCAGCGCACTTGACTATAAACGAAGGGGGCACTGAAGATGAGGCCGTGGAAGAGGATCATGGCTTTGATGAATATGAACAAACCACTGAAGAAATAGCAGGTGGCGATGAAGTGACAGGCGAAGATCGTGGCGAATCTCTCGTTGTGAGGCGACTACTGTATACCCCACGAAAGGAATTACATCCACAGCGGCACAATATATTTCGTACTCGGTGCACTGTCAGCGGAAAGGTCTGTGATGTGATCATAGACAATGGTAGCAGCGAGAACATCGTCTCAAGAGTAATGGTGGATAAGTTGCAGCTACCAACGACGAAACATCCTTCCCCGTACTCAATTGGCTGGATAAAAAAAGTGAACGAGACCAAGGTAACTGAACAATGCACTATCTCGTTTTCAATTGGTAAACATTATAAGGATCAGATACTTTGTGACGTGGTTGACATGGAAGCCTGCCATATGCTACTCGGTCGACCCTGGCAGTCGGACCGTGATGCGACCCATCGGGGGCGAGACAATGTCTACATATTCGTCAAGGATAGTCGAAAAATAATCCTTGCCCCTATGGCACCAGAGAACCACCCTGAAGCCTCTAAAGTGGAGGGGAGTTCTCTCTTGACCATTCGGGATTTCATAGAAGAGTCCAAGGAAACCGACGAGGTATATGCCGTAGTGGTGAAGGGCGAGAAGGAGGAACCCTCAAACATCCCTCCAAGTTTAAGACTGTTACTAAACGAATTCAAAGAAGTCTGGCCTGAAGATTTACCTGATGGATTGCCCCCCATGAGAGACATTCAACATCACATAGACCTCGTCCCTGGGGCTAGCCTGCCCAATCGCCCTCATTATCGAATGAGTCCGAAGGAGTGTGAGATACTTCAGGAGCAAGTGGAGGAATTGATCCGTAAGGGTCTATTGAGAGAGAGCATGAGCCCATGTCCTGTACCAGCATTATTAACGCCAAAAAAAGATGGAAGCTGGCGCATGTGTGTCGACAGCCGAGCAATTAACAAAATTACGATTAAATATCGGTTTCCAATACCACGGTTGGACGACATGCTCGATATGTTAGAAGGGGCTAAAGTATTCTCTAAACTCGATCTAAAGAGTGGGTACCATCAGATTCGTATTCGACCCGGCGATGAATGGAAAACGGCATTCAAGACAAAGGAAAGGTTATATGAGTGGCTAGTCATGCCTTTCGGCCTATCGAACGCACCAAGTACTTTTATGCGTTTGATGAATCAAGTTCTAAAACCGTTCACTGGCCGATTTGTGGTAGTATATTTTGATGACATATTGATATATAGCCAGGATGAGGCGGAGCATAAGAAACATCTCAGGCAGGTGCTGCAGGTCCTACAAGATAACAAGTTGTACCTCAACTTGAAAAAGTGTAGTTTTTTAACTAACAGCCTGTTGTTTTTAGGATTTGTTGTAACGTCCACAGGAATTCGGGTGGACGATGAAAAGGTGCGAGCTATTAGGGAATGGCCGATCCCGACAAACATTCATGAGGTGAGGAGTTTTCACGGATTGACGACTTTCTATCGTCGATTTGTGCGAGATTTTAGCACCATAGTCGGGCCAATAACGGACTGCATGAAAAAAGGGCCGTTCCAGTGGACCGATAAAGCTGATAAGAGCTTTCATGAGATCAAGCATCGTTTGTCTACAACACCGATCTTGGTGCTTCCTAATTTTGATAAATTATTTGAGGTGGAGTATGACGCTTCATATGTCGGAATAGGAGGAGTATTATCACAGGAAGGCAGGCCGGTAGCCTTCTATAGCGAGAAGCTCAGTGAAGCCCGAAAGAAGTGGTCGACTTACGAGCTTGAGTTATACGCAGTTGTTCAGGCGCTGCGACATTGGCGGCATTATCTGATTCAGAGGGAGTTTGTTCTGTACACCGACCATCAGGCATTAAAGTTTATTAATAGTCAGACTAACGTGAATCGTGTGCATGCTAGATGGGTTGCGTTTTTATAGGAATTTACGTTTGTTCTGAAGCATAAGTCAGGTCAGCAGAATAAGGTGGCTGATGCACTTAGCCGTCGTGCGTCACTACTTGTTACGGTGAGCAATGAGGTGGTCGGCTTTGACTGTCTCAAGGAGCTATATGCCGAGGATGAAGACTTCAAAGATTCCTGGCTGAAGTGCCAAGAAGGTCACCCCAGTGACTTTCATATACAGGATAGTTTTCTCTTCAAAGGGAATCGATTGTGCATCCCCCAAAGTTCTCTAAGGGAGCAGATTATTCAGGAACTACATGGAGGTGGCCTCGGTGGACACCTTGGGCGAGACAAGACGCGAGCTCTTGTGGAAGAGCGGTATTACTGGCCGCAATTAGTACGTGATGTGGGAAGAGCCGTACAACGTTGTCATACTTGTCAGACCTCCAAAGGACCATCTCAGAATACGGGCCTCTACACCCCGTTACCTGTGCCTGACGGTCCTTGGGAGGATTTATCAATGGACTTCGTACTTGGTCTTCCACGAACACAACGCGGCATGGATTCGGTGTTCGTAGTGGTAGATCGTTTCTCCAAGATGGCGCACTTTATCCCATGCAAGAAGACCCTTGATGCAACACATGTGGCGAATTTATTCTTCAGGGAGGTCGTACGGCTACACGGGGTCCCTAAGACCATTACTTCTGATCGTGACACGAAGTTCATTAGCCACTTTTGGCGGACTTTGTGGACTCGATTCGATACACGACTTCAATTCAGCAGTGCTTACCACCCACAGACTGATGGGCAGACCGAAGTTGTGAATCGCACTTTGGGAAACCTCCTTCGATGTATTTCAGGAGAGAAACCGAAGCAGTGGGATTTGGCATTGTCTCAAGCAGAGTTTGCATTCAACAACATGGTGAACCGCTCGACAGGGAAATCTCCGTTCCAGGTTATTTACGGACGAGTACCTCGCCACACACTAGACTTGGTCCCTCTGCCCAAGCTCCCAGGCATGAGTATTGCAGCAGAACATATGGCAGACAGGATCATGGGTATTCATGCGGAGGTGCAGACTAAGCTACATGCCTCGAACGAAAAGTACAAGGAACAAGCGGACAAGCATCGTCGACAAAAGGTGTTCGAGGTGGGCGACCAGGTAATGGTCCATTTGCGAAAAGAAAGATTTCCGACCGGGATGTACAACAAGCTGAAGAATAAGAAGATTGGACCGGTACAGATCATCCGAAAGATCAATGACAATGCTTATGTTGTTGATCTTCCAGATGACATGGCGATCTCACGGACTTTCAACGTTGCGGACCTGACCGAGTATCATGAACCAGCGCAGGAGGAGAACTCGAGGACGAGTTCTTTTCAAGTGGAGGGGACTGATGTAGAGCGGGTCGCGGACAATTTCATGGCTAAGATGGATCAGAAAAGGCACGGTCGGCGACAGAAGTGATCCGGACCATCGGACCTTAGATCGGGCGTATCTCACAATCCGGAATGAGTTATCCGACGTAAAATATATGATTTTGGGGTAGAACGAGCTACTTTAGCCAACCAACCCCGCTATGCCGGGTTGCGCAGCCCGGATTTGCAAAAAAACCCCTGATCGACGGTCGTTTCCTCGTTTTAATTTTGTTTTTACTATAAATAGTAAGTTTTAGTTTGAGTATAACTTTTCATCCGTTGGGCTTTAGGAGTTGTGTCCAACATGAAAAGTGCTTAGGATAATTAGGAGAACGGTTTGTTGAAGCCAAATAGGACACTTACTATTTTTGGCCGAAAACCTTGCGCACTAGTAGACATCGTGACCGTCTATAAATAGTAAGTTTACTATTTATAGTAAGTTGCGAATTCTAGGAGTTTTAGTTGTAGTATGAGTCTGATTTCTTTCATGTTGCTTGGTTCCCTTATTTAAAGGGGTGTAAACTTGTTTTTAATAATTCATCAATCAATTTCGAATTTATTAGAATTATTTCTATTTTCCTGCTTCCTTTCCTCGTGGATTCGAGAAGTCTCTGTGAGGAGTCCAGAGAAGCTCCGTGGATTCGGAGTAGTTATCCTTGAGGAAGACGGTGATCGACCTCATCACGTTCATCCCTGCGTCAGAACTTATCAATAGGAAGGGTGTAAAAATGGCATTATCTGGGCCTAGGAAGGTTTCACGGGTGGTGTCTCCCTAGTGTTTCCTTTGGCGTGGTTCATCGGAGCTTTGGATTTACTTGACTCTGGCGTTGTGTCCTTAAATGACTCGACGAATCAGACAGAGGACAACTATTTTGTGTTGGGTCACCACCCAATCTGCTTTCTATCATTGTCATCTTTATCCAATCTCATCTAGTTTGTGTTGGGTCACCACTCAATCACCCCTTAAATGACTCGACGAAACAGACAGAGGACAACTAGTTTGTGTTGGTTCACCACTCAATCCGCTTTCTATCATTGTCATCTTAATCCAGTCTCATCTAGTTTGTGTTGGGTCACCACTCAATCCGCTTTCTATCATTGTCATCTTAACCCAATCTCATCAACTATCCTTTAAAGTGGCTTACTAAACCTCTTTAAATTTTGGCCACCAACGTAGGAAGTGGATCAGGTAGTGACACCAATTTGCTACCTTGTTAGGTGGTGTCAGGCATTGTTGTGTCTATCGTGATCTATGTATTTTAATTAACCTTGCATCCATCTGTTTTCCTAGCTCATTTTATTGCATGAGTCCATAATATAGTAGCAGATTAATAGGTCTAGCCGAGCACCCTATGGGAAATAATGGCAATTGAATACCTACCTTTAAAATTTTGTCGGGCTATGAAAGTTTTTTTTATTAAGCTTATACTTTCATTTTCACTGTGTACAGGTTTACATGGCGTTGTCCACAAGTTAGATGACAAAGAAACTATAGGGCGATTAAATCTCTGCCCCTATATCATTGAATGTTTATCTTTTGAGGAAAAAAAAAAACATTATGGTGGGCCTTAAGATGGCTTATGTGACCTTTTCAGCTGGTTAGATGGAAAAAGATAATTTACAGTGGGCTTTAAAAAAATTTCAATGGTGGGTGTCATTGTTCCTATTGTTTCCTACAGTATTGTCTAATCTAGTCAAGCGTCAGATCTGGTTCACTTTTAGTCTCGTGCATTAAAATGAGCTAGTAAAACGGATGAATGGCCTAGATAAATGACATGATCACTCTGCAGCCTACAATGATATAAAACACATGTATCACGTTGGGTGTTGTTGGGTCGCCACCCAAATCCATTTCCTAAATCTCTCGGTCCACTTATGCCAACACCATCATTAAAATAGACTTAAATGCACCGACTTTGGAAAGTGGACTGGATGGTGACCCGAGGTATCGACAACATGGCCCACGGTGGTGGAAGTACTGAGTAAACTCTGTGAGGCCCATCCTAATTTAGGCATTGTATCAACTCTATCTATTTTATCATATAACTTTAGTGCTTTAAACCAAAAATTAATTATATCAAAAGATAAAAGTGGATCACACCACCTGAAACAGTGTAAATTGAAGTCTACTATTGAAAAGTTATTAGGGCCCACAAAAGTTTTACATCAAAATGATATTTGTGTTTTCCCTCTGTCCATGTCTTTGTGATCTTATGAGCAATTTAGATGACAAATAAACATCACCGGGGGTATTAGAAATGTTTCAACGGTGGAAATCAATACTTCTGCTGTTTCCTTTGATATGGTTTACTTGAGCTTATGATATACTACGATTTTGGGTTCAACCCCTGAAGGTGGGATTAGAAGGGATTAGGTGGGGTGGGATGGGATTCAAAAAACATAATTCCCCTGTTCTGGATAAGCTTAATGCCATGCTTTGTTGGTAATACGGTGGTACATTAAATGGATATATCCACCATCATTTGAAATTACTGAGAATAACACACGTGTTATATTTAAACCGATTATTTGTTTTGTAAGCTCATTTTATGGTATGGGCCTAAAAATGAGGTAAATCCAAAACTTATGTGGCCCCAAAAAAGTTTTCAACTGTAAGTATTCAATTCCTGTTGCTTTCGATGGTGGGGTCCGCTTGAGCTTTAAATTTACCTGATTTCTTGGCCTATGCTCTAAAATAATCTCAAAAAATGGGTAGACAGTATGGATATAGCCCACACAGTGGGTCCAACAGAATTTACTCAGTACAACAAGAGCCTACTGAGTAACTCAGTACACAACCTGATTTCCACGGTGATGTATGTTTCTTATTTATTTATTTATTTATTTTTAAAAAAAGAAGTCCACAAAATGTCCTTTAAGAATCAGATTATGGTATGTGTACAGCTAAACTGAAAACGATAGTTTGTCAGTTTATTTGACTCTTTTTTTTGTCTGACGTATGCAATATCTAAGCAATTTCGTAGTGCTGCGTATGATCCCTGGCACTCTCTAAGGGTGTCAAGGGTTTTTTTTTTACTTGCAAAAGTAATTTTTCTGTATTAAAAAAAATATTAATCTCTTATACAGATTTGATCTATTCACTATCTTGGGCTATCGATTGTTTATTTGGTGATCTTTTGGTATGACCCACCATTCATATGGGCCTAGATGGCATAAAAAAAGAAGAAGAGAGAAATTAGTGGGAAAGATGGGGCTGCATACCAATGAGATTAATAGATTTTTTAAAAATCCTTTTATGAAAAATGTTTTAGATTTTCTCTTAAAAATAATAAAAGATCTAAATTTACAGTGTTTGAGATCACAAATGAAACATATACAATGTTTAAATGGACCACACCATAGGAAACAATTCTCATGGGCCATAGAAGTTTTGGATCAAGATTATATTACTTTTTTTCCCTCTATCCATGTCTGTGTGATCTTATGAACAGGTTGGATGAAAAATAAACATCACTGTGGGGCCTAACAAGGTTCCAATGATGGAAATCATTATCCCCACTACTTCCTGTGGTATGATCCACTTGAACTTTGGATATGGTTCAATTTTAAGATCAACCCTTTAAATTAAATGGAAAAACAAATGCACGGGCATGGATAGACTACATAAATTCAAGGTGAGCCCAACTGAATTTACCAAGTATGATGAGAGCAAACTGAGTAACTCAGTGCGCCATCCAATTTCCCCCGGAGACCTGCCCTAGCGCGGGGAGCGGATTGCCCGGTGTACCACACCATGTTGATGTCACTAAGTTATGTGGATCCCATCATCAGGTATATGTTGTATAAAAAATGTCAGTACACTTTGCAAATTTGTAATTAGGTTTGACCTGAAAAATAACAAAGATCCAAAGATCAAGTGAACCACACTACAACAATCAGTGGGAATTGAACGTCTACCATTGAAAGTCTTTTGGTGGCCACAAAAGTTTCGGATCAATATCATATTTGTTTTTCCTATTCATCCAATTGTAAGTAACCTTATGAACTGATTGGATAGAAAATAAACGTAATGGTGGGCCCAGTAAATGTTTTAACAGTGATAATTGTTCTCCCCACTGTTATTTGTTGTGTGATTAATATAAGCTTTGGATACGACTCATGTTTTGAATAATGCTCTAAAATGATCTCGCTAAATGAATGAACGGTGTAGATAAAATAAATGCTTGATAATAGGCCCATATAACTTTGATATCCTTTGAACCGTTCATACAACTTGGAGTTTGAGACACGTCACGCTCATCTTCCGCACGACACGTAACCACACCACCTAAGTTGATCGGTGGTGTGTGGTACCCCAGCCCATCCGCTTCTCCCTAGTGCGGTTCATTTCCTGAAGTCACTACATGCGGCCTGGATTACAGGCTCCTCGGCCTCAACTAACACAACACTGCACAGATCACGCAGCTTTGATATACATATCCACGCCATCCATCTATTGTCCCAGCTCATTTTAGGGAATCAGCCTAAAAACGAAGTAGATCTAAATCTCAGATAAATTAGCCCACATGAAACAATGATGATTTACCATTAAAAACTTCATGTGGATGACAAAAGTTATTAATCATTTTGACATTTGTTTTTTCCCTTCATCCATTTTCATGTGACTTAGTGAACAGGTTGGATGAAAAATAAACAATAAAGTGGGGCCATATAAATTTTTTAATGGCATGCATTCAATCATCCTGTCTTCCTATGGTGTGGTTCTCCTGAAAATTGGATCTGCTTCTTTTTAACTACATGCATTAAAATGATCTAGAAAAACATATCAACGGCATAGATGTGACATTATCAAATGGTTGGATGGCAAATAAAAATTATGGTGTGATGTCAGAAGTTTGGATGGTTAGTAAACATTATACCGTGCCCTAGGAAGTTTTCAACTGTAGCCATTGTTATACAAATTATTTCCTTTGGTGTGGTCCACTCAACCTTTGGATCCACTTCATTTTTAGCGCACTAAAATGAGATGGCAAAATGAATGGGCCAAGTTGACATAAACTCATACACGGTGGCGTGGTTCACAGGAACTTTGGATTTACTTGACTGTTGGCGTTGTGTCCTTAAATGACTTTGGATGTACTTTGCTGCTGGCTTTGTGTCCTTAAATGACGTGACAAAACAGACTCAGGACGACTAAATTGTTTTAGGCCACCACTCAATCCGCTTTTTATCATTGTATTTTTAACCCAATTTTATCAACTATCATTAAAGTGACTCACAAAACCTCTTTTGATTTTGGCCACCAACCTAAGGAAGTGGATCTGGTGGTGACACCAATTTGCTACCTCGTTAGGTGGTGTTAGGCATTGTTGTGTCTACCATGATCTATGTATTTTATCCTCGCTCATTTTATGGCATGAGTCCAAAATATAGTAGCAGATGGTGGGCCTAAGGATGGTTTATGTGGCCTTTTCAACTGGTTAGATGGAAAAAAGATAATTTACAGTGGGCTTTAGAAAAATTTCATGATAGCGGGTGTTATTGTTCCTATTGTTTCTTATGGTGTGGTCTAATCTAGCTAGTCAAGCTTTGGATCTGGTTTACTTTTGGGCTCATGCATTAAAATAATCTAGTAAAACGGATGAATGGCCTGGATAAATTACACGATCACTCTGCAGCCTACCATGATATAAAACACATGTATCACGTTGGGTGTTGTTGGGTCGCCACCAATCCAACACCATCATTAAAATAGGAAATTGGACTGGATGGTGACCCTGATACCTGAGGTATCAGGCAACATGGCAGACGTTGACGTATGTTAAAATAATAATAATAATAATAAATCTGATTTTTTTGAAAAGGGATAATAGGATATTTGTCATTTTTAACCGTCCACTAAATGTCCTTTAAGAATCAGATTATGGTATGCGTACAGCTAAATTGAAAACGATAGTTTGCCAGTATATTTGACTTGTTTTTGGTCTGACGTATGCAATGTTTAAGCAATTTCGGAGTGCTGCGTGTGATCCCCGACACTCTCTAGGGGCGTCAAAGGTTTTTTTTTTTTTTTTTTTTAAGTCTCTCATAAAGATTTGATCTATTCACTCTCTTGGGCTATCGCCTGTTTATTTGGTGATCTTTTGGTATGACCCGCCATTCATATGGGCCTAGATGACATAAAAAAGAGAGAGAAGTTAGTGGGAAAGATGGGGCTGCATACCAGTGGAATTAATAGATTTTTAAAAATCCTTTTTTGAAAAATGTTTTAGATTTTCTCTTTTAAAAAATAAAAGATTGAACTTTATAGCACTTGAGACAAAAAAAGAAACATATACAATGTTTAAATGGACCACACCACAAGAAACAATTCTTATGGGCCATAGAAGTTTTGGATCAAGATTATATTACTTTTTTTCCCTTCATCCATGTCTATGTGATCTTATGAACAAGTTGGATGAAAAATAAACATCATTGTGGGGCCTAACAAGGTTCCAATGGTGGAAATCATTATCCCCACTGTTTCCTGTGGTATGATCCACTTGATCTTTGGATATGCTTCAATTTTAGGATCAACCCTTTAAATTAGATGGAAAAATGAATGTACGGCATGAATAGACTACATAAATTCAAGGTGAGCCCAACTGAGTTTACTCAGTACGATGAGAACGAACTGAGTAACTCAGTACGCCATTCGATTTCCCCACGAGACCTACCCTAGCGCGGGGAGCGGATTGCTTGGTGTACCACACCCCACCGAACTAGCTGTTGTGTTGATGTCACTGAGTTCTGTGGATCCCATCATCAGGTATATGTTGTATAAAAAATGTCCATACATTTTGCAAATTTTTTATAAGGTTTGAGATGAAAAATAACAAAGATCCAAAGATCAAGTGAACCACACTACAAAAATCAGTGGGGATTGAACGTCTACCATTGAAAGTCTTTTGGTGGCCAAAAAAGTTTTGGATCAATATCATATTTGTTTTTCCTATTCATCCAATTGTAAGTAACCTTACGAACTGATTGGATAGAAAATAAACGTTATGGTGCGCCCTATGATGTTTTAACGGTGATAATCATTCTCCCCACTGTTATTTGTTGTGTGATTTATTTAAACTTTGGATATGACTCATGTTTTGAGTAATGCTCTAAAATGATCTTGCCAAATGGATGAATGGTGTAGATAAAATAAATGCATGATAATAGGCACATATAACTTTGATATCCTTTGAACCGTTCATACAACTTGGAGTTCGAGGTACGTTAGCGCTCATCTTCCGCACGACACATAACCACACCATCTAAGTCGATCGGTGGTATGTGGTACCCCAGCCTATCCACTTCTCCCTAGCATAGTTCATTTCCTGAAGTCACTACATGTGGCCTGATAATAACTTCTGTCACGCTCCAATCTCGGAAACGAGGCTCACAAAATTTTTGATCGCCGAATCTGGCACCGACAGCCTTCGTAGAACCCCATTCTCGACTCCCAACGCCCATTCGCCAGGTTCTGATCCTGTGATGTTACGAGGAGAATTTTCAACATCAGTTTAATTCGTAATAAGCATAACCAAAGGTATAACACACAAACAACAACCAAAAACTCCATCACATTTTCACTATGGTAAAAAAATTTATAAGTACAATGAGTATAAAGAGAAATATAATGATGATAGACAAAAGCTCCAAGCTGATTTGATATGCGCTCTTGCCTCAGCGCTGCTGCGATCCAACGTCACCTGCACGCAACGGTTGTGCATAAGCTGATTACGGGCTCATCAGCCTCAACTAACACAACGTTGTACAGATTGTGCAACTTTGATGTACATATCCACGCCATCCATCTATTTTTCCAACTCATTTTAGGGAGTTAGCCTAAAAGCGAAGTAGATCTAAATCTCAGATGAATTACCCCACATGAAACAATGATGATTTACTATTAAAAACTTCATGTGGATGACAAAAGTTATTAATCAACCTGGCATTTTTTTTTCCCTTCATCCATTTTCATGTGACTTAGTGAACAAGTTGGATGAAAAATAAACATTATAATGGGCTATATAAATTTTTTAATGGCATGCATTCAATCATCATGTCTTCCTATGGTGTGGTTCTCCTAAAAATTGGATCTGCTTCTTTTTAGGTACATGCATTAAAATGAGCTAGAAAAACATATCAATAATATAAATGCGACATTATCAAATGGTTGGATGGCAAATAAAAATTATGGTGTGATGTCAGAAGTTTGGATGGTTAGTAAACATTATAGTGTGCCCTTGGAAGTTTTCAACCGCTAGCCATTATTATCCAAATTATTTCCTATGGTGTGGTCCACTCTACCTTTGGATTGGCTTCATTTATAGCTCATACCCTGAAATGAGATGGCAAAATGGATGGGCCGAGTGGGTATAAAACCCATACAACATGACGTGGTTCACGGGAGCTTTGGATTCACTTGACTGCTGGCGTTGTGTACTTAAATGACTTTGGATGTACTTTGCTGCTGGCGTTGTGTCCTTAAATGACTTGGCAAAACAGACCGTGGACGACTAGGCTGTTTTAGACCACCACTCAATCCGCTTTCTATCATTATTTTCTTAACCCAATCTTATTAACTATCATTAAAGTGGCTTACAAAACCTCTTTTAATTTTGGTCACCAACCTAGGAAGTGGATCGGGTGGTGACACCAATTTGCTACCTTGTTGGGTGGTGTTAGGCTTTGTTGTGTCTACCATGATCTATGTATTTTATCCTCGCAGTCCATCCTTTTTTCTAGCTCATTTTTTGGCATGAGTCCAAAATATAGTAGCAGACGGTGGGTCTTAGGATGGTTTACGTGGCCTTTCTTTAGAAAAATTTCAATGGTGGGTGTTATTGTTCATATTGTTTCCTATGGCGTGGTCTAATCTAGCTAGTCAAGCTTCAGATCTGGTTCACTTTTGGGCTCATGCATTAAAATGATCTAGTAAAATGGATGAATGGCCTGGATAAATGACACGATCACTCCGCAGCCTACCATGATATAAAACACATGTATCACGTTGGGTGTTGTTGGATCGCCACCAATCCAACACCATCATTAAAATAGGAAATTGGACTGGATGGTGACCCCGATACCTGAGGTATCGGGCAACATGGCCCACGGTCATGTATGTTAAAATAATAATAATAATAATAATAATAATAATAATAATAAATCTGTGGTTCAGTTGTTCTGTGATTTTTCTGAAGGGGTATGATGGGATATTTGTCATTTTTAACCGTCTACTAAATGCCCTTTAAGAATCAGATTATGGTATGTGTACAACTAAACCGAAAACGATAGTTTGTCAGTTTATTTGACTTTTTTTTTTTGTCTAACGTATGCAATTTCTAAGCAATTTCGGAGTGCCTGCGTATGATCCTGGCACTCTGTAAGGGTGTCAAAGTTGTTTATTTTTTTTTCTTGTAAAAGTCATTTTTCTGTATTAAAAAATATTAGTCTTTTTTAAAGATTTGATCTATTCACTGTCTTGGGCTATCGATTGTTTATTTGGTGATCTTTTGGTATGACCCACCATTCATATGGGCTTAGATGACATTAAAAAAAAGGAAGAAATTAGTGGGAAAGATGGGGCTGCATACCGATGGGAATTAAAAGATATTTAAAATCCTTTTATGAAAAATGTTTTAGATTTTCTCTTTAAAAAAAAATAAAAGATCCAATTTTTTTTTGAAGGATGCAAAATGAATTTGGAGAATATAATTGATTGATTTTCTTATATATTTCAATATAATGCAGTGGTATGTATATACAAATGGGATGGCCCCAAATATGAAAAAATAAATTCAAATCTCAACTAGTAAGGAAGTTTGTAAAAAATAAAAATAAAAATAAAAAATCAAACAAATCTCAACAAGCATGAAAATTAAAGCATTTCTAATACCCCCTTCAAGTTATAGCATGGAGATTTGTAACACCCCACTTGGTGCATAGAAGACGATGCGTGGTTTTGGCAAAATTTAACGGCACATTTGGCATTGCTGTCCGACTTGTATTGGCTACCAGTTGTGAATCTATCATGGTTGAGTGATCTACCCTAGAGTGGGCTGCAGCTACTCGGGTAACATCTCATGTCCTTGTTGAGTGTGAAATATTGGATATTTTTCTCTCATTATTCCTTGGTTTTAAGAATATGATGATGCTTAATTGATTTATTTCTACACATTTTCTCTTGCGAGATAATTTTAAGAGCTTAAGGTGAAAAGGATTCTAAAGGCATGATTTTGATACTCAAGAATTACTAAAGTGATAAGTAGATATTTGAAGGTCAAGATTGAAGAATTCAAAAGTCCATGATCCAAGAAATCTGAGTGAAGAAGGAAGAAATTCGAAGTTACAAAGTGTAGAAAATCAAAGTGCTGAGCTAGATAGTTCGATGCTATCAAACACAGCTTCGATGTTATTGAAGTAAGTGTTTGATGCCACCAAAGGAAGCTCGATCCCATTGGAAAAATCAGAGAAAATTAAGTTTGGTTGTTGAACATATGTATGCAATTCTTGATCTCATCGAAAGGAGGGTTCGATCTCTCGATCTCATCGAAAGGAGGGTTCGATCTCTCAATCTCATCGAAGAAGGTCTCGATCTCATTGAACGAGGGTTCGATCCCATCGAAGACCCGTTCGATGCCATTAAAGCAAGTTTGATGACATCGAAAAAATCATTAATTATGGAATTTACTCGTTGGAAGTTTGATGTTTTTTTTATCCCATTGAGAACATGTTCAATGACATGGAAGCCAGTTTGATGCCATCGAAGCTAGGGTGATGCCATCGAGGACTTACGCAGATTTCAAAAGTATGTTGCTGAGGGTTTCCAAAATCGAATCGAACTTCGATCCCATCGAAGTGTCATCGAAGATCCTATCGAAGGTGCGAAAGCTGCATAAATTGAAGTTAGTTTTAAAGTCGGTCTAAGCAAAGTTTATATAAAGATATTTTCTAAGTTCTTTTAAGCACAAATTAGGGTAGGAAGAGTAGAGTAAGGAGTGGTGGTGCTTCAAGGAGTTCTTCCTTCTTCTCCAATCTTTCTTTTCTAGTTAGTTTTTATATTTTTCTTTAAGAGTTTTAGTTCAATCATGTCTTTGGTTGGCTAATCTCTTAGTTAGATCTAAGAAGTGAAGCTTGTAGTTTGTTTTAATGTTTATCTTACTTTGATTCAAGTTTATTGTTTTATATGTTGAACTATTCATTGATTTCTAGTTTGAATGAAGTAGTATTTTCAGTTCAATTTGATACATTGTTGACTCTGGGCATAGTGGATGCTTAGAAAGACTTTTGATACTTTTTTTAAAACCTATTTAGCAATTGTGTGATCAGTAAAATTCTTTGATCTACCATCAACTTCGAGCATGGTAGATTCTTTAAATCCCTGCGTTCATTACATTGGTGTTATGTGAGAGAACTAATCCGATGAATGTTCAGATTCTGTTTTGGTGAATTTCATGATGTTTTAACTGCTCCATCATCCGACAAGATATGATAGGACTTCGATTCCAATTGTGTTCTTAATTGAATCAAGTAAGGTAGCATTAAGATGGTTACAAGTGGATCCTTGGTGCTCTAGTTCTCCTTTAACATTAACAAATTATTCACAATTTATCTCTTTCACTCCAAATTCTAGTATACCTTAGATACTAGTCATAGTTTTAGTTTATTTTAGAAAGCACACATAGAGTCCCTGTGGATTCGACCTTGGTCTCCCTGAGTTATTACTACAGTGCAACCTTACACTTGGGGTTGTGAACAATCCTAGGCTCGAGCTAGGGCCCATCTAGCTGTTAGAAGATGAAAGGCCTTCGTTGATCAACCCACCATACAGGAGTCAAACAAGATGGCGGTTGTCCTTGGGTGGCAAATCCTGTATTCAATTACAAGAGAGTGTCATATATGTAGTTCACCCAATTTCACAAATCAAATTCTTATGCACAATTGAAGAAATTAGGAATGATTTCATTACTATTCAAGAAGAAGCATTTTAGTACATTGTTCTCACACAATTAAATTTTCAACATAAAGACTTTAAAAACTAGCTAGTAAGTGGGACTACATTTCTCCCTACACTATTATAGACTAAACACACGCTACGATAGAATATAAATTAGGATATATTGATCCCTTTAGTCGGACAAAGGAGTAGGCGCTCCTTCCTTTTTTGTACGGAGCACAATACTGCCTTCAATGTCCGGTATATCTTCTTGTACCACCTTTCTTGTTCTCTCTTCATCTCAGCATCTCAACCTAGAGCACATCTAAGTGCTCTTGTATGCTCCGGGGCATAAAAGGTTCCTCATCGGCTCCCTCAGCATTAACTCCTGCCTCATTTTCATCTCTTTCTTCACCTTCATCTTCTTTTGCTTCGCTCTCCTCTTCTTCCTCTTCCAATCTCATCCCCAAATTCTTCGGCTCTAACCCTCTACTGCGTGGGGCCTATGCCCATATAATTCAATGTATCGTCACCTATAAACTTGACTGCTTCGGGCTCACAGTTGGATCCCCAAATCCATACTGTTGAGCTAGCCTACACACGAAGCGATTGAATGGGAGGCCACTGTATTACAATTAGATGTTGCTGCCTTCATAATCTGGTAGAATACAATCAAGGAGAGACAAATGTCCTCCCCATGCCTTACTTGGTAGAGGAGTTCTACCATGTAGCTAGATAACTTCATACAATTTCCCACCCTCAGGTACACATTAAATGTGAAGATGTGGTGGAGCACTTGATTCGGCGCCATTATGAGTGAGGTGAGCAAGTTTCCATTTTTTTCTCTAATTGATGAGCCGGATGCACAAACGAACAGTGTGCTCATTTTGACGATGTGTTGACTTCAAATTTCCTTCATCGATTTAAATGTTTCCCTGCAGTATGCCAACCGCCTGCGAGAAGACTTATATGTCAATGTAAATCATGCACTTGTCGCAACTTATATTAAATCCCTAAGAGTCCACGTGAGGATTGCTGATTTGGGAGTAAAATAACGTAGCTTACCTTACACCGGCTCAATGATTTCCTTCGAATATGGGGATCTATCCACGTTGTAAGAGTCGATCTAGTGCATCGTACTCACTGAACAATCGGTTGTCCATCATGCACTCGAAGATGACATTTCGGCTTGCATGCCTACCCACATCTAGGTAGGTCAAGCGGGTTGGGCCAAGGAAGCTCTCGGTGTTTCTTTTTTATTGGCCTCTCATGACTTGGCCCCACCTCGTTGAGGGCAATTCTTTTCTTCCCCATGAGGGAAAGAAGCAAGGGAATCATGAATAAGGCAATGAATGTAAGGAAGGCCATGTTTCCTTGCTAGAGTATGTGATTTCTAAATGTAGAGGAAAATAGAAGGTATGTAAGAGGAGATGGAAGAAGAAGATGAAGACTTTACAAGAAATTTGCAAAGATAGAAGGTTTTGAGAGCTTAAAAGGTGGGTATTCTTAGAGTTTTTAGAGAATATAGGTTTAAAATGGAGGACATGGGTGGGAATCGGGTGAAACGGGGATTTGGGAGGCTTGGAAATGGAATAATCAAGATTTTGAAAGAAGAGGAGCTTGGGTCATGGGGATTTGGGGAGAGGAAGGACTTGGTGAGGGAGGGAATGGGGAAAAAGATGAGAGAGTTTGACTCTTAAACCCCTCCCACACGTGGGATTATTGTTGCATAAATGGTCCCAACGGTTGCACTGTCGACCATTGCCCAAAAATCCATTTCCGGCAGTGGCGCCATAGTGCTGGCAGTGGCACCGCTGGCCATTATCCCCCCTTTTTAAAAAACTTGGTGGCGGCGTTGTCGCTGTTTGTCCTCTTTGCAATGGCACCACCATAATCTATCCAAATTCTAAAAATTTTGCTTGCCAAAACTCAAATTTTTTAGGTATTTACACTCCCCAGTTCGGCTCCTACTAAGCCTGAGTCACTCCTCCAACACATACCACTCAAAGTTCTACATAAAAAGGGGCGTTCGGATCGTAAGTTATTCGAAACAAGCCACTTTAATCCCAAGTAGTGAACCTTACCTTTACTTATTTATGCTTATTGATTTTCTCTTCAACAACATAGGAAGGGCGGAAGAGATGGAAATATTTATTGAAGTAACTAAGTAACTTCAAACGAGCAGTTACCTATAACTAATCACAACTCGAACCTGCTTGTCTGTAATAAGTTACTCATCTACTGATGTAAGTAAAAGAGGTAATAAAAAGATGAGCTATCGATGTCCTAGAGGGGGGAATGAATAATATAATACCAAATAATCGAAATAAAAGTAGAATATATGATCTCAATTGCCCTAGTATTGAAACATTGATTCCAAATAATTTATAGGACAACCTTCTCCTAAAATTTTATGCAGGACAACCTTATTTCATGAATGTATTTAAAAATTAATCTTTCAAACTAGCAAAAAAAGATAAAATAAATATAATATTCACCATAAGGAATGAAATAAATAACATTCACCACAAGGCACAAGGTGTTATAGTGGTTCGGTGCTTAAAATTGACACTTAATCCACTCCCAGAATTACTACCCTCGTAATTTTAGTTTTCAATATTTCAAGGTTTTTACAGGTTCACCTTAACAACTTTATATAGTTCTTTTGATTTTCACGAGCTATCACAATCAAACCCCTTTTGTGATTTTCACAGGTTATCACAAATCAAAAACCCACTTTGTGATTTTCACAGACTATCACAAACAAAAACCTACTTTGTGATTTTCACGGGTTATCACAAATCAACCCACTGAGATTTTCACATGCTATCTTAGAAAAACCTAAATGAAATAAAGTAAACAATGTACTTATCTTCAAATGTATATTCGAAGATGTAGTCGAAGCTTGTATTAAAGATATTCTTTCTTGAATGTAGTGGTGGTAGTATTCGTTCAACCAAAAAGAGTATAGGGCTAAAGTATTTTAGAAAATGAAAATCCTAATTCTATAGATTCAATTCTCTTAATTCTCAAGTAAAGTATAGACTACTCTCTAGAATGTAATTGAAATTAGCTTGAGAAAGGGAATTGAATAAGCTTAAACGAATTTAAAAATACTGCACAATTAGCTTAACGAGGACTTGAGCTTCTTTCTTGCTTGTAAAAGGTTTAGAGTAATTTTTCGTTGTGATTTAGAATGAGAGCTAAAGGATTTGGAAATTCGGCTAGCCTAAGAATAAGTTCGGCTGGCTAGTTTCCAAACGATTTTGTTGAAAAGCTATCGGATTGTGTGGGATAAGTTTTATCCAAAATTTGGTTTGCACAAGGAAAAATTTGACTAGCCGAATTGTCTCAAAAATCCGATAATCCTTTGCTGGAATTTGACCTAAACTTCACTCGGGCTGGCCGAACTTCAAGTTAGACCAACCGAATTTGCAACAAAATTTTCAAATATTAAAATATGAAATTTAGCCTGATCTTGAAGTTAGGTTAGTTAAAGAAGTTAGGCTGGTCGAACTCTAGAGTAATTACATCGTAGATAACCCAAAATAAGCAAATTTTGAAAGAACCTAACCTAAGGTTTTCCTAGGGTTATATCACATGTTGGTTGGAACATATAGATATCTTCTAATCTTGATAATCTTAAAATCAAGAGATGTCTTGAGATGATAAGGCGATCTTGAGTTGATCTTCATGAGATGAAGTGTAGTTGCGATTTGACCGTACTTGCGATCTAACCGGTATTACTGTGTATCTTTTGTCTTACGAAATTTGACAACCTTATGTGTGTTAAACATATAAGCACTTACGGTTAACTTATTCAGTAATATTTAGAATGAGTTTGAAAATCCACTTCCTAGGGCTACAACCTATTGAATCAACTCATTCTAAGTGAAAATTACACGTCCTCTAATACCCTGTATGCAACAATAACCAACCAAGGCATTCTTGAGTTTTTGATTTCTAAGTTCGAGTTCAAAACTTACCAAATAATCGGAAGTTCACTTCTAATGTCCAATTTCACTAGTTTCAAGGTCCTAACTATGTCCGCGAACGTAATATGAAAAGTCCACAGCCCACAGTCTAGTTTAATTATAAATTCTTACTCTGATACCAACTTGTAACCCCTCGAATTTTAGGGGTCGAGCACGAACTCGATCCTAAATATTCCAGATGTCACTTATGCTTGGTGGAAGTATAATTTAACTATACTTTTAACCTTCCAAAAAATTATAGAACTAAGTTAAATAATGAAATATACTTTGAACTAAATGTGTCTAAAACAAGCAACAAACTAAAATATACAAAGTACATCTATCCAAAGTATGAGAGTCCACAGTTAGGGCCCAATATACAGTTCCAAAATAAATAAAAAATGTGTCATGATCATAATTTATATATAAAAAAAAAAAGAATCTCCACCAAATTCGGCTGAGCAGTGAGCCAGATACAACTCCTTGTCAGATAACTGGAAGTAGAACTCCTCTGGGTCGATATACGTGTCCTCTAACGCAACCGCATCGATAACCCATGCATCTACAACAATGTCCGGTTAATGTTTTAAAAAACACTACAACAAATTAGAATTTTTACAATGATTTTTTTAGCGACGAGTCTAATTTCATCGTAAAAAGTTAATTTTTTACAATAATAATTCAAGTCGTCGCAAAAAATAGATTCTTTACGATGGCAGTTTAAATCGTCACTAAATGTTAACTTTTTTCGATGAGCATCAATTGTCGTCACAAAACTTGTTGCGAAAACTTGTCGCATGAAATTTTCACGAGCTTAACCAGTTGTCGGTAATAGCCACTTTTTGAGACAAATTAGGTGTCATAAAAAAAAAAAGTTTTTTACGACGACACAAAAGTTGTCGCAAACAGTAGCTTTTGCGACAACTGGTTAAGCTCATTGCGAAAATACAACATTAGACTTTTTTTCACAATTCTTTTTGCAACGACTAGTTAAACTCATTGTAAAAAATACTAAATTATATTTTTTGCCACGAATGTAGTTTCATTGTGAAATGGTAGAGTATTTGCAACAATATTATAAATCATCGCAAACAGTTAATGTTTTTGTGATGAGTTATAATTATCGTCGCTAAAACGTTTTCCACTAATTTTTTCTGAAAAAATTACATGGCGGGAAAGATGTTTCACCACGCGTTTCAATCGTCATCACTAATGTCCATTTTATACGACAAATTAAGTGTCGTCGCAAAACATTATTTTTTGCAACGACACAAAAGTTGTTGCAAATAGTTTGTTTTAGTGAAGACTAGGTTAACTCGTTTCGACAAATACCAACTGAAGCCTTTTGCGACCAATGTAGTTTCATCGCGAAATGTTAGAGTATTTGCAACAACATTTTAAATCATCACAAATAGTCGACGTTTTTGCGACGAGCTATAATTATCGTCACTAAAACGTTTCCCACCAATTTTTTTCTGAGAAAATTACATGGTGGGAAAGACATTTCTCCAGACATTTCAATCGTCATCGTTAATGTCCACTTTATGCGACGAATTGAGTGTTGTCGCAAAACGTAGTTTTATAATGACACAAAAGTTGCTGCAAATAGTTTATTTTATCAATAACTTGGCTATCTCGTTGCGACAAATATCAACTGAAACGTTTTACGACGAATGTATTTTCATTACGAAATGTTAGAGTATTTGTAACAACATTATAAATCATCACAAATAGTTGACTTTTTACGACGAACTATAATTATCGATCTAAAATGTTTCCAACCAATTTTTTCAGGAAAATTACATGGCGGGAAAGACGTTTTGCCACGTGTTTCAATCGTCATCGCTAATATCCACTTTATGCGACGAATTGAGTGTCGTTGCAAAACATTAGTTTTTGCAACGATACAAAAGTCGCTGTAAATAGTTTATTTTAGCGACGACTTGACTATCTTATTGCTACAAATACCAACTGAAACGTTTTGCGATGAATGTAATTTTATTGTGAAATGTTATAGTATTTACAATAACATTGTAAATCATTGCAAATAGTCAACGTTTTTGCAACGAATTATAATTATAGTCACTAAAACGTTTACCACTAAATTTTTTGAGAAAATTACATGGCGGAAAAAATGTTTTGCTACACATTTCAATCGTCATCGCTAATGTCCACTTTATGCAAAAAATTGAGTATCATCGCAAAACATTAGTTTTTACAACAACATAAAGTCGCTACAAATAGTTTATTTTAGCAACAACTATGTTAACTCGTTGCGACAAAAACCAATTAAAGCTTTTTGCGATGAATGTAGTTTCATTTCGAAATGTTAGATTATTTGCAACGACATTATAAATCATCGCAAATAGTTGACGTTTTTACGACAAGTTATAATTATCTTTGCGAAAACGTTTTCCACCAATTTTTTCTAAGAAAATTACATGGTGAGAAAGACGTTTCACCACGTGTTTCTATCGTCATCGCTAATGTCCACTTTATGCGACGAATTGAGTGTCATTGTAAAACATTTATTTTTGTAACGACACAAAAGTCGCTGCAAATAGTTTATTTTAGCGACGACTTGGCTATCTCATTACGACAAATACTAACTGAAACGTTTTACGACGAATGTATTTTCATTGTGAAATATTAGAGTATTTATAACAACATTGTAAATCATCGTAAATAGTTAACATTTTTATGACGAGCTATAATTATCGTCGCTAAAACATTTTTCACCAATTTCGCTAATGTCCACTTTATCTAACGAATTGAGTCTCGTCGCAAAATATTACTTTTTGTAACGACACAAAAGTCACTGCAAATAGTTTATTTTAGCGACGGCTAGGTTAACTCGTTGTGACAAATACCAACTAAAGCTTTTTGTGACGATGTAGTTTCATTGTGAAATGTTAGAGTATTTGTAACAACATTGTAAATCATTGCAAATAGTCGACGTTTTTGTGACGAGCTATAATTATCATCGTCAAAACGTTTCTTACCAATTTTTCCTGAAAAAATGTCCACTTTATGCGACAAATTGAGTGTCGTCGCAAAACATTATTTTTTGCAATGACATAAAAGTCGCTGCAAATAGTTTATTTTAACGACGACAAGGTTAACTCGTTACGACAAATACCAATTGAAACTTTTCTCGACGATTGTAGTTTCATTGCGAAATGTTAAAATATTTATAACAATATTGTAAATCATTGTAAATAGTCGACGTGTTTGCGATGAGCTATAATTATCGTCGCTAAAACTTTTACCACCAATTTTTTCTGAAAAAATTACATTATGGTAAAGACGTTTCGCCACGCGTTTCAATCGTCATCGCTAATGTCCACTTTATGTAACGAATTGAGTGTTGTTGTAAAACATTAATTTTTGCAGCAACACAAAATTCGCTCCAAATAATTTATTTTAGCGACGACTAGGTTAACTTGTTGCAACAAATTCAAACTGAAACTTTTTGCAACGAATGTAGTTTCATTGTGAAAGGGTAGAGTATTTGTAATAATATCATAAATTATCTGCCTGTATATTTTTATGAATAGTTTTCCTTCATCTGTTTGTGTGCTCATCAATTAAACAGTGGAAACCAACGTATATTGCCTCATTAAATTCCTGATCGATGATCGAACAGTGCACATTACTGATGATCGCTCGATCGACTTCCTAATTAACAATCGGACGACACGAAGTGTTGTTGAACATCTGATGAACCTCCAATTAATGATTGAACAGTACAAACCAACATAAATCTTGTTATCAATTCCCCTATTGACGATGGAATGGTGCACATCGACAATCGCTTGATCGACATCCAATCAACAATCGAACAATAAAAAGTATTGTTGACCATCCGATCAACTTTCAATCCTTTATGGGAAGGTGGAAGTCATCGTGCACCACTTTATTAAGTCTCCAATAAAAAATTGAAAATTACACATCACCGACAATCACAAGATCATCCTCCCAATCAATGATCGTACAACACAAAGTGCTTTAGACCATTAAATCAACCTCCAATCATCGATTGAATGGTGGATGGATGTTTGGACGGTTGGATGGAATAGTTAGATGGATGGAAAGATGGGATGGTTGGATGGTTGGTTGGATGGATGGTTGAATGGGATGGTTGGATGGATTAAGATGTGAATAAATGGGATGGTTGGACCGATGAATGAGATATTTGGGATGGATTGATGGGATGGATGAATGTTTGGATGAGATGGTTGGATGGTTAGATGGACGGATCTGATGATTGGATGGACAGATGGATAGATTGATCGATGGGATGGTTAAATGGATGGATATTTATAGATTGATCGATGGGATGGATGGTTAGATGGAATGGATGAATGTTTGGATGGGATGGATAGATGATTGGATAGTTGAGATGCGAATGGATGGTTGGTTGTTTAGATGGATAGATGATTGGATGGATGGGTTGGTTCGATGGATGGTTAGATGGATAGCTGGGATAGATGGATGGGGTTGGATGAATGTATGGATGGTGGATGGGGTGGTTGTTTGGATAGATGGCATGGAAGGATGGATGTTTTGATGATTGATGGGATGATCAGATGTTTGAACGAGATGGTTGGATGTTGGATGGATGGATAGTATGGTTGGATGGATGGATGCATGGATGGATGTTTGGATGACTAGATATATATAGATGGATGGAATGTTTGGATAGATGGATTGATGAATGTTTGGATGATTGTATGAGATGAATGGATGGTTTGATGGGGGATGCAATGGTTGGATGGGGGATGAGATGAATGAGGCTCCAATGGGCCACTAAGGGGCCAACAATATTTATGAATTCTATCCACACTGCCCATCCATTTGTACGTATCATTTTAGAGTATGACCCCTAAAATAACGAAGATCCAAGGCTCAAATGGACTACAAAGTGGGGATTAAATTCCTACCATTGAAAAAGTTTTTGATTAAGATGATATTTACTTTTTCACTTCATCCAGGTGTATATGACCATATCAACAGGTTGGATGACAAATAAACAATATGGTGGACCCTAAAAAGGTTTCAATGGTGTCCATCCTTAGCACCATTTCCTGTGGTGTGGTCAACTTGATACGTAGATATGCATTTTTTAAAATCTACTATAATCTAAAATGATATGAAAAAATGGATGGACAGTGTGGATAGACGGTGTGGATACAAAACACATATCACGGTGGAACACATATAACTAGTGATGTCACTTCAATAGGAGTCTTACGAAAACAGATTGGCTACTCCCCCTACCACCAGCCAATGGTTGGTGGTCGGTGCTCTGTGTGCCCCACCATGATGTATGTATTTCATTCATGCCGTCCATATATTTTTTTATATCATTTTATGATATGAGACGAAAAAATGAGGTATAATAAATACATATATCATTGTGGGGCCCATGTAATCTTGATCTCATTTGAGCCATTCATACAACTCGGAGCTCGAGGCGCGTCTCCGATCGTCTTTGCACGACACGTGTCTATACACCAGTTGTAACTTACAGGCTATAGCTTACAGCTTGTAAGCTGCTGCAAATCGGATTGCATACTGAGTTACTCAGTAGTCAGTACGCTCTCATCGTACTGAGTAAACTGATTGGGCCCACCTTGAATGTATGTAGTCTATCTACGATGTCCATCTGTTTTTCCATCTAATTTAAGGGGTTGATCCCAAAATTGAAGCATATCCAATGATCAAGTGGATCATACCACTTGAAACAGTGGAGATAATGATTTCCACTGTTGAAACTTTCTAGCCCCATAGTGATTTTTATTTGTCATCTAACCTATTCATAATATCATAAATACATGGATGAAGAGAAAACACAAATATAAGCTTCATCCAAAACTTCTGTGGCCCTTGAGATTTTTTCAATGGTAGATGTTCAATTCAACTCTTTACTGTGGTGTGCTCCATTTGAATATTGGATATCTCTAATTTTTGGGCTCAAGCCCTAAAATTATTTCGTAAAATGAATGAACAGAGCGGATTAAATACACAAATCATCATGGACCCCACAAAATTTACTCAGTACGCTAAGTGTAGTGAGTTGCCCACTACGTAATCCGCTTCTAAGTTGGTTGACGACTTGAACTTGATGTGCACATCACTAAATTTCTCAGTGGGCTCTTATTGTACTACGTAAACTCTGTTGGGACGCACCGTGAATGCATGTGGTTTATCCACGCCGTCCATTTGTTTTTCCAGATCATTTTAGCGGTTGAACCCAAAATTGATGTATACCTAAAGCTCAAGTGGACTATACCACAGGAAAAAGTAGAAGTATTAATTTCCACCGTTGAAAAATTTATAAGGCCCCAGTGATGTTTATTTTTCATCCAACATGTTCATAAGATAAATATTTGTGATAAATATTCATAAGAATCACTTTAGATCAGATCGGATCGGTCTGGATTGGATCCATTCGGTTCAGATCGGTCCGGATTGACCACAATCCGAACTCGATCCAACGAACGACTGACTGATCCAACTCAAATAGCACCAATCCAGTTCTAACCAACATGTCAAATGTGCCAATGCATGTCCTACACTACATGGCAATGCATTTCTTGTTCCAATATGTCACATGTGTCATCATCCATCTTTATTAGTTCCTAATATGCTACATGTGTTAATGATGCTAATTAGCATAAGTACTACACCTAACTTTAAGTGCTTAAATGTTAAATGTGCAAAACATATCTTACTCCACATGTGCCACCATACAACTTCATGCAACTTACACATATAATGTATGTAACAATTTGGTTTCATGTACCCACACATGACACTATGCCATGTCTGCTATTATTCATTTCCAAGCATCCTACATGTGTCAGATGTGCTAGAGTCACTCATGCAAGAAATTACTCATAAAGGCTTTGGTAATTTTTTAGTAGGGCTTGGAAAATCTTGCTAAAATAGATTAGGATATTTTAATGCAAAATTCAACTGGGATTTGAATCACTATTTCATTTCTTATGCTTTTTATGAATCCATATAAGTTGGAGATTTTTTTCTACAAAATTTAGGTAGAATTTGGATTTCACTAAATAGTGTCGTCCGAGCTTTTCCAAAGGAAAAATTACATTATCACCCTCTTTTATTTTTTCCCTACAACAAAGTGGATAATTGAGAATTGTGGGGTACTACATAACATGTATCTCACATCCAACCCATCCACCAGATGCACGCCAACATCATTGTTAGATGAACAAAAAAATAAAATAAAATGGCAGATACATCATTGTTAGATGAACAAAAAATTTTATGGCCGATACGATCATAACATCCAAAAAAAAAAAAAAACACCATTCAAGATATTTGATTTCAAATGTTGCTAATTTGATGATCTGATTGACTTGATGTACGTTATAAACTTATAACTATGATGGGGTGCATAAGTTGGATGGTTGGATGTTATATACATTCCATGTGGCCTGACCAGTCTTGAACTTCACTACTTTTTAAATAAAAAAATAAAGGTAAAATAAAGATTCCTTGGAAATTTATGGTAAAAAAATCCTTCATTTTCAGGGCTTTAATCGATTCTAGATCTTACTTGAACAATCCGACTTAAATTAGACTAACTAAATTATGGAGCCCAATTTACTAAGTTATAGAACAATCCGAGCCTCTGATCCACAATCACTTTTTTGGTGAAACAAGACTGTTGGACATTTTTTCATTTTTAACAGTCCGATCAATGTCCACCAATCTGACAATCAATAATTAACCATGAGTAGTGTTTTTTTTTTTTCTTCTTTGGCTACACATAAACTCATACACCAAATCTGGAGGGTTTAATTTGAATTATTTTTATGCCAAGTATGCATTGTCTCTCTCTATTGGATTGCGTATAGGAAAAAGTGGAAGTATTAATTTCCACCATTGAAAACTTTCTAAGGCTCCTTGTGATGTTTATTTGTCATCAAACCTGTTCATAAGATCATAAACACATGGATGTAAGGAAAACACAAATATCAGCTTGATCTAAAACTTTGGTTGGCCCCAAGAATTTTTCAACGGTAGATGTTCAATTCACACTATTTCTGGTGGTATGGTCCACTTAAGGTTTGGATATGCTCCATTTTTTGGGATGAATCCCTAAAATCATGTGGTAAAAGAGATGACGGAGTGGATACAATGCATGAATGACAGTGGGCCCCACAAAGTTTACTCAGTACGGTTAGCGTACTGAGTTACTCAGTACACAATCCCCTTCCTGTATATTGTAGAGCCCCCTTATATATTCCCAAATATATGGTTTGAAATTGTATTTCCATATATTTTCAAATATACAGTGTGAAATTGTATAATCTGTCCGGGCAGGGCTCTATGGTGCCCACCGTGATGTAAGTTTTTTATCCACTCCGTTCAAAGCTTTTATTAGATCATTTTAAGGTATTATCTTAAATATGAGTAAGTTACACATCTCCAGTGGGCCACATCAAAGGAAGTTGCACCGATAATGACACTCACTGTTGAAACCTTTCCAAGGGCCAAAGTGATTTATTTTTTTTTACCATTCAACTGATTAATAAGGTCATGTAGACGTGGATGAAGTGAAAACACGAATATCAGCTTGATCTGAAACTTCTCCAACTCCCAATGAGTTATTAATGGTGGACGTTCAATCCCCACTTTGTGGTCCACTTAAGCCTTGTACCTGCCTCATTTTTTTGGTTCTTATCTTAAAATGATCTGATAAAAGCATTTAACGGCGTGGATAAAACACTTACATCATGGTGGACCCCACAGAGGGTAGGACGCAATCCACGTTCATGCACTCCCAAAGAGAGACGTATAACGAAGCTCTAACGGAAAGAGCATTAATTGTAAGGTAACATACTATTGGCTTTCAATGAATACTATTTCACCACGTCACTTCAGTAGCCTATCTAATCCGCTCCCCAAGTTTGAGTAGCGTTGGCAGACGTTATTCCTTATACTCCCTAAAATTTTATTCCTTATATTCCCTAAAATTAAAAAGATCCATTCAACTCTCCATCCTCCTGTAAAGAAGATAAGAAGCTTTGAACGGTACAGTGCAAAGAGAAGTCAACATTAAAGCACGGTCAGGTTCAACTGGTTATCTTTGTACGTGTTCCTCTTCTGAGTTATATCTATATTTTGAGATAGGTATGTTTGCAATGGAGCCCACTATATGAATGATTTGGCTCTTGTGATCCATATGAGATTTTGATCTGCCTCTTTTATGGACAAAACATTAAAACTGGGGTGTCTTATTGACCGAGTCGAGCTGAGCTGGGTCGAGCTTAACTTTGATCAACTCGTGCACAACTCTAATTGTGGAGGATCCATGCTGCCATACATCAGTCATGTCGATCATCACACACTGGCCACGTGGCCAGGCATGTGAGCCCTACACGTTGTCCACATGGGCAACCATGTGGGCCTCACACGCTCTCCACATGGACAGACGTGTGGCCCCCTCACGCTGATCACATGGATAACATGATGGGCTCAACACACTGTTATATCCACAGCAAGCCTCTCTTGGATTGTTTTAGATTTGAAAACAAAAAATGAAATTTTCCCTATGTAATAATGAAACCATGAATTATGATCTTGATCAAATTTACATGTGTCATAGACAAATATAACTCTTGGTCTGATGATTCAGATTTGGATATTGTTGAGGGTCATATTCAATGGAGGATAACTAGTTCATGATTGATAAATTTCTATCATGTAAATATGAATATCAATCTGAACCATTACTTACCTAACCAATAGAACAATCTAGTGTTATGGGACCATTTGGATTTGATCCGAAAAATGTCCACCACCCCATGATCTCGTGATCAGATCACGCTAGACACTTATACTTGTAAATACTTGTGTGGATGAACCTAAGATGGATTTGATTGAATCATAATGTATAAGTATTAACTAACAATATGATCTTCTATGATGGACCTCACATGCCAAAAAAGTTGGGATATCCAAATCATTTATGAAGTTGGTTGACGCAAAATGTCTAACTGATCAGCCCCTAAATCGAGTGGATGACCCACCACAAGTCATAAGAGATGTATTGTTTATATAAATTAGGTCTGTAGTTACGTGATCATGTGGGGCCCACACTAAATGATACCCACCATATTTATGGGCCCACCATGATTTTGATCTCGAGTAGATCATCTAATAGTGTACGATTATGATAATATATGTTTGGAATATGAACCTTTGATTATCATGTATCTTGATTAGGTGGACCCCACCTTTGGATTTTAATTTGAGATAAGAACTAGAATCTAATCTAACCTTGGAATGCTAGGCTTATCATCAATCATGTAGTAGATCAGTGAACCCCATCATTTTTAAATCATACATCAAACGTGGGCCCCACTACCTATGCGAAGATCTAACGGTAGATTTGGCGATTCAACAGTGGATTGGTTATCTGAAGCTTTATGTGGTTTTGTGTAGAATCATGATCTAGCTTTGATTCTTTAGACCATTAGACCGATCTTAGATCCATGCCATGAAATAGTAAAGAAGGGGCAAAATGATTAATTTGGGCTGTTAATATTCCTATATAGGTCAATCCAACTGTTCATGTTAAGTTGATCTACCTAGTCCGTGGAGGTAGGAATAGGACGAACACGGGTTCGATGGATCCCTAGATCCCAGAAATGGATTGGCTACTCCCCCTTACACTAGCCAACGGCTAGTGGTCGGTGCTTCGTGGGCCCCACCTTGATGTATTTATTTCATCCACACTGTCTATCTATTTTAAAAATCATTTTACGATATGAGACCAAAAACGAGGTATATCCTAATCTCAATTGGACCACATTACACGAAACAGTGTTGAATGAGGGTCGAACATTAAAAATATTTTGGGGGCTATAAAAGTTTAGGATCACGCTGATTTTTGTTTTTACCCTTAATCTGGGCCTTTATGACCTGATTAACAGATTGGATGTCAAATAAACAGTACAATGGGCATTAGGAGGAATTTAATGGTGGATATCCAATCACTATTGTTTTAATGTGGTATGGTCCACCTGAGATTTATATCACTCTCATTTTTGGGATCAAGCCCTAACATTTCATGTACTTTTTTCTTTTTAAATTTCAGATGTAGATTTGTCTATAATTTTTTATTATTATTATTTTATTTTTTTAAAGAATTGTCGAATGCTATTTTGTAAGATCATATGGAATTGAAATGCTACCCTTTTTGAATAAGCATGTTTATATTGTGTACACCAATGAGAATTTTAATTGTAGAGGAAAAGAATGTTTGTCCATTGTAGACACGTGCCTCAATCTCTCACTATCCATTCATTGGATAATGAATATCCTGTGAGAATAATTGGATTGGGAAGACTTTGTTCTCATTCACATTTGGTTAAATATGTGTAGAATTCCACATATGTAGGGACTAATGTATTTATTCAACTTGTGATAGGAACACAAACATGGATAATAGTTGGATACAAATTAGAAATAGGGCTTCGAATGAGTATATAGAAGGAATCGAGGAGTTCATAAAGGTGGCAAGACATCATATATGAGGACTTAATAGCACTCTATGTCCGTGTCGTAAGTGCAACAACTTGTACTACAAAGCTATAAATGAAGTGCATGTGCATTTATATGATAATGGGATGGATAGGACGTATACCCAGTGGTATCATCATGGTGAAACTGATGAAGCCCTAATGATTGAGGATGATAATGATGGTATGACGGGAGATGAAAATACGTGTTCTAATGCTATGCAAGACGTCATAGAAGACATGCACACAAGAACATTTATGGATAATTGTGTGGGAGAATCAAAATACACCCATACTTTAGATGCGACAATAAGAGTAGGGGAAACAAATAAATTTACATGCTTATTGAGAGATGCTAAGTGTGAACTGTATCCAGGTTGCTAGAAGTATACAAAGTTGTCATGCTTGATAAAGTTGCTATATATGAAGATAATAAATGGTTGAAGCAACAAATCATTCAACATGATGCTTGAGTTTATTAAGGTTCCCGAAGGGGAAACATTACCAAAGTCCCATTATGAAGCTAAGAAGGTTTTGTGGATTTTTTTACAGATTGGTGTTATCTTCCCATGCCCCACCACATAAGTATTTTATTTTAATAATTTTGTAAATTTTTCTACAGATTGGTGTTATCTTCCCAGGCCTCACCACATTATCAATGATGCACATTTTTTTTAATTCATTTTTATTAAACAATTTGGACATGTGTACTTTTTTTATGTTCTGGATAATTATAAATTTAATTTTAATTTAATTAAATTATTTTTATATTTTAATGGATGATGATGAATATTGATTAATACAGGTTATTTTGTTTGATTAAGCTAGTTCAAACAAAAAAAAAATTGATATTATTTTGTGATATGTAATGGTGACGTGTTAGCTCATTGCTACTATTTTGTGATAAGTTGTTTGGGCATGGCAAATAATTAAATTATTAGTGATGACTTGTTATTTTTGTCTCTAAATAGAATTTGTGACATCGTATTTGTGATATAATTAACGACGATCAACACTCGTCACCACAAAGACTTTTGCAACGACTTTGTGATTTCTTTAGCAATAAGTAGACTTATTGCAATACGTCTTTATTCGCGACGAGTTTTATGTTTAACGACGTTTTACGATATGTAATGACGATGTGTAAACTTGTCGTAAATAAGTTATATTTAGTGAAAATTTATTAAGTCGTCAAAAATAGTTAGCATTTACAATAAAATTGGCGACACGCAATACACATCGAAAAAAAATTTTGCGACAAGTGTGAGGTTATTAGCGACGATGAAGACTTATCGCAAAACATCTTTATTCGCAACGACTTTCATGTTTAGCAATATTTTACGATATGCAATGACAATGTGTAAACTAGTTGCAAATAAGCTTTATTTAGCGATGATGTATTAAGTCGTCGCAAATAATTATTATTTCCAACAAAATTGGCGATAAGCAATACTTGCTGCAAAAAACTTTTTATGACAAATTTGAGTTTGTTATTGACGATGAGGACACGTCGTAACATGCCTTTATTCGTGATGAGTCTCATTTATAGTGACGTTTTATGATATGCAATGGCGACGTGTAAACTCGTCGCGAATAAGATTTATTTAGCGACGCTGTATTAAGTTGTCGCAAATAATTATTATTTACAACAAAATTGGCAACAAGCAACACTCACCACAAAAAAAAATTTGTAATAAATTTAGTTTTGTTAGTGACGACGAGGATTCATCGTAACATATCATTATTCACGACAAGTCTCATATTTAGCGACGTTTTACAATATGCAATGACGACGTGTAAACTCGTCGCAAATAAGCTTTATTTAGCGACGCTGTATTAAATCGTCGCAAATAAGTTTATTAGCGATGGCGAGGATTCATTGCAACATCTCTTTATTCGCGACGAGTCTCATATTTAGTGACATTTTACGATATGCAATGACGACGTGTCAACTCGTCGCTAATTAATTATATTTTGTGACAAGTTATTAGGTCATCGCGAATAGTTGAGTTATTGGCGACAAGTTACTGTTTTCATCACTAAATAGAATTTATGACACCGTATTTGCAACAAAATTGGCAACGTGCAACACTTGTCATAAAAAGTTTTTAGCGAAGAGTTTGGAGTTTTTAGCGACGAGTTGACTTATCACGAAAAGACTGAATTGTTATAGTGAAACCATCCTAGAGTGAGAGTGAGTGATCAACTTAGTGGTTTCATGTAACACCCCGTACCTCTGGTATTCGAGTATTACCTTTTAAACATGCATCGACCTAAATCAAATCAAATTAATCAAATAGCTTGAACTCAACTTATGCAGGGTGGGACTTCTAAGCACCATTAAGGATAGCTCATCACGAGACCCCAGAAGCTGGAACGCACCCCATGACGGTCTAAAAGGTAACTTTGCCTAGACTTCTCAAATCAGAGTAGTTAACTATATCAATAGACGGTTGGTCAATCTTTGAGGGCTAGTAAATAGCCAATCTAGCACCCATTACGCTCTAAGACTGTAATAAACCATTAAAATTTAATACCAAACTGATCCAACGAACGGATCAATGATCATGGGGCTAAATGGGGCCCAGGACGTGTGGTACAGCCCACCTGGGCCTTGGGTCCGGCTTAGGAATGGGCCAGTACCCCCCTTAAGGCTACTTACAAGATGTTTGGATGAGGCAGATTCGTCACAGCCATCCCGGTGGACCCCATACAGTGTGCATGTGCATCCCATCCACTTGTGCACGACGTGCACTGAAGTTATTGGCTCGGTCAAAGGAGCTTTGATGGAGCTCTTTACGAAAAATGAGGAAACAAACGACCTCCCGCTAAAACAGAGTTCAAAATGGGCGGTCTTTAAGCTCCTGGGTGGCCCACCCCGGCCACTTTCCGGGCCATCTGAGCCGCTCAAATTCTCTGAGGGACTTGACTTAACAAAACCGTATAGGCTTTTGAGCTTTTGTAAATAGACGAGGGGAGATGGGTTAAAACCGTCCAACACGATACATGTGGAAGGTGTTCGGGAGGTGGGACCATGCTAGAATCAGTTGGACGACTCACGATCAATCCGATCATGCAATCCCATCCATCCATTTTCTAGTGGGAGGCATGCTCTCCCTTTGCCAAGAATAGCCAGGCAAGACCTGTGGACGGAGAAAGTGAGAGGAGACCTTCCTCTCTGGGAAAGGCCGGGGGTGGCACGATCCTGGCCACCCTTTGCTCGCTTGGAGATCCAGCCATTGGAGTCCTCTCCTCCACGGCTATATATAGAGTTTGTAGTTCTCGGGATTCGCATCGAGAGGGAGAAGAAAGAGAGTGGAAAGAGAAAGGGAAAATAGGGAGGCCGTTTTCCTCCTGTTGCAACTCGAGAGAAGAGGGTGGTGTCCACCCACCTGAGGTGACCTTTTTCTTCTCATCTCCTCATAGTTTCTAGCTAGGTAGAGGTAATGCTTTCTTGGACCGAAACCAGACCAAGTAAGGGCTGAGATCTGGTCCAGCAACAGTGATGTTTGGGGCTGGAGTCGAGCCAAGCAATGGCTCCACTTCGGGCTGCAACACAGTCAAGCAAGAGCACTATTTTCAGGCCCCATTTGGGCTTTGTTTTGAGCTCTCAGTAGAGCTTCGAAACAGGCTCAGGGACCAAGCCAAACAATGACCATAGCTCGGGTTGAAACCAAGCCAATCCATGGCTATATTCTAGACCCAAATAGAGATAAAACAGTAGCATTCTAGGGGCTGGAATGAGGCCATTTTATGGTTGCATTTTAGACTAGAGAAGGGACCTAGGCACACCTTGTTTCAGGCCCAAATCAGGCCAAACCTGCGACGGTAATTTAGGTTGAAACTGGGTAACACGTGAGCCCTATTTTGAGCTAGATATAGGCCAAGCTCTCAGGTTGATATCAGGACAACAACACCCACATTCGTGGGCTGGAACTAGCCCAAGAAAATGTCTGTGTTTCAGACCCAAATGAGGTCAAACAGTAACCCTAACTCAGACCAAAGGCCAGGCCAAATAGTGACTGGTCTTTGGGCTGAAAGCAGGTCAGGTAATGTCTCCGTTTGAGGATAAAACCAACCCAAACAATGGTCAAATTTGAAACCTGAAATGGATTAAATTCCAGATCCTCACCAGGCCTCTGTCAAAGCTAATATCAGCCAAGACAGTGAGTAAGATCGGATCTGCAGTAGCTATTTTCTAGGCCAAAAACCAGCCCTGAATCTGGGCCGAAAACCAAACCCAGAAGCGAGCTGTAATCAGCCCAGCCCGGCCCCTGCTCGTTGTAGGTGAACCACACCATCAGTGGGCCCCAAAACCCAAGTGTAAAAGGGCCTAAAATAGGTGGTGGAAGTCAGTCCCAACTGGGCTGAACTCAAGCTCCATCAGGCTATAGTTTTTTACTGAGAAATGATGCCCAAAAGGGGCCTGAGTTGAGCTCTTGGTAGAGCTTTGATACAAGCCCAACCAAGACCGTAAACGGGGCTATTACCTAGGCTGTTCTGGGCCCAAACCAAATTCCACCCATTTGGGCCGTGTCTAGGCTAAAAGTTATCCCAAGGCTGGGCTGAAAATCCGCCCAAACTAGGCCATCAAATAGGCAATGGGCCTATGCAAGCCCTGGTGCTACACGCTGTAGGTGGGCCGCACCTGCGAACAATTCTCAGCAGGCCCCATTGAAATTATGATGGGCCGGCCCTGGTAGTGGGCCAACCTTTTCTTTTGAGAGCCTTACAGACGGCCAGCCTGGCCAGCCCCATTGGGCTTATTTTAGGGCCCGATAACTGGACTAAAGTGGGCCTCCCTATTGGACAGGAGGTTGGTGGGCCTGGTCACCATGAATCAGGCCCATGCCCCCTCAAACATCAAGTTCTTATAATCCTATTTATTTCATGGTTGGGAATGCCTTCTAATGCGGGTTGTGGTGATTGGGGATGACTCCAGGAAGCTACTTACATAACTCTGGGCAGCAGAGTAGTCAGGATCACTTGAACCAAGGAAGAGTCTACAACATTTCTGGTAATGATTTTCCTCCCCTTAAGCTTTCCATCCCCAACTACACTAGAAATAGTTGATTTAGTGATTTAATGGTTAGTTAGACTAGTGATAAATTATGAGGAAATAGATTGCACTTACTTGATATGTTTATTTAGAGTAATGACCCCCCTGCTTATTTCTTGCTTAGATCTTGGAACATGTGTATTGAACTAGCTAGATGATTAAATCAGTTACTCATTGTATGTGTCATGTGTTAGTTCAGTTTGTATGTATTTGTAAAAGAAATATGTGTTGTTCCTTATTTCTTATTCATGATAAGATCCATGTTGTTGTTATACTATTATGACACACACATTGTTGGAATCTCTCCATGGGAAGTTCTAGCAAGGGAGAGTCCGTGCTTGGGGTATAACTGGATTAGTTGTGATGTGAGTAGGCCCCTGACATGAAGGCTTTGGTTGTTGGCATTTGATTATAGGGTTCACCATCTATGTGTGGTTTCACCTAACTGACTTGGGATGAACTTTGCAATCTTTTAAATATCATTGTTTACTCGCCTTTGAACTATTCATGCCGCCATGCTTTAATCGCTATATTTAGTGATTTTAACATTACATTCCCAGTCAACATTGGTTGTGACCCCTTACTTGATTGACCACATGTTGGTAGGTACTACGCACACTCTAAGGCAGTAGTCTCAAAGGCCAGGGATGGTGGTAATGGGACACTATGCCCGAGCCATTGGCCTATGCTGGGCCACGAGCTCCTCATAGTGACCATAAGCTTAATTAAATCGGATGAGTGTAATTGGACTAATAACAAATTGACAAATCATGTATACATGGTACAGACAAGCATCTATTGCTATCGTACATGATTGTAACGTCCCAAAAAATTGGGGGTCGTGCATACGCTCGACTCCCGAGTTCTCGAGTATCACTTATCAATTTTATGGTTTTATGATTAATCGAGTTTAAACGTGCAACCTGAAATTGCTTGGAGCATGAAACGTAACCACAACTAGTCTACTAAAGTGAAAGACATATATATGTACAACTCCAAAAGAATATAAAGGGGTCACCGAAGGCGTTGCCCAATAAAAATCACAAAGAGAATCATATGTCCAAAAGAATGGTGCACTGAGCCCAGACTCAACGCCCCAGAATCCAGTCTCCTAAGCCAATGGAGAACCGCCCACCAACTGGAAGTAGGAGAACTCGTCCTCCTCGCTTAAGCTCGCACCACACGGCTCATCGAACTCAGCACAACCTGCAGCTACTGAAGAGTCTGGGTGGTGTTTTAAAACACCGTCCCAGAGTGGGTGTGAGTGATCATTTCAGTGGGTGCTATTAGTATTAAGTTTTAACAGGCATCAATTACAATATGAACTTAATGAAAAGTAGTTAATCATTAACACCTAGCAACTCTTATTTAAAATGCATGCATGCGGGATGATATGTGCATGCCCTCGCTACAACGCTCCCTCGAGTGACTCCATTTAACGATCGCGTATGTTAGCACTCCCTCAGAGCGACTTCGACTTTCGAGTTGTCACCCTAACTAATGCGATGCAATGCAATCGTGTTAGCCGAGTTATTAGTTAAGTCCATTCATCCAGCAGGTTGGGAAATCTGATACACTCCACGTATCAATGCCCTAAATGGATTGTGAGGCCAAGACCCCTCAATGCGTGAGGCCGAGACCTCGCGGTCCATGATCCCGTCGGGTTCCTCATCCCCGACTTTAAGCACATGAGGAATGCTAAGAGAAAGGGATCGCACGCGGTCACTACGGGGAGGCGCGGTATCCCAGCGTAGGCCGACAGCTCAGACAAAGTGTCACATTCCACCATGCCTGGCTCATGAGGCTGTGGACCAATTTCAAGTGAGTTATTAATAGGCTACAACGGTTGTAGGGTGGTTCAGGTTTCATACATATGTGAGCATACAGGGTTAACAAACAGGGCTGATCAATAATTAGGCTAGACCGCACGAGTCGGGTGAGCACGTGACGAGCAACATCGGGTACAAGGGACCCATGTAGTCTAATTATTGTCGCCCACACGCCCTCGCCTAAAACCCTAAGTTTTGCCTCAAGGCAATCCTACCAACGGAACCGCCTTCGCTCTTCTCCTGTTCCTGACCAACCCAAGGGTATGATGGTGATCCATAACATGCCAACTATTCAAGTTATCAATTAACATATCAACATCATAATTTCATGCAACTCAATCACACGAATCAAATATCCCTAACAAGCAAGCTACCGCTATCATGAAACAAAGTATATGTGAGTGTGTGGTTTTGTGAGGAAGTTAAGCACTTCCTCCATCATAAGAAATCATATGCACAAGAGTAATGAATTATACATACCATGAAGCAACAACATATGGGAAAATTGAACAAATCATGAGCATGTAATCAATCATACATAAAATTATGTTAGAGGCAAGAACATATCATGAGAGAGTCAAACATAGAATTCCATACCGACATACAATTTCTAGGGTTTCTCTGGATTCTTCAATCATAACATCCAAGCAATCGAAATCATTAAACTCATAATAAAATTGGTGCTAGGCCACCTAAGAGCAATAGTCCGCACCTTAAGAGGAGATTTCCATCCTTTGAGATCTTAGGGTTTGGGGATTTGGGTAAAACCTCCATTTTCTAAATCAAAAATAAGAAAGACAACATTAATGCTTAAAAATCTACACTATGTTGCTCTATTGAAGGGAGAATATACCATTCTTACCTCCGCTTCTTGGCATGGGTGGATTTGGTGGAGGTTTTCTTGAAGAAGAGGTAGGGACTTGCGAGATTGAATTCCCTTGGGCCCCACTTTAGCTATGACCCACTTCCTCTCCCTTCCTCACTCTTCCTTCCTCTCTTCTTCCTTTCTTCTTTTTCTTTCTCTTCTCCCTTTCTCCCTTTTTCTCTCTTCTCTCTTTCCCTTCTAGGGAAAATTCGTATGGAGAGAGGGGTGCCCCAAATGAGGCCCTTTTATAAATCCAGATTTGGTGGAAATGGCCCCAAGTGTTGGGTTTTTATTATACTAGACCTATGGGAGGGTCTTTATAAGCTCTAAGACCCACTATGGGGTGTACATATTGATATATACCATAGGATAGCTAGCCCTAATGATGATCTACGTATGGACATGATTGGCCCGCCATTTAGATGTACCGATCGAGAGATATGATTAGAAGTCTTTTCAACGGTCACTGACGGTCGATCGGGGCGGCGACTATACGGATATAAGCAGGAAAATATCTTTACTCCATTTGAGAAGTTTGGTCGTAAACCGACGGTCCGAAATCCTCAACTTTGCATAAGAGTGGATGACTCAATTCACTTAAAGTTCTAGCTCCTTACTTTAGGGTATTTGCGCTTCTCATGCACTCATCCTTTGGCTTAAGTTGAGTGGTTATGGGCAGTACCCAGTTCCAACCCCCGCGAAGGATGTCAAGCCCAGTAAGACGGACATTTCTCTATAGTTTTGGAACTAGTGGCCCGCCAACGAGCGGTCTAAAGCTTGTTTAGAAATTCAGGGTATTTGTAGTAGTCCCCTTGCTATGAAACTTATGTGATAGGTGCTCCATGGCCCGATGAAGGACCATGCCAAATTTGAGAACTATCGGATATGGGGTTTGGTCGCACGGGTCCGATTTACGATCAATGGTTACCGTGCCACGATCGGGTCTCCGAATTTGTGGACGGGCGTAGGACACTACATTAGACCTTTGCCAAAAATTTAGAAAATATTCGACGGCTGAAAAACCTGAAGTCTCAATTTCGTTATCCAGTACCAGATTTCAACTCTAGCCTTGGGTGGGTTGACCAGTGCTGTAGGAACGGCTCGTATAATTAAATTCTGGGTGCCCAATGAGTCTGTGGTCCGCAATAGACCACAAACCCAGTGAGATCTATGCTTTTCCAAATTTTTAGATTTTTCTGACCATCCTCAGCTGCTGCACGACCTGCACAAGCTGTCACCGAGTACAAACCGATTATCAGCCTCGATGGCCTGCACACGGTCTGATCGTGACCAGACTGGACCACTCGTGTATAATCTAACGTTGAGTGATAATGGTTAGTAAGTGATAATATAAGTTAATTAAAAAAAATTATAAAGATTTTTGGAAATCTAAAACGGTGAAAATCGAAGATGTTACAGTGATGTATGTATTCTGTCTGACTGGATGAGATTTTCCAGATTGATGATTACATGGGTGACGAGCCCACTGTCCACACTGATGAGCATCCCCGGGGCCATGATTGTATTTCATGCATCCATGCATGTAATAAGAATGCATCTGTAATGTTTTGACTTGGCTAGATGTTTTATGCTATTTCTTGTTTATGACGGCTGTGTGAAATTTTGAGGGGAGATCACACTGAGCTGGCTACTCATTCATCAATGTTCAACCGTACAGAGGACGCAGGTATAGGTGTCGATAAATACACAACATATCTGGAGGCAGCGATGGTCGAGGAGGAACTCTATGACAAGGAGCCGCAGTAGGAGGCGGCTGCCTATTTTGGGCAAAACTAGTAGATTAGCCCTTCATGATTATTTCAGTACATTTAGAAACTTGAAGTTATGTAATTGGCCCCCAGTTGAGTGGACCAAAATATTGTTCACATTTTTGAATCATATCTATGCTATGTTTCATTCCTGCTATTTGCACTTTGATTTACATATTGATTACCACTATTAGTAGTTAACTCCTGGGTTTTTTTGGAACGCGAGGCGTGTACTCAGGTTTTGAAAATCGAAGCGTTAGAAGTTGGTATTAAAGCGAAGTATGAGATAGCCTTGTTGTGGGACCAACATACAAACTTTAAAAGATCAACTAGGGCAAAACTTAGAAACTCTCTCTTAGGAAATTTGCTAGGATGAATGAACGTAGAAATAGAACACTTAGGCCCCTTAGATGTTAGCAAAATGAACATTTGAACTCATGAAGAGATCCCCGAATGGTTAGGAAGAACTTAGTATATGAATCACCTAGGATCCCGTGGGAAATAACAAACTTAGAAACAAAGACCTTAGGCCCCTTGAAAAAAAATAAAAAAAATCAACTTAAAGGATGAAGTCTCTCGTCATGTAATTAGCAAAAACTCTGACCCTTATAATGGTTCATACTGACCAGAACCATTTTTCTTCCTTCTAATTCTTGAACGACCAATCCTGCAGGAAGCCTTGCCACTGGTAACGCGATCCCATCAAACCCATATGGTTGACATCCATCCCATCCCGTCGACGGAGTGCCAGCGGGAGGGCAACCTTGTCTACAAGCCAGGTCTCCCGCCTGGAGTGGCAAACAGGGATACAGGGTCAACTGCAGTAGGGGATTTTCCTTCCCCTCAAGTCATCCCGTCAGGACTGCCTTCACAATATTTTGAGCGACAGACGCGTTCGGCTGAACCTTCCACTAATGCATATGCAGATACGCCCATGGGAATAGCAGCCTTTATGGCCTTTGCGCAAATGACCGGCACCATGCAACAACAACAAGATACGTTCGCCAGACAGTAGCAGGATATGCACTCCCTAATGATGTAGACCTTGCGAGATAGAGATGTAGAACAGCATCCCGAGATGGGGACGCCAGGGGCGCAGACATCTTCGATAGATTCCTAAGACTACGACTGCCGAACTTTAGTGGAGGGCCTGACCTAGTTCAGCCCGAGCAATGGTTGGCAAGGATTACCAAAATAATGAGGCCGCTAGAGTGCACGGACCCCCAGATGGTTACCTTGGCCACATATCCGCTCAAGGGGGAGGCAGAAAATTGGTGGAATGGTGTACAGAGAAGCGTGCCGACTGGGTACGCCTAGACATGGGCCGACTTTAGGATGAAGTTCCTGGAAAAATACTTCCCACAATCATGCCGAAGCGAAAAGATTGCTCAGTTCCTAAAATTGAAGCAAGGGAACATGACGATCGCCCAGTACGAGGCGAGGTTCGACGAGCTGTCTCGGTATGTACCCAAAGCCCTCGAAGACGAGGAGTACAAGTTGGAGAAGTTTAAGGAGGGGTTGAAGCCTAGGATATAATCCGGGGTTGAGCACCTAGGATTTTGCAGACTTCCCATAACTGGTGGACAAGGCGATGCGGATAGAACGAGATTTCGAGCGCCCCGTTCACTCCTACCTTCCATCACGAGACGCCCCGGTCAGACCAAGGCAGGCACCTCTTGCTCCGCCCATCCCTGTAGGAGGGTCTAGACCACTGCTTGCTCGAGGTCGGCCTTTTCCTCCTGGTAGAGGCTGCGGTTACTGCGATAGGGCAAACCATATCACTCGTAACTGCTTTCAGAGGATGCGGGACCAGGGCATCCCGCTCCCGGCTAATCGACCACAACAGAACTAGGTAGCGGCCAAAGAAGCACCTAGGCCTCAACAGCCCAGGCAGGGACCTCCAACATAGCAGAGGGCTCCCCGGCACGAGTATATACTGTTGCTACTACAGAGGCCGAGCAAGACCCCTTACAGACTATCCGTGGTACTGCCCACATAAACAGTACCCCCGTGCTTACTTTATTCGATTCTGGTGCAACTCTATCCTTTATTGACTCTATTATTACATCTAGACTAGCATTAAATACCACTAGGATGCATGTCCCCTTAGTTGTAGCATCTCTTATTGGCAAGTTTGTGGAAACCAATAAGGTATACAGGGCATGTCCCATCTCACTCATAAACCGCGAAGTTGCTGTGGACCTAATTATCATGACTGTTAGACAATTTGACGTCATCCTTGGGATGGATTGGCTTACGTTGGTACGTGCAGTCATGGATTGTCGTGAAAAAACAGTGACTATATCCATTCTAAGGCAAGCCTCTTTCACTTTGAAGGGGAGGAGAAAATGTCAAGAGTTCGAGAGCTTGCAGGCTCTAGAGGAAGCTGAGTCAGTAGAAGTCACTGTCCGATGAATATCGGTAGTCTGAGATTTCTCTGAAGTATTTTAAGAAATACCAGGACTACTCCCTAAAAGGACGATAGATTTTTGTATTGACCTTAAGCCAGGGACCGCTCCTATATCGCTCCCTCCATTTCGCATGCCTTCTTGTGAGATGAAGGAGTTAAGGAGTCAGATTGACGATCTGTTAGTCGAAGGATTTATCCATCCCAGCGTTTCTCCCTAGAGAGCGCCGGTCCTCTTTGTTAAGAAGAAGGACAGGTCGATGCGTCTCTGTATAGACTACAGGAGACCAAATGATGTCACAATCAAGAACAGATATGCCTTACCACGTATCGACGATTTATTTGATCAGTTGAAGGACGCCAAGTACTTCTCCAAAATAGACTTACGCTCTGGATATCACCAGTTGAGGATCAGGGATGAGGATTCCGAAGATGGCATTTAGGACTTGTTATAGGCACTACGAGTTCCTGGTGATGTCCTTCAGTCTCACAAATGCTCCAATAGTTTTTATGGACCTGATGAATCAAGTTTTCATGCCTTACCTAGACTGGTTCGTGATCATGTTCATTGATGACATCTTGGTCTACTCCAAAGGCTAGGAGGAGCATGAACAACATCTACGTACGTTCCTGAGTATACTAAAAGTTAACCAGATGTATGCTAAACTATCAAAATGCGAGTTTTGGCAGAAGGAAGTGAAATTTTTAGGCCACTTGGTGAAGGCAGAAGGTATAGCGGTTGATCCAGCTAAGGTGGAAGCAACATCTAAGTGGGAGCAACCCAGTACAGTGATCGAAGTTCAGAGTTTCCTAGGTATGGCCAGGTACTACAGATGCTTTATCAAGGAGTTCTCCAAAATTGCGTGACCACTCACTCAACTGACTAAGAAGAATGCCCAATTTGCATGGGATGAGAATGCAGAGGCAGCATTTCAAGAACTGAAGATGAGATTAACTTCTACGCCAGTCCTCACTCTCCCACAGGAAGGAGAGACGTTTGTGGTTTACAACGACACGTCTAAACTGGGACTAGGGTGCGTACTAACGCAAAACGATAAAGTGATCTCTTACGCTTCAAGACAGTTGAAGAAACACAAAGAGAACTACCCGACACATGATCTGGAACTGGCAACCGTAGTCTTCACCCTGAAAATATGGAGGCACTACCTTTATGGGGAAGAATTTCAGTTATTCTGCGACCACAAAAGCCTGAAATACATATTTACGTAGATGGACTTGAACATGCGCCAGTGTCAATGGATGGAGACACTCAAAGACTTCCATTTCGACATATCTTACCACCCGAGTAAGGCAAACTCGGTTGCTGATGCGCTGAGGCGTAAGAAGAAGTACGAGACGATAGCCGCCTTAATGATCAAGGAGTGGGAGATGATGTAATTCGTGTAGGACTTCAACATCCAGCTCACCCTCGACGAACCTGACGCTTACATGGCTTTGTTGACTGCTGACCCAACCTTGGTCCGACACGTGATTTCCGCACAGAACCATGATGAATGGCTTATCAAGATGAAAGAGAGATGTAAGAATGAAGAAATGACTGACTGGAGAGTGGGTAGTGACGACGGCCTTCAGTATTAGGGGCGAGTATGCGTTCCAAACAACGTCGAATTGAGGAAGGGGGTAATGCTAGAAGCCCACCATTCCAAATTAACTATCCACGTAGGAAGCACTAAGATGTACAACAATGTTAAAAGACAATACTGGTGGAGTAATATGAAGAGGGACATCGCCGACTTTGTGGTTAGGTGAATGGTGTGCCAGAAGATTAAGGCTGAGCATTGCAAGCCGGCTAACCTCCTTCAGTCGTTACCACTAGCCGAATGGAAGTGGGACAACATTTCTATGGACTTCATATCTGGTCTTGCTAGGACGCAGAGGAAACACGACTCGATCTAGGTCATCGTGGACAGATTGATGAAGTCTACCCAATTCCTTTCGATTCGCACGACCGACTCCACTTATGTTTTGGCAAGGCTATACATTTGGGAAGTCGTGCGGTCTTACGGGGTTCTGCGGGAGATTATATTAGATTGAGACTCCAGGTTTACGTCTACCTTTTAGAGGAGGTTGTAGGAGGAGACGGGCACGGAACTCAAGTTCAGCAAGGCGTTTCATCCTCAGACAAACGGGTAGACTGAGAGGGTGAATCAGATTCTGGAAGATATGTTGAGAGCATGTGTCCTAAATTTTCAAGGCAACTAGGACGATCACCTGGCACTGGTAGAATTCGCGTACAATAACAGTTTCCAATCCAGCATAGGCATGGCACTGTATGAAGCTCTTTATGGCCACACTTGCCAAGCCCCTTAGTGCTGGGAAAAAATTGGAGAAAGAAGCTTGTAAGGTCCTGAGCTGGTTCAAGCTACTACTCAGGTCATTGAAGTGGTCAGAAAACATCTGCGTACTACCCAGAGTAGACAGAAGAGCTATGTGGATAATCGACGTCGCGACCTGGAGTTTGCAGTTGACGACCATGTATTCTTGAAGGTGTCACCTATGAAGGGTTTGATGAGGTTCAGAAAGAAAGGAAAGTTCACACCATACTTCATCGAGCCTTTCGAGATTTTAGATCGCGTGGGGGTCGTAGCATACTGTCTTACACTACATACTACACTGGCCGGTATTCACAACGTCTTTCACGTATTCATGCTGAAGAAGTATACACCAGGCGAGTGGCACATCGCTAGCTATAATAAAATGATGCATGCTCTTTACAATCCAACACTCCCTCACAAGTGACTTTAACACCTATTTTGCAAATGCCAACACTCCATCACAAGCGATTCCAGCGCTAAATCGTAACTTATCTTATGATATGAATGATTAGCCAAGTGATTATTAGTCTCAGTTCATCCAACAGGTTAGTGAATATAGGATACCATCGTTATATCATGAGTCATTATTCGGATCAATTCACGTAGCTCATTACGGCACGTGACGACTCTTTACCAGTGTCTCTTGATCCAAATTAAGAAATTAATATAGTACGGGTCGTTACCCTATACTGAGTATGAATAATTAATTTAGAGGTGTGGGATTGTCACTCATAATTAAATTAATACAGAGGAAAAAGCTCGTCATCTAATTCCATTCACGCCTGGTCGTTTGAACGGTACTCTAGCATGAAATTATCAGCCGGGTAATTTGATGGGGGCCATTTGAACAATATTCTATCACCTTAATCAGTGCTCACTGGTCACTATGGGAAGGCCTGCCACCTTAGTATATGCCGACAGCTCAAATATGGTATCCCTTACCACCATGATCGTCTTATGAGTCTTTGTGGGATCGTAACGTACTAATGGTTATGAGTAAACTAAATTAATGGTAATGGTGGTATCTCATATTCTATTGAATGTTATATAATCACCAAGTAAAAGAGATTGAGCCATCATAAGACTGATGCAATTAATTACCAAGGATCGTAGATAAACCAACATCAGGTACAAAGCATCTCGTGTAGTTCTAACTAAAGTCGATTGTTTGTGTTCAACTTCAGTCTGCCGTATAAGTTTAAGATAACCTCCCTAAAGCGAGCTAGCCACATATTTAAATAATTTGTGAAGCTCGATCTATCACTATAATAATTCAAATTTATCCATTACATAAACATGATCACAAGAAAATTCAATACCTCACCATGGTATACCAATTAAACATATGTACAATTCAATGTAGTTCAATTTACATCACACAATTTAATTATGTTAACATTTCTTAACATTCAACATCAAAGAGTTCTAATATTTAGAGTTTAATGTCATTCAAGCATTTCATTGAGTGTATTATTTTCCAAATACCAAACAAATACATTTAATTGTTCTAAAATATCATATAGAAGTTTGAGGGTAGATCTTCACCGTAGATTAAAAAAATCCTCGATTCGCATACGACTTTAGCATCAGAAATTTGGAAAAATTGCTCCAAACCCTAATTCATTTGTAACTTCATCGTTAGTAGTGTGAATTATATTCTAAATATATTTTAATTGAGGGTTAAGGGTTTTACTTAACTCAGTTTGAGTAAACCCCAACTCGATTCGATGAGTCGGGGGTCCAGAATTGGCGTACCACGATATTCACACGGGACCACACCTAAATATGGCTTCCACAATAGCATGAGTCATTCCGAATCAATTGTCAGGACCTTAAGTCATAGCATAAACTAACCCTAGAGTTAGGGTTTTCAAGAAATGACGAAATGAAAGAGGTTTCTAACCTTAATGGTTAAAAATATTGGAAATGAAAGAAATAGGTAGAAGGGCAACAAGGGAACCTCTTACCTAGCAAGGGGTGAGGAATCCGACCCGAAATCATTAGATTTTGGCCATGGAAGACGTGAAGCTGAGTGTATAGGCGAGATCATGCAAGATCTAGCGAGCACGAGGATTGGATGGTGTGATCCGACACTGGACCCCACCATTTCTACAATTTCTTCCCTCTTCTCTTATTCTTTCTCTCATTTTCTAGGGTAAATTTAAATGGGGAGAGGGGTAGTGAAATAAATGGGCATTTATAGTGCTAGATTTGGTGCAAATGGTCGTAATGGATATGTACTTACAATGAGAGGTTGTTTATACCTTTTGAGGCCAACTGGAAGATGTACGAGTCGATCTACTGCATAGGATAGTTTTTCTAAGTGAGAATTTATGCAAGGCTTTAATCGCCCTGTATATCAGACACATTAATCAATGGTTATGATCAAAAGTCAATTCGACGGTTATTGATCATCAATCGAGATCGCGACTATATAGATGTCTGTATGAAATTACTTTATGTTAGTGTCCTAAGTTTATTTACATTCTAATGGCTCAAAAGTCACAATTTTAGAAAAGATCGAAGGTGGACAATTAACTTAAGTTCATGCTAATTTCAACCAATCCTCACATAGCACATGTGTTGCCTTCCACCTCCAAATTGAGTGATTCCACACGCTGCCTCAGTTCAACATTTGCAATGGACATCAATCCCAACAAAACAAACATCTTTCTATACTTTCAAGTTCAACAGTTCATTAACAAGCGTCTTAGAGCTAGTTTGGTTAATTAAGGCATTTCTGAATTAAACTGAGTGACAATAATTCTTGTATACGGAAACTAGATTTTAAATTGGTTAAGTTTATGGCGTGGACTATTCGTAATTAGAGGAAATGATGATTCAAGTCTAATCACCCTAATCAAGAACCTTAATTCAACTATGCTAGAAACTACCCGAATTAGTATAATATAATAAAAATAGAAAATCATAATTTAATCATATAACATGATTTCATGATTTCTATTATGATTAGAAGAAATTCCTAAGAAGACACCGAATATAAGTACTATAAAATGAAAAGGATATGTCTAGCCCATTAGCGACATGTAGTTGAAGAAATTTTCAGTTTCAATGGGTTTATTGGTTGTATTTTTTTCTGATAATTTTAGTTATTATATTATTTTTTTAAAATTTTTTTATAACAGTTCATCATCAAGTTTAATTTATCCCCACCAAATTTTATTCTATTTTGAATTCCAAAAAATTATTAAAATTCTAGAAGTAATAGTTGTCTAAAACCCATGATTTTTTGTATAATTTTTAAAATATCCTAAAATCAACCTTTTATTAAATTTTTTTTTAATGAAACTAGAATTATTAAGCTTCCTTTTAGTTTTTAAATCACCTCAATCAGAATTGTAAAGAAGAAGATGTAAGAACTCTATGTGGTGGGCCATATTGTTCAACAGTCTGGATTGTCCTATTAGTTAGACTATATGATTGAGTAAACCAGTGGGCCCCACCTCAAGTGATCCGCTGCGCAACTCTGATTGCACAGCAGTGCATATTAGGGATGGAATGCTATAGTTGTTTTACGCAGACAACAATTGAGTTGAACTAGGACAGTAATGTGGAGTAGTAGGAGTGAAAGTTATGATGGGATTCAAACTCTCTTTCCCACAGATTCTATATAAGAGAATGCTGGGTCTCCAAACCTACACAACAACAGAAGCCTAAGTCCCATCTATTGTTCTGTATACGGGTGTGGAGGAAAGGAGGATTACAACATTAGAGTTCTGGTATTCTAATCTTCTATCTATGGCGTCTCAGTTAGGTAAGCCATTCAAACCCTTGATCCCCATGCCCTGTGCACAACAGATCTCTGGGATTTTCGCATACAGATAATAGTCTTACAGAAGATACATATTTTTAAAGTTAGTATGCATAAGCTATCTAAATGAGGGTTGACTCTCAATTTTGGGGGTCGACCTTCGACTTTCAGACTCTTTTTTTTTTTTCCCATAAAATTGAGGTTTTGGTGGACCCAAAATCACTCCTGATGATTCCAAATATGAGCGAATACACACACGAATATGCACTCTAATTGAGAAATCAAAAGTAACGTCCAAGGACATCCAATTCTCAAGTTGGCAAAAACCCGGGGCGTTATAGGTGATATCCTAGATTCAATGGAACATTACCATACATTATGAATACAATATGATTAATCATGCATTAGAATAATTTAATTGACATAGGAGAAACCCGGTGTAAATGGCATTAGGTCATCCTGCGTAGTCCGACTACTGTCGGTCATTCGCGTTCAAGCTTGGTCAATTAAGCAAGCCTTGGGTGGCTGACCTAATACGGGCCACCCCCTAACTTGAACAATTTGCCGGCTAACTTCACATTAAAGACGGTTCTACTCATTAAGTTAATAACTAGGTAATCATTTAAGCAATCTCACAAAGTTAAGCACGAACCCTAAAGTCAACATTCTTATTCATCCAGGCATTTCATCGAGGATGCAAATAATCGATAGAAAGTAATAATAAGATTTGAAGAAATAAATTATATGTAACAATGTTATGCTATAAAAACCCTATTCAGAATAAGGGTTCATTAACTGAGACCCTCAAGTGTTGATAAAATGTAGCCTATGAGTAATGGTCCCCACCTTGAGATGGTTCGCTCGACTTAGAGCGCTCCTGGGGTTACGGTTTTAGGGAAAGATTACTAAAACCTTGAAATTCATATAAGCCTTCGTAAGATTTAAGAGACGACTCATCCTAAAATATCAAAACTTGAAAAGTAAGACTCAAACCTTACCTTCAATTTCCAGCAAAAAGGCTCCTACAAAGTATCCGAGAATGGCTAGCACGTAAATCAAATAGGAGAAAATCAAACCCACAGTCAATCTCTCTCTCTCTCTCTCTCTCTCTCTCTCTCTCTCTCTCTCTCTATCTCTATCTCTCTCTCACTTTTCTTCTTCCCCTCTTTCTCTCTCTCTTTGAATATTAGTGAACAAAATTCATATGGGGAAAGGGGGTATCAAATACTGAACTATTTCTAGTACCAGAATTGGTGCAAATGGCCCCAATGGCTAATTATTAGCTATATTACCCCTATGGAATATCATTTTTAACCACTAGGACCCACCAGGAGGTTTACGTGCCAATTTAAGCCATGGGGTAGGTGTCCCACTAGAAGATTCATGTTTGTATACAACCATCTGATGACTGGATATGCCAATTAATGAGGAATGTATAATTCAGTTCAACAGTCATTGAGCATCGATGAAGGTTACAATTATACAAATGTGTGTAGGATAATAATTTAGATTAGTTTCCTAAGTTGATCACCATCTAATGGTCCAAAAGTCACAACTTTGGCGAAGAACGAATGGTGAACATTTCTCTTAACTTTAGGTTATCACCTAGGGCACTTGCACACTCCCATGCACTCGACCTTCAGGCACAAGTTGAGTGATCCTAGACGCTATCTCAGCCCAATATCCGCGATGGACATCAAACCAGATATGAGGGATGTCTAGCAGACCACAAACATGTGGTCTAAAGATATTTCGATTAATCAGGGCATTTTTGGAATAAGTTGCACGTCAAAATTTCTCGCGGGTGATAGTTAGTGTTGAGATTAGCAAGTTCATGACGTTACCCATTCACGATTAGCGAAACTGGGTATTCAACTTTAATTATCCTAAACCTTCAAATGCTAGTGTAATTAGGGCATTTAGTGGGGTTAATACCAACTTCGGACATATTACAGTTTTCGTACTAAATTTTACAAGACATTACATATAGTTTCATGTGATATGGCCCACCTACACATCACATTTGATTGATATTTGGAGGTCTACCTTATATCGACCTTAAAAAAAACAATGATCCATGCGGATCAAGCCCCACGTGTACCAGTGAGCCCAACACGTTTTTCAAGTAAAAAACAAAAGAAGTTTATGCAACATAGGTGTTTTGCTTCTTTTTTGTTTTACATGTGTAAGGTGCACTAAAGTGCACTGTATATGTGCACATCAATGTTACATGTGTGCATGGGTTGGTCCCATGATAAATTCCAACTGTCCATCATGTGGACCCCATGCATAAATCCTATTATAGTAATAAATAATAATAATAATAATAATAATAAAACGCTGATCTTTTTGTGAGCTTTCTCTTTCTCTCTCTCTAGCACCCACCCTCTCTTATTTTCTTATTCGAAGTTCTTATAGAGAAGCACGCCCCTCTTAATAAGGGAGGACCGTTCCTGTACCGAAAGGATGAAAGGATAAGGAAGAGGAAGTTACAACCACTGCCATCAATCCTTCAACTTATTTTAAAACCACAAGGGTTTCAACCATTAAAATAATCAATTACTTATATTAAAATATGAAATTATAAATATAAGAACTAACACGTGTGAGTAGGAAAAAATTAAGTGTTATTACATCACCCTCGTCCTCTCATATCTGCCATTCTTACAGACCAGAGAGACCTCGACCTAGACTCTACTGTTCAAACGGGTGCAACCCTTACTCAAGTGCCCTGTCCACCCACTATCGGCCCAACTCGCCCCGATTAGAAGAACCCATCTTGTTGTCCTTATTTAGGCCCCCTAGTCCTTGTTTCTTTGTATTTCTTTGGGCTCTTGGTTGATGAGAAGTAAGTTTTCTCACTTGCTTTTCTTAAAAAGTTGTTGAATTAATTTAATTTTATTTTTTTAAATAATTTGATAAATATAAAAATAATAAATTTTGATGTTTAAAATACTATTAAGATGATTAAAAATTTAAATATTTCAAATCATATTTTAAAATAATTTCTATAGAGAAGATAATGAAATCAGTTTTTTTTTTTTTAAATTCGATGATTCAATATTTTACTTTCATAAAAAAAATTATAAATAATTTCAATACATAAAAAGACAATGTAAAAAAATTATAAATAATTTCAATACATAAAACGATAATATATCTAATTTCTAAAATAATTTAACATGGGAAAAAAGATTCCCAACTTTTAAAAAAAAAATAATAATAATAAAAATAATAAAAATCTATAGAGAAAAAGATAAAGAAATCAGATATTTCTTTAAATAATTGGATGATTCAATTTTTAATTTTCTTAAAATTAAATTTTAGAAATACTTTATAAAGAAAAAAAGATAATAAATATTATTTTAAAAATAACTTTATTATACAAAATATATATTTTTTTTAAATACCCGGATTCAGTTTTCATAATAAAATAGTTTTTAATAAAGTAGGCGTGGAGTCCGAACACAAGACTTTTTTATCATGCTGTCTCTCTCAACTGACCTATCTAAGTAATATTGCTAAATTTAATAATAGAGTAATAACGGTTGCGGATTGCATCCTACCTCGGTGTGGACGGAAAAGGAAGGGGCTTTGTGACCATGATATATGGGTTTTATCAGGCCGTTCATCCATTTTTCCATGTTGTTTTAAGATATTAGCTCAAAAATGACGGTGATCTAAGACTCAAATGGACCACATCACAGGAAGCAGAGGTGATAATAACGTCCACTATTGAAACCTTCGTAGGGGCCACTATGATGTTTAGATCGAAACCGGACAGCCTACTGAGTTACTCAGTAGGCTCTTATCGTACTGAGTAAACTCAGTTGGGCCCACCTTGAATGTATGTAGTCTATCCCTACCATCCATTCATTTTTCCATATAATTTAAGGAGTTGAGCTCAAAATGGAAGCATATCCAAAGATCAAGTGAATCATAGCACAAGAAATAGTGGGGATAATGATTTCCACAGTTGAAACCTTGCTAGGCCCCAAGATGATGTTTATTTGTCATCCAATATGTTTATAAGATCATACAGGCATGGATGAAGGGAAAACAAAAATATAAACTTGATCTAAAACTTCTGTGGCCCCAAGAATTTTTCAACGGTAGACATTTGATTAAACTGTTTCCTGTGGTGTGGTCCATTCGAACATTGTATATGCTTAATTTTTGGGCACATGACCTAAAATTATCTATTAAAATGGATGGACAAAGTAGATAAAATACATAAATCTTGGTGGGCCTAACAGAGTTTACTCGGTGCACTGCAATCCGCATCTGTTTAGATTTCCTTTGCACCCGCAGGTGTAGAGCACGTGTCTACATATGCCTGTGCGCCCAAAGCACCTGTGAGTAGAGCTGTACACGAGCAGACTAAGGCTCGAGTACTCGCTCGACTCGACTTGTACTCGACTCATCTGAGTTAGAGTCGAGTACGAGCGGGTTTCCATGACTCGTTTAGATTACGAGTAGAGTACGAGTCTAGAGGTACTCGACTCGGTACTTGACTCGTGTGCTCGACTTGGTACTCGACTCATACTCGACTCGTACCCGTATATATAAGCCCGCCCGAAAAACAGAACCCTACCCCACTCGTCATTTTCAAGCGGCGCCCAAACCATTCCTTCTTCCCTCCCAGCGAGCATTCGAAAAAAACCTCTCTCTCTCTCTCTCTCTCTCTCTCTCTCTCTCTCTCTCTCACTTGCCCCTGTCCCTTATCCGGCGGTGCTAGACCCTGCCGCTCGTTCCTGCGGCCTGTCCGGTGCCCCTGTCCGACGACGGAGCTTATCCTTGCCACTCGTCCGGTGCCACAGATCGTCCCTGCTAGGCAGTCACTCGTTCGTCATCGCCTTGTCCTGCACGCAACTACTGGTCGTTCCTGCCCAGCTCGCCCTGCACTACCCGACGCAGCTGCCGGTCGTTCCTGCCCAGTTCCTACCCAGCTCGCTCGATAAGGTTTTGGCCTTTTGGGATTTACTTGATATTTTTGTTTTCTCTTGATATTTGGGATTAACTTAAAATTTCTAAACTTCAAGTTGATACGTGCCCTAAAATGAGGAACCATCCTAACTGTTGATTACCCTTTGAACTATCAAACCAATAGCAACAAGCAAGTCGCTGTCCCAAATTAGATTAGCGGAACCATCCTAATCATTGATTTATGTACACTTGCTTGTTGAACAGGACCATCAGCTATTTTTTTCAACCACTCAATAAATGTCCACCAATCTGTTAGATCTAATAAAATAAACTTTTGATTCATGATACATTTAAACTGGGATCCATAATTTAGACGGTCTAATTTGAATTAATTTTTGCAACATATGCAACGTTTAAGTAATTTTGCACTAATCCGGTTATCAGCTATTATAATAGGCTCACTTTAAAGTGAGCTAATAGTCTACAAGTCTAATAATTAATAATTTGATCAATCTGAACCGTTGATATGTGTAAGCCCATTGACTGAAAATATTCTAACAACATCATTATACATGGCCTGTACCAATGATTTCTTTTCTTCCGCACTCGAATCATAGCCAAATTTGGAGAAATAGATCATTTGAAGAGTTCCCATTGATGGGCAACTTGAATTTGTAATAGGTTTGATCCACCTAATGGATAACCTCCAACCTATTAAGTGCTTCTTACATCAATCCTTCCAATAGATAAATCCACCATGAGGATCACCTGATGCAAAAATTAGCCATATCCACTTATCAAGTGACCACACCATAGAAAACAGTTTGTAGCTATTAATAAATAACAAAATATAAATGTGATCCAGTTAATAAGTGGATAGGGCTGAGTTTTTCACAAAGTGTTTTCCATCATGGGTTATTAAACTAATTATGTATTAAATATTCATATTTCTAATGCGTGATTACTATTAAATAAAATGAGAGGGATTCATTTTTAGCAATCTATTAAGCTGGGTCTTAGGTTTTTTAAGGAATAAGAGGGCAATTACTATTTGTGTTTTCCTTTGATACCATGCCTTAAAATAGTTATGTTTTCCATATTTCTTAATTTACTTTATAAATGACAGTTTACTTGTTAATTTGTTAGTGTTGAATGCTACCACTTTAAGATGTCTTTGGTTTTTCATTTGACATTTTGTTATTAGTTAGCTAGATGATAAATGTCAATTTCAACATGCTCCTTTGTTTGCATAGATATGAATTATTTGTATTGTTCTAGTTGTAGACTTGTAGTATAGGATAATCAGTTGCCCATTTGAAGATTTCTATGTTGCCAAACATAAATTCAGTGTGTTCTTGGATGCATAGAAATTCTCAAATTGTCCCTTTTTGGACAGTTCAGGGTTAGATAGATTGTAATGTCTTCATTTATTCTAATTTAAATGCATATGCCTGTTCTGGTTTCGTCTCTTCTTTTTCTCTCTGGATATATTTCATGTATTTATTTCCGTCGTCAAATGTCCACACTTTGTGTTGATGATTGACATGAGAATCAAATACAAGATTAATATATTCTAAAAAGATAAGAGGAGATGCTGCAAAAATTTTGACGTAGCATTTAAATTGAAAAATGAAACATTACAATATAACTTTGAATGGGTGACTGATTTAGACAGTTAAGTAATTATGTCCGTCTAGCGGTCTAGCCATCTAGGACCCTAGGTATAGCCGTATAACATATCAAGAACTTTATTTTATAGATGGCTAGTCAAGACGAAAGCCCATATACCCCTGGAATGGGTGCATCGGCGACATATCCTCTAATAGTAGAGGGAGACACAGACACGTCAACCGCATGCAAAAGGAAGAAAAAGAGATCAACAATGTGTGATGATTTCGAAGATGTGACAGTTAACGGTGTACAGAAGATAATGTGTAATCAGTGTAAAGGGTTATTCAGCAAGATTCCAGGAGTATCTACGACACATCTAATTAGACATTTAAAGACGTGTCCAAAGAAAGTAAGACTCCCTCCTCCTAGCCAACAGATGCTGTCATTTACGAAGTCAGAAGGAGATGACTCCCAAGGCGTAGTGCTCACTCATAAGTTTGACAAGGAGAAGCTAAATGAGTGGTTTGCTAGATTAGTGATTTTAGAAGAAAAATCTTTTAGAATGATAGAAAGTAAAAGGTTTAAGGCTTTTTGTCAATTCCTTAACTCTCGGACTGAGAATGTCTCCCACGTCACAGTGCAAAGAGAAAGCATGAAGATGTACGAAAAAGAGAAGATGAAACTGAAAGAAGTTTTGACTTCAGTGACCAGAATAGCTTTGACTTCTGATTTATAGATGGCGTTCAATCAAAGAAAATGATACATTTCATTAACCGCTCACTATGTTGATAAGAATTGGAAACTATGCAAGAGAATTTTGAACTTTAAACACCTTCCTCTTCCACATACTGGTTTACTTATTTCAGATTGCATCTACAATTGTCTAGAAGGCTGGGGCATTAAGAAGAAAATTTCAGCAATAACTTTAGACAATGATTCAACAAATGATAGTGTCATTTCATGCTTACGTAATCAGTTTAGGGCAACAAGAAATTTATTTTTTGAAGAAAAAATATTCTAGGTCAGATGTTGTGCCCATATTGTAAATTTGATTGTACAAGAAGGGCTGAAAGTAATTGACAACACTATAGAGAACATAAAAGAAAGTGTGAAATATATAAGGGAATCGCCATCGAGACTGAGTGTATGGAATGACATCATCCAACGTTTGAATGTACCATCTAAAAAAATGTTAAAGTTGGATGTCTATACATGGTGGAACTCGACCTATGAAATGTTAGATGCGGCAATGGAATTACAACTTGCATTTCCTGAATGCGTGGCACGTGACAGAACGTATTCTTAATTGCCGAGCACAGATGATTGGGCCAAAGGACAACAAGTTCACACATTTCTCAAAGTTTTCTACGATTGCATGAAGATTTTTTCTGGGAATCAGTATCCAATCGCAAATCTGTTTCTTCCGTCTCTTTGGAAGATTAAAGATGTTCTACAGAAAAATGTCAGTGCGGGTCCAGATTTCATATGCCAGATGACAGTTGGTATGAAGACGAAGTTCGATAAATAGTGGGACGAATGCCATCTGTTAATGTCTTTGGCAGTTGTTCTTGATCCTCGTTGTAATATGGGGTTGGTTAGCTTTATTTTTATGAAGTTTTATCTTACTGAAAGAGCGGCAGCAGAGACGTCTAAGGTTCGTCAAGCCCTTGAAAATTTGTACAAATCGTATGTTAATACTTTACCTGCAGCGGGTGTTGAAAAAAGTAGAGATGTGGATATTTCTGTACCTGATAATTCGGATGTGCTAAATGAATACATATCATACTTGGCACAAGCACGAATGGGAGTTGATACTACAGAATCAGAGTTAGAAATATACATCAAGGAGCCAATCATAGTGCGATCCGAATTTGATGTGTTAGAATGGTAGAAGATGAGGGTTTGTGAATCAAAATATCCTACATTATCTGTGATGGCACGAGACATATTATCAATACCAATTTCAACAGTGGCATCAGAATCTGCATTCAGTACAGGGAGTAGGGTTGTGAAAAAGTATCGAAGCTCACTTTCGCCAAATACAGTTGAAGCGTTGATTTGTACGCAAGATTAGTTGCGCTCGATATGGGGAGGAGATATGAATGATGATGATGAAGAAGAGGAGATTGAGATTCATGACGAGTCTCTACCTACAGATTAGTAATTATTTTCGATTTTTTTTTTGGTTGAATGTTAAATGATCTGTAATACTATTTCACTGCAACTACAAACATGAAAGTGTTGGTCCTTTTGGAATGTGGTTTGAATGATCTATAATATTATTTCACTGCCTATTCATTTGCTTTTATTTTTGAATTTTGATACATTTATATTGCTTTCTTTTATTTCTATATCAAGTTCAAATTATTTTATCAATATTTTAATTTTTTTAATTAAAAATTGAGTGTAGATATGTCATCATCGGACCCATCGACAAACATTTGGGACTATGCTTCCCAAGTTGAATCACCTCCAAGGTCTGGAAAAATAAAAATTAAGTGTTGTTTTTGTGGCGCAAAGTTCATGAACAAGACTAATCGCTTTCGCTTACACTTGTCATGTCGAGGTGGTGATGTAAAACCATGCCTGAATGCCCCTAAGGATGTCTAAATTCTTTTTCAAGTCCTATTAGATTCGAATAGAAAACCTTCAACTCCATCCAAACCTTCTACTTCTGGATCTAGTATACGAATGACATCCACAAAAGATGAGAGGAGGAAATCAGATTAAAAGCTTTGGAGGAAGAACAATTCCAACTCGCCTTAAAACGCAATATGAAAGATGTTTCTAAACTTCAGCGATATTTGAGTCAAAGACAACACGATATTGAAGCAGGGTCGAGTTACTCGAGTACGACAAACAAGAAGAAGAAAAAGAGTAACAAATTCAAATTCCTGACTCGTCTCGGTGAATTTTATAGGGCATTGGGTACTACATACAATTCTTCACATAAAGTAAGTTTGAAAAATCTAGTTCAAAGTGTAAAAGAGTACGAAGGAAATATCTCTTCGCCTTCTGACTTAGAGGAAGTGAACCAATTTGTATATGAAAAAATAGATAGTAGTTCTGATGGATCAGATGACAATACAGGAAGGCACTCCTCTTATGGAGGTTATTAGTTATAAATTGTCATTTTGAACAATATAATGTAAATATGTTAATGTAATTATCGAAGTTTTTTAGTCATAAATTATGTGCATTTTATATATTTTATTGTTTCGTAACTTTCGTTTAACTTCGAATTCCAATTGACAATCGAATTGAAATTCAAATGAATCTCAATTTATAACTCGAACTCGTCTCAAATCTCGAACTCGTTGCTCGAAAACCCTACTTGAATTGGGTTCAAATTCAGACTCGGACTCGAACTCACCTCAAAAACTCTGACTCTACTCGACTCGATTTCTGCTCGTACTCGAACTCGCCTCGAAAACTCGGACTCGACTCGACTCGTTATCTACTTGTACTCGGGCAAGTAGAGTACGAGTAGGGAGTCCATGCTCGTTAGCCTAGTAGAGCCGAGTACGAGCACGACTCGGGCGTTAAGAGCCGAGTACGAGTAGGGCGATACTCAGCTCGACTCGACTCGTGTACAGCTCTACCTGCGAGATCTACCCTAACGCGGGGGGAAGCAGATTGCGTACTGAGTAAACTCTGTGGGTCCACCGTGATTTATGTATTTTATCCACTCCTTCCATCCATTTTACTAGATAATTTTAGAGCTTGAGCCTAAAAATAAAGTATATCAAAACTTTAAGTGGACCACACCGTGGGAAACAGTGTGAATTGAACATCTACGGTTAAAAATTTTGGTGGCCACAGAAGTTTTGGATTAAGCTTGTATTTGTGTTTTCCCTTCATTTATGTCTTTTTTATCTCATGAACATGTTGGATGAGAAATAAACATCAATGTGGGCCCTAAAAAGGTTTCAACAGTGGAAGTCATTATTCCAATTGTTTCCAATGGTATGGTCCACTTAATATTTAAGTATAATTAAATTTTGTTCTCAACCCCTAAAATAAGATGGAAAAATGGATGGTCAAGGTAGATAGACCAAATACATTCACGGTGGACCCAACAGAGTTTACTCAGTATGATCAGAGCATACTGAGTTACTCGTACGCAATCCGATTTCAACGCGGGAAGTGGATTGCCTGGTGTACCACACACCACCGAACTGGCTGCCGTGTTGATGTCACTAATTTGTCTGGGTCCCACTATCAAGTATATATTATATCAAAACTGTCCGTTCATTTGGGGAGTTCATTATACAGCTTGAGCTGAAAAATAACACAGATTCAAAGATCAAGGGGACCACACTACAAAAAATTAGTGGGGTTTGAAAGTTTACTATTGAAAGCCTTTTGGTGGCCACAAAAGTTCTAGATTAATGTGATATTTGTTTTTCCTATGCATCCAAGTATGAGCAACCTTACGAACTGATTGGATAGAAAATAGACGGTATGGTGTGCAGTATGAATGTTTTAACCTTGAGAATCATTCTCCCCTCTGCTATTTGTTATATGGAATATTTAAATTTTGGATATGACTCATGTTTTGAGTAATACTCCAAATATTTGATATCCCCGAATAGATAGACGGCGTAGATAAAATAAATACATAATAATATGACCATATAACTTTAATTTCCTTTGAGCTGTTCGTACAGCTCGTGCACTGGCATTCATACAGCTCGGAGTTCGAGGCAGGTCACCACTAATATTTGCACGGCACGTAACCACACCACCTAAGTCGGTTGTGTGTGGTAGACCGGCCCATCCGCTTCCCCCTGGCGCGGTTCATTTCCTGAAGTGACTACATGCGGAGCGGATTACGGGCTCTTCGGCCTCAGCTAACACAACGCTGCCTTGACCGTGCGGCTTTGATGTACATATCCACGCCGTCCATCTATTGTCCCAGATCATTTTAGGGCATGAGCCGAAAAATGAAGTAGATCTAAATTTCATATGAATCACCCCACAGGAAATAATAATGATTTACCATTAAAAACTTCTCGTGGATACATGGCAAAAGTAATTAATCAAGCTTATATTTGTTTTTTCCCTTCATTCATTTCCACGGGACATAGTGAACAGGTTGGATGAAAAATAAACATTATAGTGAGCCATATAAATTTTTTAATGGCATGCATTCAATCATCATGTCTTCCTATGGTGTGGTTCTCCAGAAAATTGGATCTGGTTTTTTTTAGGTACATCATTAAAATGAGCTGGAAAAACATACCAACGGCCTAGATGCGACATTATCAAATGGTTGGATGGCAAATAAAAATTATAGTGTGAATGGTTAGTAAACATTATAATGTGTCATTGGAAGTTTTCAACAGTCGCAGTCATTATTCAAATTATTTCCTATGGTGTGGTCCGCTCTACCTTTGGATCCGCTTCATTTTTAGCTTGTCTTAAAATGAGATGGCAAAATGAACAGGATACATGGATATAAAACCCATACACCATGGGCCACCACCCATTTCGTCCCACTTAAATGGCAACAACTTTAGGAAGGGTTGGTTGGTGACCCCAACACCATCCACCTAGGTAGTGTCATGCCCTGTATAGCCGTTAAGATGTATGTGTTTTATCTATACTGTACATCCATTTTGTAAGCTCCTGTCAAAAAATGAAGTTTATCAAAAGCCACCGTGGACAACAACATAGAAAATAGTGGCAGTTAAACATCTGCCTCAGAAGACTTCCCTGGAGGCACATAAGTTTTGGATAACGTGGTATTTGTGTTTTCTCATCATATATTTACCTATACGTGAGCTTATCAATAATATGAGGGTAAAACTGACATTATCTCCGCCTAGATAGGTTTCCCTGGTGGTGTCTACCTACTGTTTCCTGTGGCGTGGTTCACGTGAGCTTTGGATTTACTTGACTGCTGGCGTTGTGTCCTTAAATGGCTTGACAAAACAGACTGAGGACGACTAGGTTGTTTTGGCCCACCCTCAATCCGCTTTCTATCATTGTCATCTTAACCCATCTTATCAATTGGTGGCTTACTAAACTTCTTTTAATTTTGGCCACCAACCAAGGAAGTGGATCAGGTGGTGACACCAATTTGCTATACCTTGGTAGGTGGTGTCAGGCATTGTTGTGTCTACCATGATCTATGTATTTTATCCTCGCCATCAATCTATTTTTCTAGCTAATTTTATGGCAAGAGTCCAAAATATAGGAGTAGATTAAGAGGTCTAGTTGAGCATCCTATATGAAATAATGATGATTGAATGCCTACCTTTAAAATTTGGTTGCAGGCTGCAAAAGTTTTTGATTAAGCTTATACTCTCATCCTCACGGTATACAAGTCTACATGACCTTATCCATAGGTTGGATGGCAAATAAATGTTACTGTGATTAAATCCCTGCCCCCATTATTATTGAACGTTTATCTTTTGAGAGGAAAAAATATATCATGGTGGGCCTTAGGATGGTTTTTTAGATGGGTGTCATTTTCCTCACCTTTTCCTTTGGTGTGGTCTACTTGAGCTTCATATTTACTTCATTTTTGAGCTCATGTAATAAATTGACCTGGCTAATTGGATAGATGGCATGGATATAAAACACATATATCACAGTGGGCCCTATAACACCCCACAACAAGTACATGAGTGGTGTTAGGGTCACCGCCAATCACTTCTTCTCATCATTTTATGAATATAATCTTAACAACTATGATTAAAATACCTTTTTAAGTTTAGCACCACCCACCTAGGGAAGCCAATAGGGTGGTGACCCCAACACCACTCATTTAGGTGGTGTCATGTGTTGTAGGGTCCATTGTGATGTATATGTTTTATCCACATCATCCGTCCACTTTTCCAGCTCAATGTAGTGTATGAGCTTAGAAATGAAGATGATCAAAAGCTTAAGCGGTACACACTACAGGAAATAGTGGTGACTTAACGCACACCATTAAAAACTTCTTGGGGCCACCAAAGCTTTGAATCAAATTGATATTTGTATTTTGTCTTTAACAAGGTCGATGTGACATTATTAAATGTGAGTTGGATGGCAAATAAGAATTTCCTTGGTATCTCAAGATGTTGGATGGTAAATAAACATTACAATGTGGCCGTCATTATTACAACTATTTCCTATAGTGTGGTCTACTCCAGCTTGGGATTTGCTTCATTATTTTTGGATCCTAAGATAAGATGGAAAAACAGATGGATGATTTGGATATAAAACCCATACATCATGGTGGTCCCATAATGCCCAACTAGAGCTGGGCTGGGCATCGGACCGAGTCGACTCGGATTTGGCCCAACCCGATCAGGTCCGGATTTTACATGTCCCAACTTGAACTCGAACAGAACCGGGACCGAATCTGAGTCAGCAGACTCGGTCAGACCCGAACATGTGCTGGTCTGAACCGATCCGAGTCCGACTTGGTCAGGAAAATCGAGTCAGATCGGATTGCGCAAGGTTCGGATCCGATTGCTGAACAATAAACATTCGGTGACCCTAGGAAACTTTTAATGGTGGCCATTTAACAATCACTGTGCAATAGAGAGATGAACGGTGTGGATGCCTGACAAAACAGATGAACGGCGTGGATGCCTATCAAAACAGATGTCGGGTCCAAGCCAATCCAAGAAGTCGCAACAATTCTCCATTTCACTAAAGTCGATCCCTTCTCCACTCAAAATACAATCAACATTGAAAACGAAAATAATATCAATTATATAAACTTGTATTCACAATCCCCACAAAAAAAAAAAAAAAAAATGTTTTGCAAGAAGAAGATCAGACTGATCCCATTTGAAATTCGAGGTTAGAAATGCCCACTTTTAAAAAAAAAAAAAAAAAAAAAAAATCATAATTCCACAGACAAACTGAAATTATTTCATCAGTCAATGCTTCCACATTGAAAAGGGACTATCATCTGTTTTGCTACACAGCCGATGAAAGCGGGAAAAAAAAAACACCAAATAGATGGGATTCTTGATGCAAATCAACCTCTGAATAGCCACATCATCAACCCTACATCACCGCGATAACCGATCAATGCACGCCGTGCTCCTTGGCGTGCTGCTGGTGCTCAAGATGGTGGCGCTCCTCGGGGAGAGCGACAAGGTAGGAGAAGATCATGCTGCCAATGCAGATATGATAAAGAGGTTCGATGGGGCTCTTCTGTATGTACTTGGCGTGGTAGTTGTCCATGCCCTGACTGATCGACTTCTTCACGTAGTCGATCGACAAAATTGACTTTATATGGGCCGGCAGATCCCTCACTTTCAGCCCTTTGACCTCGTTGTAGAAGTTCCTCCAAGCCATTGGAGAGAGATCTGAATATCCAAAACCCTAACCCTAGCTTTTCTTCTTCTTCTTTTTCTTCTGCAGAAGCGAGAGAGGAGAAATCAAGCACAGAGAAATGTCAGAAATGCCCACTTGATTTTCCTTCTCTGCATTTGGTTGCCTCTCTCTCTCTCTCTCTCTCTCTCTCTCTCTCTCTCTCTCTCGGACGGGAGAGTTTTGAGGAAAAAATCTCTATCTCTCTCTCTCTCTCGGGTGGGAGATTTTTAGGGAAAAAATCTCTCTCTCTCTCTCTCTCTCTCTCTCTCTCTCTCTCTCTCTCTCTCTCTCTCTCTCTCTCTCTCTCTCTCTCTCTAATCAGGCGAGAGGGTTTTGGGGAAAAAAAGGATAGGGTGCGAAAAAAAAGGGTATTTATAGGTATACCCCTCCGGGTCGGGTCTGTTCGGGTCGGTTCGGACCCATTCGGTCCGGATTTGTCCGGGTACAGTACTATCCGAATCTGACTCGAAATTAAATCGGATCTGGCCGATCAGAATCGATCAGACCTGATCAGACCGTCAGTTCTATTCGGAACGGTACCAAGTCGGGTCTGGTTGGGTCGGATCCACCGGATCGGGCCCAAGTTGTCCACCTCTATGCCCAAACACATTACCATCCAATCTGCTTCCTATCTCCATCATCTCAATCCAATCATATTAAATATCATTAAAGCTTAGATGGTAGATAAACATTATAACGTGGGAGGTTTTCAAATGTGGCTATCATTATTGCAACTGCTTCATATGTGTGATCCACTTGAACTGTACATCTGATTCATTTTTGGACCCATCCCCTAACATGAGATGGCAAAACTGATGGACTCGGTGGATATAAAACCTATAGAAGGTTTTGGTCCCATGATGCCCAACCCGTCACCACCTTCTTTTTTTCAACCATATTGATTGACATTAAAGCTGACTTAAATGGCAACCACCTATGGATGCCGATTGGGTGGTGACCTCAACAACTCTTTAGCGGTGTCATGTGTTGTGGGGCCATTGTAATGTATATGTTTTATTCATGCCATGCATTCATTTTGCAAGCTCATTTTAAACCGTGAGCCTAAAAAGAAAGCTAACCAAAAGCTCCAATGGACCACACCATAAAAAATAGTGGTGATCTCAGGTCTGCTATTAAAAACTTCCTAGGGGCTACAAAGGTTTTGGATCAATCTGATATTTGTGTTTTTCCTTTAACTAGGTTTGTGTAACCTTTTCCGTTGGTTGGATGGCAAAAGATAGTTTACAGTGGGCCTTAGAAAATTTTCAATGGTTGGTGTCATTATTCCTATTGTTTCCTACGGTGTAGTCTAGCCTAGTTAAGCTTCAGATCTGGTTCGCTTTTTGGCTATTGCCTTAAAATGAGCAGGTAAAACAGATGCATGGCCTCGATAAATGACATGATCGCTCCGCAGCCTGCCGTGATATAAAACACATGTATGACGTTGGGTGTTGTTAGGTCGCCACCCAATCCAATTCATGTTGTATTTGTTTTAAAATAATATTAAAAATTTGAATTTTCAAATTTCGGTGTTTTCCCTCCACATTTAAATTTTGGTGTTTTTGAGGTGTTGGTTTTGTCCCACATCGGATTTGACAAGAGAAATTCTCTTGTTTATATGATAGACTTTTTGCCTAGGGCTTGAGCCCCTTTCAGGGGGCATGTGAATTTGGTCCTGTGGGGGGGCTATGCCAATAGCTCTAATCTATGTCATTAACCACACACGCGCGCGCGCGCCGAGCCGAGCCGCGCCGTGCCGAGCCGAGCCGAGTCCGAGTCCGCGTCCGCGTGCGCGACGCGACGGGACGGGACGGGCTGGGCTGGGCTCGGGTGTGGGTGCGGGTGCGGTGTAAGTGTACTCGCGTGGGTGTGTGTGTATGGGTACTCGCAGGACTGTATGTGCGAGAGTGTACTCGCACTTGCGCCTTTTCGTTTTTAAACCAGAGAGATGCTTCCCTTCCGGTTGGTCGCCCCTGTTGGGTTTAAACCCAACGGACCTAACCTTTTGTAAAGGGTGCTTATGCACCATTTCGGAGTCTATATAAAGACTTCCGATTCCAGTTTCAACATACGAAAAATTCCCTGCCTTATAAAACTCTCTCTGATACGGTTTTGTTACTGAGTTCATTGCTGAGTCAACTCAGCACTTTCGAATTAAACTGCAAGTGGTTCGAGCCCGTGTACAGTGAGTGCACCGCTGGGACCGGGTCATAGTCGTTGTATCCTGGAGGTCGATTGCTCTGGAAACCTGTTGCACTTGGGACGCTGTCCAAGGGGAGCAAATTCGATTTCAAGCCGAGTGACTCAGTCACGCCTCGACTCAATTCAATAAGTTTTTCTTTCTCTAAATTTATTTTCCTTTTTTGGTTCTCGATTTTTATAGTCTATTTAATTCAACATATTATCCAACAATCTTGAAATCGAATTTTGTGTTGAATTACATAGACTATGGCTACAGTAACAGTAAATGCTTCTACTGAGTTAGCCAAAATCGAACCGTTCGCTGGACAATCCTTTAAACGGTGGAAACAGAAATTGATGTTCGCTCTTACCACCCTGAAAGTTTCATACATTTTATCTGAATCATTTACTATAGATCCAGCAAATCAAAATGAAGTAACAGATGAAAATAATTGCAAAAATTATATTCTAAACTCTTTATCCAACGAATTATATGATGTGTATGCTTCTTACGCCTCTGCTAAAGATATATGTATTGCTTTAGAAAAGAAATACATATTAGAAGATGCAGGCGCTAAGAAACATGCAATTGCTAATTTCCTTCACTATGAAATGACAGATGATAAATCTGTCACAAATCAGATTCATGACTTTCAAAGTCTAATTCACGAACTATCGACAGAAGGAATTAAGTTGGATGAGGTGTTTCTGTCAGGAGCGTTAATAGAAAAGTTACCGCCCTCCTGGAAAGAATATAAAAATAGAATGAAACATAAGAAGAACGGTGTTTCTTTGGAAACCACTATCGTACACATACGAATAGAGGAGGCCAATAGAATCAGGGACCAAAAAGAAAATAAAAATGAGATAGATTCAAAAGCGAATCTTGTGGAATCAAGTCGGACAAATAATAAGAAAAAGGGCAACTGTCATAACTGTGGCAAACCTGGACATTATGCAAATGAATGCAGGCTCAAAAAGAAGAATGCAAACAATCAATTTAAGAAAAAGGGAAACTGCTACAACTGTGGAAAGCCTGGGCATCATGTTAAAACCTGCAGGCTTAAGAAAAATAAAGATAAGCCGCAAGCTAATCTTACAGAAACAGGCAATGAGTCTGACATAGTAGTGGCTGTGGTGTCAGAAGTCTTCCTTGTAAACAACTTGGAGTGGGTGCTAGATACTGGTGCAACTAGACACGTGTGCAAGGATCGTAACATGTTTACCTCCTACCAAGTGTCAGGAGATGATGAACAGGTGTTCATGGGAAATGCTAGAACGTCTCCAGTTGTAGGGAAAGGGAAAGTACTTCTGAAACTCACTTCTGGAAAGACTCTAATGTTAAATGATGTCCTCCATGTGCCTGACATTAGAAGAAACTTGGTCTCTGGTTCGCTCCTCAATAAGTCTGGTGTCAAATTAGTATTTGATTCAGATAAGCTTGTAATGACTAAAAATGGAACCTTTGTTGGTAAGGGTACTGTAGCGATGGTTTATTCATTGTAAATGTATCCAATGATAATAAGAAAACATCTAGTTCTGTTTATATCGTTGAACCTTTTTATCTATGGCATAATAGATTAGGTCATGTGAATGTGGCATCTTTAAAGAAAATGAAAAGATTAGGTTTATTACCTAATATATCTAATGAAGAGTTTGAAAAATGTGAAACATGTGTAGAATCAAAATTTATTAGAAAACCCTTTAAACAAATAGAAAGATCATCTGTTCTATTAGAGTTAATACATAGTGATTTAGGTGATTTTAGAAATCACATGTCTAGAGGAGGAAAAAGATATTATATAACTTTTGTAGATGACTACTCTAGGTTTACTAGAGTATATCTATTAAGGAACAAAGATGAAGCTTTAGATGCTTTTTCTAAATACAAAATTGAAGTTGAAAATCAATTAAATATAAAAATTAAAAGACTTAGAACAGATAGAGGAGGTGAATATGAATCTTCTCAATTTAGAGAATTATGTGAAAAGAATGGAATAATTCACGAAACTACAGCTCCTTATACACCAGAACAAAATGGAATAGCAGAACGTAAGAACAGAACTCTAAAAGAAATGATGAATGCCATGTTAAATAGTTCAGGCTTACCCTCAAATATGTGGGGAGAAGCAATTCTGTCTGCTTGTTATATCCTAAACAGGATTCCATCTAAATCTTCTAAACAAACACCATATGAACTTTGGAAGAATCATATTCCTAGTTATAAATATATTAAAGTGTGGGGGTGTCTTGCTAAAGTAGGATTGCCTGAAACTAAGAAAAGAAAATTAGGTCCTAAAACGACCGATTCTGTATTTATAGGGTATGCACAAAACAGTGCGGCCTATAGGTTTCTAGTTTTAAAAACTAAGGATAATATTCTAGATCCCAATACAATTATAGAAGCTAGGGATGCAGAGTTCTTTGAGAACGTATTCCCTATGAAATCTAAATCTATAGGAATAGAAAAAGTTAATGAATCAGATATTGCGTCTACTAGTAAAAATGCTTACGAGAAAGTAGTAGAAGAGATACAACCAAGAAAAAGTATTCGAGTTAGAAAAGAAACTAACCTAGGAGATGGTTTTTTCACATTCTTAGTAGAAGATGATCCTACAACTTATATAGAAGCTATTAACTCTCCAGATGCAACCTTTTGGAAGGAAGCAATAAATGATGAGTTAGAATCTATTATATCAAATAATACTTGGGAACTTGTAGACCTACCACCTGGTAACAAACCAATAGGCTGCAAATGGGTGTTTAGAAAGAAACTAAAACCAGATGGAACTATCGATAAGTTTAAGGCTAGGTTGGTAGCGAAAGGCTTTAAACAAAAGGAAGGAATAGATTATTTTGATACATATTCCCCTGTAACTAGGATTACAACTATTAGAGTCTTAATAGCGATAGCCTCCATATATAAACTAGTGGTACACCAGATGGATGTTAAGACTGCTTTCCTAAATGGAGACTTAGAAGAAGAAATATATATGAAGCAACCTGAGGGTTATAAGATATTAGGTAAAGAAAATAAAGTATGTAGACTAATTAAATCACTATATGGTTTAAAACAGGCTCCTAAACAATGGCATGAAAAATTTGATGGTGTTTTAAAATCAAATGGTTATCATATAAATGATGTAGATAGATGTGTATATAGTAAAATTTCTGGAAATGATTATGTTATCATATGTCTTTATGTTGATGACATGCTTATTTTTGGAACTAATATTAAATTAGTTAATGCAACTAAGAAATTCTTGTCATCTAAGTTTGACATGAAAGACTTAGGAGAGGCAAGTATAATATTGGGTATTGAAGTAACCAGGAAAAATGGTGTTATTATATTATCACAATCTCATTACATTGAGAAGATATTGAGAAAGTTTAACCATTTTGATTGTTTACCTGTCAGTACTCCTTATGATTATAGTGTGACTCTCATGAAGAATACAGAAAATAGTGTGTCTCAATTAGAATATTCCAGAATAATTGGTAGTCTCATGTATCTAACAAACTGCACTAGACCTGACATAGCTTTTGCAGTAGGAAGGCTAAGTAGATATACACATAACCCTGGAAAAGAATATTGGAATGCATTGTCTAGAATTTTGCGATGCCTAAAAGGTAATATGACATATGGTTTACATTATAATGGTTATCCTACTGTATTAGAAGGATATAGTGATGCTAACTGGATCAGTGATTCAGATGAGACAAAATTCACTAGTGGATATGTCTTCACTTTGGGTGGAGGAGCAGTCTCTTGGAAGTCCACCAAGCAGACATGTATTGCTCGGTCGACTATGGAATCCGAGTTTATTGCCTTAGAAAAGGCTGGATCAGAAGCTGAATGGCTTAGAAATCTCTTACCTGATATACCATTGTGGCCAAAGCCTGTATCGGCCGTATCTATTCATTGTGACTGTCAAGCAGCTATAGCGAAAGCAAAAAGTAAAATATATAATGGAAAAAGCAGGCATATTAGACTCAGACACAACATAGTGAAACATATGTTGCGTGATGGAGTCATATCTATTGACTTTGTGAGGTCAGAAAAGAATCTAGCAGATCCTCTGACTAAAGGACTATCCAAAAAGTTAGTCAATGATACATCGAAGGGAATGGGGCTGAGCCTAATATATGAACTGCCAGTGTCGGTAACCCAACCTATACAAGTGGAGATCGCATGAGATAGGTTCAATGGGTAAACAACAAGACACGAGGTAGACGATTGCACTGAGTTATATGAGCCCCTTCTATGGTGTACAGTGTGAGCAGCAACGCAGAAGGATGAGTTTTTAGAACTCTTAATGGATCCATAGCCATATATTTGGTGGTGTATACAGTTGCTGCATACACTTGATGGAATTCACCTATATGGGTGTGGAGGTGGAGGCCGCTTCCTATGAGAATCTAGGCGAATTCTCTAGAGCACTCATGAAATCCAGGTAATGGTGTATGGCCGAAACGCACCGAACCACAGAATCACTTGCAGAGGAAGAGTTGTGTGAGTGGCATGTACTTGCGATCTACATTAAAAGGATTCAGGTTCAAGACTATGGTGTCACCTGATTCCTGTAGACCTGTCTTGCTTACTCTAATGTCGGTTCAAGTCTATGGTGACACCGGCACCATTGCACAACTATTTCGCTTTAATCCGAAAGCATTTCATATTTTAAAACATGTGGGGGATTGTTGTATTTGTTTTAAAATAATATTAAAAATTTGAATTTTTAAATTTCGGTGTTTTCCCTCCACATTTAAATTTTGGTGTTTTTGAGGTGTTGGTTTTGTCCCACATCGGATTTGACAAGAGAAATTCTCTTGTTTATATGATAGACTTTTTGCCTAGGGCTTGAGCCCCTTTCAGGGGGCATGTGAATTTGGTCCTGTGGGGGGGCTATGCCAATAGCTCTAATCTATGTCATTAACCACACACGCGCGCGCGCGCCGAGCCGAGCCGTGCCGTTCCGTGCCGAGCCGAGCCGAGTCCGAGTCCGCGTCCGCGTGCGCGACGCGACGGGACGGGACGGGCTGGGCTGGGCGCGGGTGTGGGTGCGGGTGCGGTGTAAGTGTACTCGCGTGGGTGTGTGTGTATGGGTACTCGCAGGACTGTATGTGCGAGAGTGTACTCGCACTTGCGCCTTTTCGTTTTTAAACCAGAGAGATGCTTCCCTTCCGGTTGGTCGCCCCTGTTGGGTTTAAACCCAACGGACCTAACCTTTTGTAAAGGGTACTTATGCACCATTTCGGAGTCTATATAAAGACTTCCGATTCCAGTTTCAACATACGAAAAATTCCCTGCCTTATAAAACTCTCTCTGATACGGTTTTGTTACTGAGTTCATTGCTGAGTCAACTCAGCACTTTCGAATTAAACTGCAAGTGGTTCGAGCCCGTGTACAGTGAGTGCACCGCTGGGACCGGGTCATAGTCGTTGTATCCTGGAGGTCGATTGCTCTGGAAACCTGTTGCACTTGGGACGCTGTCCAAGGGGAGCAAATTCGATTTCAAGCCGAGTGACTCAGTCACGCCTCGACTCAATTCAATAAGTTTTTCTTTCTCTAAATTTATTTTCCTTTTTTGGTTCTCGATTTTTATAGTCTATTTAATTCAACATATTATCCAACAATTCATATCTCTCAGTCCACTTGTACCAACGCCATCATTAAAATAGACTTATATACACCGACCTAGGAAAGTGGACTGGATGGTGACCCTGATACCTGGGGTGTCGGGCAATGTCGCCCACCGTCATGTATGTATTTTATCTCTGGTTCATCTGTTTTATCAGCTCATTGTAGGTTATGATTCTCCAATGAAGCAGATCAAAAGCTTAGGTGTATGTTTTACCCATGCTGTTCAACTAAAAAATGAAGCAGATCGAAAGCTAAGTACTGGGCCATACCATAGCAAAGAGTAGTGGTTGAACGTCCATCATTAAAAACATCTGGAGGGTTATAAAAGTTTCGTATACGGCTGATATTTGTGTTTTCCATCTTTGTGATCTCGTGGGCAGGTTGAATGGGTTATATGATACTCTAGCAGCGTATAACACTGGATATAGGCACATTAAGATTGTACACGTGGCATACATTATAAAAAATTAAACTGATGATACTATGGAGCCCACTTACTCTAAGTCACGGTATCAAAATAAGATGATTTGAACAATCCTAACTTTTGATTCATGGATTCTTTCTATTTTTCTGAAAATGGACAATGGGATATTTGTCATTTTTAACCGTCCACTAAATGTCCTTTAAGAATCAGATTATCGCATGTGCAGCTCATATGTTCGTTCATGGTACAACTAAACTGAAAACGATAGTTTGTTAGTTTAATTGACTTTTTTTGTGTCTCACCTATGCAGTATCTAAGCAATTTCATGGTGCCTGCGTATGATCCCTGGCACTCCGTAAGGGTGTCAAAGATTTTTTTTATTTTTTTTTGCAAAAGTAATTTTTCTGTATTAAAAATGTTAGTCTCTTATAAAGATTTAATCTCTTCACTATCTTGGGCCATCGATTGTTTATTTGGTGATCTTTTGGAATGACCCACCACTCATATGGGCTTAGATGGAATAAAAAATAAGAAATTAGTGGGAAAGATGGGGCTGCATACTGATGGAATTAATAGATTTTTTAAAATCCTTTTGTGAAAAATGTTTTAGATTTTCTCTTTTAAAAAAATAAAAGATCCAAAATTTTTTGAAGGATGCAAAATGAATTTGGAGAATATAATTGATTGATTTTTCTTATATATTTCAATATGATATGGTGGTGTGTATATACAAATGGGATGGCCCCAAATATGAAAAATAAAAAATAAAAAATAAAAATCAATCTCAACTAGTAAGGAATTTTGTAAAAAATAAATAAATCAAAATTCAGATCTTAACAAGCATGAAAATTAAAATATTTCTAATACCCCCTTTAAGTTATAGTGTGGAGATCAGTAACACGCAACTTGGTGCATAGAAGACGATGCGTGGTTTTGGCCAAATTTTATGGCACATTCGACATTGCCGTCCGATTTGTATTGGCTACCAGCCATGAATCCATCATGGTTGAGTGAACTACCCTAGAGTGGGCTGCAACAACTCGGGTACTGCCTTAGATCCTTGTTGAGTGTGAAATTTTACATATTTCTCCCTCATTATTCCTTGGTTTTAAGAACATGATGATGCTTAATCGATCTATTATTACATATTTTCTCTTGTAAGGTGATTTTTGAGAGTTTAAGGTGAAAATGATTCTAAAGGTATGGATTTGATGCTCAAGAATTACCAAAGGGAGATTGGATATCTGGAGGTCAAGATTGAAGAATTCAAGAGTCCAAGATCTAAGAAAATCAAGTGAAGAACGAAGAAATTAGAAGTTGTAAAGTGCAGAAAATCAAAGTGCTGAGCTAGACAGCCCAATGCCATTAAACACATCTTCGATGCCATTGAATGAAGCTCGATCCCATCAGAAAAATTAGCGAAAATCTATATAGTTGCTAGACATATGGGTGCAATTCTCGATCCCATCGAAGGAGGGTTCGATCTCATCGAAGACCCGTCTGATGCCATCAAAGCCAGTTTGACGACATCAGAAAAATCATGAATTATGGATTTACTCGATGGATAGTTTTAGGCATTTTTTGATCCCATTAAGAGCATGTTCGATGACATCGAAGCCAGTTTGATGCCATCGAAGATCAGGTGATGCCATCGAGGACTTATGTAAATTTCAAAAGTACGTGTTGACAGTTTCCAAATTCGAATCGAACTCGATCGTCGATCGGATTTCGATCCCATCGAAGTGCCATCGAAGCTCCCATCGAAGGTGCGAAAGCTGCGTAAATTGAAGTTGGTTTCAAAGTCAGTCCAAATAAAGCCTATATAAAGATGTTTTCTGAGTTCTTCTAAGCACGAATTAGGATATGAATAGTAGAGCAATGAGTGGTGGTGCTTCAAAGAGTTCTTCATTCTTCTCCAATCTTTCTTTCTAGTTAGTTTTTATGTTTTTCTTTCAGAGTTTTAGTTTAATCATGTCTTTGGTTGGTTAATCTCTTAGCTAGAACTACGAGGTGAAGCCTGTAATTTATTTTGATGTTTATCTTACTTTGATTAAAGTTTATTGGTTTATATGTTGAACTATTCATTAATTTCTAGTTTGAATGCATTAGTATTTTCAGTTCACTTTGATCCATTGTCGACTTTGGGCATAGTGGATGTGTAGAAAGTCTTTTGATATTTTCTTACCTATTCAACAATTATGTGATCTGCAAAATTCTTTGATCTACCATCAACTCCAGGCACGGTAGATGCTTCAATTCCCTACGATCATTACATTGGTGTTATGTGAGAGAACTAATCCGATGAATGTTCAGATTCTGTTTTGGTAAATTTCATGATGTTTTAACTACTCCATCATCTGACTGGATATGATAGGACTTTGATTCCAATTGTGTTTTTAATTGAATCGAGTAAGGTAGCATTAAGATAGCTACAAGTGGATCCTTGGCACTCTAGTTTTCCTTTATCATTGATAAATTATTCACAATTGATCTCTTTTACTCCAAATTCTGATATAGCTTAGATTCTAGTTCTAGTTTATTTCAGAAAGCACACATATACTAAGTCCCTGTGGAACTTATTACTACAGCGCAGCCCTGCACTTGGGGTTGTGAACAATCCTAGGCCCGAGCTTGGGCCCATCTGGCCGTTAGAAGACGAAAGGCCTTCGTCAATTAACCCGCCATGCAGGAGTCGAACAAGATGGCGGTTGTCCTTGGGCGACATATCTTGTATTCAATTACAAGAGAGTATCATATATGTAGTTCACCTATGTATTACTATAAATCATAACACACTCCAATTTCACAAATCAAATTCTTATGCACAATTGAAGAAATTAGGAACTATTTCGTTACTATTTAAGAAGAAGTGGTTTATTACATTGTTCCTACACAATTAACTTTTCAACATAATGACAAGAAAAAATAGCTATTAAGTGGGATTACATTTCTCCCTACACTATTATAGACTAAACACACGCTACAATAGAATATAGATTAGGATGTACTGATCCCCTAAGTCGGGCAAAGGAGTAGGCACTCATTCCTTTTGTACGTAGCATAATACCACCTTCAATGTGCGATATATCTTCTTGTTCCACCTTTCTTGATCTTTTTTCATCTTAGCCATCTCAATCTAGAGCATGTCTAAGTTCTCTTATACACTTTAGGGCACAAGAAGCTCCTCATCGGCTCCCTCAACATCAACTCATGCCTCATTCTCATCTCTTTCTTCACCTTCACCTTCTTCTTTGCTCTCCTCTTTTTCCTCTTCAATCTCATCCCCAAATTCTTCAACTCTAGCCATTTGCTACTTGAGGCCTATGCCCATACGATTCAATGTATCATCATTGATCAACTTGACAGCTTCGAGCTCACCGTTGGATCCCCAAATACATGTTGTTGAGCTGGCCTACACATGAAACGACTGAATGGGAGGCCACTATATTACAACTGGACATTGCCGCCTTCACAATTTGGTATAGCACAATTAAGGAGAGACAAACGTCCTCCCCATGCCTTTCTTGGTAGAGGAGTTCTACCATGTAGCTAGATAGTTTCGTATGATTTTCCACCCTCGGGTACACATTAAATGTGAAGATGTGGTTGAGCACTTGATTCGGTGCCATTATGAGCGTGGTAAGAAAGTTGCCATTTTTTCTCTAATTGACAAGCCAGACGCACAAACGAACAATGTGCTCATTTTGGCGATGTGTCGACTTCAAATTTCCTTCATTGATCTGAACATTTCCCTACACTGTGTCAAGGTCCTGCGAGAAGACTTCTATGTTAATGTCAATCAGTCACTCGTCGTAACTGATATTAAATCCCTAAGGGTCCACGTGAGGATTGCAGATTTGGGCATAAAATACCCTAGCTTACCTTACATCGGCTCGATGATTTCGTTCGAATATGGGGCTCCATCCACATTGTGCGAGCCGATCTAGTGCATTGTACTCGCTGAACAATCGGTTGTCCATCATGCACTCAAAGATGATATTTTTGCTTGTATGCCTACCCACATCTATGACAGGTCGAGCGGGTTGGGCCACGGAAGCTCTCGGTGTTTCTTCTTTGCTTGCCTCTCACGGCTTGGCCCTGCCTCGTTGGGAGCCATTCTTTTCTTTCCCATGAGGGAAAGAAGCAAGGGAGTCGTGAATGAGATAATGAATGTTAGGAAAGCCATGTCGCCTTGCTAGAGTATGGGATTTCTAAATGTAAAGGAAAATAAAAGGTATGGAAGTGGAGATGGAAGAAGAAATTGAAGATTTTACAAGAAATTTGCAAAGATGGAAGGTTTTAGGAGCTTAAGAGGTGGGTATTCTTAAAGTTTTGAAAGACTACGAGTTTAGAATGGAGGAAATGGGTGGGAATCGGGTGAAACGGGGGTTTGGGACCTTGGAAATGGAATAATCAAGATTTTGAAAGAAGATGAGCTTGGGTTGTGGGGATTTGGGGAGAGGAAGGACTTGGTGAGGGAGACAATGGGGAAAAGGATGAGAGGGTTTGGCTCTTAAACCCCTCCTTCACGTGGGATTTTTATTGCACAAATGGTCATGACGATGGCACTGTCAACCATTTCCCAAAAATCCATTATCGACAGTGGTGCCATAGTGCTGGTGGTGGCACCGCCAACCACACATCCCCACTTTTTTAAACAACTCAGTGGTGGTGTCGTTGTTTTTTGTCCTCTTTGTGGTGGCGCCATCGTAATCCATCCAAATTCTAAAATTTTTGGTTGCTGACTAAACCCAATTTTTTTTTTATAAGTTTTACACTCCCTAGTTGGGCTCATATTAAGCCCGGGTCACTCCTCCAACACACACCACTCGAAGTTCTACCTGAAAAGGGGCGTTCGGATTGTAAGTTATTCGAAACAAGCCACTTTAATCCCAAGTAGTGAAACTTAACATTTACTTGTCCAACAAAAAACCTACTTGTCCAACCAAAAACCTACTTATCATCCCTCTATTTCTTCCTTACCTATTGATTTCCTCTTTAACAACATAGGAAGGGCGAAAGAGATGGAAATATTTATTGAAGTAACTAAGTAACTTCAAATGAGCAGTTACCTATAACTAATCCCAAATAGAAACTGTTTATCTGTAATAAGTTACTCATCTATTAATATAGGTCAAAAAGGTAATGAAAAGACGAGCAATCAATGTCCTAGAGTGGGAGATGAATAAGACAATACCAAATAATCAAAATAAAAGCGGAATATATGATCTCAATTACCCAAGTATTGAAACATTGATTCCAAATAATTTGTAGGATAACCTTCACTTAAAATTTTAGGCAAGACAACCTTATTTCATGAATGTCTTTAAAATTAATCTTTCAAACAAACAAGAGAAGATAAAATAAATACAACATTCACCACAATGAATGAAATAAATAACATTCACCGTTAAAAAGAAATAGGTGTTCACCACAAGATACAAGGGGTTATAGCCCTCGTAATTTTGGCTTTCACTATTTCAAGGTTTTCATAGGTTTACCTTAACAACCTTATACAGTTCTTATGATTTTTATAGACTATTATAATCAAACCCATTTTGTTATTTTCACGGGCTATCACAAATCAACCTACTGAGATTTTCGCAAGCTATCTCAAAAAAACCTAAATGAAATAAAGTAAACAATATACTTATCTTCAAATGTTGATTCGAGGATGCAGTCAAAGCTTAAATTAAAGATCTTCTTTCTTAAATGTAGAGGAGCCAATATTCGCTCAACCAGAAAGAGTATAGTCTAAAGTATTTCAGAAAATGAAAGTCATAAGGCTACAGATTCAATTCTCTTAATTCTCAAGTGGAGTATAGACTACTCTCTAGAATGTAATTGAAATTAGCTTGAAAAGGAAATTAAATAAACTTAAATAAATTTATAAATACCACATAATTAGCTTGACGAAGACCTGAGCTTCTCTCTTACTTGCAGAAGGTTTATAGTAATTTTTCATTGTGATTTAGAATGAGAGAAGATCCCTATTTATAGCCAAAGGATTTGAAAATTCGACTAGCTTAAGAATAAGTTCGGCTAGCTGGATTCTAAATGATTCCATTCAACGGCTATCGGATTGTGCGGGATTAGTTTTATCCAATATTTGACTGGCCCAAGGGAAAATTCGGTTGACCGAATTCTGCATTTAGCTGCTGAATTCTCTTAAAAATTCGAGAATCCTTTGCTGGAATTTGACCTGAACTGCACTCTAGCTAGCCGAACTTCAAGTTAGGCTAGCTGAATCTAAAGTAGGGCTGGCTGAATTTGCAATAGATTTTTTGAATATTTAAATCTGAAATTTGTCTTGAACTTGAAGTTAGGTTGGCCGAAAAAATTAGGCTGGCCGAACCTGAAGTTAGACTGGCCAAACTCCAAAGCAATTACATCATAGATAACCCAAAATAAACAATTTTTTAAAGCACCTAACATTTTTTTAAGGTTATATCACTTCTTGTTGGCAAATATAGAGATCTTCTAATCTTAATAATATTAAAATCGAGCGATGTCTTGAAATGATAAGCTGATCTTGAGCTGATCTTCATGAAATGAAGTGTAGTTGCGATTTGACAAATATCATTGTGTATCTTTTGTCTTACAAAATCTGACAACCTTATATGTGCTAAACATATAAGCACTTACAAGTAACTTATTTAGCAGTATTTAAAATAGGCCTGGAAATCCACTTCCTAGGGCTACAACCTATCGAATCAACTCGTTCCAAGTCAAAATTATACGTACTCTAATACCCTGTATGCAACAACAACCAACCAAGGAGTTTTTTATTTCTAAGTTCGAGTTCAAAAGTTTCCAAACAATTGGAAGTTCACTCTTAATGTCCAATGTCACTAGTTTCAAGGTCCTAACTACATCAGCGAACGTAATATGGAAATTTTATAGCCAACAGTCTAGTTTAATTCTAAATTCATGCTCCGATACAACTTATGACCCCTCGAATTTCAGGGGTTGAGAACAAACTCTTCCAGATGTCACTTATGCTTGGTGGAAGTATGATTTAACTATACTTTTAACCTTCTAAGAAATTATAGAACTAAGCTAAATAATGAAATATACTTTGAAATAAATGTGTCAAAAATAAGCAACAGGCTAAAATATAAAAAGTACATCTATCCAGGGTATGGGGGTCCACAACTAGGGCCCAATATACAGTTCCAAAATAAATAGGAAATGTTTCATGATCATAATCTATATATATATATATATATATATATATATATATATATATATATATATATATATATAAAAGAATCTCCGCTAAATCTAGCTGAGCGGCGAGCCAAATACAACTGCCCATCAAATAACTGGAAGCAAGAGAACTCCGAGTCCATGTACATGTCCTCTAACGTGACTGCCTCAATGACCCATGCATCTACAACAATGTCTGGTTAGTGTTTTAAAAAACCATTCCAGAGTGGGAGTGAGTGATCAACTCAGTGGTTTCATTAATTCTAAGTTGCACGTGTTATTAACTCAATCAGTATAAGAAATAATAGAGCAGGTAAACAAACACTTCATATCTAATCTTATTTGGTGCACAAATGTTATAATGAAATGATGCATGAGCCTTGCAATCTAACAGTCCCTCACAAGCGACTTTAACACCTATTTTTCAAATGCCAACACTCCCTCATCATGTAACTTTAACTCTAATCGCAACAATCTATTTTAATCCAATGTGATTGACATACATGATTATCCATGTAGTTATTAAATCTTATTCATTCCGCATATTAGGAAAGCTAGAGTACCACCATTTTATCACGAGTCTCAACTGGATCACTAGGCTCAGAGTAGCCATAACTGCTCCTCAGCCATGTCGCATGATCTGTTTTAGATTCATCACTCTAATCAAGCACACACAGCAGGTAAGTAATTTTCATCATTGCTCACAGACACTACGGGGAAGCTCGTCACCTCAGTGTAGGGAAACAACTCAAACACGATGTCCCATACCACCATGATAGGTTCATGAATCTTCTAGGATCATAGAACTAATGATTATAATTAGACTTTTTCAAGAGGAATGTGGTGTAACGCCCTGAAAATTGACACCTGAGTATATAGACTCCGATCCCAAGTTTTCGGGTGTTAACTTAATAAAATATACATGTGTCCTCATTCATATTCACATTCATTTCATATACAAGTAATCAAAGTAACACATTTTAACTTAGCAGAACTAAAATGAGGTAGAGATAGCAAAATCTGGAAATATATGGCTAACACGTAAAAGTTATAATTTCAAAAGTGGTAACCACCGATATGAGAATTATATGAATCACAATAATTACAATAGGAACAGAAGAACAACTACTAAGTGAGAAGATGCTAAAGATCTACTAGGCGACCCGCGCACACCAGTGACTGGTCCTATTTTTGAGTTATCTGCATATGTCGAATAGAATGCGTCAAACACCAATATAGTGAAGAAATATCTCCAAGATTGTTACTTGAGAAATTTTAGTGAATAGAAGGTTTGCAACAAATACTTATTCATACATGTAATACATTTAAGGATGTTACCTTTAATACACAGATACTAAGAAAGTTACACATGTTATTGACATAACCAAGTACAAGTAATGATGACATAACAAACAAATAATTTTTTAATCAACTTGGTAGGTATATTAATGATATGATGAAATGATGCATGCTCCTTACAATTCAACAGCCCCTTACAAGTGATTTTAACACATATTTTACAAATTCTAACACTCCCTCACAAGCTACTTTAATGTTAAATCACAACTTATCTTAGGATATGAATGATTAACCAAGTGATTATTAGTCCCAAGTCATCCAACAGGTTGATGAAGCTAAGATACCATCGTTATATCACGAGTCATTATTCAGATCGCATAGCTCGTTGCGGCACGTGACGACTCTTCGCTAGTGTCCTTATCCAAATTAAGGCATCAACATGATACAAGTCATTACCCTACACCGAGTATGAACAATCAATTCAAAGGTGCGGGATTCTCACTTAAAATAAAATTAATACAGAGGAAAGGGCTCGTCATCTAATTTCATTCACTCCTGGTCATTCGAATGGTACTCTAGCATGGAACTATCGGCCGGATAATTTGATAGGGGGCCATTTGAACAACATTCTATTACCTTAATTAGTGCTCACTGGTCATTATGGGGAGGCTTGTCACCTTGACATATGTTGACAGATCAAACACGGTGTTCCATACTACCATGATCGGCTAATAAGTCTTTATGGAGTCATAACGCACTAATGGTTATGAGTAGACTAAATTAATGGTAATGGTGGCATCCCATATTCTACAATTACTAAGCATAAAAATGATCTATCCATCATTAGACTGATGTGATCGATTACGAAAGATCATGGGTAAACCAACATTGGGTACAAAGCATCCCATGTACTTCTAACTAATGTCAATTGTCCGTGTTCAACTTCAGTCGGCCGTTTAAGTTTAGGATAAACTACCTAAAGCGGGCTATCCATATATTTAAATAATTTGTGAAGTTCGATTTACCACAATAATAATTCAAATTTATCCACCACACAAACATAATCATAAAAAAATTCAATACCTCACAATGGTATGTCAATTAAACACATGTACAATTCAATGCAGTTTAATTTACGTCAACACAATTCTATTATGTTAATATTTCTTAGCATTCGACATCGAAGAGTTCTAATATTGAGACTTTAATATCATTCAGGCATTTCATTGAGTATGTTATTTTTCAAATATCAAACAAACACATTTAACTATTCTAAAACATCAGATAGAGGTTTTAGGGAAGATCTTCACCTTAGAGTTGAAAATCCTCGATTCAGATGTGGCTCTAGCATCAAAAACTTGGAAAAATTACTCCAAACCCTAATTCATCTGTAAATTCATCGTTAGTAGTGTGAACTCTAATCTAATTAGATTTTAATTACGGGTTAAGGGTTTTACCTAACTTAATTTGAGTAAACCCCAACTCAATTCAATGAGTCGGGGTCTAGAATTGACATACCACGACATTCACACAGGGCCACACCCAAATACAGCTTATGCAATAGCATGAGCCATTCCTAATTGATTATCAGGACCCTAAGTCATAGCATAAACTAACCCTATAGTTAGGGTTTCCAAGAAATGACGAAATGAAAGGGGGTTTCTAACCTTAATGGTTAAAAAATGTAGGTAATGAAAGAAATAGGTAAAATGGTAATAAGGGAACCTCTTATCTAGCAAGGGGTGAGAAATCCGACCCAAAATCATCGAATTTCGGCCATGAAAGATGTAAAACTAAGTTCTTAGGTGAGATTTTGCAAGATCCAGCGAGCACGGGGATTGGATAGTGTTGAGGGTCAAATATTGCATATTAGACCCCAGTTATTACTTGGTTTTACGAACACGATAATACTTAATGTCCTATTTTAATCATGTTTTGTTACAAGGTGAATTTAGGAAGTTTGAATTAAAAAGGGTGCTAAAGGCATGGATTTGATGCTCAAGAATCACCATGGCAAGGGACGGACCCTCGGGGACCAAGATCGAAGAATTTACATGCCGAAAATCTGAGAAAATAAAATGATTGATGATAAAGAGGCCTGAAAGTCATCCTGAATGCAAGATTACAGGGTTCTCACCATCCGTTTGGGGCCCACCTGATTCTGGATATGCTTCAATTTTGGTGTCAATCCCATATGTCAGATGGCAAAATGAATGAACAGAGCGGATTTCTCATAAGCATCACAGTGGATCCCACATGGGGGCGTGAAAGTGCACAGCTGGTGCACTCCCATGCTGCACCGAACCGCCAAGGTCGGTCAACAACGGAAGACCCGATCTGCGTCTTCTTTTTGCACAGCGTCCGTAAGGTGCGGACACTATGACGCTCAGTGGGCCATCCCCATCACTCTGATGGATGATTTGGACTATTCATTTGATCCAGGACGTGGGACTGACTGTACCCATGGACTTCTTTTGGTCGCATGCACACGTACAAATGCAGATCGCCGTCAAACTCAGGATGAACAGTGGGCTGCACAAGAACCTGACCAAAACCACCCCTTCTCGACTGGTTTTTCACCAGGAATCCAATGAATGGGGTGGATTTCTTTAAAAACAACATTGTGGGGCCCACCTAGCATCGTAGCACAAGGAAATTCACAATATAGTGCGTCAGGGAAATCCGGGATTTTTGGGCAGTTGTGGCTCAACATCTTTAACTAGATGCATGATTCAGACCGTTCAGATGACGCATAAGGGGGTCACTACCATAACCATGAAGAGAGATTCGAGTTTTGGACAGCAACCATCCCAAAAATTAGCTCTAAACGCAATGAGTTTGCGTTTTCATTACGTTGTTGTTCTTGCTGCGTAGCTTGCAGTCGGTTCTCCAACCGACCCAGCCACCACCCCTGCTGCCTTTATAAAAGGGAGAGAGAGAGAGAGAGAGGAGGCCATCATCTTGGACTTGGAAGAGAAGAAAGAAAGAGAAAGAGAGAGATTAACGTGTGGCCGGCTAGGAGTTTGCTTCTCCTTCTTCTTTGTTTTTGGTTTTTCTTCCTCAATGCTTTTGAGAGATTTTTAGCTTAATCATGTTGATGATGGGCTAAGAGGTAAAGCTTGTAGTATGATGGGAGACTTTTTCTTTATGCTTTTTGATTCATGTTTAAACTAAACTGATTTTGATTCTAGTTTGATTATAAGAAATGCCTTTAGTTTGTAATGGTTCATTGTGACTTAAATTACAATGGACCTGTGATATCTTTGAGTATATTCTTTTCATTATTATTATTAGGAAGTTAGGAGGCCCTATTGTTCGCCATTGTCTCCTGGACATGGTTGGATGATGGAATCCTTCATAACATTCATAACTCTCTCAGATTGGTTATGGATTGGTTTAATTTTGTTGTTTACTTTGTCTCATGGGCATGATTTTGTGATGGAAGCCATTCTAATTCACATCCTTCTCATCTCTTGAAAACTAGATCAAAGGAAGTATAGATTTGATTTTTAATGTTATATCCTCCAACTGGATGAAGATGGGACTTTAAATCCAGTTGTGTTCGTGAATCAAGCATAGATCTCCCTAATCTTTACAAGTGGATCCTTGGCACCCTAGTTTCTCAAATTTGAATTCTATAAGTTTTAGTTTAATCATTCACCATTATTTTTTTGAATTCTCTGATTTAGATTACATCTTCTTCTAGTTCTAGTTCTGGTTACTTTCAGATTACGTATAAGGTTCAGTCCTTATGGATTCGACCTTGGTCTTACCGAGATTATTACTACATTGTGACCTTATACTTGGGGTGGTGAACAAGTTTTTGGCACCGTTGCCGGGGATCAACGGTTACTTTTTTTAGATTAATTAGTTTTGAAATTAGGTTGAGATTAGGGTTTTCCTAATTTTAGGTTTAGGTTTTTCTGTTTGATTTTTAGAAACTAACATAACTTTTCTGTTATGTAGGATTCTGATATAGACCTTCTAATTCAGTTATCTCTTTCTAATTTTTCTACTTTTTCTAATTTTAGGATTAGGGTTTTATTTTCTATTTTTTAGGATCTCTTTTATTTTTAGAAATTAACTTACTTTCCTAATTTGTTTTTAGAAACTTTCTATTTTCTTTCCCTTTTTAGAAACTACTTTACTTTCTATTTTTTTAGGAACTTTCTTATTTTAGACTTTCTATTTTTAGAAACTGACTTGTTTTGTTTTGTTTTGCAGGTTTTTAACTTAGGAACTTCTAATTTGGTAACTTCCGTCCAACTCTTTTATCTTTATTTCTAGATTTCTATTTCTTTTTTTTTTTTCTCTTTTAGGTTTAGGTTAGAATCTAAATTAAGGGCTGCGAGTATTTTATTCCCAAGTGGGTTCGTGACAACACTCGACATCTCTTGACTGAAGGAGGAGTGGTTGCGGGGTTAACTATCCATCGCAGGACTAGGCACTGCTTGAGATCCCCAGAGTTAATTGAGGTTATGGCCGCAAATCAACTAGCTAATCAACCTGAAGGACTACCTCAACCTAAGGTTGAGGAAGTCCAGGACAAGAATGAGGTGCATCAAGCACCCCCGCCTCGTACTTTATGAGATTAATTATAACCAACGGGGGTGAGCATGCTCTCATGTATGGTTTTTCTAGAGAATACGGGACACGTGGATATCAAGCCAGGGGTGATCCAACTCCTTCCTAAATTTTATGGGCTTGAGTCAAAAAATCCATACTTACACCTAAAAGAGTTTGAAGAGATTATAGCCACTCTATACTTTCCTAATGTGTCTGATGACATGCTCAGGCTGAAACCCTTTCCCTTTTCTTTGAAAGAGAAAGGTAAGACTTGATTACATTCACTACGTCCTCAATCTATTGCTAAATGGAATGACATGACAAGGGAGTTCATAAAGAAAATTTTCTCATATCATAAGATGAACACCCTTAAAAAGTCAATCATGAACTTCGCCCAAAGGGAAGATGAAACATTCTTCCAATGTTGGGAGCGGTTCAAGGATCTTGTCAGTTCATGCTCACAACATGGTTTTGAAACGTGGAGCATCATGAACTTTTTCTATGATGGACTCACATCTCCCATGCGCCAATTAGTTGAGACGATGTGTAATGGGGAATTCATGAATAAAGGTGTCGATGAGGTGTGGGATTACTTTGATATGCTTGCTGAAAACACACAATCATGGGACATCTCCCCAAAACTAAGCACCATGTCTAGGCCGACTCAATCAAAGGAAAAGGGTGGAATGTATCTCCTGAAAGAGGACGATGATATCAATGCTAAAGTGGCTAATCTCACCAGAAAACTCAAGGCCATAGAATTAAAATAGGATAAGGTTAAGGAAATTGTTTACGGTATTTGCGCTTGTAACATTCACATAACTGAAAATTGTCCAATAATACCTGCCTTTCAAGAGGTGTTGAATGAGCAATCCAATGCCGTGAACAATTACCAAAGACCTTTCAATGGATCTACCTCCAATACATACAATCCTAGTTGGAGAAATCATCCAAACTTTAGCTGGAGGAATGGAAAAATTGTTACCCCTCAAGGTTTCTTCAATCAAATTCCACATCAAGAGAAACCTCAAGAGGACCTGATTCTAATGCATCTTCAAAAGCAAGAGCTTTTCAATCAGGGTATGCTACAAGCCTTTCGAGACCTCACAAAGGCCATACAATGACTTGATACTAAAAGCACAATTGGGAATAAGGGGAGCCTTCTAGCTCAACCTCTTCCCAATCCAAAAACACAATATGAAGTTAGCGACCCAAGCTCTTCAAATCAGATGGAACAAGCTAAATATATCACCACTCTTAGGAGTGGGAAGACCATTGACAAATCCATTCCTGTTAGGGTTGAAAAACCTAAGAAATCGAAAGAGGACAAAAATGATGGATCTGGCCATGCCCCATAAGAATTAGAACCGGAACCTCAAGGGAAGCCAATTACTCCATTTCCCCAACGGTTGGTTGCAGCAAAACCTCTCTCTAACTCTCAGGATATTCTAGAGGTGTTGAAACAAGTGAAGGTCAATATTCCTCTACTGGATGAGGTAAAACAAATACCTTCATATGCAAAATTTCTGAAAGACTTATGTATGACCAAAATACGGTAAAATATTCAAAAGAAAATCTTCTTGACTGAGAAAGTGAGTACTATCCTAAAGTAAGATGTGCCACAAAAATTCAAAGGTCCTAGTAGCCCAACCATAACTTGTATAATCGAGAACTACTGAATTGATCACGCACTTCTTAACTTAGGAGTAAGCGTAAATCTGATCCATTACTCAGTGTACAAACAATTAGGTTGGGATAAATTAAAACCTACCTTAACCACATTACAACTCGTTGATCACTTTGTTCGTGTACTAAGAGGGATAGTTGAGGATGTGTTGGTCCAGGTTGATAGATTCTACTACCCTATAGATTTTATCGTCCTGGATACTGAACCCGTTAGTAACATGAGCACTCAGATTCCTGTCATTCTTGGTCGCCCATTCCTTGCCACTTTAAATGTTATTATCAATTGCAGGAATGGAGTCATGAGTATGTCTTTCGAAAATATGACATTGGAGTTAAACATCTTTTTCAATACTAGCAGATGGTTTGAGGATGATGATGATTTCCACAACATTAACATGATTGACTCTTTCGTGGAAGATAGAACACATCTAACCTTATCCTCTGACTCTTTAGAGACGTGCTTGGTCCACTCCCATGATTTTGATGATGACATGATTAGGGAGATGTGTGTCATACTTGATACTGCGCTAGTACTTGAAGTTAACCAGTGGAGGCCACAATTTGAAGAATTGCCCCAAACCAATTTAGTGCCTCTACCATCTAGCCTCAAGACATCGAAGCTTGACCTAAAACCGTTGATCTCTGATTTGAAATATGTATACTTAAGTCAAGATGAGACATACCCGGTGGTGATCTCTTCCCACCTTGAGGTAGAACAAGAGAGTATGCTCATATCTACTCTCATTGAGCATAAGGGAGCCCTTGGATGGACGATTGCAGACCTCAAGGGAACCCTTCGATTTGTACTCACCACATTTATCTTGAGGATAATATGAAGACCTCACGGCAATCACAATGTAGACTAAATCCAAACATGAAGGAAGTAGTTAAATCCAAGGTTCTTAAACTATTGGATATGCGTATCATATACCCTATATCCGATAGTCAATAGGTGAGTCCAACTCAGGTGGTTCCTAAGAAGTCCGGGATCACTATTGTAACTAATGTCAATAATGAACTTGTGCCAACTAGAGTTACTACTGGTTGGAGAATGTGCATTGACTACATGAAGTTGAATCCCGTCAAGAAGAAAGATCACTTTCCTTTTCCTTTCATTGATCAAAATTTGGAAAGGTTAGTAGGTCATTCCTATTACTGTTTCCTTAACGGATATTCGGGCTACAACCAGATAGAGATTGCCCCTAAAGATCAGGAAATGACCAATTTATATGTCCTTACCGCACCTTTGCTTACCAAAGGATGCCATTCGGACTGTGAAATGCCCCTACCACTTTCCAGTTATGTATGATGAGTATTTTTTCTGATATGGTGGAGAAATATCTAGAGGTTTTCATGGACGACTTCTCTGTCTTCGGTCTATCTTTCAGCGATTGATTAGAGAATCTTAAATGTGTGCTGAAAAGATGTGAAGAAAAGAATTTGGTACTCAATTGAGAGAAGTGTTATTTCATGGTTCGTAAAGGAATTGTCTTTAGACATATCATCTCGCCCAAAGAAATTGAAGTAGATAAGGTTAAAATCGATCTTATCTTTAACCTACCTCCACACAAGAACATACGAGATGTGCGATCCTTCTTAGGACATGCTGAGTTTTACAGAAGATTCATAAAGGACTTTAGTCTCCTCTTTCATCCTTTATGTAATCTACTTCAAAAGGATACACCATACGAGTAGACTAAGTAATGCGAAGAAGCTTTCACAAAGCTTAAGGGTATGTTGACTACTGCACTTATCATATAGCCACCCGACTAGAGACTTCCTTTTGAGCTTATGTGTGATGCGTTTGACTATGCTCTTGGGGCGATTTTAGGCTAGAGAAAAGAAAAGAAGTCTTACATTATTCATTACGCGAGTAGAACTCTAAATCCTATCCAAGTGAACTACTCGACTATGGAAAAGGAACTCTTATCCGTAATATTCGCTTTGGACAAATTTAGGTCTTACTTGATCGGATCTAAGATCATCATTTACATAGATCATGCGGCGCTCAAGTATCTTCTTTTTAAGAATGATGCTAAGCCCCACCTCATAAGATGGATCCTCCTACTCCAAGAATTTGATTTAGAAATGAAGGATAAAAAGAGAGTAGAAAACGTAGTGGCTGACCATTTTTCCCACCTTGATCTCTCTAATTCCCTTGAGACGACACATATCAATGACATATTCCCTGATGAATAGTTTTTTAAAGTCTCTCATTCACCTTGGTTCGTTGATATTGCTAATTATATTGTCACAGGTTTCACACCGACACATTGGACTGCGCAAGATAAGAAGAAAGTTTTTACCGAGGTACACAAATTCTTCTGGGATGATCCGTATTTGTTTAAATATTGCCCAGACCAAATCTTAAGGAGATGTGTGCCAAACGATGAGCATCAGAGTGTTATCTCCTTTTGTTACTCTCAGGCCTATGGTGGTCACTTTTCTATTAAAAAGACCACAGTCAAGATTCTGCAGTGTGGCTTTTACTGGCTCATTATGTTCAGGGACACTCATGAGTTTTGTAAGGCTTATGAGCGTTATCAAAATTTGAGAGCATTATCCCATTAAAATATGATGCCCTTGAACCCCGTTCTTATCATAGAAGTATTTGATTATTGTGGCGTTGATTTCATAGGACCATTCTCTCAATCCTTTGGAAATCTATATATTTTACTCACTGTAGACTATGTCACTAAATGGGTCGAACCGGTTCTGTGTCGGAACAATGACCATCGCATGGTCATTAAATTTTTAAAAGAGAACATCCTTTCTCGGTTCGGAACACCTCGTGCCATCATTAGTGATGGGGGCTCACATTTTTGTAATAAGCCATTCGAGAATTTAATGATGAAATATGATATCTCTCATAAGGTGAGCAATCCATACCACCCACAAACAAGTGGGCAAGTTGAGGTTTCTAATAAGGAAATTAAACACATTTTGGAAAAGATAGTTAACCCTGACCATAAGGATTGGTCAATTCGATTGACTGATGCCTTATGGGCCTACCGTACTGCATTTAAAACTCCTATTGGAATGTCTCCCTTTAGACTTGTCTATGGGAAGACTTGTCACTTGCCTGTGGAGTTAGAACATAGAGTGGACTGGGCGATAAAAAATCTAAACTTCAATCTGGACAATGCTGGCTTGTTGCACAAACTTCAGTTAATTGAATTCGAAGAAATCCAAAACGATGCGTACGAGAACTCGAGAATTTACAAGGATAAGATGAAAGCATTTCATGACCAACATATTCTTCAAAAATCATTCACGGCAGGTCAAAAGGTCTTTTTATATAATTCTCGATTACAACTCTTTCCAGGTAAGCTTCGATCTCGTTGGACCAGCCCTTTCACTGTGATTAATGTTTATCCTCATGGGGTTGTCGAGATTTGGAATCCAGATAATGACAATGATTTTAAAGTAAATGGACATCAACTAAAGCCATTTTTTGAGAATTTTGATTTAGAGGACATGTGTAACATCCCGAAAATCGGGGGTCGAGCAAAAACTCCACTCCCGAGTTCCAGAACATCATTTATGCAACATTTTCAATGATGGATGAATGTTGTTCATATTAGTGTAGAAAACATGAGTGAGATTAGACCAAAACAGCATATCATACTCCAGAGACAGTTAAATTAGCAAGCGGAAGAATGTAATAGATATATAAAGTATATGAACTGTTGTGGGTCTCCAGAGTGTGAACATGTTACTAGGTTAAACATATACATGTATAATCCAAAAATGATAAAAAGAATATACATGGGTGTGTAAGAAAAAAGCAAAATACCAAGTATATTGACATCTAATCAGTAACCCTGTAACCCCGTCAATCGGAACCTGCATATAGGAGGGATCCTCCTCATCATCATCAAGTCCGGATCTACTTCGCAAGCATTGCCATCATCTGCAATTAAAATAGGAACTGTTTGGTGTGCGCAACACCATCCCGTAACGTGGGAGTGAGTAATTAACTCAGTGGAATCATAGAGCAAAGATTAGCATATTTTCAAATCAATCATGCGATAATAGTAAAGTAATTAATCAAACATTTCTAGATACTGTTGTTAATGCAATATGACATGACATGATGGATGCCCTCACCGACATTCTCCCTCATACGACACCATCTGCGTCCGTGGCATGCTTGCGTACCGCTCAGTGCTCCACATCTTCCAGGCACATGCAATGTGATGTTGATATGATTACTGAGTTAGTATTAGTCCTTTTCATACAGTAGTATTGGAAAACTAAGGTATTTTGCTTCTATCAATCCCAATACAGATCCTGTCTAGGGTCGTCACTCCTAGTAATCTCATACGATGTTATATTTGTAAGTCGCTGCAAGGGCTGCTAGGGCTGTTGCTCGCACTCGTTGCATCGCTCCCCCATCACCTTATCAATACAGGCCTAATTATCCTTAAGACTGCATCAGGACTCGTCGCCCCCATGCGGTGTTAGGATAAACTCAAGTCACTACAAAGGGCTCGTCACCTGATCAGTGTAGGCCGACAGCAAGAATATAGTGTCTCATACCACCATAATCTTCTCAGAGTAGGGTGATCACTGGTCACTACGGGGAGGTTTGTAGCCCCAGCGTAGGCTGACAGCTCGACCACGGTGTCCCATACCACCATGCCCGGCTCATGAGTCTTTATGGATCAAGGTACCATGGTTAACAGGGTTTCTAATGGTAAGTTCAGTACCCTAGGTTCAAGCAGTTATGACTCATACATGGTGAACATACAATGGCCAGGCGGGTTACTTGACGGGCTCGACTAGTACGATCGCATCTCAAGCTGAGCGACATGAAGTGCATAAAACACTTCGCATGGCCTAACCACTGCCGCCAACAACACGACTCGCGTTCATCAACGCGTCCTTTGTGGTAAATAGAAACCAACCACAAATTCTCAACTATTACCAACTGCCTGGACTAGAGTATAGCCCCAAACATTTGTGAATCCACATCATCAATCACATAAGAGTAATGGAAATGAAATACAACAATATAAGCATGTTATCGTATGTTATAACATACCACTTAAGCAATTCATTCAACACATGCATTTCATACATACAATGAAATCTATAACTTAGCCAACATGATAAAAATCATTTACATCAGCATATTATTGAGAATTTAATCTCAAAACTATTTCACAACACCACATACTCAATACATACTAATACAAACATTTATACAAACACTTAGTCTACACACTTAAGTCTACATAGTGTATGTCGACTCAAAGAGAGCATTTGAGTGAATCTCTTCGCCAAAATGATTATGCACGCATTCCTAATATCCTAATGCGACAAAAAGCCATGTCAACCATTTCAGCAAAATATGGATGTATACAGTAATTCCTACAAATGACTAAAATGCCCTAAATCTCATATTTTTCCTACGTTTACGAAACAAGAAACGGACAGCATGTTGTACATGTCAAACGGCGTTGCCGTTGATAATCTACTATTAAACGACATTGAAAGCTTTGAAATCATTCAATCAAAGCGTCTAAAATCTGCACCTATTGCTTTAGATGTGTATCGTTTCGAACGGAGCGTATATGCTTCGTCTACGGCAAACAGGCGACCTATTTCACACGTTATATCAACTACTTTGCTATTTGAATTGACGAAAAGCTAAATCAGCAAGTGGACAGGGTTTTCCTTACCTAGAAAAGCGTCGGAATCATCAACAAAGTAATTGGAATACATCGCTTAAGCACGTGCAGCAGCAGCAGCAGGTGGCAGGAAAATCTCTCCCACCTTCTCTCACAAACTCTCACTTTTTCTCTCTCTCAATCTAGGGTTTTTAGCAAATTCGGATGGGAGAGAAATGAGAGGGTTTCAAGCCCTTTTATAGCTTAAAACCTTCTCAAATTAAGCTTGGGAACAATGTTTACTTGGGTTATAACCAAATCAGGGCTATTCTAGTCCAAAAGAGCATTTCTGAAGGTCCCCTGGCCGAACGCGGTCGAACTTAAGCTCATGCATATTGGATCTAGCACACATCAAGTTTTCAGACCGAAAGAGTTCGCAGATCGCACGTGGCGGTCCAATTTCAGTTCAGCGGTCATCGCACCTACATTAGGTCTACAAGTCTCATGATATGAAAGAGAAATTTTTTCTGATTCGAGAGTGTAATTTGGCTGAATTCTGATGGTCAGAATGCTTAATAATAACGCACCAAGTTACGTGTCAGATTTGAATTAAAATTTTCAAATCTAACCCTATTCTCACTCTCTTCACTCCAGGCTCAATGAAATAGCCTCTGAACGTCGGTTGGCCTTGATTTTCGAAATGGTTGTCAAGTCCAACTAAGCGGTCATAACAGTCTAAGATTGTAAGTATCGGACTTTCGACGCGCGGTCTAGATCCAATACAAAGTTTCAAAGAGTTCCTGAGAGCAAACGGGTTTAGAGTTTGATCCAAGGTTTTAGGATATTATAGCATCATTGGTTCTACAAGTTTTGGGTCTTATAGAACGTATTTAAAGTGATCAAGGACAATTTCATAGCTACTCCAGCGTAGCGCTAGCTAACTTATGCTTAGTTTCTAAAGGAATTAATCCTAAGTGATTTCTTTGGCTTTGGAATTGGGTTCTAAGCGGTTACCAAGGTATTTTGGTTGACCCATTGCCTAAGGACGTCTAATCCTAGGTTGGCAAAAATCTGGGGTGTTACAACATGTCCATGCTTTTGACTGATCCTGTTTATCGGGATTGATCTCCTAGTCTGATGGAGGTGTAAGTAGGTTTACTACTTTTATAGGACTAGGGTAGTTTGTTTTATGCTGTTCTAGGATAGTCGGATTTATGCCGTTAGGTTAGTTTACTTTCTAAGTTGTTTTAGGATAGTTTTTTTTCGTTGGTTTAACTCTTGTACCGACCCGCTCTCATACTGAGATATCTTTGGAAAAGCCTCTTGCTTCCTTCGTTCAGGTACTATATTTTCATCACTTCTCTTTTACTTTCATTGTCTCATGTGCATTGCATGCTTATATCTTTTATATTGAGGACAATGTATATTTTAGGTTGGGGATGGGAGATTAGATTACCTAATCAATATTTTCTTGGTCTTAAGCAAAAAATTATGAAATTTTTTAAAATTTATCTAAAAATTTTGTGAATTCGAGTGATTTTGAAGGCCATTCTTGATTTCGAAATATAAGATACTTAATGTTGGTGATTTATTACTATTGGATTTAGTTACCCGTTAGATTTCACAGTTAAGTTCGAATTATTAATCTATGTTAGAAGTTTTAAACATTAATTGAGTCATGACTTCACATGTCACACCTATCTTACACATTAAGGCTTCAGTTCGATATTGAATTATTAACCTGGTAATCACTAAGCATGGAAGGAACCAGCCTGAAAAATTTGTCCATCATGTTCTCTAAAAAAAAGAAGAAGAAGAAGAAGAAGAAGAAGAAGAAGAGATGAATATCCAGCTAAAAAATAGTTGTATTAAAAAACGGCTACCTATTAAAGATATTTAAAAAGGTTGACACAGCGTGAAGCCATCGATGGAAAAATCGAAAGCTGGAAGAATAAAAAGGCTGAACTATAAGGCAAGTTTTGGTTTAGGTTTGGTTATCCAGAATGCTCTTATTGGTTACCAATGATATCATGAAATAGAGAATTGAACGTTTGATTGTGATAAGTTTAGGTTGCACTAGACACCCATGAAACTCAATGTTTAGAATTGTTTTAATTGATGGATTAATACTTTGAATTTAACTATGAACTTTACTATGTACTTGAGTCTAGGAGAAAGTAATGCCCAACATTCATGAATATTAGAATTCTAGTATCTGGATTGTTTTTCAAAATTCACTCGGGTTTATAGGAATTGTCTCGTACTTCTTAAAATATTTTTTTGCATACTTTGCTAGGGACTAGCAAAATGCTAGTTGGGGATTGTGTTGAGGGTCAAATATTGCATATTAGACCCCAGTTATTACTTGGTTTTACGAACATGATAATACTTAATATCCTATTTTAATCATGTTTTTGTTGCAAGTTGAATTTAGTAAGCTTGGATTGAAAAGAGTGTTAAAGGCATGCATTTGATACTCAAGAATCACCAAGACAAGGGACAGACCCTCGAGGACCAAGATCGAAGAATTTACAAGCAAAAAATCTGAGAAAATCAAGTAATTGATGATAAAGAGGCCTGAAAGTCATCCTAAATGCAAGATCACAGGGTTCCCACCATCCGTTTGGCTCAAAACTTTATATTTAGCCTGAGGACCCTAAATTAATCGTACACGTCAAAATTGAGCCCTTGGATCTCTATAGAAGTGGCCCAATGGACATATCAACCCATAAATTACTGATTTGAGGCCCACCTGATCTCTGGATATGCTTCAATTTTGGTCTCAATCCCTTATATCAGATGATAAAATGGATAAACAGAGCGGATTTCTCATAAGCATCACAGTGGATCCCACATGGGTGCGAGAGAGTGCACAGCCGGTGCACTCCCACGCTGCACTGAACCACCAAGGCCGGTCAACAGTGGAAGACCTGATCCGCGTCTTCTTTACGCATAACGTCCGCAAGGTGCGGATGTTGTGATGCTCAGTGGGCGATCCTCATCACTCTGATGGATGATCTGGACCATCCATTTGATCTAGGACGCGGGACCGACCGTACCCATCGACTTCTTTTGGTCTCATGCACGCGTACACACGGAGATCACCGTCAAAAGCAAGATGAATGGTGGGGTGATTTAATACAGTGGGTCGCACCAGAACATGACCAAAACCACCCCTTTCCGGCTGATTTTCGCCAGGAATCTAATGAATGCGATGGATTTCTCTGAAAACAATACTGTGGGGCCCACCGAGCATCGCAACGAAACGAAATTCGTAAGATCGTGCGTCTGGGAAATTCGGGACTTCTAGGCAGTTGTGGCTCATGCACCATCTTTGACCAGATGCATGATCCGGACCGTTCAGATGACGCATAAGGGTGTCATGACCATAGCCATGAAGAGAGATTCAAGGTTTGGACAGCAACCATCCTGAAAATTAGGTCCAAACACAATCAGTTTGTGTTATCATTACGTCGTTGTTCTTGTTGCATAACTTAGAGTCGGTTCTCCAACCGACCCAGCCACCGCCCTTGTTGCCTTTATAAAAGGGAGAGAGAAAGAGAGAGGAGACCATCATCTTGGACGTGGAAGAGAAGAAAGAAAGAGAAATAGAGAGATTGATGTGCGGCCGACTAGGAGTTTGCTTCTCCTTCTTCTTTGTTTTTAGTTTTTCTTCCTTAATGCTTTTGAGAGATTTTTAGCTTAATCATGTTGATGATGGGCTAAACCTCTTAGCTAGGGCTAAGAGGTGAAGCTTGTAGTGTGACGGGAGACTTTTTCTTTTTACCTTTTGATTCATGTTTAAACTAAACTGATTTTGATTCTAGTTTGATTATAATGAATGCCTTTAGTTTTTAATGGTTCGTTGTGACTTAAATTACAATGGATCTGTAATATCTTTGAGCATATTCTTTTCATTATTGTGATTATGAAGTTAGGAGGCCCTATTGTTCACCATTGTCTCCTGTATATGGTTGGATGGTGGAGTCCTTCCTAACATTTGTAACTCTCTCAGATTAGTTGTGGATTGGTTTAATTTTGTTGTTTACTTTTCTCATGGGCATGGTTTTGTGAGGAAGCCATTCTAATTCACATCCTTCTCATCTCTTAAAAACTAGATTAAAGGAAGTTCAGATTTAATTTTCAATGTTATATCCTCTAACTAGATGAAGATGAGACTCTAAATCTAGTTGTGTTCGTGAATCAAACATAGATCTCCCTGATATCTACAAGTGGATCCTTGACACCCTAGTTTCCCACCTTTAAATTCTATAAGCTTTAGTTTAATCATTCACTAATATTCTTGTAAATTCTCTAATTTAGATTACATCTTCTTCTAGTTTTAGTTCTGGTTACTTTCAGATTATGTACAAGGTTCAGTCTCTGTGGATTCGACATCGGTCTTACCGAAATTATTACTATATCGCGTCCCTGTGGATTCGACCACTTTCTAAGTGACGATTTATGCAAGGCTTTGATCGCCTTGCATATCGGACACATCAATTAATGGTTATGATCAAAAGTCATTTCGAGGGTTATCAATCATCGCTCGGGATCGCGACTATACAGATGTGTATAGGAAATTACTCTATGTTAGCGTCCTAAGTTTAGTTACGACCTAACGGCCTGAAAGTCACAACTTTGGAAAAGATCGAAGGTGGATAATTAACTTAAGTTCATGCTGATTTCAACCCATCCTCACATAACACATGTGCTGCCTTTCGCCTCCAAATTGAGCGATTCTGCATGCCGCCTTAGCTCAACATTCACGATGGATGTCAAGTCCAACAAGACAAACATCTTTCTATAGTTTCGAATTCAATGGTCCATTAACAAGCGTCCTAGAGCTAGTTTGGTTAATTAGGGCATTTCTGAATTAAACTAAGCAACGATAATTCTTATAAATGGAAACTAGATTTTAGATTAGGTAAGTTCATAGCGTGGATTATTCGTAATTAGAGAAAATGATTATTCAACTCTAATCACCATAATCAAGAACCCTAATTCGACTATACTATAAACTACCTGAAGTGTTAAGATAGACAAATACGTAGTATATAACTAAGATCGAATGAGAGCAGTTGCCTATTCATCAAATTGCTCAATATGTTAATAGGACCAAACAATATTCATATGTAGGGTTTGTCCTCTGATGATGGGTTACACCTTTGCTTTCCATATGAAAGGACTTTTCAATATAGATAAATGACAAACAGGAAAGGAAACCATATAGTCAGTTGTAAAGAGCAGCTGTGGAATACTTTCTTAGATGGAGAATTGAATCCAGTGTACGAGTGTAGACCCAAATTACAACTAAAATTACCAACTATTTGATTAACGCTATGTATTACCCTATGAAATGTAAACAAAGGTGAAAAGTACAAGATTACACTAAGGAATGTATAATGATTACAGTAAGGAATGTAAACGATAAATAATTAAAAGATATATTGGGTTTGATTGGATTGGTATAAGACGAATCTTCCTGCTAAATTTCTTTGTTATTTATAATCTTCATCTGGCTATCTGGATGCTTCTCATGTTTTGACAGTTGCTATAATTGTATCACACGGTTTAACTCTTCTTGCCTATAATCCTGCCATTTGTACTATAACCACTTCTACACTCTCATTCTTCAATTGACTACTTAATGAATCACGTATTGTTGCTTGATGTGCTCTAGCTGAACTATCGTAAAATCCTCTCTGTATATACCCACAAATATCTAAATATACAAGGTAAATCCATTCAAATCACATGTAACTCACTTAGATTGGCTTATATAAGAACCAATGACAATGGGGATGAACAATGACTCTTTTCACTGAAGAGAAATCTATGACAGGCCCCAATAAATATATCGATCAAATTGTAGATTGGATTTATGTGCCGTCCATATTAAAAGCTGATGATCGCAGGGCTGTGATTGTCAAAGTGGTGTAATATTTGCATGGTAGCACATGAAATGGATGTTAGACCTAACGGTTGATGGTCTACATCAATCTATTGGATTGCCTTAGTGTCTATATCATTAGTGGAGATGGTAAGGAGGGCATTTAAGTAATTTACTGAATGAGAATGGTCTATATAAGGTGCCAATGTTAGAGATATGGAACCAGAGAAGTTGCATACGAGATTTTAAATCAGTAAATTAAAAACCATGTCAGCGCCAAAAAAATCAGCCATCTTGGTGGGTTGCAGCTACCTCGGAACCGAAGACGAGAGGTATGGGTGCGAAATCGACGTCAAAACCATGGAAGGGCTTCTCCCTGGTACTTACGGGTTCCTTCAGGGAAATATTACGACGTTGTGGGAGCCGACGAAGGATGACCTCGAGGATGCGCTTAATAAAATGTGTACTAATGCTGGGAAGGGGGACGTCTTGTGCTTCTACTTCAGCGGGTTGGTGAAGGTGTCCGACACCATTCCGGCCATCTTTTGTTCCGATAGCCAACTCATACCCGGTAGGAAATGTTCCGAGACTTGGCGTGTAGTCGGCCTTTAACCGTCCATTCCCAGAGGACTCAAGGTGTTATATTGTCCATGAGAGTCAGTGCACTTCCTTGATATCCATTCGGGAATATACGGTGGGCGATCGACTATACATATAATGATAGTGTATAAATGATCTCTATCTGGTTTCATGTTTCAAAGTTCTAGATCATTGATCCAATGGACCCACCGTTGATGTGGTTGTCCCCAAAATCTCTCTAATTTTAAGAGCTTAGCCGTTCAGTCATTGGCCAATTCTCCAATGAATGTGGACCATTGCTAAATTTTTGTTCTTTGTTTCACTTATTAACTGGCCAAGACCTTCATATATTCGAGATTTCTGGGACTTCAATTATCGGTTATTGAAACATTGGATAAACGGTCTAGATGAAACATCGACGGCCCACATGTATGGAATCCCACACAAACTGAATCCCCTGCACCAGCACCTGTCGTGGGACACACTGGATACTGGATAGGTTCTGTGGTGCATACCATGTTATATATGTGTGTGACTTCCGCTCCTCCCATCAATCTATAATTTCCTATGTTTGACCGTACATCTCAAATGCAGCCCAGTCCAAAACTAAGATGGGCCGCATCAGGGGCAACAGAAGTAAAAATGCACATAAAACCTCAAATTCCGTGTGGTGTGCTACGATGGGATTTTAATCACATGCTGATTTTTATGAAATGTCAGCTATCCTTGTGACTCACACACGATGAACGGGTTGGATGGAATATATACACCATGGTGCTCTCCAAATAAACCTTTGGTTGGCTGCCTCTCCCAATTTGTTGCCTGTGGTGTGGACCTCCTCCAATCGTAGATAGGGCTGACCCTTTGCCCCATGGTCTAACTTTGAGGATCTCACCTGATAGACGGATTACATGCCACACGATAGAACACGGTTGCACTATGGAGTCCTTACAATAAATGTTGCAGAGGATTCAGTCTGTGCGTACGTAACACCACGCCTGTTATAAATACTGAAAGAAACGTGAACGTACATAACACCACGCGTGTTAGAAATAATACTGCAACTAACGGGAACCAACTGCCCTTCCAGCCACTTTTTTCCAATCTCTAGCCTACCAGTTACCGGAGAAAACAAGCTTCACCCTCATCTTGGAATCATCCCAAAGCGCTAGATTCATCGATCCGGTGGTGCCCAACGATAAGAGGATCCTGTTCAGCGCCTGCGAGGAGAACAAGACAGCCAAACGCGTGGTTCCGGACATTAATAATGCATATGCGTTCAGCATGTTTACCAATGCGATCAAGATAGTATCAAACGATCTCGATCTCACACACACAAATGAGAGGTTGCTCAAAGAAGTGAATACACTTATGACACACTACAAGCAAGAAGCGTGCCTCCGTTGCATTGACAAAATGAAGACGAAGATTTTCTTGGACTACCCGAACTAATAAAGACAGTAACAGGTGATCTGCACGTGTGTAGCTGTTGTATGGAATAAAGAAAATGCTGTTTGAAGGTTTGCATATTAATCGTCTACCTAGTTGTTTCTCTGAGCGTGTAGCCGGTAGTCTGCACGCTTGTCTAGCTATTGTACTAAATAAAGAGAAACTTGTTTGAAAGTTTGAATATTAGTCATCTGTCTAATTTTCTCCAAGCGTGTAGCCTATAGTCTGCACGTTGTCTAGCTATTGTATGGTTTGAAATAAGGAGAAAGGTGTATGGAAGTTTGCATAGACCGTGTAGCAGGTAGTCTACACGTTGTCTATCTATTTTATGAAATAAAGAAAATGGTGTTTGAAGGTTTGCTTGTCTATTTAGTTTCTCTCAAAGCTTGTTTGGATTGCTATATATGTACCTACTGTGTTGTGTATCGGCTGTGGTGGAGTATACCTCTAATGAGAGTGGATTAGGTAAGACCCTGGCCTCACCTAAGACTCTGCAGCCCTCACCGTCGGGTTACCATGGGCCCACCTTGATATATGTATTATGCAGCTACGCTGTTCATCCGTTTTTCAATATCATTTTAAAGAACTATCCTACAAATGAAGCAGATGAGGTGTGCGTTGAAAAGTTTTTAATGGTAGGATAGTCAATCACCACTGTTTCATAAGATATGGTAGACCTGATAATTGGATCTGCTTCATCTTTTAGGATAATAACCTAAAATGAAATGAAAAAAACTAGGGCTGAAAGTCGGGCGGGTTGGGTTGGGTCGGGTTGGTGCTCAACCCTAACCCAACCCAAGGTTCCTATACCTCAACCCTAACCCAACCCAACCCAATCTCGGGTTGGGAATTCTCAACCCAAAGCCCAACCCAAGCGGGCTCGGTCGGGTTGATCGGGTTGGTCGGGTATATACGTGCTAATATTTTCGTTATTACATTAGTTTATTATATTTCAATATAGGGCTTATTTTTTGTATCTATAATTTTATTAATTATATATGTGATTATTCATTATAAAGAACTTCATTTTTTTTCTTTAAAAAAACAAGCTAAAATATAAGACAACTACTTTAAAAGTCATGTAACATAGCACAAGGTCTATTTGGGAGAGAAATCTGGCATATCTTGTTAGCTTGAGTCCTTATAAATGACGTGGACAAATGAGACTCGACATTACTAGTGTGCCTTCGATACAAACGATCAACACTCGATTATAATTTATAAGTAACTTATATATCATGATCGGGTTCGGGTTGGGTCGGGCAACCCGAGACCTCAACCCGAGCCCAACCCAAGTTTTGTCGGGTTGGGGTTTCTATAGCCCAAGCTTAAGATCAGGCCCGATATATCTTGCCCGAGCCCAACCCAATGTCGGGTCGGTCACGGGTCGGTCGGGTTGAACCCGCCCAACTTTCAGCCCTAGAAAAAACGGATAGACTACATGGCTGTATAATACATACATCGAAGCTGGGTCGTCTGACATTCTCTGAATATAGCATGACAATGTCGGAATTCAATGAACGTTTGGGTATGACGCCCACAAATCAAGTCGAGAATGCACCCGGCAACTACTATAGTGCGTTTGGAAACAGATCCTCAGTAGAGTGTGGATTTCCAATGGCACGGTATGATGGTGAACATGGGCATAGACGAAGAGATCCTGCGGACCACCATTCAGGACCCCATATAAGGAGAGTGCGAATTGCAAGATGTGGGGCACACCACCCACCTCAATGCTGTATTGAGGTCACTAATTTCTGTGTGCACCAAGCTGATGTATGTGTTATATCCATACCCATATTGATAGATTTTCTGAGACCAATATATCGCATAAGCCTAAAAATGAAACAGAGCCAAAGCTCATGTGGAACACACCATATGATCTTTGTAGGGGTTTTGATGTAGAGTGGGTCGCGGACAATTTCATGGCCAAGATGGATCAGAAAAATGCCTGATCACAAGTGGAAGTGATCCGCAATGTCAGGACCTTAAAATGGACATATCTCATAAACCAGAATGAGTTATTTGACGTACCATATATGATTTTGGGGTAGGACGAGCTACTTTAGCCACCCAACTCCGCTACACCAGGCTGCACAAGCCAAATTTGTGAGATTCCGCCGGATCGACAGTTGAATTCCTATTTTAATTTTAATTTTATTATTTATAGTAAGTTTTAGTTTAACTCTTCATCCATTATGATAGGGATTTTCTCCTTATGGCTTGACCGGTTAAGGAGTCTGCTTGACCGATCGAAGGTGGTGCTCGACTAGTCGAGTGGCACTCGACTCAAAGTCCAGCGAGTAATTGGGTTTGGAACTTCGTGGTGCTCGATCAGTCAAGTAGGGTGCTCGACCGGTTAAGGACTGTAACACCTCGTACTTTTTAGTACTCAAGTGTTACCATGTAATCCAATTTAATAGCTAAGAAAGCGTATATAGTCGAAATCCGACTGTTCTAAATGGTTCTTGTCCATATATCAAGCTATCCATTTGTTATCCTTCAAGATGGACCATCACATTATGAGAAAGACCTATTCTTACGATTTTAATTCCATTGGTACACAAATCTAACCAACCACCAGGGTTACCTTTGTAAGGCCCATCATTCTTAAATGCAAACAGGTTATCCTAGTCCGTATTCAATCCTCGTGTCACACCTAAACACCCGTTAAGATCCTAGGACCATTGATACTGATTTCGAGGCAAACCGACCATTGAATTATAAAGCAAGTGTTGCAGTCGATGTACAACACAAAGATATGCATTTGCTTAAGATTACTAATTAAATGGTTGGATGGAGAGGTGCACTACACCCTACAAGTTTAATGGCTTAAGAATCATGTGAAAACGACTATTCAAATGAACCTATATTGGTTCGTGATCTATAAAGCCACTCTAGGCCAAGTTAGAGGCTATCCGTCCATGGAACAAATTAAAATCAATTTAATCTTTGTTTTTGGAAAATCTATAACTTAGCATTAAGAGACTATAATAAAAATTATTTTGCGTGGTCCACTAATGCACATAATTCACTTTGAATTTGGGACCAAGGCCTAGTAAGAACTTATAGACTTAGCAGATGCCACCGACAGAAAATAAAATAAAATAAAATAAGGTTTTGCCTTAAAAAGAAGATAATAAAAATAATAGTAATCCTGATAATAATGAATAGTAATTTTATGATGTATAATTGAATTATAAATATCAACGTAGTATTAAATTATTATTTTTTATAAATGTGTATACAAAATTATTAGATATTTTAATGAAATGGTATAGTATTTAACAACGAGATTGTTAAACATGATTTTATAAAAATTTCAATTCATACATATATTTATAATATGATATTGTATATTATAAATTATATATTAATAAATATGTGACCAATAGCATATATATTTAGTAGTATGTTAACATTAAAAAGTTATATTTATTTAGGTGTACAAGATTTTAATTATTTTAATTATAAGTAATATACAAAGTGATAAAATCTATATAAATATTAGTATTTGCTGGTAATAAATAAGGAAAGCCTCACAAATGTCCCATTAGGATCTTTTAATCGTTTATGTTCAATTTTGGAACGATCCGACCATTAGATCGATGAGAACCCACCAATATGATCCCAAATAGAGTTGTGGGCCCCACCTATACCTTAAATCAGCCTGATCATAGGTCCAAGATCTCTTGGTAGGGCTCCTAGAAAAGTGGATGGAGTAGACTTCTCACATGCATCACAGTGGGCCCCACCTCGCAGCGTGAGTGCACAACAGAGATGTGCACTCGTTGTGCACTGAATAAGAGATGCTCGGTCAGAGCCTCTGACCTGTGCTTCTCCAAGAGGAGAAACTTCCTCTCCATTCCTTCGGCGTTGGCAGCAGACGGACAACGTCCGTGAAATTTTAATTGGTGGCCCACCTGCACGGTCCATCTGGACTATCTAAACCGCCCATCGTGTGCGTCCCTCAGCCCTGACAAAAAACCTAAAACCTCTACCTGCTGGGTGCACCTACATGCACGCGAGAACCGGCCCAAACAAGTCCTACAAACACAACATTTCCAAAATTGAAACTATTTTGGCAGGCCAGCTTGACAATCTGCGTGCCTGTGCATCCTTCCATCTCAACCGTCCCTTGGAGGGTGATCTTAGCCGCCCATTCAGTTTTCAGAAGCTAGGGCTTTGGGTAGAAAGCTAGCAACCAAAGAACAACTCTCTCCTAGCCGTTTCTTCCTCCCTTCGAACCCACCACCCAAACAAAGGCGAAGCTTCAAAACCTTCATTCTACAAGCTCCAATGCATCCTTAGGAATCGTTCCACGCTGTCAGATTGAAGATAGCAGCAATGGGAAGAGATCTGCCCTTGCCGCCTGTCCTTTTTCCTCGTCATTCACTCGCTGCCACATTGTCTCGATTCGGGCCGAAATCGGTCTGAGTTGGATTACCTAGCTTGGTGATAAATGTAGAGAAGAAAGAGGAGGGAAGAAGGTAGAGAGGGCTGGTGCATTACTGCACCAACACGAACCGAGCCAGTTCGACTTAGGGGCGAGTTGGAGTTCGAATTCGGGTCAAGCCAATTAGGCTGGGCAGGTTTGAGTCTGCTCCAAACCTTGCTGAAGTTCTAGCAAAAAGAAGAAGAAAGGAACAAGAAGAGAAAAGATAAGAGAAGGGAGAAAGAAATAGAAGAGAAACAGAGGGAGAAGAATCGGAAGAAAAGATGGTGCGTCGTTGCACCAGCTCGAACCGAACCGCTGACTCGCTCGGACTCAGTCAGGATGAGTCTCGAGTTGGTTGCAACTGACAACAGAGAAAAGAGAAAGAGAAAAGAAAAAGGAAGAAAACGAGAGAGAGTAGAGAAAGGCGCGGGCATGTGCTGTGTGCGGCTGTCCTAGCCGGGCCCAGTTGAGTCGCCGAGTCATGGTTGAGGGCTAGTGCATCTGGGTAGTTTCATTCAGGCCTTATATGGCCCATGGCTTCCAGGACTTTGGAAAGGAGAGAAAGAGGGAGAAGCAGGAAGGAGAAATGAGGGTGATTGGGTCAACTCAGTTTCAAACCGAGTCAACTCACTCAGTCAGGGCTGACCCGAATCCCATGTCATTCAGGGACCGTGCTCGGTCAGCAGACCGACTGTGTTGGGGCTCCCAATCCCAATCCTAGTACTATGCATCGTCGTTAGGTAACATTTCCAACCAAATCCAAATCAACCGAGTCGACTCAATGAGTCAATGTTTTCCTTCTAGATTAGATATGCCTCATTATATTAAAATCATGGTTACACCCTTATTATTTAGGTTGTTAACATTATATGTGATTAGTCCCTAATTTGTGCTAGAACTACTTATTATAAATGAAACTACAATTAGTAAATAGTTGTATTTTACTTATCGCTCCTAAATATTATCATTAAAAGTATATCATAATAATTATTACCATCACAAAGGTTGAGGTTGTCATGTTAGATAATAAAAATTATATTGCTAGTATTAATGGCGATTTTACAATTATTAGTACTATCAACATAGTTACCATTCCTATCATCATTAGGATTTTTAAGATCGGGAATGAATAGTTGTTAGTGACTTATTTACCGATATTAGCGATTACGTATAAAATAATATCATTACTAAACACTAGTGTGTTGTTTTGTCACTCTCAAATATCATCATAAATAGTATATCATAATATTAATTATCATCAGAATGATTATTATTAATATGACAGCTAATATAAAGTATAACACTAACACCAATAATTATCTTATAACTATTAAGTTTAAATTGTAACTAATACACCAACTAGAGTCCAAACCCTAAATTCTAACCCTAAACCTAAACTTAAGGGTGGAACCCTAAAGATAAACAATCCAAACCCTAGGTTATGTGGGTCTTGACCATAAATGCTTGGTAGGACATTAATCTCACATGCAACTTCACAATTCATGATAGGGTTAAATTCTAAGGATGCATGCGCTTCCTAGCAACGTCAGTTGGTGGATTCGACACATGAGGTAATGATTCTTCCCCTTGAGCTTTTCATTTTTACATTAGCTTAAGTTATAATTTTATTTTAATTTATGAATCATATCTCCATTTTATAACCACATGTGTTAATTATTGGAATTAAGTTGCTACATCACATGCTTAATATTTATCATGTATATTTAATTCATGCTATTGGATTACTTGAGGATTGCTTCTGGGATTTAAACTGGTACATTAGTGAGAAATTCTCACTTATAAATATGCACTCATACTTGGGATGTAACTCGACTGACAGTGATTGCAATGGACCTTTTATCTAGTGGTTATTGAATGGTGGTTTAAATTAACCATTGCTGTGGGCCTACCATCAAGGGTTGTTGTGTCTAAATGATTTTCAAGGATGGTTTTTTATCGCATGATTTTGATACTCGCCCTATGTAGCTTATTTTGATTTTGCCCTATGTGGCTTGTTTTGATATTGGCCCTCACTACCAAAAAATCAAGCAAAGGCTATGGACTATGGAAGCTTTTAGCTATGGATATAAATCGTAGTTAATTTACTACGAATTTAATCCGTAGCTAAAGCCTCCTTAATCTATAGCTAAAACCTACCTTCCACCCTTATCTTATTAGAGGTTGGTGGTGTTTGACGGTCTCCATAGAGCCCATTGGAATATATGTGTTTTATCTAAGCCGTCCATAAATTTTGATATATAATTTCATTGGATGAGCTCAAAAAGTAGGTGGATTTAAGGTCTAAGTGGACCATACCATAAGAAATAATAAAAAATAAATTTGTATCATTAATATTTTATGTGGTTTGCCTACAGATTCGATCGGACTCATTTTTTGGATCAACCCTTAAAATGATCTTTTAAAATGAATAGACGGAGTAGATAAGTAACATACATCACAGTGGGCCCCACAGGACCTAAAACTAGGCACATAAAAGTGTCGTCCGTCACCCGCCTCCCCCCAAAAGATACCCACGCGTGCCCATCTCCCAACCCAAATCCCTAACATCTCCCTCACGCGCCCGTCCCTCTCTCAAAACCCAAACCCTTCGCCCGTGCCTCTCCCAAAACCCAAGGCCCCTCTGTTTCCTAACCTCTCTCTCTCTCTCTCTCTCAGCCTCTCTGTCGCCCTCTCTCGATCTCCCGCTCTCCCTCACCCTCTCTTTGTCTCTCGGCCGCATTCCCCTCTCTCTGTTTCCCAACCTCTCTTTCTCTCGCAAGCATTTTCAAACATCCTTTTGCCACAAAAGGAGGAGAAGAAGAAGAAGAATGGTTAGTCTCTCTCTCTCTCTCTCTCTCTCTCTCTCTCTCTCTCTCTCTCTCTCTCTCTCTCTCTCTCTCTCTCTGTTTTTGAAATCAGTTGCATTTGGATGCGCCATTAAAATCTCTTTTTTTGTATCTAATGACTCAAGCGTAGATAATAGGGCTGCAAACCCAAGTTCTAGTTGTGTTGGGTCAGGTTGTTGAAAAACACCAACTTTATTTAAATTGGTGTTGGGTTTTCGTTAAGCAAATTCATGCATTTGGGTTAAGTACTGAGGACCTTGGATTGGGTTGTAGATATATGGCATAGAAGCCCCTTTCTACCAAAGATTATCTCCAAAAGGTGGCACGATTTTATGATTATTTGATAGATTACTTATTTCTTAATTTTCTTGTGTGGCAAATTTGTATCTAGTAGCAACATGCCCGTTGGTGCAATTCCATTGGGCTAGATGGATCAATTCGGCATGATTATCCTTTGTTTGTTGTTTTATCTCTGCTTCAGTGCATCTTGAAGAAGCATTGGATTTGTAGATTGGTACATATTTCCAGACTTCTCAGTTACTGTTCTAGCTATTGTTTTTATGCATCACTTTGATCATCAAATAGAGGAGATATGCCCAGCCAACAATAGGCCCACCAAATATCGGCTTAGATTACACAAAGGTGGGCACCATCTGTACCATTGCTTTGTCAAACATTTAAAAAAAGAAAAAAAAAGAAAAAAAGAAACATACATCGTCATAAAATACACTCTTAATTCATATAGCAGAGGCTAGTAACTAATGACAAGAAGAAACAAGTGTATGTTCTTAAAGTTAAACTTGCAAAGAAGAAAATGGGCCAAAATATGCACGTAGGGTCAACTACCACATATCTTATGGCGGCAAAACCAAGAAATAGTGCATACCATTCCAGCATTTTCAGCATTGGCCAAGTGACCATTGGTGGTGCCATTTATTTTGAAACTGTGACTCCTGGATCTTATAGAATTATTTTGCTCAGGTAGGCGCTCCGAACAGTACCTTGAGAGCTTCTTTTTCAACCCATTCTTTGCATTTTATCTTCTTTTTTCCGTTAATGTTGTGACCTTATGTCTATTGCCATGGCATACAATTCAATGGCTATTTTTCCTTTTGGATCAGCTGTGATTGAATCTGTGACATTGGTTTGAACGCCCTTGCATCATAACCACTGAGGCTTCAAGCTCAAAAAATACTTTCTATTTGTTTGCAATTTATGTATATTATCAAGGTTCATTACCTTTGATTCTCGAAAGCCTTATTTCGTATTTATAAACATTTTTTAATACACCCAAATGTTGGTTAGCATCTGTTGTTATGTTCTAATTTCATGTTTGCATCATTAGGCAATAGCAATTTGAAGCCATTTAAAACAATGTAGTGATTGCAAATGAGAAATTTGTGCAACTGTTTGGTATATGGGGTCTACAATTGCGAATTTAGAGTCTTTTGAATGGTTGTGCATCATTGGTTTTTATGGTTAGCCTAATTTTTGAGGCATCACATTTTCATGTTAGAGCGACCTATGATGGAACTTCTCTAAGTCCCACTCATCTCGTGGGCCTCTGGCAAGGATGAAGAAGAAGATAAGGAGACCAGAGAGTGCAAGTCTCTCTTTAAAAATTTGAAGTTCTTCTTGAGTCGTGAGGTATGCTTGTCTATCTTTTGTGTGTAATTACTTGTATAATGATTTTCTTTTGATGAGGTATAATTTTTGGCACAACCTGCCAATGGCTCTTCTATGAGCATTTGAACTGTTATCTTTATTTGAAAAATGTTTATGAAAATAGGGGCATGTTCACTATTTTTTTTTTCTTCTTCTTTTCCATGTCATGGGATTTTGATGTTCGAGAGTTTGCTAAATCAGTTGCTGGTAGATTGTCTGAAAAGAATCCAGCATATGTTCTGCCTGCACTTTGTCGCCATCTCATACAATTGTTGATGCATCTTGAGCACAGGTAATTTGAAAGATATCTACTTGCCAATAATATTATTGATTAATGGGGAAATAGATGCCCTTTTTTTCATATTCAGAGTTGGTAGTGGTGTCATATAGAGGTATGATCCACTGGATGAAGTGGTGTAAAGCTGGAAAATAAGGAATTGGAAACTAGTCAAGAAACTTGGGTAATTCATATATAGGGAATACTAACTTTTTGAAACGACATATAGGGGAATACTAATGTCCCCACAACATCCCCAGATCTATTGAATGACACATTAGATGGCTGATTAGATCAATATAGACTCTCCATTTATTCATTCTACTAGGGGCAAGCCATATTGCAAAAATCTCCGACAACATTCCTTTTAGGAGTTTGTTCTTAGATTTAATGACTTTTGGTTTTAGAAGGTTGTTAGGTCCAGGAAACTTGTGTGTCAAGATTGAGTCAATGATAAGATTGGTGTGGAGTTAGGAATTGGAAACTAATCAAGCAACTAGAGGAATCTTAACATGCATTTCAAAATGTGTACTTAGAATTAATTGTTTTGAAATGCATCCTAGATTCCTGCCAATTGTCTTTAACAGTAGGAGATTATGCACAAAGTGACGGGGTGCTTCCTATGTATGTTGAAGTCATACTCTTTTGTTCTTTCTTTTCTATATGATAGAGAAGAGTCTTTTTCTTTGCTGGAGGATTAAAGTTTGTGCCAATTGAAGTGTCACTGTTACTTGCTTAAATCCTTTGTATCTTGGCCGATCCAAATGCATGGAAATTGTCTATCTTTTCTTTGGAGAGAGCTAAGGCAAAAGAGATTGCATTGCATTAATGCATTCCCTCAGAGAAAGGCATCATACATGCTAAAGGTCTTTCAAAATCAAGAAGTTATTTCCATATAGGAGAAAACACGAATACAGGAATGTTATCAAGTATTTGGTCTCACAGTTGTTATCAAGTTATTTCCATCATACTCTGCTTACTAGCTGTTTTAATTACTACTGCAATTCAGATTGCGTATGTGTAGTCATGTGGAGTAACCCTCTATTTCATGCTAGTGGGTGCATACCCTTTTGAGGACCCTGAGGAGCCCAAGAACTTTAGGAAGACAATACAGGTTAGTACTAGGCTTGTCATTACTGTAACATATATATCAGTTTTTATTTATTCAATCAATCAATCATGTTCTTCTTTCTTGCAGCGAATTTTGAGTGATTTTTGTCACCAATCCTGCCATGGTTAGTATGATCTGGGCCTATTAAAGAATTGTGCCATTTCTGTTGGTGTTAGAGTTGGTTTCCAATTAAAAGGAAATGATATGGTACAAGGCTGTCTGATAGATGCTGTGTGAAGGAAAATCTGAGTGGGAAAATTTTCAAATTTGAATTTTCTCACTGTTCCTAACAGATTGTCTCTGATCAATAGTTTCATAAATAACTTGGCCCTGACATTCTTTTAATGTTTTTACAATTGACAAAATCTGCTTGTTGTGAGAATGTTTAGAAATATTTGATTCTTCATTGCTATCACCAGCTTTTGTCTTCCTGCAATCATCGATCTGATACCTCAGAGATTGTATTTTGAATGAACATTCATCAGCTGGGGGCTGTCATGAACATGCCATGGTGCAAAATTCGGGTCTCTCCAGTCATCAACCAAAGGAGGTTGGAAAAAGGATGACCAACAGCCTATACTCAATGTATGCTTGTAGCTCCCCTGATGAGTGGACTGGATCCTAATATATCTACATTGGCACATGTGCTACTGCAAGCAAATCACGTCAGAAATTTCTCCACTTTAAGATCCTTTTTTTCTGAACTTTTGTATATGGTACTGTTTTTCAGGTTCCGATAACAACATTGGGTGCAATCCTAACTGATTGAATTGGAAGGAGACCTCTCCTATTGGTAAGCTGGTACTCAGAATTATAAGGTAAAAATATCAGAATTTTTCCTTATTCTTTTATATATAAGAGAAAATATACAATGGTCAATGTGAATTACTAAATTTCATATCGACTCCCCAACTCTGTGATCACCTGTTGGGGGCACTGTCAATGGTCAATGTTGTAAGGAAACTCCACCATCAGACAATCCTAGTCTTCTGATAATCAGCCTGTCCATGCATAGCAGCTGAGAAGAACTGCAGGCATGGCAATTGAGACCACTTCTTATCACATTGTTGCTGAAGTGTGTAACATTTGCAGGAAGACAAATAAATCTTCTTAAAAAAAGGTGAAAGAGCATGCTTCTTTCTCCCAAAGCAATTTATAACCTCTTGACAAGAGTGCAGGATCTCATCCATGCTCTAGTCGAGTCCTTTCAAGCGCATCTTATCAAGGTGAATGTGGCCAACAAGGCCTGTATCCGCTTCCGAACTTTCAGGTGTTTGTCAATCAGTCAATGCCTTTGGTATTCAATGGAGAAGTCAAAAACAACATCCTTTAAAGTGACTTTTTTCAAACTATTCTGAACTAAATATGCTGCATTCTCCTTGCAATGCATTTTCCCGCATAAGCACTCATTCAAATATAGAATAACTCTCCGATCAATAATATCATTCTCAAACTATTCTGAACTAAATATGTTGCATTCTCCTTGCAATGCATTTTCCCGCTAATACACCAACCGGTTCATCAGCAAGAGAACTTCCAGGACTATTTTCGTCCACCTATCCATACTCAAATTGAATTATAGAATTCCTGCAGAGGTTTCTCACTGTCCCATCATAACAGATAACCACATCTCTAAGTGTGGCCATTAGATTTTTAAACAAAGTTCCTGGTTCAGTAAGTCCTCTGGCAGAACGGATCAACACTTCCCTGGATGATATGGAATGGACTAACTCTTCATAGGGGGTCAAACCTTGAAAAAAGGAGCTCTTAACTAACCCAAATGCCTCAGAAGGATAGTCAACACCATTAACAGAATACTTATTTTGAAAGTGGAAACCCATATCCTTAACCAAACGCCTTGAATAAAACTTCCCTCGGTCATAAAGTTGAAGCCCCAAAAAGCCAAGTTGTTGAACAACCTTACTGATAGCTGAATTATTTTTAGAATCTATCAAATTACCCAAAGAAGATAACTTTAGAATACGAGTCACGATAGGTAGTTTTACAGTTTTCAGGTAGCTTTCCAACTGCAACTCTACAAGTTCATTATAATTTGATCTCAAGTGAAGCAGCAAAGGTGATATGTCCTGAATCTTCTTCTTTATATCTTCAGTAACAGCCTTGGGAATGTCAAAATCATTCAAGCCAACACTATATCCTTCTAAAAAGAGAATCTCCATCAGCAATGGCTGCAACATATTAAAGAACTTAACAGCCTCTTCTGTTCCCTTCTTGTCAAGAACAGAAGTAACAATCTCTGTGAATGATGACTGCAGTAAAATGTTAATTGCATTAATAGAGGATTGAGTGGCAGTCATGTGACTGCTGAATTGCTCTGTTGGAATCTTGCAGTCATCTTTTGGTGTCTACACAATTCATTTTGTAGAGATGCATGGGTCATGTGGGATCATAAAACTGGGTGTTCAAGAGGATTCGACTTTGTTTCTTTCTGTAATCAGCAGGTATTATTCTCAATCTTAGTTATCACTGTTTAAAAGGATGAGTTTTTTCTTAAGGGTACTCATCTTCCCCTTGGTGCATGATATCCTGGCTTTTTGTCATTTCATTCCTATATTTTTTTTGTTCTGTCAATGCAGCTAGGTACAACATTGGTGCAGTTATCTCGCTCTGGGCACCTGTAGTCTTGGTATGTCTCATTGTCCTTCAATAATTTAATATATCGAGATTTCTTTCCCATCATCATTTACAGTTTTTTTTTTCTATTATTTTTATATTTTATTTCCAGCTAATTTTTCAAATGAATGGTGTTAGTTCATAAAATTCAGCAAAAAAAAAAAAGAAGATTTTTCTTTTCTTTTCTTTTCTTTTGAGTGTGGATGGTTGGAGTACATATAGAATCATTAGATCTACACATGCATGCCTTAGCTCAGATATTCACATCTCATGTTCTATTTATTTATAATTGTTTATTTTTAGATAATCTCTATAATGAAATGTGTCACTTCATAAAATTAGCAATTTTTTTTTTCTTTTCTTTTGAATGTGGATGGTTGGAATATATGTAAAATCTTTAGTTTTACAAATGCATGCCTTAAATAAGATTTTCACATCTCTTTTTCTATTTATTTATAGTGATTGGGACTGTGCACTTGTTGTCACTACATTGGTGAGCAATGAGCCAAAAATGACAGAGATTGGACTGCTCTAGTCCATGTTCTGACTAAGAACTTGATTTCCATGCAAGAAAAGGTCAATGACAATTGCTGTATTTTCTAGCGATGTCTCTGTTCTAACTATATTGCTACAGAGGATATTGTCACTTTATGGGACCTAGACACAAATGTTCTTGTAGCTGTAATTAGAGAGACTCTTACAGTGATTGTCTGAATATCATTATCGAATTGTGTTGTGTGTGCAAAGAAGACATCAAGCGTGAGACCCTCACCATCAAGTTCCTTAAGAAATACATTCATTATGCAAAAAACAGGATCCAGCCAAAGCTAACAGATGAGGTAATCTCTTTTCCATGTATCCCGGCCCTACAACACAAGATCAAGATATGATTTGTCTAGTTAAAATAATTTCTCCCACATAATCGCGTTCAACAGGCATCCGAACAGATTGCGACTGCATACGTGGAGCTTAGAAATTCTGGCACAGCTGTAAAGGTTGGTGTTTAGATTTTTTATGGTAAAATAAACTACTATGGATGATTATTGCACAACAAACCCTCTATCATTTGATGGATGATTATCCTCTTGTAGTATGGAGGAGGAACACTTCCAATCACTGCAAGAACCCTAGAGACTATCATCTGTCTTTCCACTGCCCATGCGAAATTGAAGTTGAGTAACAAGGTACACCTTTTCAAATTTACAATCAATTCTACCTTGTATTCTTTTGTTACTCTAAATGGGTTACTTCTAGGTTTGTAATATGTATCTGTTTTCAGAATTTAACTTCATTCTAGAATGTGATTTAAGCTGAAATGAGAGAGATTCATGTTGGATATAGGACTCTTTACTGATAGACTATTTTTTTCCTTTTCAATTGGTTCTGATGATACTCAATTGGATATAGGTTTCAAAGATTGATTTTGAAGCCGCTCTTAAAGTTCTAAACTTTGCCATCTATCATAAAGAGTTGACGGAGATGGAAGAGCGTGAACAGGAAAGGGCGAGGGAGTTGGGGAGGAAACGCAACGCTGATCATGATAATGGCAACGCTGGTGGTAGAACTAGCCACAGAGGTGATGGTATTCCTGGTGGAAGGTGAGTGCTACTATGATACATAGTTATGATTTTCCTTGATAAATACCATCTTTCTTTCTCAGAAAACCTTGTTCTTCTGTGAGATATCAATGGACCTGTTTTCAATACCATAATACATGAAGCTGAAACTTCATGTATCGATTGCATAATGCTTATCATGTATTAGTAAAATGTATAAAAGAAGCATGTAATTGAAATGGAAAACTTCAAGAAACTCTCCAGTCCCATACAGAACTCTCAAACTTGATAGTCTCCCCTGTAGGAGATGATGTCCCCACAATCAAAGATCATGTATCTTTAACAACCCTCTCTAGCAAGATTTAAGGCTTTCTACTATTAATAGCCATCGCTATCAGTAAATGTTTTCTTGATAAGTAAGCTGGGCTCCAACGAGAGACCTCATTGTTGAAACATGCCTTGTCTACTATTGAGCCACGGTCTTTCTATCGCCACACCCAAATTGTAACTTAGTTGAGCACTCTTTTCAGTTTGACTTGTGGCTTGATTTTTACTTGCTTATGTTGCAAAAGTTGAATCCATTGAAGTGGGGAATGTGCTCTAGTTACACTTCATATAGGGGTGTTGTTGTGTGTAAAGTAGGTATATGATTCCATTCCATGAAATTTGGTGGCATGTTTTATTTATTGTTGGATTTGACTGTGATCAAGTAATCTCTTTCAAATTATTTTAATGTTCGTCGGGTGAAATATCTTTCCATCATTTGACAAAGAATGCAAAAGGTTCCAAAGCCATTCATGGAAGTACATGTAAAACTATTAGCATTATGAGGATTAAATTGATTGCTGGGAAGGTGTGTGCTTTCTATGTGGAATCTCACAATAGATGATCTTCAATTTTTCATTTTTCCAACTCAGTGTCAATCGATTTCTTTGCATTCTCTGAAATTGCCAATGTATAATTTTACATCACAAGTGTTCTAACATGCCATCCATCTTTAGCAAATGTGTAGATGTAAAAAAAGGCCAAACCAAGATGGATTGGATCATCTAATTAGTGGATCATACATTCTTGTGGCAACTTGTGTGTAAAAATGTAATATATATATATATATATAAGTTTGCCATACATTCTTGTGGTAACTTGTGTGTAAAAATGTGTATAGGTCTGATAAGCCTGATTTTTAATTCATCAATATCTATTTTGGGTTTTCTTTTCATTTTCTATTGATTTGTGTTTTGGGTTTCCTTTCAATTTCCATCTAATGGTTTTTTGGGTTTTGATTAATATCAGTTTCTTGGGTCTTCATCAATACCTGCTTTGGGTTTTCTTTTGATTCCCTCAATCATCTACACCTGCTTTGTACCGTGTTGATTGAGTTTCTTTGGGTCTTCATCAACACCTGCTTTAGGTTTTTTGGGCTTATATATATCGGTAAGAGATGCGACTTGTTTGGTTTTGGAAAATGTGGTGTAGTTGCTCGTGATGAATTACATGAAGTTAATCCAAATGCAACTGTCCATTGCCAACCGTTGGAGGATGGAGCTTTTGTTGTTGTCCTAACTGAGGTTATACAACCTCATGCTCCTTTGTGGAAAGAAGATGGGTTCATATCTACACTTGGAGAGGCTGGTCCAGGATCATTTGTGTAATGGGGGAAAGAGGCTTTGAGAATCCTATAATTTGAACAATGTTGGTACTTTATAATTGAACATGTGTAGTGTGCATTTTGAATTAATTTTGAGCATGTAGTGTGCATTTTGAACTAATTATGAACTAATTTGGCACTTGTTTTTTTTTTTTTTTTTAAATATTGAATGAATTTTGTACTCTATATTTGAACGTATTTATAGTCTTAGGCTCCATTTGGTCATCACATTAGTATTTATGAAAACATTTTTTTAGAAAACCAAATGGAGCCTAAGCCCTTTTTTAACTTCTCCAATGCAACTCCTTGCATTGCCAGTTCCAAGCCCGAGAAAAGGAGGAGGGAGAAGGGCTTTAAAATGAGATCGTTAACTATTGAGGAGATCCTGAAAATGCAGTATCTCTGGTTTTATGGTTTTACTTGTACATTCCTATATTGATTACTCAAGCATGACGGTTATGCGCATTCTTTCAGGTGGATGTTACATGTGGGAGGATTGGAGCTGTATATTTTAGATTCAAGCATCTGGTATGTCTCTGGTCAAGAATGCACATGTGTAGTTATCATTGTGGTTATAGTTATTCATTATGTGACAGGTTTTCAGGTGAGATGAACGAGTTTCAAAAGAAAATAGTCTGCGGTTTTGAGAAGCGATTCCCAATGCCATTTTATGTTTAATTGCATATTTTAGATTCAAGCATCTGGTACGTCTCTTGACTCAAGAATGCATATGATTGGAGTGGTCTGGCTATTTGGATAGACCGTGTTTATGTATTTGCTCGAAATTGATGGAGCAGACCCGGATGTGCGTCGGAGCTATCCGGAAGAGCGGGGGTCCCTGGAAGGTGGGAACCACTGTTATGACCATGATAAAACTGTCCATTTTCTATGGACAGCATTGGAGGGGCCTGGCCATTCGGACGGGCCATGTTTATGTATTTGCTCGAAATTAATAGAGCAGACCCATATGTGCGTCGGAGCTATCCGGAAGAGCGGGGGTTCCTGGAAGGTGGGAACCACTGTTATGACCATGATGAAGCTGTCCATTTCCTATAAACAACATTGGAAGGGCCTGACAATTTGGACAGGCCATGTTTATATTTGTATTTGTAGGTACCATACCCTTAACCTAAACCCGAACCGATTCTCAAATCCAAAAACCTATAACCTAAACCAAAACCAAAACCAAAACCTATAACCTAAACCCGAACCCATTCTCAAATCCTAAAACCTATAACCTAAACCTAAACCTTATCCTCAACCTATAACCTCTAACCAAAACCAAAACCAAAACCAAAACCAAAACCTAAGACCTAAACCCGAACCCATTCTCAAATCCCAAAACCTATGACCTAAACCCAAACCCATTCTCAAATCCCAAAACCTATAACTTAAACCAAAACCAAAACCTATGACCTAAACCCGAACCCATTCTCAAATCCCAAAACCTATAACCTAAACCTAAACCTTAACCTATAACCTAAACCCGAACCCATTCTAAAACCCCAAAACCTATAACCTAAACCAAAACTGATTCTCAAATCCTAAAACCTATAACCTAAACCAAAACCATAACCAAAACCTATAACCTAAACCCGAACCCATTCTCAAATCCAAAAACCTATAACCTAAACCTAAACCTTATCCTAAACCAAAACTAAAACCAAAACCTATAACCTAAACCCGAACCCATTCTCAAATCCTAAAACCTATAACCTATCCTTAAACCTTAACCCATAACCTAACATAAACCTATACTTATAACCTAAAACTATTCCCAAATCCCAAAACCTATAACATAAACCTAACCTTTCCCAAAACCTATAACCTAAACTCAATTCCCTAAAGCAAAACCTACATCTAATCCTAATCTCAACTTCCTAACCTAAACCTAAACCTAAACTTAAAAACCCAAACTTAAACCCAATCCCGAACCTGAAACCGATTTCTTAAACCTAAACCATAATCGATTGTCAAATCCAAAACCTATAACCAAAACCAAAACCAAAACCTATAACCTATAACTTAAACCCGAACCCATTCTAAAATCCTAAAACCTATAACCTAAACCTAAACCTAAACCTTATCCTAAACCTATAACCTATAACCTAAACCAAAACCAAAACCAAAACCAAAACCTAAGACCTAAACCCGAACCCATTCTCAAATCCCAAAACCTATGACCTAAACCCGAACCCATTCTCAAATCCCAAAACCTATAACCTAAACCAAAACTAAAACCTATGACCTAAACCCAAACCCATTCTAAAATCCCAAAACCTATAACCTAAACCAAAACCAAAACCAAAACCTATAACCTAAACCCGAACTAATTCTCAAATCCTAAAACCTATAACCTAAACCAAAACCATAACCAAAACCTATAACTTAAACCTGAACCCATTCTCAAATCCAAAAACCTATAACCTAAACCTAAACCTTATCCTAAACCAAAACTAAAACCAAAACCTATAACCTAAACCCGAACGTATTCTCAAATCCCAAATCCTATAACCTATCCTTAAACCTTAACCCATAACCTAACCTAAACCTATACTTATAACCTAAAACTATTCTCAAATCCCAAAAC